>OU015500.1:109811555-110214055 GCA_907164885.2 Dolomedes plantarius
GTAATATAAAGAAATGTGTCAAAATATTTTGTACTTCAAACCTTGAAATGCGGTAGCAGAATATAGGCTGCAGGTTGCAATGAAATCAATGAGTTTAGAAGTAGTAAGAAATTGTGCGAGGAGTCCCTTTGTTAGTATCAGTTATTTTTTTCAAATAGATATTTATTACAACACAAACACTATCGAAGGCAGATAGCTTTTTACTTGTGTCTGATCTAAGACACCACTTCTTGTTCATTAATATTTCATGAAACTTAAAATTTAATTTGATCAAGTAAATTTTAAAGGATTTTAGAAAAGAATATTTTGCGAACATATCTTTAGAATGATCATCATTGCAAAGTATTGAAATATTTTTACTTACTAGTTTATGTTTCTTTTCCTTTGATGGTTGGGGTAGATATTTTAGAGAGGAAGTTGAGTCTAAAATCGTAGAATTTATATTCCAAAAGAGACTATGGATCGTTTTGGGCTGCACAAATATTTTTCCTTTTATGTTTTGAAATGATTTTACTTTGTAATAATTGATTTATTTGAGTAAAATTTCATTGGAATTAAAACATTTTACCCACACATGGCTCTTTCTATTTACGTGTTATTTAATGAATCCTTCAAATATTGTTCGTCGTTTCAAAGTAACAAATATTTCTTCACGCTTAGCTTCCAACATACCAGTAATCATCATAAAATAAACTCTTATTTGTACTTATGGATACATATGTTTAAATTCTACATAATTTAAAGCACTCCCAAATTATTCCCCTGAAGCTTGTTCAACTATTTCACTAAACGATTTTTTTTTCATTGCAAAAAACTTCAATCTTTGGGACGAATAAAAAGAGAATGGAAGAACTAATTTCTGCCATGGACTAAGAACTAATTGACAGAAATTACCGTCTTTGAAAAGACTTTTCGTGATGGTATATGTATATAAACATAAAATCACAGATACCTTAATAAATAAATTGAAAGATTCATTTTAAATAATATATGCTGTTTAAAATATCAGAATGGTGACATTATGTAGAGACTGTGTTTTGGGGCTAGATTTTCAATTATGTCTATAACTTCAATTTTGCAGCAATTCTATTTACATCTGTGAATGAACTTCCATCAGTGAGATAATGTTTGTAGAAAATTAGAGGTATCTGTCTGTAACTCCTTTATCTGTCTTGTTTTTACTTTCATTGAAGTAGTTTACATATGCTTTATTACCTTGAACTTTAACAGAATCAAGAGGCCAATGAAAAATCTTAAGCAGATAGGCCTGAGTTAAGCGCTGAATTTCCTTTACCTAAGTGTTTTAATTTATTTTATCTTTCAGGGGGGGGGGGACTCCCAAAATTTGCAAAAATATTCAAATGAGTAATTTAAAGATTATGCAAATTCAATTATTACATATGTACATTCACAGTAGTCCCAGATTATTGATTTTTTGAAGAAAAGAAGCTTGGTTCTGTATCTTCTACGTTCTTAAAGTACAGCGACTTTTAGAGGAAAAATAACGACCAGCGTCTTCATTAATATCACACCTGTGAATTTTTCTCTTGGGTTGAAACGATTCACTTTCAGCGACAGATTCTGAAGTTCATTAAAGAAAGCTTTTGTTAAGCTCCACATTATGATGGACGGGCCCGGAAATGTTTTCGCATATCTAGGGAACAAAACAGGTGATTCGATAGCTGCACAGGTGGCGATGAAGGAAGACCTCCATAAATATTTTGTACGGCTTATGCAAAAGTGGGGAGAAGTATAGAATCATAAGCTTAAGGAAGGTATTCAGTTAAGAGGAAAAATCTGCGTACGGGCACTTTTCACTCACGTTACTAGGTGATTAAAACTTTTAAACTTATACCGCACTTTAATACAGAAATAAGCGCAGTTCTAAATTTGATAAACAAATGAAATATATCCTTTAGAATTTCATCAATCCATGACTAAGTACAATATTTTCTTAAAGTCTTCCGTAGTCATTTTGTCTTTATGTTATCTGGTCAAAATCGAAATAAAAATAAATTTACGAAGTTTTCAAAAGATAATTCATAAAAACCTAATATAGAAGAAATGAATCCCCTTTTCCAAGCAAAAGGTAATTTTTGTTAGCTTGAATAATTTGACTAGTACTAATTTGTTTTTTTTTAACAAATATTTTTAGACATGAATTAATTTCAGAGATTTAAGTTAAAATTGGATCAAGATCAGAATCAAACAGCAATTATCTACTTGGTCCAAACACCTACCATTTATTTAAAGAGGGGTTAAATTATGCACCTAAATTCTGGAATTAAAATTTCCACAAATTAGAATCAGAATATTTCTATTATAAATGTTGGTCTTATAGTTTTAACTTTTGTTTGCTATTTAAGACATATTAAAATGAAGAATAATGTTAAGAGAGATAATACTACTTAATAAAAATTACAAATAATATTTAAGATAAAATTTACATTTAGTATTTTAAATTATTATATAGTTTATATTATCTAATGTATACTGAATATATGTTTTAGTCCCCAATACGAGTTTTACATAATAATTATGATATAATTCATTTCCATAATTATGTTGCAAAACTATTATAAATATCTAAAACAACTCAGAGGGGCACATTGGTTTTGTTCATACATACACAATGAGATTTTGTAATAGATGTATATGCACTCAGAAGTATGATCGATAGTTTTCGTACAAATCTTATTTCCAGATAATTAGCTGTGAATTATAAGGGAGTGCTGTCATGATAACATTATTCAGCAGTATAATCGCCCCCATGGAATTTATGGGTATTCTGTGTGGACCTCATTTACATCAAACTGGGCCTTAAAAATGCTTCATCAATCACCATATTTGAGAAATAATTAGTTTTTTCAACGGCAAAATAGCATTTTAAGAGAAAAAAATGCTTTTAACTCAATTAAGTTGTTTTTACTATAATATTTTTGTTGGATATTGTTAGACTATTCAGCAAGTTTGGTTTGATTTTTCTAGGTAGATCAGACGTATCTACCTTCTATATCTCATTCTTACACCGGCGCATAAACAAATATATGCCGTAGTGGGGCTGATCATTTAGAAAATCTCCACGATCAGTTTTAAAATCTTCCTTAGAAAATTTTGGAGCTATCTCTCATGAGCGTGGTTAAAGGTTCCGGCAAGATCCTGCACATATGAATGACAGAGGAATACAGAGAAAAATGGAATCTAAATATTTTTCTGGACTAACTAATTTTGGAACCTAATACGAGAGACTACGGTGGGTCTCTCCAAAAGAAAAAAAACGCAAAACAAAGATGCTGCTCTTTTAAAAAGTTTGATTCGTGTTAAATGTAGATAGTTAAGATCAGTTCAAAAATTTCCATATTTCAAAGGGTTAGAAAATGAATTTTCAGTCAACATCTTTAACTGTGGGCAATTCTTCACTCTCTCAAAATTAGTAGGTGAGAGTAATAACAACAACTTCTAGGTATCTTTGAGGTTATGAAAATATTGATGGAATCTTTAGTTAAGATATTATAGGCATATATATATTATAATTAAAATTTTAATTTATATTCCATTGGAAATCTTAAGTCATAAATTTAAATTTGGTAAACCTCCAAGATAATCACGCTTTGCAAAAATTTTACTTATTATGGTATGATGGTTTTATGATTTTGGTATAACGATACGTATGCAAAATCCTAAATGTAAGGATTTGTATATAGTCTCCATAGAGTGTTTTAATTTATTTCGTAAGTTTTATTTCAAGACAGACGAAGCAAATTTATTCCTTCCTCATTACAATTTCAAATTGTGATTTCGAGAAATCTGGTACTTCTCGCATATGGTATAGTATGTTTATAAAAAATATTTTTTTTCTTATGTACCCTCTACCTTTGAAAGTATCTACTACTAAATGGTGTATATAAATCAAGCCACGTCAATACGGACATATTTATTCGATAATGAATTTGAGCCGGAAATGAACACGCGAATTTTTTTTCCGTTTCATCTGTCATTTAGTTTATAGTGATACTATACGAATGAAACTGGACAAAAGTTTCTAAATTTCAACGTAAATGTTCCTCAAAATATTTCCACCGCTCTGAGAAACAACAGGTAAACCAATCGATAAAGTTTCCCTACAGCTTTTAAAGATCGGTGAATCAGGAAAATGTGATTCACTGAGGTAAAAAAAAAACATTCATGAAGTCGATAAATATGAGGTAGGGCTGAAGAAATTATACGACATATGATTCATGAGATATTAAAAGATGTGTTCTTTAATAAACTTAATGATTTATTAGAACTTTTTTTCAAAAACTTGTAGGAAAAATATCTCTGAGTCAGCGTTTCTGGTACTCTGCACTAAAGGCTTTTGATTCAGAAGCCTTTAAAAAATTATTTAACAAATTTCATCGCTTTAAAAACTATTTTTGCTTATTTTACACTCTCTTTTAAAAGAGATTTACTTTAAAAGTATTAGTTTTTTTGTAATAGGAAGAAGTAAGTGGCAACATGTGTTGAATCATCAGTTTTCATTAGATAACAAGTTAATTTTGCATTTCAGTACATATGTGCCTTTTTCAGTTAAAAATGTTGATTTTACTACACTGATTATAAGTATTTGTTATATTTAAACATTAATTTTTGGAGAGTGCTTATTAATTGGTTGTTTAATAGCATATTGATGGGGTTTTTTTATAAGGGCCAAATTAAATTTATTTTTGTATAAGAGAAGTCCTGAGAGTACTGAAGTATTTATCAAACATTCTCAAAAATTCGCTATATTTTATACAATTCAGCAAATTTTTGTTTTCATTGTGACTGCTCTCAAAAGTTCAAACAGTGATGAAGTGACATTTTGTTTAAAAATTAGCATTTATTACAGTTCTATTGAACAAAATTTCTTTTGGGGAAGAGAAATCGTTTTTGGCCCTCTTTCTCAGCAACTTTATTTTACAATGAGTAGTTAAATTTTAGAATAGTATTTATAAAAATATGGCATAATAAATATTTGAAATCAAGATTTTAAGATATGGAAAGACCTTAAATTAAAAATTCACTATCACGAGTTGAAAACAAAAAACTTAATATATTGTTTAGTAAGTAATTTTCAAGTGAAAAAAATTTCTACAACTAATTAACTCTTCCTAAGCCTAGTTATGATACAGTTAATATCAAATGAGGTTTGCGAATCTCTCATGTGTTGTCTAACGGAAATTAATATAATTACTATCCCATGTTGTTCATTTACTATATTTTTTTTATACTGAAAGAATACACTTGTTGGCCAATTTTTTATGACCGCCTACTCAGTATATAGTTGGGTCACTTTTTGTTCTCAATACTGCTACGATTATCTTTGGCATTGATTCTGAGATGCTGGTAGGTGGCTTGAAGAGTCTGAGTACTACACTTTCTAGTTCTCTAAGTTTTGATGGTTCTTGATCCAGCTGTCTAATGCCCCTTTCAACCCCATCCTACAAATGCTCAACTGAATTGAGATCTGGTAATTGTGGAGGCCAACTAAGCAAGGTGAAATTTCTATCATGTTCTTCAAACCATCTGTTGACACTGGAGCTTTATGGTATGGATCTTTATGGTGCTGCACTGATGGAAGTATCCATCTCCCTTGGGATAAACCATTGATATAATTGGATGTATTTGGTCAGCGACAATATTTAAATTGCTTTTGGCAGTCAGACATTCTTTCACAAAAATTAAAGGGTCCAAACAATGCCAGGAAAATACCCAAACCATAACATTGCTCAACCAGCTTAAAATGTTGTAGAAATGCACTTAAGGTCTATTCTTTCGTGCTGTTTTCTCCATATTCGCAGCCTGTCATCTGTATGGTTTAATCGAAAACATGATTCATCGGACCTCAATATCCTTTTCCATTCATTACTGCATATCTGCTGCGATCCTGTGAGAACTGGAAACGTTTGATCTTGTTAGGTGTAGACAGCAAAGACTTTCGAACGGGCCTTCGGCTTCCATACTTGATACGATGTAATGTACGTTGAGACACTAGTTTCTGATATGAATTTGCTGTAAGTTGATGTACTGTTGCCATCTGTTGGTATGAACTAGTCTTGAATCTCTCCATTCAGCTCGAGAATCCAGTAGCCGTTGACGATAATACGTCTTACGTTTAGATCAGGCTTTTTTTGTTTGGTAGCCCACTCTTTTGTAAACATGAATAGCTGCTCTCGGACACTTCACAAGCGAAGCAATTTCATTGATACTCATTCCACTGTTTCTAGCATTCACTATCCTTCGACGTTCAAAGTCCGTTAAATCGTGTTTTTACCCATGCTTTCTCAAGCAGTACACTTCAACTGACTTTACAATTATCCAGAAATTCCTTTTATTATCAGTTTCACTCACTGGCGGCAACAGCAGGAAGTTACAGCTGATTTACTTAAAATTGTTAGGTGATTTTTATAAATTGGCCAATTAATGTAATTCGGGTGATTAAATACTTCAAAGTATTTGTAATACGAGCTTTTATGTTATGATAAAAAAAAACAATTTGTTCTTTAAGTATCACATTTAAACAAAACCTCGAGAATTTTTTAAGAGGTTCAAAAGAAATTGATTTGAATATGTTTCAATATAAAACATTATAAATATACTTTAATCACTTTTTAAATTGTTATGTTATGAGCAAAATATTTTTCCTTGGGTTATATTTTTCGTAAGACATAACTCCATAAAAGTCTTGTTTTGCACCCTAAATGAAAATTTAATGACTTCTCCTTTTTTGAGAGAGGCAAATTTATTGAATTTTTTTTTATTTTATTTCTAATTTTTTAATTATTTACCTATTTCGAATGCTTATTTTAGTTTGCTCTAGTGTGTTTTTCTAAGCTAAAACCTGAATTATACAGTCCCAACAATGAATTTAATGGTATTAACAAAGACAAATTCTTGTGAAAATTTTATTACTGTTTTTTTATTAAATTTTTTTATTAAAAACTGAATAACAGAATGAATTCGACTTAACTTCGGATAAGTATGAGAAACTAAATTTTAAATAGTTGTTTGATCTAAAAACTAATCATGGATTATTTTAGTAGTTTTTACATTGCATGTAATAATAATCAAAATAATACCGAGCTGGCCGAGATTGTCATGATAAAGTTGTCACGAAAACATTTCAAAAGTACTTTTCACTTTTCACATCCATAGTTTAAGTTTAATATTTTGAAACGAAATACAAATGCAAACACGATACGCACAGTTTAGCTACTTTTAAACGATTATCATGCGTGTAGCAACAAGTAGTTTTATCTTAAATTAGCCAAAAAAAATTATTTATATAATAAGTTGATTTTCAAATAATGATAACTCTTTTTCTTCATATAAATTTTTAATGTTTCTAGAATAGTATATGTACTACATGTCTCATTCTGAATTAAGAATTTCATTTCAATTAAAAAATTCTTACAAACCACATATTCATTAATAATCAGTTGCTAAAATTTACCGTTAAGTTACTCGTTGGATCATGATGTTTATACCATGGACAAAAGAGACAACTCGTATTGGCATATTTGTGTCATAAATCAGAACGTTCTTTGTTCTTTCACCTTTAAAACTGTTGCTCTGTAAATCTAAAATAGATCTGTGAATCTAGTGGTCCTCTGGGGAAGAAAATTCCGTGACTCTTCTACTCATAAATAGAATATTTATTAATAGAAATAAAAATGTGAATTCTTATAAAGGCAAAATTTCAAAAGTATTCTAAGGCATTTTATGAATATGCATGAAAATATTAACAGTCCAATGCATTCATCGAAAAGTAGGTGTCTTTCTTCACCTTTACAAACTGAGGGTTATGATTGCAAAATATTTGGTTGGATAACCTGAATATAAATGAGAGAATAATATCGCACCTCTTCTGATCTATGCATCAATTGTTGTTTAATAATATGAAATGTTAATAAAAAAAAAACGTTTGGGAAAATTTTTTCAAACTGATAGAGATTTTAGGCAAAAGAAATGCTCTCTGTCAAATGTATATATGCATGAGTATGAACTAAGAACGAGAACTTTTGCTTATGATCAAGCCTATGCCAAGATAAAAAAAATTTAATTTGATATTATATCACAAAAATATATTTGTTTAATTTATAAATTGGTTGATAGTGAATAATTTTTAAAAATATCTTTTACTTGGTTTACATCTTTTTCCACATAATGAGGAATTATGGCACTGAATGGGAATCTTTTGAGTTGCAAAGTATTTATATTATTTACTGTAATCTTTAATTCAAAATCTTCAAATATTTAACAATGTAATAAAAAGTGATGTGCAACATTGCAAAATGCATATTTTTAAGTTTCCTTGTTACTTAAGTTTCTTTATTATGGTTGTCTATTTATTATTCATAAAAGCCTTTAAGGTGTTTCTAGTGAGGGAAATTCTGACCGTAAAAAAAAAAAAAAATTCTTTCTCATTTCATTTTGTATACTGATTATATGCATGTTTGAAACATAATTGCCTCATTTTAATAATGCGATTGAATTTCAGCCGTTTTAAGATCTCTTTTGCAATTCCAATAAAAACTAAAGTATTTGGAAAACTAAATTTTAATATCAGACACGCACATACACATACTGAAAAAATCTGCTCTCAAAATGAGTAAAGCTGCGAAAATATTTCCACATTTTCTGCTCCAAGCTGGCTACAATATCGCAACGCATCATTGACGTTAAAATTCACTCAAATGTGCCCCAATCTAAATAAAAATAAACATCCTAGTATTTCTCAGAAAACCGTTGGCATCATACGGTGATCATCGGAAACGTGGAATTCTTTTCCAGCAAAAGACTCGAGATAAAATGCTTAGCTATTCGAAAAAGCAACAACTAAACCGCGCTTCAATATTTGCTCTCGAATCCGCGATCCAAATCGAATAATAAAAGCAAAAATTGTTGGAGGGGGGACATGTATATGGAGAGAAAAGAGGACGAATGAAGAAATGGGGATGCGGATGAGAATCGAATGAAGGGAAGTGGAAGTAAATGCTGACTTTTCGAATCGATACTTTTATGTAATCACTGCCGCCGTTCGTAATAAGGGACCCTCCTTTAAAGTTGAAGTTTCTTTTATCACTTCTTTTTTTTTTAATCTTTGAGAAGAAAGTTCTTCGAAGAATGATAAATCAGAATCAACAGGCAATTAAAATATCTGCTGCTTTATATCAGAGAATAGGGTAAGGTATATTTACTTTAAATATCAATTACAAATATTTCTAATGAACTGAAATTCACTGAAAGTATAGAAATCACTTTGCATGTACACCAGATAATTTAACCCCTTAATTGGATATATTTGAAATGTGAATTAAAGAGCATTCTCCTACAGTTTCAATTAGACATAATTTAATAGTTATGGCTTTAGATTCATGACAGAATAGCAACGTATAAACACATACACATTTATATATGGAAGTGTAAATTGGATATGAGTCTTAATTTCAAAACTTTTGGGATTGTTTTAAAATTTTTGACGACAAATTAATTTTTAACACAACAAATTAAACGTAATTCATAGTATAAATGTGAAGTAAAAATATAACATACTTTAGGGATAAAAAGTCAACAAACCGAATGCTAAGATTTGTTTTTGCAAAGGATTTATTTACGAACATATTAGCATTACTTTTCCCCTTAAAAGCGGGCAATCTGATATTTTCTGAATGGAAATATTTAAAGGTATACAATATTTCGGATAATGGGTTACCATAGAGTAGGCAAAATTCTCTTGTGTTAAATCAGGTGTGTAAATATGCAATATAAAAGTTTCATATTTTTTATATTCCCCTCCGAAGAAAATAAACTCCTTTACTGAAGCACAATATCATGAAAGTCATGCACAAATATTTTTATTTATTGTTGGAGCGTGTACCCAAAATGATTGACGAAGAGGTGAGAAAATGAACAAGCAGTTAACCCTACTTATATGAAAATATCACGTGCACAGTTTGTCTGTATTATGATTTCTTATGTTTTGATTTCTTGTCCTTATAGCATTTGTTGTAGCACTAAGTTAAATTTTTAGTTCAAACTTCAGGATAATCCATTTAGGATTTTTTTTTAAATTTGCAGAATTTTCCATTCTGAATTACTTGGACATACAAGATTTATAAAGAACAAATCCGTTGACAAACAAAATGATTTTACCAAACATATTTTTTTAGTTAAAATGGTTTTTTAATAGGGAATGCAAAACTTAATACAAGGATTTAATAGTATAAAAATCTTCGTTATCCCACCTTTAGGTTTTCAATGTATATGCCTTTAGGTTTTCAATCGTATACCTCAGTTTAAAGGTACTTTTACCTTTCGAACTCCACATTCATATCCTTTCTTTTCTTTCTTAGACCCAGATATTGGGGCTGTTCACATTTTAATCTTCCATTTATTTTCTTCCCAGCAAATCATTTTATCCTTGATAATTCTTTTCAACAGTCGGTCGCTAGTGTAACGATCGTTTGCTGCGACAGGGAATTGAACTCTTGTCTCCTAACTTTGAGCCGATATTCAATGAACTGAACTAATGCGTGTTAGCACCGTACTTAGCAAGATAGCATACTCCGCTTAACCGAGCTTAAGGTGGTAAACATAACGAAAAGTTCCCCAGAAATCTGATCCTGAATGTAACACGGACGCTGTTCAGCAGACATTTGGATAAAACATCTGACATTTTATCTAAAATAATAAATGTTAAGGTCGCTGAATTGATATTTTTTTCTTAATCCAGCGTAGTATCACTGATTTTAATAATGAGTCTGAAAAAAATCATAAGCTGTTGGGGACTCCGAAACTTCTAAATATGGTGTAATTTTGTTAGATGACTCCATTGACTTATTGTATTCTTTCAGGAAAAGTTCTTGCTTGAATGAGTGGCAAATGGCATCGAGCCGTTTAGAAATATGTCCTGTAAAATCTCAGATTTTTGATATTTGTTCATTGTGTGGATTTATGTTTTAGGCACTCAGGGAATCAATGATAAATTATAATCTATAAAAGATAATTGAGAGTTCATTTAAAATTGAATATAACTAATATAACTAACAATCTATTTTTTGCATTCTTTGACCATGTTTTACAAAGGATAAAAAATTATCTTTCAGCAGAGATCATTTGAATTTGTGCTGGGCCGGTAAGTCATTCAGAGTCTGAAAATCTAGTTTTGGTCCATATTCCATTGCCTTTCAGAAATTAAAAACAGGGCCAAAAAAAGCTGCAATTTCACACCTTTCAATTAAAGTAATTATGCATACTGGGAGGCAGAGGAGAGTATCCTTTTTTTGGCTTTTGTGTTTGCTTTACAACTAATACTTTTTAGGATCATCAAATCAACGCAATTAAAAATTTTTCCCGAAAAAATTTCAAGGAATACTTTAACTTTTATCAGGTGTTCTGCAATATAAATTTAATCATCCTCATTAAAAAAAAGTTAACAAAAGTATGCAATAAAGTTGTCATACTAAATTACATAGAATTATGCATTCTAACATTCTGTCTTTTATAATAGTGCTATGTCCAACACCAGTAGCATTAAATTGGCAATTGTGAGGCTTTGTGCATAATTGAAAATAAAACGCTAGATCCAGTGGTGAACAACGACATCTCGCTAAATCTCAACTTGTTTCGGGATTATTCACCACATTCTCACTGTTGCTCTCAGTGTCCCTAAGTTAAAGCTCGTGCTCTAGTCTCTAACACACTAGAATTTGCCTTGAAAAATGCCCCTTAATACTTCAAATAATACTGTTGAAATGGCAGTTTTTTTATATTAGTATTAGTCTTTGAGTGGACGAATTTCAGAATGTTTTATAATTTAAATTTCCCCTTTTAATTCCCAACTTTTAATTTTCCTTTCTTTGTATCCAAACTTTTGATTTCTTTTCTAGTCAAACCTTTTGATTTATCCAAATCCCATCCTACTTTATAGTTTCAACTAGCGGCCCGTCCCGACATTGTCCGGGTTGAACAAAATATTATACCAATAAATTTCCAGTTGATAGCCAATAAATTGTAAATCTTTTTTTACCTTAATAATAACCTAAATAATACCTTAAATTAATTTTGTTAGTTAATAATTAAAATAAATTTTTAAAAGAAAAAGGCGTGCTGGAGAACGGCTAGGTTCGAACCGCTAGAGTCAGAACAGAAGCCCACCACGATAGCACCAAGATAAGGATCGTTGAAGACTTCGCCACAAAAAGCGGTAGAGGACAGTAGCGGTAACAATGGAGATTGTTAGGATTAAGCCCCTAACTTTATTTCTACTGATTGGATATACATAATAAATAGCCTATGTCCATCTGGAATAATGTACCTTTCAAACAGTGAAAGAATTTTTCAAATAGGTACAGTGGTTCTGAAGATTACCCTCCACGTACAAAATCGCCCTCTCTCTTTATATATAAGTATAGATTAGCGTTAAAGGTTTCTATCATTCCTTTTGCCCGATTTACCACAGCTTACCGGATTGATAACTTTGGGGTTCGACTTCGTTGGTGTCCGCTTCGGGTATTCGTCTGCATTAAAAATCATCTCTTTAAGCAGTTGCCTAAATACCAATTCCAATGTAGACAAAACGCAACGTTATTTGTTTCAGTACTAAGTTTCCATTGAACCTTTTGTACATACATTGACAAATTATAACATGAACAGAATTTCATCTTCCTCCCTCCCATCCAGTTATTGATAAGGGATATGATAAGGGATAGGACAGCGGGATCGATGATCGGCTAAAAGTTTGAAAGAGGAAATTTTTTCCGGTTTAAGATTTAGGTTGAGTAGATAATTTGAAGTGATAAGGCCTGTTAGGAAAGATGGGGGGGGGGGGGAGTGTTCGATATTGTCGCTTTTAAAGTTAAGATTTTCAGTTAAATGTGTAGCTATTTATTTTAAAATTTCGTTACGTATACACTCGCATATATATATATATATATTTATTTATTTATAGAGAGAGGGGGGGAGCGAGGGAAAGAAAAGTTACGAAAGACAAAAAATGTTGTGGACTGGAATACCCATATACAGCAATGTAGTATAAAAATATTGGCGAGTAAATCACTCTATCAACAGTACCAACATAACCAATAAAAGAAAATTTATTTCGGAGATATCTGATCTTGAATGAACATACCTCAGGAATGAACCATTCTTCAAAAAATGGAGGGGGGAAAACTCAAATTTTGCAGAATAAAGCGACAAGAAACCTGCTATTTCATAAAGCAAAACTAGCAAATATTGCATCTAAGCTGTTTTCTTGAAGTATTTCTGTGTGTGCGCGCGTATAAAGCAAATACACAATTTAAATTAAGTACGTTGGGATTTTTTTTTTGTATTTGCGATAAAGGGTAATACACAACATGAAAATCAAATAAGTATCTTCTATTATACCATTTACTGACATTACTATTTACCAATAGAGGGTTGAACTCTTTATCTATAAACAAAAGCTCCGGATATCAACTGAGTCCTTAATTTATCCAGTTAATACTTTTTATTTAGGTCATACGTTGCTATCATTATTTATTTCAGACCACCTCAAAAACTTAAAATAAAATGAAAGTTCTTGTAAAACCCATTTAACATAAATTGTTTCCAAATGGACTGGGTGTTCTTAATGCGGTAAAATATATGTAATAAAATATACGTTTTTATAATTACGGGTATTTAAGAAAACAAAACTTCTTAATGCGTGAAAATACCAACGTTGTCTTTGATTTTTATTGATTGCATTGCTTTACTTCAAACTTATTGACTCAATATTAATTTTTCATTTTAAATTTTGTTTTCGATATGATTGTAAATTTTATCTAAATAAAAAAACTGTTCCGTAATTGAAAATTTGCAATCTATAGCTAATAACATTTGTGGTATACTATCTTCCTGGTATTTAAGATACACTTCTTTTATATCGCTAAGTTTTTCAGAATATGTAATATGGAAATACAATTTGAGTTACATTATCTGGAAATTTTTGCTCAAAATGAAATTTGTTCCGAAAAATTCCTAAATCGGTTTTTTATACATCAGTTTTTTAATTCTATCTCTTTGTGATTAATTATTTTATTCCACTTTCATCTTTATTTTCCTTTTAATTTCGCCTTTATAAACTAGTATTTGCCCTTCATTTTCTATATTTCTCATCATTTCTCCAAGTTCACTGACAGTAATGAAGTATTATTCATTTCTTTCATCATGTCTTCTCTTCTCTAAAGACAGTCGCCTGGTATGAAATTTAATTTCCTTTATCCCTATGATTTGTTTACAACAAGTAGTATTTTTGTCTGCACTAATGCTTACAGGAAAGAGCCCCCGTTTTATGAGGTCTATTCATCCCTTGCGTAACGAAAGATGAGAGTAGCGTTCCAAATTCAACAAACAAACAGCCAAACAACCAACCCTTTCTAGAAATTAGTACAATCCCACTTCTCAACACATAACAGTTTAGAAATGTACGTTTACAATGTTGTGGATTCAGTCAGTGACCGTGTCTCCCGGATCCTCAAACTGTCTTCCATTGTAGCTCCTTTTGACGCAACTCCAAAATTCCTCTTTCGTCGACTTATGTTTGCCTTCCCAACATATTTCTCTACACCAGATGTCGGAAAATTTTTTGCTTTTTACTGCAACTGTATTGTTATCATAGATTCCGCTCAGTTCCTATCAATCACTAAGGGTTGATTATTCTGGGATTTGTCCTATGAGACAACCGCATCTAACGCTCCCGGCTTCACAAAAGGCCGGGTTAATATGAAGCGAATAACCGATTCCATAAATTAGTGCGGATTTAGGAAGTGCTTGCCTTCAACATTTAGATTATAATTTTTTTTCTGTTTCCCTAATCAACAAATTCTTGCACTCTATCGGTTGGAACCTAGGAGTACGCCCTAGGATGCAGTGTTTTTATTCAATCGGGTAAAATTTTGCTAAAATAACCTATTTCTACTGTGATTCAAGAAGGACCCGAAGATCATCATTGGATAGTTTTCCTCTCTCATTTGCTTTGCTTCAGATGAGAAAGGCTGTTAAATTTTATCATAATCACAAAAATTACCAATACTGTTTAGTTTTCTAAAGAGTATATTTTAGAGTATATTTTTAATACCACATACTGTTTTGAATTAACTTGACTCCTCTTTTAAAACGTAAGAATTCAAAAAAATATTTTAACGTTTTAAGATTGTCTTGTTATTTGTTATCACTATTAATTTGCTTTCTAACTATAAAGGTTTTCATCAAATCAAGTTTTGTCACCCTATTGTTCACATCAAGCCTAAAATTCATTCTAGGTAGCAACATTATAATTTATTGTTTAAACAGCAGAGCCTTCCAGTAAAGCATAATATTTAGATACTTAGAGCATAATTCAAATTTAAAGCACACAGGCCACAAACTCAAGACTTGTTGATTAAAATAAGTACCTATGAATGGTACCAATCTAAATAAATTGCAGAAAAAGAAATCAAGGAATAAAGAATTAATAAATTCGTCTTATATCAAATATATTATCAGAAACAAGCATGTTTAGAAGGAAAATTTCTGTGTTGATTATATCTGAATTATTTTTTTTATCTGCTTTTGTTTCTTTAGTTCTTTGTTTCACATCAGAAAGCGTTATCAAATATTTAATAGTAGCTTCTCTTAAATCAGGATAGAGCGCTGGCAAAAATTCTTTAAAACTTTACAATTAGTAATACTTAATTAAGAGCAATATTAAAATTTAAAATGCATTAGCTGTATCTCAAATTCAATTTTAGATCACCAAATCTTCTCGATGGGTTCAGACATTTATGATATTTACCTCGCAAGCGGTGCCTTTTAAAAGTATCTTGATAATGAAGATTTTATAACAATTTTTTAAAAAGTAAATCGCTGAAAGAGAAGGTAAAGTAACTCCACTGAATTCCAATCTTAAACAAGAATTAAGTGAATTAAATGAGTATCGTAATTAGTTTTCCAGAAGCGGCGAAAATAGAATTAAGATAATTGAAATTCCTATTTTAACTTTTGCTTTTGTGTTTGCGAAAACAATGAATTTAGTCAAATATCCCTGTAAAATTAATTGCCTATAAAAAGACTTCGATATATTTTGCGTGAGAGAGTTTAATTATGTTTTTATTCATTTTGTAAAGTTTAATTTCTTTTAAATTTTAATTTATTACAACAAGTTTATTAAACAGCAATAAATGTATCAAATAACTTTAATTCTATGAACAAAGACGCACGATCAGATTTGAAAATTAGCATAACATTTTCTGAAAATCTCGATTCGTACTTAACTAGGTATAAAAGATTAATTGAAGAATTTCCCCCTTTTTTATAAACTTAAGCCAAAATTTTACAGAAAATTATGTTTAATGATTTTGAACGAAAATTATTAAAGGAATTTAGAGAAAATTTTATTTGTATTATTAGCATATTCAAAAGGTAGAAAGTAGTTTTTTAATGTTCGTTTTTTACAGTTTTCAGTTCGTAATGCGTCATTAAAGATTTAATGTTTAATTTAGATTTAAATGAAGCTTTTCTGCTATATTTAAATTTCTTTTTGATTATTAACGGTTTTTAAATACAAATTTCTTAAATTTGAATAAAAATTACTCAAGAAATTATGTCGGAAATTTATACATGTACTTTTAGAGGTATTTTTCAATTTTTCTCTCTTTTATATATGCTTCTCTTCATTTTCCTTTTGATATGGTGAAATATAAAGATTACGTGCTGTAATGACCGAAGTAAAATTTTATACTAAATAACTATAAGACTTTATTTCTTCAATCAAAAGAAAACAATGGATTAAAAAGAAAATAAGTAATATATTAAATAATTAAAATGGTGTATAAGGGAAAATTTTTGCTCATTAAGGATTTTTAGCCATTTAAAAAAATTTTGGAGGAAAGGTGTACAATGCAATAAAGTGAAGGGCTAGAAAAACAAGGGATAATCTGAAACTTTTCAATAAATTATCAAAAAAAGACCATAAAAAATTTAAATTATAAGTTTTGATTCTTAATAAAAGCCTTAATTTGTTAACGTTTTGAGATGGGGGTAACATAGAAATATAAAATAAAAATAAAATAATATTGGATTTATATAAGATTAAGTTTATAACAAAGTCTAGAAGCATTTTCTTGGTGAACATAAATTCTTTCATTTCTGTAGTATATGTTGAAAATTTAATAAGATAACAATAGAGAAAATCGTCTCCAAACTTGAAAAATTGTATAAAACTGTAAAGACTTTCGAATACTGTTACAGTTCTAAATTTACAAATGCCAACAGAAAAAGATTTGGATATTTTACGGAAGTTTTCAAAAATACGTTTGTAATTTTTTTCATTAATCTACTGAATTGTGATATGTTGTGAAAAACATCATCAGGTACATACTTAACATACTTAACGAGTTTCATAACTCAAATCTATGAAACTCCTGCATTCCTTCAAAATGATTAGAAAAAAAGAGTAAAAAAAAGAATTTTTTGTATGAAGTAAAAACATACAGGTTTACGTTAAAACGTATGCATTATATTAAATTAAATTATTTATATTCAGAATTATACAACAAGTATTGTTGAATACTTGCAATTAAAGCATTTAAAAAATGTAAAATAAACTGTATTTTCTGTGTGAATTTCAAAATCTGCAAAATGCATCTTTCTAAATGTGTGGTATCATGACTTGAGGGAAAACTAGTTTCTTTGTAAGTTATATGAATGTACTCTTCCACAAGAGAGGAAGAGACGAAAATTTCTTATGAAAGATTTTTAATATTTGCATGGGTTATTCGATGCAAATGCAACTATGCCCATGATTTCCGATAATAAATTGAAGTTTTAAGCGTAATATGTTGCATTCAGGCCTGTTTTAACAATTAGAATATATGCAATGGATAATTTTGTTATGAACTTCAAAAGTTCAGGAAATTTATCCCAGAAAAATAAAACGGAATAAACCCCCCACGTATATAAATCTAACAGATACGCAATTCGCCGCAATAATTCACACTTTTAATCTGCTTGAATCTCGCAGATTCAAAAGTATATTCACAGACAGGGAGGAGCATTATATTAACCTCAACATTTCCCGCTTCGTACAGCCTCCTCTAAACAACCATTCAAGAAGTCTAAGAGTAGCGATCTACAGCGATAAGGAGTGAAATTTGTGAATGCAGATCTCTTCCCAGAAACGGAGGAGGACGGTTGCTATGGAAACCACCTTCTCAGATTAACGAGATGAAGCGACAAAAGCTTTTATTGAATCACTTCGCTGTAACCGCGCCAAACATTTACACTACGATCGGAAACAATCTCGACCGCCATGTTGCTTGCAAAATTATTCTCTCCGCTTTGTTCTTCTTTTCTTCAGTCGCAATTATGTCTGGGATATTTGACTCCATTATGTTCATATTCCCCGTGGATATTTGAGATAAAAGTTTATATGTACTAATGCTCCTTTACTCGCCATTTTTTATAGGATACTATTGTTTGTAGAGTCTGACATATGTATGTTTAAAAATGATTAATTATTTAAAGAATTAAGTTATTGATACTCATGTGTGTCTACTTACAAAAAGAATCCTTAAACGCGAAACTTCAATATATAGTCCAACTTTTCTTTGTTTTCACTTTTAAAATCTTACAATTAAAAAACACTTTACATATACAATATTTTGACATTTCATTTGAAATAAAATATGGATTAAATAGATCATTTTCAGAAAATGAACCCTAATTACACAAATATGTTTAAATGTAATGCATATATCCAGTAATATATAATGTAGAGAGACTATTTGTTGTATTAAAAGAGTAAATCAGAGCAGACTTCATAAGCAATGTCTTGCAGTCATACTTCATTAGCGAAAATTTCAAAATAAAAAATGATCAACTGTATACAAAAATAACCCTGAAAATAAACCAACTTTTGAAGATGAAAGATAAAAGAAATTTAAGCTAAAAATATTGAATTAGTAACCAATAATAGCACTCCGGAGTAAAAAAAATAGTCACAACTATTAGTACTCTATTTTTTATTGTCGACAACTCTTAAAATTGTGCTTTGGCAGTTAGCGAATTTTTCAATCCTAATGTGTGAAGGAATTTTAATTTGTGGACAGAAAATTTTCCCTAAAATCAGGTTACAGCAGAAAATAACGATAAAATAAAAAGAGTGTAAATAGCGTTTGGTAGAGCAGTAGAACATTCAGAGAAGGGACGAGTAACATTTCTAAAGAAAAAATTGCGAAAAATTATATGGGTTTATAAAAAAAAGTAGGACTTAGTCCAAAGCAATGGAAAGGGGGAAACTGATAGGGAACAACTTTGCTTGAAGAAAGCGTTGAAGTATAATGTTAACAAAAATAAATGCAAGTTAACAAAAATGACTTTCAAACCAGAAAAAACTCAAACGAGATGCTAATAATTGATAACTTCAGCCAAAATCGGTGGAAATTTCATGTAGTATATAGGCATCTGAAGTAGAGTTCCCAAAGAACAGCTAATGATGACTTCTGAAAACAAGGAGGAAACGACTTCTCCAGATCATCGGTCTGAAACTCGCACAAGAGGTGAACGTAACTTGTTAGATAAATCCAAATATATTTCAAAGATATTATTATATGAATCCAATTGCATTCCAATTATGTGGTTAGATGAATCTGTTTGCCAATGAATGATTCCAAACCAAAATTTTCATATGGATGACAGACCACTTTCTTTCGGAATGTTTGAAGAGTTATTCACTGTAGCTGAGGTTAAATAAAGTTCTAGAGATGATTTATTCATAAAAAGTAGATTTTCTGTACGTGGCACCTACTACGATAAAACAGTACATATATCTAGGAATTTAGCGAGTGATATCGTTACACAGAAACAGATCATTTAAAGCATTTGCACATTATTGAGATACCAACTTTTTGCGATGATAACTGTATGGCTCCTCCAGCCAGAAAAGTCCTGCAGACGTTAAAATCTTCAAAAATACTGCTGAATTCTTAAACAGGCCAATCGATTCCACTATTTAAATCTCGTAAAAAATTTACGTATTATGTTGAACAAAAGTAAAAACCAAACTTATTAAAATGAGAATTTTTGTCTCTTTCAAAACGTCATATAAATATCATTTCTTGAAACTTTACATTTAATATTTTGACATAAAATTTTGCTATCAGAAAACATTAAATAAATTTGCATTTATCTTGTTAAAACAAGTAATCTATTTATAGTAAAATTATATTAAAAATAAATTATGCTCTGAATATAAGACAATTAATAAGGAATATGGTGTTTTTATGAATAGAGCACTGTCAGAATAAATCTCTAATATAAGCGTTGTTGCCTTAAAATTATTTGGATATCTGATTAAAATTTACCATAATGACTAAACTGTTTTAATTATACAGTAAATAAATTGGGGTGTATATCGCTCAGGATGCTGAGCAACTGCTGCGTATAGCAGACGCATGTGCTGTGTTTAGACAGTAACGGGACTGAAATATCTGTCAACAGTAGCACGCCTGTTACACAATACTTTAATAAAGTCAATTTTTTTAATGAAATAATTCCATTTACGTCAACAAATATTTTATGTTTAAATATTTTATGCATATTAACTTGTTTAAAATCTTGTTTTTTTTACCTATGAAATCTAATAAATATGAGGTTATATAATATTAACACAACTAACCGCTACAAATGCACATTCAGCGTTGACTGTAGATGCAATCTTTTTTTCGCTCAAGTAAAAATATCAATTTATTAAACTAAGACAATAATCAAACACAGTTCCGTAATGTCTTCTTGATGCTTTGAATATATAAATCTTCTATTATCCGTAGCATATTTTGAGTAAATTTGCATATCTGCTCTATTTAAAGAACACTGTTTGTTTAAAGATTAAGTATATTTCTGCGATAGTTTCATCTTTCTTATAAAGTGAATAATTCAATCGTATGTAAACATTTTTCTAGTTTATGATGCATATATATTATGAAATTCCCTAAATTTAACTTTAGCTTAAATCTCTTAATACTAGATAGCCTTGTCAGTCTTCGAGCCTTTCGTCATTGAAAATTCAAGAGACTATTTCAAGGAATTATTTTTAAGAGAACACAATAGCTTAACATATTTTGACTTTGATTAAATATAACAAAAATAAATCTAAATCATAATTATGTTCGTAAATCTGAAAAAAATTTATTTTAAAAAGAAGTTTTTCCAAAATATTTTCAACCAGTACAAAAAAAAATGTAATTTAATTTCTTCATAACAAAGTGACCTTTATATTTGCACTACGACACAATTATCATAACTACGTATAAATATTCTTAATAACTTAAGATGAAATAAAACTGTATTTAAATGGAACCCCCAAGTAACATATAGTAACATCATCTTTATTCTACATTCGATTATATTAAAAATTCTTTTATAATATGTTACGAAAGAAAATTATTCTCTGGATATATTTAAAATGAGTATTTTTTTAATTAAAGTAATTAACTCAAATGAAAAAGGTTAAAAATTATTATACATAAGTACCCAGGTCGAGTAATGAGAGTTCCTATTTACTATTTTACAGCTAAATTAAATTCTTCCTTTTTAGTGGAAACATTCAAACAGTTCTCGACAAAATCATAAGTTTATCTTTAAAGTTTACCCATAATTAAAAATTAAAACTTTCCCTTTTAGGGACGGACGGACGGACACACACACACACACACACACACACACACACATATATATATATATATATATATATATATATATATATATATATATATATATATATATATATATATATATATATATATATATATATATATATATATATATATATATCTTTCCTCATTTAAAATTCGTTTTGAACTAATTTCATGTTAATCTACACTACTAACCCTCTGCAATAAGGAGAAATTATTAAAGAATGTGGATGGACTACTCGTATGTTTGTAGCAGTCCGTTATGGTTAATTAATGAAAAGCATGATTCTAATTACGTACTTTGAATAAGGTGTTTATAGAAGACGACGTCACTTTTAAAAATCTATATCTAAAAGACTTATTTTTATTTTAGGTTTTATTCGACATAAATGAGCAAGGTAAGTTTCTTTTTTCTTTTACTTAACTAATTCTAAAAACATTACACATTATTTAATCGGAAAAAGTACTGTAAAAATCTTAAAAATGTTAAACACACAAAATTAGACAATAAGAAACTTATGATTTAAAATAAAGCTGTATTAAGAATGAATGAAAACGCATATTAAAATAATAACAATTATTTTTTGTAATTCTGTTGCTTTAGGTTGACGACTCACGCCCAAATACAAGATCAAGAGGTCCACCAGGTATTTCAGAAAAAAAAAACACTTTTTAAATGAACTAAGCGAAATGATTTTTTTACGCAAGTATTAATTTATAAAATTGTTCCGTTTTTCAGGTTCATCTCAAGAAACTATTTGGTAAGTTGAGTTCTATATTTGAGACATAACTATTGATTTTGTTTTTAAAAGAGACGCATAAAAAGTTTACAGACTAATTTTTTTTCTATCTTGCAAATTATTCTATGTGGACCTGTCTCCAGTAAAATATAACATTTATGAATTTCATATTGCATATTTTGTTCTTTGATATCAAATATTAAAGGAAAGAATAAAACACGATCCATTCTTTAGGATTAGTCGGTGAGTATTGGGATTTAAATGCTATTTGGAGTCTTTTCCCTTGTTTAAAAATTTGTCCTTCTAGGTATTCCTAAAAACTTTTTTTTAAGTTTATCGCATGTCTTCTCCTTAATAATTAACAGGTTTTTTAAAGAAGTTGAGATGACTGTAAAATCGATGATGGCAAAGTGTTTCCATTTCTAGACTAACCAAATAAAGATGACAAATCCCCAGAGTAAAATTTGTGGTCAGAATTCTTCCATTATGTTTCATATTACAGTATACCTCCGATCACTATTGGAAATAAGAAATATCATATTTAAAGAAGTAATATAAATTCTGTATTAGGCTATAGAGGGTTTAAGAATAAAAGTATAGTTTATTTTCCCTCCTGGTTTGTTTGCTATTGTAATCGAAACGAGATGATTGCAGATTTGTTAAATTAAGATGAGTTCGGAAGGAAATAATTCCCTTTTTAATCTGATGCAAAAGTTAATGTGCAAACGTCTCTCAATAAATTTTTCTCAAAGTATATATTGAATTAACTTCTATTTTCTTCCTATTTCTTCTAAATCACAGTACTGCATGAATCTTGCATTCATCCGTTTTAACACTGCATGTGTCCGTTAATTCTAATCTGTTTTGATTTTAAAGAAACATATTCCCATATTGAACTAGCTAAACATATTGATTGCCCTTTTTGGAAATAAAGAAATAGCTAAAACACTGAGACCCGTTCAAAGTTCTTACTTGCTTTTCAGGAAGATGATAACTGGAAAACTTCGGGAAGTGCAGAAACTTGGAAAACTATAAGTCATATTAATGATGAAATGGGTGCCATTTTAAAGGAAAACTAGTAATATAGTAATCAGGCGGCGGTGTTTGTATTAACAGAAAAAAATCTCATAGGGTCTCTTTGTCTTGAATAATTACGGAAGCAATTAAAGACTTTTTGAAAAAAATTCATTCAAAATTAATTTGGAGAAATGGGCGATGTAAACCAACATTATATAAAATTCTTGATGTTGTCTGGAGATATTAGTTTAAATTTTGAGAGTCGGATAATTTTAAATATTTTCAGTTACTTTTCATCTTGAACATGTGCATTTATTCAATTTCATTGCAGCTGCCCTACAAGAGGTTGCGATGGGTCTGGTCACGTCAATGGGAAGTTTACCAAACACCGAACGTAAGTTTTCATAGTTTTTAAGCAAAACATCTATTAAATACAGTGTAAATCTTTGTGTTCCAAGCCTATAAGAGAAATTCTATTCTCTTGTATGTTAAAAAATAGAGAGTAAAAACATTAACTTTTATAAAATATGACCTTTAAGAAAAATTTTTTATGCTAGGCATGGAAGAGGATTCACCTCTCGTTTTTCAAAAGTGAAATCAATACTTCACTAATTTCTGTGAATCAACAAATGCGTTTTACTGGAAAGAAAGTTGATAAATATCCCTTTAAAAATATGATTGTGTAAATTCTTATATGTAAAAGTTCTGTTCTTCTAATTCTTTAAAAACACTTCCACCAAAACCAATCTATGTCCAAAAAGTCTTAATTTCACTCAAAAGGATTTCATCAACAAAAATCAAAAAAGTCTCTTTAAATATTTGTTTATATCTATGGTTTAGGAAACAACTTATCGAATCAAAAGCCAAAAATAGTGATATCCCAATTCTGAAGTCAAAAATTCTTGAACTTCAACTAAATTAGCTTTTTATATGAGGAGTTAAAACTGTCAATCATATCAAGAGCAAAATATAAGTTCTGGAAGCATTTTATGTGTTGTTATTAAATATTTTTAAGTTAGAGAAATCAATCGAATTGCAACAAATTATAGCAAAATTTACAACCTGAAACTTGTTTCCAGAGCTTCGAACTCTTATTTTAATAAGTATGGGATGGAATAACTAATATTTAAGTATGTTTTTTTTAAAAGCAGTATTAAAATTTTTAATCACAGAATCTGTTTTCAAGATTCTGTGATTAGCAATTTTACTTTATCACTACGCTTCCAGAGGGCAAAAATAAAATTTTTTTACATACTTAAATGAAAGATCAATGCTGGCAAGAAAATCAATTGATCATTTTTAGCATCTCATGGGCAAATAGGATCTAAAATATGACAGAAAAATATATGTGTATGTTTTATATATTTCCGTTAAACAGCCTATTCCAACATATTAAACAGAATTGCAGACTAGATGGGCAAATTCAATTGGCTCTTATGTAACATTTTGTTGTACATTATATCTGAAATTTGTCGAGTGTGCTCAAATGAACTTGCAATTAATATAAAATGCATGATGATAAAAATTATGTTATTAAAAGTTGTATTTACACATACACCTATGTCGGTATTTCGTATTGACATTTAATATTTTTTAAGTCAAAATGTAATGAGAAACTATGCTAAATGCTTTTTAGCGTCAATGGAAGCTTAGAGTAATTTATATTCATTTTAAAAAGTATTTTTAAAATTGATAAAAAAATTCCCTTTTTCATTTATAAGTCTTTGAAATTTTAACACCAGTTGAAAAATTTTTTAAAGTTTAACTTTCATTTTTGCATAATTTGCAATTTCTGTAGGGTAATTTTCAATCAGGGAATCTCGGGGAAATTTTCAATCTTAAAATTAGGATAAATATTTGATGTGTTTTATAATAATAGAATTTAGAAAAATATATAGAATGTAGAATTTAGAAAGAGTCATACTTGTATATTTAAATTACATCACTTATTTATATAATTATTATTTCATAGATCAGAAAGCTAATTGGTAGTGATGTAGAAACAATGCTTCGTTACAACGAAAACACTAAAATTACATAAGCGAAGCAAACTGAGCGGGTACATTTCTATCGCTATAATATTTCGGTATATTTTGTTTTTATTGCATTTTCTCAAGCTTATAAACATAAGCACCATTATTATTCTTCAAGCACTACTCGAAAGTTTGAAGTAGAATTCCATAAGTGCATCATTTTATCGTTTTTTTTTCTATTCACAAAGTCACGCTTTCTCACGGATGCATGCTGTTTTTTCAATAGACAAAGTTTAGAGAAACAAATGTTCTAAAGATAAAGTTATTATAAAAAGGATATTTGAATGGTGCTTTCTTCTTAAAAATGCATTTAAAACATTTGTGCCAATGAATATAAAGAATTAAATTAATTACTGTAACATTTGAAAGAAAGAAAACTCAAAACTCGTTATTCTAAAAAAATTTTGAGATTTATTTTGCATTTTATAGAGATGTTTGTCCTGTCTCATAATTAAAGAAAATATACTTGTTTTTACAATTTAAGGTAGTGAAATATATTTCCATAAAATTTAAATTAGTTTTACTCAATGTATAAAAGCCAAGGATCTTACGTGTAACATGCTTATGTATAAAAAAGCAATACAATTTCACTCTAAAAATATTTTTTGATGTAATAAAAACCAGACGAGCGTTATGTTTTTCCAGTTCTCGGTATTAACGCTAATGAAAACCTAAAGGACAAATAATAGCATATAAATGGGGCATTTTGGGTAAAGAAAGTAATAAAATGACCCCGAAAAAAAATTCTATACCCAAACTGATAAAATGTAAATAAGAATATACATTGCTTTTCGCTTTTGATGCAGAAATCGTATGAGAGGAGCCCCAAATTAAAAATGTGTAATAGTCTGTAGGTATTCATGGTAGTATACATGACTACGAATATTAAGGCAAGAAAGCTTATGCAATCTGACTCATACTGCCATAAAGGTTACTATATAAATGGCCAAAAATATCCGTCACCCCTTTTCTCCCATAAAAAAATTTAATATGATTCTCAGTTGTGAGATACATTAATATTCCTTTTCTTTTAAAGTTGTTGCCCCCTCTGCTTCAATCTCAGCCTCCTTCTTTTCTGAAAAGGATTTCCCCTGGATTTTACTGCCGGCATTATTCTCCGTGCTCCCAATGGTAAGCGACTGATAATGGTCAGTTCGGGTTGGTTTGTAACTGGTAATCACTTCGTCCCACTATTTTCGATGGGGCATTACTGTAGAGAATTGCGTGTTATTCAAGTTCTTAAATACTAACTTTAATTATTGTATTAGCTTTGTTTTGTTAATGGGAGCATTATCAAAATCAAAAGAGAATAGATATGAGTAGATATGAGTAGTTAAGTTCTCCTTGAACTATCGACACAAAGCTGAGAGCTCAGGCTTGTCCAGAATATCATCTTACCTTTCACAGTTCAGATGTTCTAATCCAGGAACTATAGTGCCCGGTCAGAACCATAAGGAAATAGCTCATACCATGATTTCCTGTACATAAACTTAACAGTATGCGGAACACATTCCAGCAGACAACACTCTCGGCCATTTGCTAACATGGTTGCACCCATCAAACTGCGAGAGGGCGAAGTTTGTCACCTTTTAAAATGCTTTTCCTTTTCTTCCCAGCTCGATAATCTGCGACGAACTTTGCATCATTTCAATTATCTCTCGGGTTTCTTTGTTCCTGATCATATTTTTGTCTTATGTCTTGGCTGCTTGACCATTATTACAAAAAATTTTGAGCTCTCGTTGAAAACTATAGACTTGACAGGAATTGCTGGGAAATTTTGGAATTCTTTTTCTGAGTGCTGACACAAGTAAATTATTGTTTTAATTCGTGCACTTCTGCATTGTGTGATATCTCTCTGTGATTTAACACTTTTTGCTAGCTCGTATTTCAGCTATCGTTGTTCCAAGACTTTCTAGTTCACAGTAACATCACTTCCAGTTTATAAAACAGCTAAAGAAAAAGAACTTTTTCGAAATGGCTTGTTAAAAGACTTGTTATGCTGTTATGGTATTACTCTGAAAATCACGAGTCTCTTTATAGCGAACCATATTATTTTTAAGGAAGCTTTTATTAAAAGCAAGATAATTATTAGATCTTGCCTTAAACTTATAGAACCATGCTCTGACGTATGTGAAGCGTGATCCTCTGATACGAAGGTGGTATCCAGATGCTTTAGGATCGCATAGAGTAGCTGCTTATTATGAAGGTTAGATGCTGGTACTTAGCGTTAGTAAAGAAATCCCATGTTTTACAAACACAGTCAATAGATTTATTCAGGCACAAAACTTCTCATCTGTGTGTTTGTATGAAGAGACGCTAACAATAACAGCTCATGTGATAGTCAATGAAATTATATTTCATTATGCTAAAATTAGAAAATCCAGATTTTAAGGTAATGAACTTTGGAAAATATTTCCTAATAAAAGTTTTTTTTATAATACCAGTGATTGCAAATAATTTGCACAAACACCGTGTAGTCCGTATCGTGTGAAGGATACTCTTAGTTTACTCTATTTTAATACTGTCTCGCAGATGAGCGTAGTTCGCATAACTCAGCTTTTAACTCAGCATGCTAACTAATTATAACTGCTTCGCAGTATCATAAATGATAATATTCTGTAAAGTGACCAAAACTCTTTCAATTATCGTTTAGATCTCGTGAAATACGTATCTAATAAAAGCTAAACTTGCTAAATTACAGAGAATTACAATTAGGGAAAAAATCAGATGCAATAGAAAAAAATTAATATAACTTTCTAGCATTGCACGCTGTACTAGAAGTGAATATTATTGTTCGACGCTACAACTCGAGCCACATGCTTACAAAAACAACAGCCCGAGAACATATTAACAGACTACAGTGCACTTGATGTGCAGAAGTTTAGTATGACAATGCGGACTAACTTTTAAGGTAACGGAATCATGTAAATTAGTCACAATAAACTGCTAAAAGATTGAGATGTTCTAAACTATTGAGTAAAATCTCTATCACGGAGGCCATCAAAAGAGATACAAATTACATTTAGATATAACACTGTATTTTCTTACTTAATTCTTCAGACATGGTAATTATTTTACTTATAAATAGTTATTTATGCATTACCTAGGGTGGCCGGCTGTCCGCTGGCGGCCAAAAAACGAAAACTGCTGGACAGTTCGTGTCATGAATTCTCAGTGGCAAAGACAAGACGGTCCGAGCAGAAGCGGTCCTCCTCCGACAATTCCAAAGTCTCTACGGAAGCGGAAAAAAAGTCAACCACAGCTTCAGGTTCCTCAGCCAACACGAACAATATCGTCAACAACAACAACGTCCAGTCAGCAACAAGCGACGTCAAGCGTTCAGAAAAAGTAGGGGGCAGAAAAAATACCCAGGACTTGCCGACACAGTCAAATAAATCCAACGCAATTGTCAATGGTGGTCCAGCTGGCAAAGCAGCAAGCAAAGATACGGTGGAAACCAAAGAGAGGAATCACAGGAAAACAGCAGACAGTGCGACTAAAAGTAATGATATTCACTTGCAGCTTTTCAAAACCAATACATCAATGAAATATATCAATTACCACTGTATTATTCGATCCTCGTGTAAATAATCTAAAGCACTTACTAAATTTTATTATGATTATTTGAGTTAGATAAAATATTTTTAAACAGTCTTATCACCATTTTGAAGGAAATTAGTAGCAAATGAAAATATTTATTTTTAATTTATCGTTTCCAGAGAATTTATTATTCTACTTTCAAATTAAATTTCCATCTATAATAATTTAACTGAAAATATGGTCTTACGTAAAAGAAAACAATTTTAGTTATTTTTCAATAATCTTTAATTTTCAAAATGTGTATTTATATTGAAATGTCAAATAATAAAATTATTCCATTAAATTTGCTAGATATTTTTCACTTCCTATACAAGGTTTTCAAATTATTAGAATTTAGCATAATATTTAACTACTGTTTGAGGAAAGTATATATTTAACAAAATGATTTCTCATCATGGGGTTTTACAGCTAAGCATTTTTGTTAGAGTAGCTACTTAACCTTTCTTCTAAAATTAAGTTGGTGAACATAGTTTAAATTACATCAAATAATTCTGTAGAAAATAACTAGCCCAAAAAGTTTTCCGAAGGAAAACCTATCGGGGAAGTAAGGTTTTAGATTCCCAATGACGACAAAAATATTTATCTCGGCTTATCTTTCTAAACAATCTTACAATTCCTTTTTTTCTTTATTTTCAATATCAATTTTTTTTGTGAATGTGTCTTTCATTTTTTTCTTGTTCCGTAAAATATTGTGTATTTGAACTCTTGGTATTCTTGGTATGAATCTGAATACAGTATATGAAGACTCATTATGTCAAACTGAAAAGATGTAGTTTTATAGTTACCATTTTATTAGTTTTTTTTTTATTTTCGGATAAAATTCTTCAGTTAAATCATTTTTAAAAATTTTTGAATCAGTATAAACTATATCACAAATGTATTTGTTTTCTATTTTAAGATTTAACAAATACTATGATGAAAGAAAATGGAGAAAAGCGCTCAAGAAAATGCCAGGATCCTTCAGCCAGAGATCTAATTCGATCAACAAATTCTCCGGTTGGCAACTCTGGAAAAGTCCAAAGTTCGCTCAAGGAAGAGGACAGATATTCTCCTAAAATCAAAGATAATATTAGTAGCAAATCTGCTGCTTCGCCACAAGGTAGACTAAAAGAAAACGACTCGAAGTGCTCCGATAGACCGTCAAGGAAATCTGGAGTTAATTCATTGAACGAAAAACGTTCAAAAAATGGTGCTAATAATTCTTGCAACAACAGTCCAGTTTCAAGAGGTGTGAAATACGATATGGACGATGAAGATACAGACTCTGAAGAGATTCCTAAACCAAAAACTAGTCCAAAAAACAGTGATAATAAATGTCATTTAGACACTATGTCAAGTAAATCTAATAACAATGCTAGTCAAAACGCACAGCTAAAAAACGGGGCGAGACTGGACGTTGATTCTCTCCCAAAAGCCAAAATGGGAAAGTTTGAAAGTAGTGATAGTGATGATGAAAAAACAGTGATTGATGAAACTGTTGCTGACACCAAATCACTAAAAACGGTTAAATTCGAAACAACCACACAAAACACCTCAAAAAAGAAAGAAAATGCTAAGAAGGACATGAAATCATGTGAGAAAAAAAGCAATTTTTGTGATAAAAATAGAACGGCAAATAAAGCAGCTACAAAGACATCTGGTAGTCATGAACCTGGCTTTGACTGCAATGTGCCATCTAGTCAACAAAAGAACTGTTTAGATGATAAACAGTTCTTAACTACTCATAACGCTTTAAACTCAACTAATGAACTTAAACATTTTTCAGGAAATCAAATAAATGGCTTCACAAACAAGCACAAACAAATTGACATGAATAACAAAGATAGTAAAGAAGACCAAGAGATTTTAAATAGCCCCAATAAGCAAAATCATCAAATATCACCCCAAGCAAAAGTTCTTACTCACAGTGTAAGTCATCCACAATCTAACTCAATAAATTATCAAAACAATACCATAACAAATAAATTCAGTAATCAGACTAAAATCCAGAATAAAAATACGAACAATCAAAAATATTTTCTAGGAAATGTGTGCCAGCAGGTCGGCAAAAATAGTGTGAATGCATCAGTTCCTCAGAAATACAACAAAATGGACCTCCAACAAGTGCAAATGTTAACTTGCTATCGTGAACAAGGCGTGACAGGTCAGCTGAGTAAAATAAAATCTGAAACAGAGCAATCAATAAATAAAAATATTCCCCTAAACGAAGAAGAAAAACGTGTTCAGGAAGCACAAGAAGCGCTCAGAAGCTTGACTGGTAATTGTGTTAGTGGTGAGAAAAGTTATGTTGAAAAACCACTATTTGAAAACCTCTTCGACAAAAAGTTGTCTGAAGTGGCAACCCCACAAAATTCTTGGAAGGATATTGTAAACTTAAGTTCTCCCCCTACACATTCTACTTCAGAAAAGGTAGAGATGAAGACATTCCCTGAACTGAAGCGGGAAACAATTAATTGCCAAGGTAACTTGAACAAAGTTTCGGGTGATAAAACAAATCATATTTTAACGAACGAAATAAAAAATGAACAAGGTAAGTACGATTTATTTTTATATCAATACAAAAAGAGGTATATAAAAAGGAAACCTTGTATATTGTTATATTTAACAGTATGGAAAATAAAGTCATTTAAAAAATTATGAATATAAGACTAATACAAAGATTTGGGTCTATAAAAATTCAATATTTAAATTTATCAGCTCATGGAGTATTACACAATCTAGAACAAACAATAAAATAACCTTAAGTATTTTCAGAAACATGGGTATGGTGATGAAAAATAAAATATCTGAAAAACAGAAACAGGTAAATAATCCTGGAAAAGAAAAACTAAAATTTATCCAGAGTAAACCAATAAAAATCTAAAAAACTAAGGATGCAAAAATATATGAGACTACTTACTCTCAGATCTATATTTTTCTTTATCCAAAAAAATTAAATGGTTTAATTTAACTTGAAAAAAGCTAATGAAGCCTTGATGAGACCTTAGCATTTCTAATAAAATACATCGGGGTTACTCTAATTGCATTCTCTGTATAATGCTTTTGGGTGTAGAGTGGAAGCTAATGGAATTAACTAGATAAAACTAAGAATTCTTCCTTTTTGATCATATTCCTGTTCGTGTGAAAATTTCTATAAATAATTATATAAATACTTATAACTCAATTTCAAACCTCCTGAAAGAGAAATTTCATAAATTTTGCCTTTTTCTTCCAAATTTCAAATTTTGTTTTTCTGTTATTTTGATTTTAAGGTGTAACTTCAAAATACATTAAGCGTTTGTATGCTTGAGCCGAGGATTGACGTTTTGAAAACACGTTATTTTTACTAAGAGTAAAGATATTTATTTCTATGAAAAAAAAGATTTTCTATTTAGATGATAAACATTCCTTTTCTTAAGCCATTCATTTAGATTTCTTTGCTGTTTATTTGGACTACAAGAAACTGAAGCCATTTCATACATCTTGGTTTTTAACCATATCATTTCATTCATATTATAGGAATCTCAGTATAAATGTCATGTTACTTTGCTTGTCAGTAATTGAAAGTTGAAAAGATAATCTATTAACATACCGTAAAAATGTTCACAGGTAAAGTAAAAATTCAGTTGAGATGAGGAAAAATAAATTGAAGTTGATTTAAAAATGCAAAAATGTATGCAAGCGTACCTACTAAAACGTTACAACATACATTAATCTGAATATTTATAAATTTCGTATCATATATAATAACAGGAATGTTCTGTATTCACTTGATCTGTTAAAAACAGGGTTTAAAATTTTGGAATGTTATACATGCTAAAAATTATATTATAGTACATGCACTTTGTTTCGAATTTTTAAACTAATTACAAAAGACTTAAGTTATACCTTTATTCTTCGTTTTTTTCAGGGTATTTCCATAGTTACACACATTGTTTCATAGTTGCATTACACTACAACATTTTGTTACCAGTCAGACACCGCCTTAAGGTGCTGCTCCGACAAAGTTAGCAAAAAAATCGCAGTGTAGTAGGACGAATGTCCCCAGAACGAAAGTGCTTTCCGCACTGGAGGAAAAAGGAAAAATCTCTCTCTCTCTCTCTCACTCACTCACACACACACACACACACATACACACGCACGCACACACTTTAATTGTTCTTGATCTTTGTAAACCTTAAAAATATGAAATACGCAATATCGACTCCTGACTATCTTTAAAGAAGAATGCTTATAACTTTTTTGCTAACATAATTAGACATATTTTACTTAAGCTTATAAGAAATTTAATCTTAAATATCTGAAAAAGCAATAATAACGTACCATTCAGAAAAGAGATGTTTTAAAGTTTATTTTATGTAATTTAAATTTTTCTTTTACTTTTCACAGTTGACATTTGACTTTAAAACATTATAAATTGAAAGAACATAATTTCATTCATATATTTTAGATTCTTTAAGGACAGAAGAATCTAAGTCAAAAAAAGAATATGACATGGAAAACTTAATGAAAATTGAAGCTGAATGCGCAACAATTTTAGCTGCTTCTTTTGGAACACAGCCTTTGTCTCAAGAAATGATAGTGTACAGAAGACCGGTAAATTATAATTTTTCTTTTTAATAAAAACCAATACAGATAAGAAGCGTGAACAACTTCTTAAAGCTTGTAATATCAAAATTAATTTATAAAACTTCTAAAACGGGATTCGTTTTAAACTTTTAAAACTTATCAATAAAGATAAAAAAGCATGGCAACAGCAAGGTGATGAGCTGTAAGGCTAAATTTTGCATATATGTCGTTAGCGCACAAAGTTTTCACTGCGTGAACCCGGGATCAAATTCTGACAGTGGAGTGGCTGTTTCTTTGTCTGCTGCAGAGTAAGTTTTCACCGATGAGACATGAGCTACTGACGTCACGGATTTGAGAACTATATAACCGGCTGGATTCCAATCTTGATTGAAAATTATTTACATTCTAATTGGACAAATAATAGTGCCATTTAGAATGACATTTGTGGTTTTTCTCCCATTTCTAGAAATCCTATGCTGAATCCTTTTATTAAAAGTTATTAAATAACAATATATATTCATATTTTGGACTTTAAAAAAATAAAAAAAAATTTCTTGTCTGTTTCGACGTTATTTTCAACAGCCAAATTGAGTATGACAAAGGCAGATTCTAATTACACAGCTCTTTTTCTCTCTCCAGTCAGGGACACAGTCATATAGGGGTATATACGGTCAATTCTCTTTCTCGACAAGCTTAAAAATTTTGCTTTTAAAAAAAAAGAAAAAAAAAAGACAACATCACGATTAATTTTCCTCGTAGTCGTCACTCCCCCCTCCCCCTCAGAAACGAAAATTTCACCTTCTAAGATTAAAAAACCTCGATTCCTCTAGAAGATGGTTCTGGTTGCGCCTCTGCTTTTAACTACGCACAGACAATCAGCACAAGTTGTTTGTTTATAGTCCCGTCCATAACTCCATAACTCACAAGATGCTCCCATCATCAGAGGTGCGACATGTTAAACGACACGCTCTCGGGCTCCAAATTTTAGGATATAATTCTGAGCCCATCCAGCAGGAGAGATCAGAAAATAGAATAAACTTCGTTCGGTGAGTTGTGAACTTTATGAATTAATCTTGATATTATGAATCATTATGAAACAAGGTATACATTTTGAGAATTTATTTGATATTGGTTTAAAAGCATTCATTTCTTTTTTAAGTACAAAACCTGCAAAAGGCTGCGGTTCGGGTCATGGCTCACTCAAAATCAACATCATTCCAGCTCTGGCGGAATCGGATCTTTAAAATTGAACCCGAATTCATCTGTAACGTGTAAGCGCGAATGTGTTCAGGATAGTTACCTGTGAGTGGGGAAAAAAACAAACCTGTGTGTATGAAACATAGTGGAGTGTTTAAGGTGGCACGATGCAGTATTTCCGCATGGAAACAAAAAAATAATATATTATTACTTAGATGAAAAATCTGAATTAATTTACCTTAATTAACTTCTTATCATGTTTAGAACCCATAAACTTGGTAGAAAACACCAAATTGTTTCCTCGTAGTTATTCAAACAGCAAAACATTTTAAAATTATTTGGTAATTTTTTTTTAATAGATTCATTCAAATTTAATTTATGCTATAGTTGGAGCTCATGAACTTGTTTATCTGAAACAAAATCTACCGTGAAGAAATCTTTAGTTTGAACATACAAAAGTGAATTTCAACTTAGCTGGACATCACATTGCTGTTGTTTGGAGTACGTTAATTGCTCTGTAACTTCTACAAAAACAGACCGTTCTAATGTCCTAGAAATTATAAGTGCGCTACGCTTAATCTAATGACGATTTTTTTTCAAAGGTTCAAAATTGATTTCAGCCAGTTTTCCTTCTGTATAACAGCTTACCCTTTGCACTCACATGAACGCGCTTATTTCTCGCAGATTACTCCGGAAGACTACGACGACAAGTACATCTCTGCCGATTCCTCCCCCTCCCCCGCCTCGTCACCTTCTCGATCCGCGGGATCCCGCTCCCCCACGCCCCTCTCCTCTCCCGCATCCTCTCCACCGCCCGCTACCGGCGAAGAAGAGGAAGAGCAGGAGAGAAGATTTGGTTCATCTCCTCCACTTGCTGTGGATGTAGCAGTCGGCGATTCCTGCCCGCAGCAGGAAGACGGAGAAGAGCTCCTATTGGCTGACGGGAGCGGAATGAGGGAAGTTTCGACAACTTCCACCAATACGGATTTCACGTCGTCGGAGAGCACACAGGTGTCTGCAGGCACGCCTGCCTCGCCGACCACCGTTTCAGGTAGGAAAGTTTTAGAGGCTCGCAGGGTGAAAAATAATCGAATTTCTGAAAGAGGTTTCGCAAAGAGTAACTGGTTAAGAAGTCATGTAACTGTGACGATATGTAATTATGTTGCTACTTTTTCTTTAAATTCATTTTATTAATGTCTTAAACATCGAATTAAAATTACATTTTCATGAGGAATTTAAATACTTTTATTGCATTATTCAAACTACTTGGTAAGTTAGTTAAATTTTTTATACTTATTATCATATTTTAAAATAATAAAAGTTCAATAGTTTTTTTAGAAACGGGGCTTAATCTTCTCAAATTAGGCATATAATTACAGTTTAAACTCCTATATTCAAAGTCTTTGAATATAGAAGTATTTTTGAATAATTAATCCTTTTTACAGCAAAGCTTTCCGAGACTTCTGTTAATAACTACAAAAACAAACTCGTTCTTTCAAATGCTAATTGCTGAAAAATATGATAAAATATTGCGAGGGCTCTATAGAACCACTCGCTGTCCTTAATTAAAACTTATTTCAATTTAAATCGGTTGAATCACAGATGTTTATGATAGTTAACATTTTTAAATATTCATTTCTTTCGGAGTTTTTTTCAAATTCATTTACAATAAGATTAGAAATTTATCTGAACTGCTCGTTATATATCTCACTTCTGTTTTACCAAATAAATAAAAATTGGGAACGATAAAATACAATTTTTTCCCCTGAAATTCTCTTCGGGTAGAAAATTGTTCATATAGCAAATTTAGGTATAAGAAATTAACTACATTAAAATAGAAAGTTTGAAAAAGTTTAGAAAGTTAGAAAAGTTTTATTCGGTTAAGTTCTTACTAGCTTTATAACAGTTCTTACATGTTAAACGTACAGAAAAGTTACTTATAAAATCTGTGTTTTAATCTTTCATTTTTTTCGCGATACAAAGCACTTGGCTTTGTAAAATCGACAATGAAAATTTCAAAAGTTGTAATTTTGTATAGCTTCTCAACAAGTTTCATGAAAATAAATACTGTTTTCTCTGTGGTCGCAAATTAACAATTACAAAAATTATATGAATTAACCTGAATTTTTTTTCTGCTTTTTTATCCAGGGAGCTGCAATATAAACGGCAGTGGGGGAAGTAACGGTCCTCGTCGGTTTGGGATGCTAGATGGTCGTCCAATGACTTATGAAGATCACCTGTTACCGATTCCTGATGACGACAATCCGCTAGTTATTGATGAAGGCGAGAACGAAGCTACTAAGGACTCTGAATCCCATCATGGGTAAAGAAACTTTGATGCGATTAAATTATATAACTCATTTATATGATATACTCTGGATTAACAATTTATCTTCCACTGCTGCATCATAAATATACAAATGGAGGATCCAAACCTAAACTGTTCAGAAGTTGATGTTTTACGAATGTATAATCACTTTCTTCAATTTGTCAACAATTTAGTGATTCATGAAGTCAAACAGACAATTTTCTATTCAAATCAACTTAAGCTAATTATTGCTTAAATGATAGTCGAGTGTTATCCAAAGAGTCAATTTCTCACCAATTTTTCCATAGTTTACTTCATTGTTAATTGTTAAAAATAGTTACTTTGATTAACACTATATTGCTTCAAATAGTTTAATTTCATAGTTTATTAATTGCAAAAGCTAATTAATTACTTTAATTAACACTGATTAATTGCGTTAATTAACATTATACATTTCATTTTGACTTAAAACATAAAATGCTTCCCTTAGCAATAAAAACTAATATACATAATATTGTTACAATAGAAAATTAAGGAAAATTATTTGAAATCCCGGAGTATTCTTTAATAGTTATTGGTATTTCGCAATCACAAATTTACGAAGCTGAGCTTCTCATGGTATATCGATGTTTCTTTGCTGACATTTAATTAAAGCCTGTGATAAAAAAAATAGATATTTATTATACAAGTATATACCAGGGAAGATTAAAGTTTTTATCAGTTTCCAAAATAAAATTGACTATAGGTTAAAAGTATGCAAAGGATTTGAAGCCTATTTTTCATTCCCTTTAAATGGATATAACATTCATTTTTTACCTTCAATTTGAGACAAAGGAGAAGTATTTTTCTTATTTCCAGCTTTCGTATTATATGTCGGACGCGAACTCGCATGTAATGTATAATTATTATGTATAGTTAAATCTTCAAACATTTCATCGTTTGTTTCACACTTGCAGACCTCAGAGTTCACAGGAGGAGACCACTTCCTGTTCATCCTCCATGCTTATGAACACCCCCTGTCTGGATGCACTGGCCGATGACATTTCCATGGGCAGCCACTCCGACGGATCTCTTAAAGGTAAGGGGGAAATTGCTTTTTGTTTCATGTTTTCCGTGATAGACGAAAGTTTTAGATTAGTTTCTTTTCCAGTTTTGTTTATACAAAATAATTTTATTGGAAAATTCCAAAGTTGTGTAAAATCATGAGTGGGAAGTTTCAATACTACTGGTATATACTTTTCAAATGAATTTTGTATAATAGTAATTTATGTTTCATGATTTTTTACGACAACTTATTAATAAACTTATCAATTTATTAAACTTATTAAACTTATTACGAAAACTTATAATTGTGGCAGCAAACTGAAGTTTCTTAAGAAGTTTTTTATGTGGAGTTTCTCTGTGAAAATTTTCTTTTTCAAGTTTAATAATCAAGTACGAAATCATCTTCAAAATATTTTTTACTAGTCATCTTAAAATGTATCTTAATGCCTGTATACCCTTGGTAATGTCTTTATTTTCAAGAAAATGTAATAAAATTCCTTTCTAAGCTTTTCCCACTCGATATAACTACATTAATTCTGGATCCCTTATGGCACTACAGATGTCCCTTTGGAGGTTTCTGAATTTTTGAAAACCAGCAAAATTGTTTTCAAAATTAATACTTCCTGCTTTATACAACTTTTTCCATTTTTATTCATTTTTTGAACTAAAACAGCTGAAATTTAATTTGTAATAAAATCAGTACAATCCCTGCTCACTGCATTTTCCCCTGAAGAACTAGAATTACTCAGAATGATTTTTAGTTTCTTATTACACAAGAGTACGGCTTAAATTTAAGTATATATTTGGAATGGGTTTACAAAAAAAGAATGAAAATGCAAAAAGAAAACTAAAATGCTTGATTATCAACCATGAAAAGTCTGTATGTAGTCATTAATCTTCTAAATTTAACAACAATACTACATCAGCAAATAATTCTACACACTAGTATATTCCTTACTGAAACATATTTTATAATAATTTTTCGAACTGAAAAGATTCTCAAAATACCCAGTGATTAATACTAAAAGCTTTAACCCTTAACACAAGAGCACAATTTTTGAATACACATCAGTTAAACAAGTTAATGCAGGAACCCCCTTTACCTATTAATTTTAACTCCAGATCTCCATTAAAAAGTTTATGTCATATTTCTTCCTCGTTGTTTTCTTTGTTTAAAGGAAAGGGATTGAAAAATCTCTTTTGCTTGATATATACATTCAGTGACTTCAGAATTATATTTCTCAATTCCTATAAATGTTATAAAGATTTTATACCCATATTTAGCCCTTTTATTAATACCACATGCTCAAAAAAATATATTTCCTGTACAGATAGCAAATGTCCAACTCCTGGTTGCAATGGAACTGGTCACTCAACCGGTCTTTACTCGCATCACAGGAGGTATGTATTCTTAAATCCCTTTATAGAGTTTATATCGTCTGTCCTTTTTTATATAACTTTGAAAAATTAACAATAATATCTTGTCATTTATTTTAGCTTGTCTGGCTGTCCAAGGAAAGATAAAATTACTCCAGAAAGTGAGAATAATTTCATGTCTTTTCTTTCACTGTTAAAATAAAGTTATATTCATCGTAATCATTTCTAAAATAGTTCAGATGATCATGTTTGAATAGTTGTTGTTTTTGAATGTTTCAATATATATTTTTAATTTATATATAGTACTAAGAGAAAACATAAAATTTAAGATTTAAACAGTATACTATGATATGAAATTTTTAAAAATGCTTAATACAACTTTTTAAAATTTTACTCATATCATAAAATTTAGAAAGAATAAAATTTTGTCTTATTTAAATATTAGTATAAAACTTGGTAGTGAAGTTCTAGATACATTTTTTAGGAATTTTGTAATATTATAATATTATTGAATAACATTGAAAAAATTACTTTTTTCGTATTTCAGTTCTTGCAATGCACGAGACGATTTTAAAGTAAGTGTATAATTATGAGCATTAAAAACGTACAGGTACTGGGCAAAGTAAAATGGAAATTTTGTTCATGGGAACCGTTAACACTGAACATGTAAATCTCTAAACTGCAGTTATTCGAATAGTCAAATTCGTTCTTCATTGAAACCATTCAGTAAACGGAACGCATTTTCTGACGAATTGAGGTAGCTGAAGACAATGGGTGCCTAAAACTGAAATTTCTGATCGTAATCACACGTCTTATCACACTTTGATCATAATTACAACTTTTAGACATTTCCCTGAATACTGGGAAGATACCCGAATTTATAAAGAATATTATTACTCCCAATATCCCCACAACCACAGATATACCTATTCAAAAATACTCAAAGACATATTCCCTTTTAATACACTTTAATGGCTGATACAATTGTAAAAATCTAACCTTTGAAATTCTTGAATTTTTTCCTACATCAGAGAGGAAAAATTGATTATAAACACCTTAAAGTAATGAAGCACAGTTAACAAAATCTACCAAATTCTAGAGAAATCTAGAAATTTCAAGTTTGACGAAAGCTTTTGCCTCAAAGTCAAAATATTACAATACGTTAATTTTCATGCAAACTATTGCAAGCCATTTTTTATTGCATATTCTAATATTTTTCTTTATTTCCTATTTCCCTTATTTCATGGTGTCTCAAAATACTCCTTGTGCACTGCTATTTTTCATTCCTCCCGAATTGCTCTAGATTGTTTACTATTATTTGCATTATTGGTCACAATACTATGCAAGATTTTTTAAATGACAAATATTTGCCAAATATGAAGGCTATTAAATGAAACAGTATGACTCAAAAACATTGAAATTTACATATGCATAAAAACAGATGTTTCAAAAATATCTTTTCATAACATTGTATTTTGTATAATTACTAGCATCGTGAGCTTCTACTTTGTTGAATCTCGATTGTGCCTCCTGATGAGGCACAATGCTTGCTTACCCAAATGGTCCTCCCATATGATACAATGGCTAACAACATGGTGGTGTGGGTATGAGCGAATGCCTGCGGACAAGTGTCTACCGCATTAGAAAAAAAAATATTATTCATGTATGTGAAATTCAGTCATGTTTAAATAATAAATTGTATTAAACTTGCATTTAAAAATTTACTGTTAAAAGATACTGGATGCGCATAGAGTGGTTTGAAAAGTGCTTACATAATGCTTCAATTATATTTTTTTAAAAAGGGGGAGAAGCTTATTTTACCACAAAATTTTTATCTTTTAATTACAAATGCATGTAAAAATTCTAATTATTTATCTTCCTTTCGTACATTGACTTGAAGTTTAAAAAATTGGAATGACGAGGTTCAAGGTATTTTGCCTTCTTAAAAAATCTCATCAAAATTAACTCATTTAGAGAAATTTAAATAAGTAAGTTTCATTTATATATTAATTTGTTTTTAAACTGTGGATTTAGAATAATGAATAACCGCATATAATTGAATAAATTATCAAAATAATTTTGATGAATTTGGATTTCGAGACGCACACATGAATAACATGTTGGACACTTACCAAACACACAGATATTACCAAACACACAGATATTATGAAATCCATGTAATGGGTAACGCAAATGCTCATATTCTAGACTAAATTTTCAAAAATTGTACTTGTTTAATAAAAGGTTTCTTATTTTGAAATAAGTTTTATTTTTAGAAAGTAAATGCGAACTTCTAAGGGGATATTTACCAAAACTAAAAGGAATAATGGTCTATACAACGTGATAACTTTTTGAGACATTTAGAGCCTTCACAGACAGACACCCTAAGGCAACATCAAAGTGGCCTTTTACACTCCATAGACCTTAATCTGGGGGCATACGAAATTATCATCGAGCACATTGGCGTCATCTTGACGTATATTTGCAAATTGTACCAGAGAGCATTACTGTCAGTTAAGAATATAAGTCACGAAGACGTCCTTTTCGCACGGCAAAATTTTCATATACGCCAAGATTAAGGTCCATTATGTTTGAAAATCCTTTCTCTAAGAAAAGATATCTCATTTTGTTCTTATGCAAAACTTTCACTAATGTGGGAAAGGTGAAGGAAGAAAAAGACATTGTAAGATCATTTATAAGTTAATACAATAAACTTTAAATTTTTACCCTTAAATAACCTTATTCCAGTTTACAATCATTTATGGCAACACTAGCTGATCTGTTTCAAGAACAAAATTGTAGTTTAAAAAGGTCATAAAACAAACTTTAAAATGCTTTAAAGGATTGAAAGAAAACAGATGTTGAGCAAAGTTACAAGTTTTACCTCCTATTTCCGAGAACGGTAAAACTAGATCTTACCGTCAGTTGATACACGTGATCTTACGTCTTCTATAATGCTTGAAATTCACACGTGAACATGAAGCCAGAATCAGAAAGAATAAATCGGTATCTTTACTATCAACACCCTTCACATTTGACCTGAACCTCGTGTTCTTATCCAAGATCTATTTCTGTATGCGAGACTCTAGAATTATGAACTATGGGGCATTTACGAAGTTATCTATTTTATAAAGATTAATATCCATGCCATCTTGTTATAGAAAATTATTTTTGAATTTTTATTGTCAATTTAAAAAGGCAATGCTCTATTCATTTATTTCCATTTTTGCGTGTTCGCTGCCTGTACAACTCTTTTTACCAATTTATTCAGTTCATTATATAATATATATATATATATGTGTGTGTGTGTGTGTGTGTGTGTGTGCGTGCGTACGCGCGCGAGTTGGTGAATGAAAATACATTAAAATTCAAGGGCAATGGTGTATAATTGTACTGTGTATGTGTGTGTGGTTTATAATCTACAGCACTGGTTCTAAAGGTTTGAAGGCTAAACACTTCTACATATGAAAGCCCTTTCTAGAAAAGAAATATCCTTATGGACCACCTTTTTAAACTATGGACTATTACTTGCAGGAAACTACAAACTACATTTTACTACTTACGTGAAACTATACTTTATTACTTACATGACACTTCTCGAGTATGCTAAACAAAAAGGCATGTATTCTTAAAATCCATATTAAAAGTACAATATGTCAATGAGTTGAGAACTATTTATGAAAGTTCTTTGTCAGTTCTGATTAATACTCTGTATATTTTGTTTATTTTATCTTTGTTTATATTTGATACGAAACAAGTAACAGAATATTAACCAAATAAAGAATTCATTTCAAATCAGTGAAGCGGAACACTTTTATAATTACTCTATTTTTCCAGTCATACCCCTATGACCTAATACCAAAATAATAATAAACATTGAAAAATAGGTCTTTGATAAGGATATAAATTTTATATTATTTTCGAAGAAAAAATTTAAAATAAATATTCATATATATTACTTAATGGTAAGTTTTCACATCTTAAAATTTAATGTTATAAAAGTTTTGTTGTTCCTAACTTAAATTTTGCATTAAAAAAACATTTAGCACCTCGAATCCTTATATTTTCATCTCTATTGTTTAAGCATTTTAGTATTACTAGCTTCGTATCAATCTGGCAAATTTCATACTTTTTTTAATTTACTATATTTTACATTTACTTTCCAAAATTTTTCTGTTAAATTTTCTCACATGTTCTAATGATTTGAGAAAATTGAAAATTTCATAAAAGAGTCTTTGACTAATATCACTTCTTCATGCAAAAACAATATTAAAAAAGAAACAAAAGAATCATAAAAGTCTACTTACAATCAACAAGGATTTCAGATTGTTATAGTTCTTTATTATCACCGTAGTTGAGCAGCTTGGTTAAGTTATACATTCCATGTAAGATCTATATAAAATCTCCATGTAAGATCTATATAAAACTATAAAAACTATTATACATTAGTTTAATTCTTTGAAGTCTTCTTTAGAAAATATTCTAAGTCGAAATAACCATCAAGTTAAATGCGAAGAACAAATAACAAACATTTCCTATTATTTGATGACATTTAGTCAACAATTAATATTTCTGTTCTTTTTTATAAAAAAGACAACTGAATACCTTATACACTAGGAACCTTTAGGAAAAAATCTACCTTTAGGTAGATTTAAAGCAAAGAATGTTAACTAACCCACTTTAAATCTAGATGTTGTTGTCTAGATGTTGTTGTAGTCAACGTAATTGACTCAAATTTTATTCCAGAGATAGAAGTCTGATACGTGCGAGAAAATCGTCTGCTGTATTAGGTGAATTTTTATTGAAATCGCTCTTAAAACCAGGGAGGTTATATACAAATTTTCTTGCCTCTAATAACATGAAAAAAAGTACGTATTAATTTTCTTCGAGTGTCATAGTAAACAATGAAAAGGTGTATTTACTGCAAAATCATTCGAAAATTGTTACGAAAATATAAAAGATAATTTTCTCGTAAATATTTTTTTTCATCTTAGGGATTGTTAATCTGGCAGAATTTATGCACAAATAACATTTTATTTCTGTGTATAGGAATTTGTTTCCATAATAGTCACTTTCAACTTCGATAGCTTAGTTATGTTTAGATCTTAGTTATGTTCAGATCTTAAAAGTCAAATCATGCAAATCATTTGATTGCATTGTGTTAAACCAACGTAATGGACCCATTGGGGTAGGAGGAATTAGCATGTTTTTAGAAAGTTGTGAGAAAATTCAGAGACATCAGCGACTATTACTACTCAAGCTGAAAACGTTTGCCAAATGCAGGGATACTGGACAATATTTGTCGTCACGCCTGGAAAAAAAACGCAGTGGGTGCATTTGATCCTGTTGGTCTGAAGATGACTGTTTTCTTGAATTTTCAATACAACGTTAAAGTTTATTGAATTTAGAATATTACACTCGAAGAGAAAGATAATTCGTATTTGTGTTAGATATTTTAATCAAATTAAAGGGATTTATTTGATGAAATGGTTTTCAGTCATCTAATTACAGAGCAATTTTCAGACCTACTGAATAAAATTGTTTCAAACGGATTAAAATATCTTGCGAGTGCGATTCAAGAAAATTAAGGGACACACATGGGAACTAACCAAATTAACGTAAGCTTACTTCATAGCTAACTACCTGAAGTTAAAATTGGATTTTATTAGGTTTCTTGAATAATTGATTATCTCAATGCTAGGCATTTTAATTATATCATGAATCTAATTACTTATAGTAAATAAAAAGTTCGCCCGAAAGCGACTTCTTGTTTCCTAGGCAACGATTCGTCATATTTTGAGCTCCGTATACTTGGCTGATTTTAAATTATGTTGTGAGGATGTTTATTTTTATATACGTGTATATTACGCTGAAAATGAAATGCATGAAGAAACGAAATATATCATGACCAAAAAATGAACGACAGTGATTTAAATAACAGCGATGACCCGAATGTTACAGTAATGAAGAATGAACGGAAATTTTCAAGGGTACTTAAACCTTCAGCAGAATATAAATAAGGCCCAATATGTAATGGACACTTAGACCAAAATTTTATCTTCCATTAAAACAAACTCTCTCTCTCTTTCTCTCTCTTCTCTCTCTCTCTTCTCTCTCTCTTTTCTCTCTCTCTCTCTCTCTCTCTCTTTCTCTCTTCATATATTTATTTGGAGAAAGATTGAGATAAATAAATAAAGTTAAGATCAATGATTTTCAGATCGATGTGCCTTGTAAATAGCGTTAATTAAGTTTACATAAAATATGCAATGTAGAGAGGTAAAAGTATAATCCGTTACTTACTTTTAGGCAAACTATCGACAGTTTACAGGAATACAAATTCGTATTGCCAATATTATACAACTGAGATGTCTTCAATTTAGCTTGAAATTAGCTTAATTAGTTTGAAAACTTTTTGAATTGTACCTTTTATTCTCTGAAAAATCAAAATCGTCAAAGTCTGTTTCTTAAAATCCATCGAACTATTTCTGCTACTAAGTACAGACATCACATTTTTGAAAATATTCAGTTATTGGCAAGAGGCAGATAAATAGTTCAAGCCTGTGTCTAAAAGGTACGGAAAACGTAAAAAAGTTGTTTTCTAAAAGTCATCTTGGTACTAAACAAAGCCATCTAAATACTTGAAAAATCCAAAATTACTAATTCAGAAGTATGAACATATGAGTCCTATGTCAATACAGAGTCTATGTACTATAGTCTGTGTATACCATGGTCAATACACAGTCTATGATATATTTTTCCTAAATTAAGACTTGATGCGTTTTTTAATGGACACTTTTGCTGAAACAGCATTGAAGCTTCCAGTAAACAAACTAAAGTAAATATCATTTTTCAGATGTCCAACTCCTGGTTGCAACGGTAAAGGCCATGTAAATAGTAACCGGAATTCTCACCGAAGGTATGAGTTTGAGCTGATCGTGTTTGATAATCATTTATTTATGCCTGAGTTCATAAATTCTGTTTTTATTTCTAGTCTTTCAGGCTGTCCGATAGCCGCCATGGAAAAAATGGTTAACAAGGAACATAAAATGACCCAATCTAAAACATCTTCAACAACAACTATTACTCAGTGTCAAGGTAATAATTAATTCCTTTCCATCGCTCTGTATGAATTAGGAAAAATTTGAAAAAGGAAAAATAATAATAATACGTCGACTAATATCTACCTTCTGAGGATGTTATTCAATACGGAAATTTCGAATACATTTCATTTAAGATTTCGGGATTTGATTAAATTTCTAAACACATTGTTACCCGGCAATTTTAGTGACCGGTCACGCTCATTAGCTTTCAAGCTAAACACCAGTTAACTCGTGTTAGTGTAAACACGAGTTAACTCGAGTTAGCTATCAGCTAAGTACGAGTTAACTCGTTACTAGTCCTCTGCGTTTGTGCATGAGAACATGAGTTTACTCGTGACCGGTCAACAACGAGTTGAGAATTTAAAGTTTAAAATGGTGAAAATATCAGGAGGCTAGAAAAGAATTCGCCTAATCAAATAACTCGAAATGGGGAAATCAACATTAAAATGTCGTGGATTTTTATTGCATTTTAATGGAAATGATTTGTTAATTCAACCTTAAGGAAATTTGCTGTTACTGAAGTTCTAATAGGCTTGAATTTGAACATTCCTAAAGACTTTTAGACTATTACTTTTAGACTTTTAGACATTCCTAAAGACTTTTAGACTAACCTGAAGTTGCTTTACAGCCAGTCTAACTTCCGAACGAGTTTTGAGACCTATGTGCTTCGTCAAGCAACTTGAACTTCAGGAATATAAATTTCCTGGGTACGTCAGCACTCCGACGCCGCGAACCAATCTCTCCAAAGAACTTGAAAAGTACAGCAAGCCTCCACCCGACTTCACCTTTGACGTGTACAGACCCATAGCCCCAAAGCCCAAAGCTCCCGCCCCTCCACCCACCACATCAGAACCAGAAGCTGACGTTGCTCCACCCTCTATGCCGCAGAGGCCGACACCCATTGTCGTGAAGCCGAAACCTCAGCAAAGGACTGCCTTCAAGTGAGTTGCTCTCTCTTTCAATTGCGAATAGAGGATAAATTTTGAACGGCGAAAATCATTTTGCTTCCCAGTGTAAAGTGCCCTCCCCAAAAAAAGATTTTGCTCAAAAATACAAGGAATGTCAAATTATTTGACTTCGTTAATCTGGAATCAGTATCATCCAGTAAGTAGTTTTTCGTTCACGACAGCAATATCTTCGAGGAGAGAAGACACACACATCGATATGCGGGATCGACAGTGCAAGCAGGCGTCTACGAGGTTGCGACAAGTGCAAGAGCACCGACTAAGCTTCGGGCAGGCTCAAAGAAGGTATATTCGTCTCATAGGGATGCCGGTGTTGAATAACCAAATGTTAGCATTAGATTTTGCCCCCATTTGGCTTTCAAAATCAAGAGTCAAGATATCAGTTACCTTTAGTGAATCTAACTGGTTGCAATTCGGAAAAGTACTATGGCCTCTCCAATTCTCATATCTTTTTGATTGGTTAATTCATTATAACGGAATATCTTCTTTCAAATAATCTGTAAAAAAAAAAATTAATATCTCTTCAAAAGATCATATCCATCTCTTGTTTCATTCAACAATGATTAATAACTTAATGTGTCTGATACTTTTTGAATGTCAACTAAATTATCCTCTTAGGAAAAACAATATATATAAACATCCAATACAGTTTTACTTTGCTTTGCTGAATAGTACTCGAAGAGCTAAAATCGGTGGCTGTAGAATTCTGTTATATAGTTCTCTGACAGAGAGTAATTAAGTGCAGAGGTGTCACATTCTCCTCACTTTTCGATAACATCATGCCCTTTTACCAGAACCCGGATGTCTACGCTGATCTTAAAATGATTTTAGGACCATAACAGATAAACTTGTTTAGGGATTTTGAAGAGTAATATTTATGCAAACTTAGAAACTCTCTTTACATTTAGCCCTTTTTAAGATTTTTTTAACGTTTTGGAACCCCTTAAATGTATTAATGCCTTAAAAAGTTTCCTAAACTTCATACAATCGTGAACATGGAATTAGAATTTTAATGAGGTGAATATTTTGAATTACAAATATTTGTTACAAAATTTTTAACGCTAAAAAATTTAAGATGGCAAGAAAATGTTAAGAATTACTGCTTTATAAAAATACTCTTAGTTAGAAGCAATGTAATATTCCCACTCCTCTCCTCTTCTGTTCTGCAGACAATTTTCTTTGGAATCGCCATCAGCCATCAATCTCTCTACCAAATCCAACGCTGACAATGTCATGGATTTGTCCTCATCCAGTTCACGCACCATTCATACTCTCGATCTCAGCGCCAGTACGCGATGTCCTACGGGCATATGCACAAGGTAAGAACAAAACAGTAACTGAATGAAATTAATCTCAAAGTGTTCTTTTTTCTGATTACTTTTTCTGCTTTACTAGTTTTTCTTCTTTTATTTTATGTAAGTGACAATTCTTTAGCCACGTTAGCGTAACTTTGCTCTCGCGGAGCGAAAAAGTGAAACGCTTCCCCAAGCAATAGGCCGATAACAGAGGGAAGGGAAAACGTTCTTAAGGCCTGTTCACATTGCATTGCGTTACGTTAGCATTGCGTTACGTTACTACGTTGTCTACGAGATTATTGGCGTAACCCATGATTGGTTTGACGTATCACGTGGTCAATGAATTTAGCTTACTGGTTAAAAATTACGTTGACCCCAGTGGTGGGATTCAGCCGGTTCGCACCGGTTCTACAGAACCGAGGCGAACCGGCTGAAGCCTACCACTGATTAGGACATAGAACCTGCTGTTAATTTATTTGAATCCCACCACTGGTTGACTCTACGCAAAACTCCGAATTTAGTGTGAACGGGCCGTTTCTCTCACTACTTAGTACTTCCCGCGCTTGTGGGCATATGGGCATATACGCATATGGGCAGTGGGCACTGCCCATATGCGTAGTGTACGCATAGCGCATGTGTAGTACGCTGAGAGCTTTCGTAGTGTACTGCGGATACAGTGAATTTCTGAAGCACAATTTTGTTGACAAGTGTTCTTTGAAAAACGTGAAATTTTGGGAGTTTTTATATGGCTAAACGATATAGCACCAAGCGTACCGAGAACGACAAAAGACTAAGAAACTAATCCAAAAGCCTCCCAAAAGTAAATTTTAAAAAAAAAGTGCACCAAGCCAGGAAAAAGGCAAAGAAGGTCTGCGTTGAGAAACGTAGCCTATTATCTGCATCAAATGGATAAAGAACACACAATCCAGTTGTACCGTCGACAAGTCGAAATGAATTTACGAGCATGGTCTTCTACATATCGCCGAACAAAAAGATTAAAGCGATTTTTGGATTTATTCACCAAATTCTTGCCACCATACACTATAAAGTGTGCAAAATTGTTGAGATGAAATCTGTTACTAATGATTATCAATGGGGATTTAAATACTAATTTTGCCTCAGAAGAAGTGCAACCACTGATCATATTTCTAGAAGAAAAATTCAATTTGAAATTAAATATAATAGGATTAAATCAATTAGCAGGTCAGGTACTGCAATCGATGCAGTATTTGCTTGCTATTTAGACAATTTACAGTCGAAAATATTTGTATCTTATGTCTGTTATCAGAAGCCCATAATTTCATTCTTAGAGTATCAATGGCTAGATACTGAGGATTAAAGATTCAAAATATTTAATTTAATACGTCATGTTTATTCAATTTATATACCGAATTACCGTCTTCTTATCTTAATCTCCTAAAACTTATTCACGATAAGAAAATCAACAGTTTCGATATTTTAAGAAATTTCATTTCTGAAGCGTGAGAATTTCTGGCACTTTTTTTATTAGGAGGGGGGGGGGAATAAAAAGTAAAGTAAATGCTTTTCATATTCCCACAAGAAAGCCTGGATTCATCATAAATATCAACAGTTATTTGTACAAATAAGCCGTGTAGATTTTTTCTATTAAACCATAATATGTGGGAAATGTTTTAATGTTTTTTTAATTGGTCTGGATAAAAAAATAGAAGATTTAAGAATGAGGATTTCTATATCTCTTATAAAAAGTCGTTCTACTTTTAAGAGCACATAATAAACACTTTTAAATTACATTTTCAATTACTATTTTAAGCATTTCCAATTTTCCCTTAAATTTAGCTGAAAGCTGTTACAAGTAGTATGATTTTCTATACATGGACGATACTGTGTGTGTAACGCAAAGAAATTTAATCTCTTTTGATTATTCTGTTTCTTTAATTACTTATTTTCATAAATATAGTCATCCCTAACTCAAATCTGTATTGGCTAATTCTTAAATTATATCTATATTAGTTAATATTGATTCTATCGTTTCCTTCCCAATACTAAGATCCTAGTTGACTACACATATATTCTGTATAACGCCTCTTTCAAAACACGGGGAATCCGAAAATATCGCCGTTGAGAAGCAGCATCACTGTAACGGAAAAAAAAAGAGAAAATTGGACAGTGACATACTACTAGTAATACATTTTTTAGTGGGATACTGAGTATAGCTGTGTTACTTTTTAGGGTAATAAATCGTCCATGATGCAAAATACCTATCGTCTATAGATACAATGCAATAGATTAGACATCTTATATCATAAATGTCACTGCGCAGCCGCAGGAAATCTTTTAATGTCATGAAAATCTGCAGCTGTGCAGCAGTATCTCAAACAGTGTGTAAGACAGTTCCACGCAGAATGTCACAACTCAACTCGTGTATATAAGATGGACAAAACTATGTAATCAAGCGATTACTTAAACTCATATAGAAATGAATACCAGAGCTCCACGTGTAAAACGCATAGTATCCATTTTGTAGCCCTTTTTTTACCTCGTGGTTGCACAAGTGATGTTTCATGAAACTACCTTGTTTGCAAACATGCCCATCGCCACTATATGATGTGGGAGATCCTTAACAAAGAATAACTTTATTATTAGTTTTTCGCCTTTCAGTGCCCAAGCGCTTTGTCAGTTTATAGATGAAAACAGAATAGGTTTCCTTTGATTATCTAGAAAATATCCCCATGAGTGTCATCAATGGGGGATAAATAATTCTTTATAATTAGGAATATAGTGTGGAAACTATTCAAAGGTGAAAAAAATGTTTCTGGCTCCCTCTCGTAGCCGATGAGTTTTATAAAGTGTTACAGTATTTCTCATACACAAGTACTCTAATTTGTTCCCCTTAGCTGGAAATGTTTATTCAATCCATTCTACAATGAAAAAAACCCTAGCAGGAAAGGCTCATAAAATGGAAGAAATGGACATTTTCAGCGTAACCAAAAGTCAAGGACTTCGGTTTAGTCCTTTCATGAACCTCAAATACGCAAATTTTGAATATTCTCAAGATTTATGTTTATCGAAAAAAAAATCTTGATTCTGTCATCTAATGTTTAGACTCAATATTCTACCATTGTGTGATATCTCTCCAAAAACATTGCTCTTCCATTGGCTCAGGTGAAGGATACTGGAGAAGAAATATGGGAAAGCATTCTGTGTTCAGTGACGTTCATCTGAAATATTATATTTCGCTGCCTGTCATTCCATTTTAATAAACATGAATAAAGTGTAGAAAATGAAACAAGATAAGTCCATTCTTACACTACATCACCAGACTGCGTTGTGGATGATTCATTTTAACTGGCATCAGAAATTAGCCAGCGCGGTAGTGTCAATTAAGCCAAAATCTTCCATCCATGCCTGATCCCTTTCCTCTTTTGTTGGTCTCTCGCAGCACGCTGTCTGGTAACGCGACCATCCTCCATCCGACTCCGCAGCGGCCAACCGTTTTGGTGACTCCCAAGCCCATCTTCGGAGCGGCCATCGAGCAGACCGAGCCTGTCGACTTCTCCACTGGCACCTCGTCGGCAGCCACCAGGGTCGGGGTGATAGCAGGTCCTCTGGCTCCCGTGACTGTCCAGCCCCTCCTGGCGCCCGCAGACTCCTTGCCACTGTCGCCGCCGCCCGCCGTCGTGCCCCAGGTCTCGCAAGCGCCTTACCCCTCTCCCATCCGCTCGCCTTTCTCGCAGATCCAGAGCCCCATCACTCTGCAGGCCACGGTGCCCTCGTCGCATCCGACGTCCCTGCCGGCCTCCCTGCCCTCAGCTCTCTCTGCCTCGCTACCGCCCACTTCTTGCCATCCAGTGACGGTGTCCATTGCCGCCCCGCAGCCTCAGTACTCACAGCAACAGCAGGGTCCTACAAGGCTGGTGGGATCGACAGCTAGCCCGGCACAGACCACGCCGTCGACAATACAGGTGAGGAACTAGAACATGCATGCGCAATCAAAAACTTCTTCGGTTCCGCCATGAAATGCCACTCTCCATTACGTTTCGGGCGCGCATTGTGCCCGGTGTCAGACATTCCACGCTAGCAAAAGAAAAGAACTCTAACGACGCGAATGCTATGGTGGCTCCATATTATTCGCATTGACAAACGCTTCTTTATTGCGGATTGAAGAAGCTTTTGTTTTACAGCAAGATATTACCTTTCTTCAATAATAATTCGTATTTATGGCTGATCGCGAGTTCTATGCCCCATCACGAAGCAAGAGATTTTTATTCTGCGTAGAGGAGAGAACTCCTCCCATTTTGATTTGGATCCCTTGAAGCTGTACCGTAAGCGGGAACCGGGTCTAAATTTCAATGCTTTCCTTAGAATGAATGTAAGTTTTCCGTTAACAAATTTAGTTTGTTAATAATTGTTGTTAGACAGGATATAAATGATATGGGAGTCATATTGAGGCGGTGAAAGGCAAAGTGGTGTAAATCATATTTTCATCTTTTTTACTTGAGGGCAAAAATGTAATCTCCATGTTCAACTTATAGTGGAATTGAAAATGATTATTATTTGCAATATTATAATAATTATAATGAGTTATAATTTGTTCAATTAATAGTGGAATTTTTTGTACTTTTTGCAGTAAAACGCTTTTGACTTACACCACTTGACCCACTGACTTACACCACTTTGCCTTTCACCGCCTCATATGATAATTATAGTAAATGTTACATAATATAAGTATACATAATATAATGTTACATAATATAAAATAGGTGAGTAACATCTTGTTGTATAATAAACTCATTTAAATATGCTAACACGAATCTCTTGAAGTTTATTTTAATTAGTTTTGCATCTTTAAAAAAACTGTTTTCATTTAGCCACCTTCATGCAAAGAAATAATCAAACAAAACACATGTAATTAGAATTTAATTTTATAATTTAATTCTATTTTGAAAGCATAAATGTAAACTTAAAGAAAATTAGATTGAATTCCATATAAGTATTTCCTGTAAGTAGGTTTTATATTGAATCACTGAGTTGGAGGTAATCAAACTTTTTTTTCATCAGAAAATTCAATTTGACGAAAAGGGCATGATATATACGCCGTGGATCTTTATATACTTGTTTATAACTTGTTGAAGACTCAATGTCATAACTTTCCTAATATTTATTGACAAAAGTCACTGAAACGGTGATATTACAAATCACTGGAAAATCACTGGCATCTGTTGTTAGTGTGTCGTGCAGAGGGCTCTCAAAGACAACGGTTCGTAACGATAGTACTTTTCAAAAATTTTAACAGTTAATTGCTATGGTTGCTCAAGAATTCAACTTGAAATTAATATTTTCATTTGATATATTTTATTACAGAAATAATTAAATGGCCTTTATAGCCTTGAATTGTAGTGGTTATATCACTTGTAATAACGTTTTATTTTCCTGTAATATTTCCTTTCTAGCCGCAGATTACTTCATATGCCTCCATTACCTCACTTGTATGACATCATGAACGAATCGTGATTGTTTTCCAACTTCCCATTAGGATGTTAAAAAACATTTTAACGATGAATATAGAAAAAGTATATTTATCATTTCGTTTAAAATTTAGCTAAATCTTGTTAAAAGCTCAACTAATCCAGCAAAGCCCAAAATAGCAAACTGAATCATTATTTTGCATTATCGCAATATTTTTGATCTGCGTGATATACTAAAATGGGAAATTCCTTTGACCTAATTTCATTTCAACAAAAACGGCGCACGATAGCACTATATTTGTCAAAATGCGGAACTCCTCATAAGAGTAGACAGCATAAAAAATTTTTTTCATTAAAATCGGGTCGAGGATTACCGTGTTATAAAGGTTTTTAATTACATCTCATAAGATAATATTTATTAAGTTTAGTCGGAAGATGGCTGTTCATTTCGACTTTATTTGCCATCACCTATACCTGAAAGAGAAATCTGTTGTGTAAGACAGAAGTAGTTCATTTCTAGTAAAGGTGACATTAATTCTTGATAATGGGGTTCTACGTGATTCAAAGCCGGAGAAAAGGTCAAAATATATTTAAGTATTTTGAACGGTAGAAAATCAACCAGAACATATGCCATTAAAAACACTCTCTGGTGATATCAGAGGAGTTAATTCCATAAATAATGTGAAATATTTAATATGGAAGCATGAATTGTTATCCGAATAAACTGAAATATTTAACTAAAATATCTTACAAAGAAATCCTTCTCTTGCAATATCGATATTAGTTGAATTCTTCATGACCTATGAATAATGTATTACTCTACAGGTGACGAGTTGTTTAGTTGTTTACGGAAATGTCCTGCACCCGTTAGACATGATTCATACTAATTTAAGCAAATTTTAATGTTATAAATTAGTTAATCATTTGAGATATGAATATAACTAAACAATTTCAGAATCAGTAGAATATGGTATGTTGAGATGAAATCAGCAAAATCAGCTTCCTCTTTCAGGTAATACCGACGACGTCAACAGTCAGTCTCCCTCTAACGTCCGTCAGTCTACATTCGTCATCATCGTCATCTTTCACAATCACATCTCTACCGAATTCTCACGTACCCTCCATATTAGCGTCATTAGCCACGCCGACGTTAGTGGTAACGGCCTCATCTCATCCTCAGACACCACAACAATCTTCACCAGCACCGATTCTCAGGTAAGAAGTTTTTTTCTTCTAAAATAAGGCAGAGGGAAGGTTTGAATACGGAAGCACAACTAGAGGCTGAATTTACTGTAAAATTTCTTACTGGAGCTATTTTTGTAAGAGGGAAACATAACTCACACCCATTGTCTTTTCACCATTTTTATTCTAGGCACACAGACTGTTGCCACTCAGGAAAATACAAACATTATATTTACAATTTATTAAAGCAAACTATAGGGAAAATAGAAGGCTGATGGTGATAAAACTATCCCACAATTTTCGAGGAAAATTATGTCTCAGTTGAGTTACATCCCAGGAAAAACAATACGCGGTCCGCTGATACTAGAAGAATATGGAAAGAACGGTGAGCAAACAACTTGTGTAGATGGTATGCGCATACTTGAAGACGGCTTATAAAATGGGTGGTTGAAATTCTTGCTTTCGACATAAAATACAGTCTCTTGTTGACTTTTCAAAATCTTTACTCCGTTTTCTTCCGTTAGGTTTATGATTGAAAGCATCGAATCAACTTGTTAAATCGTCAAGCAACTAATCATCTATTCATTTTTTAAAGCAATATTCAGCGTAAGATATCCAGAAAAGGGGGAAATTGACGTGAATGCCATCTTAAATGGCATTTTCAACTACTGAGTTAAAATCTTAGTAATTTTTGTTGAGCGGCATAATCTGCCCGCTTGTGTACTTTCCACTCGAGTAGCCCATGCCTTTTTGAGCAACAGAATATGGCAGCTGTTTCCTACTGTTCAGCCAATATCACTTGCATTGTGGTTGGTCTATTTGTAGCGCCTTTAAAAGTGCCCGTGTCTCTTTTTCCTTCATCGCTGAAGCTGGACCTTCCTGCGAAAGTGTTAACTTTGTAATTGATGATCTAAATCACAATTTGCACATTTGAGACCTGATACTGTCAAATGTATATCGCTTTAATAATTACACAGTATGGGAAACAAATGCGTAAAGAATCGAATTATTGAGTAGTACTGCGTAAAATATAGGTGAGATGCAATGACATCTCCTGCCAATTAATTTCTTAACTTCATATTTTGAATTGAAACCCCCTGAAAGATAAAATAATTTTGATTGTCAGTTTCGACTTTCATCTGAGCAATCTTTAAGGTTGTGAAGAATTTTTGCTCTAAGGCGCATTCTCTAACCGCTTTTCTCTTGTACTACCTTCAACTGCTACACAAAAAATCTGCTCAAGATGAACCTTCACTTGACATCATAGATCTTTAGTACATCTTTAAATTATGAGGAATTACTTTTATAATAATTTTCTGATCACAGAAACTTCAGCCAACTCCAGCCAGCCTTCTCAAACTTCAGAAAACCAACAGCCAAGTCTTTGGGAGTAAATAAATATATATATATATATATATATATATATATATATATATATATATATATATATATACACTACCTACCAAGAAGTATTTGGACATCTGTGATAGAAAAGAAAAACAAAATTTATTCATATTCAATAGTTGGTAGACCCTCCGCGAGAGACAGCCTCAACCTTCCGAGGCTTGCTTTCCAAGTCCTTGTATGACAGCTTGTGGTATTTTCTTCCACTCGGCTTGGAGAAGACATGTAAGTTCATTCATCGATTTTGGACGGTTTCACACCTTATTTCGGCGATCTAAGTCGTCCCAGAGGTTCATGATAGTATTCAGGTCTGGGCTCTGGGCAGGCCAGTCCATTCGGTTAACCCCATTTTCACCATACAAATCCATGGTGAACCTCGCAACATGACACCTGGCGTTATCGTCCTGGAAGTAACATTGGTCCAACCCGTAAAATTGCCACAACGTAGGAAGCCCACTGTCATCCAAAATAGTGCAGTAGGGTCGGCGTTGGGCTTACCATGAATTGGGACCAAGGGAAGTCCATACCAGGAGAAACACCCCTAGACCATAATTCCACCTCCGCCGAACTTTACTGTGGGCACAATGCATTCTGGCAGGAGGCGTTCTCCAGACAGACGCCAGACTTTTCTTTTTTCCTACGTCGGGGCAGCGACCACATCAGCCATAAGCCCTCTGCAGCCCAATAAAAACTAACCTTGTTATGAAAGTTGTCAGGTGGACAGTTCAGAAAAGAAAGCGTAGGACAGCTTGTCAAATGAGTAAAATCCAAAAGAGCGCCTGAAGAACACAGGATACAGTCAGGGCTATCTACCACGCCAATACGGCACAGGTGATACTGTTATAAGTCATGGCCAGTTAAAAGTCTAAAATTAGCAGTAAAGACCGATCAAGGAAGGTTCATGGGAACTGGAGAACACAGCAATGAACTCCAGGCCTTACCCACCACATCATCAGCATAGTGGTTTCGAAGGGACCTTTGTAATTTATATTTTATTACGCCACAAATTTGCTGGTAGGACAGAGTAAAGTGTGGCTGCAGCAAGTTACATCCGTTTTTTGCAAGGACGTCGGCTTTTTCGTTTCCTGGAATCCCACAGTGACTAGGAATCCATTGATACTGTAAAGACAATTTTCCAGACTATAGAAATTGCTTGATTAAAAAACTTCTTAGTTTCTTCCACTTGGTAGGAATCACTTGTTGTATGTGAAGTAATAGCCAAAATTGCAGACTGGGAGTCTATAAAGAAAGAACCTTCCTAAGTGGAGTAGATAGATTTATTAAGTTTAGAATGGCTCGTTTTATGGCCTCGATTTCAGCATCGAAGTTTGTGGCATTAGAGCCTACTGGATAAAAATCCTCGAAGAATCCCTTACTGTAAAGACCAGCCCCAGTTGCACTCGCCGTTGCAGAACCATCAGTATAAATATGGAGCCATTCGACACTTGGATATTTTGCAGTGATGATCTCCAAGGAATGGGCCCTGAGAATCTCAGGGATAGCATCACATTTCTTTACAGAGGCACCAATAGTGAGGCAAAAAGTAGGGACCTTTTGATTAGGAGAAGGACCATTACTAAAGGGATAAAGAACTGGAAGTCAAGTCATAATCCACCATGAACTCCTCAGCTCTAGACAAAAAGGTCAAGTGAGTTTTCAATCTTGAGTTAGGAGGTATATAAGTCTGCCAATGATATAAGGAAAGCGCTTTTCATTTTACAAACAGCCTCAGAAGTTATCTTTTTCTACTTAGCCTCAAAGGCTTAATACTAGTTTGAATCTCCATAGCATTGATAGGAGTAGAGACAGATCCACCAGTTATAATTCTAAGAGCCTTATTTTGAACCAGATCAACTATTTTAGAACAGGTGTTTAAGGCAATGGCAATGAGCTCACCTCCATACTCCAAAACAGGTCTTACATAAGTTTTATACGTAGTCAATAAAGTATCAGCCGAGGAACCCCAGGTGATACCTGAAAGTCTCTTTAAAAGTTTCAATCTGTTGATACCTTTTCCCGCCATCTCCTCAGCCTGTTTTCTCCATAAAAGTTTGTTCTCTAAAATGAGCCCGAGATAGGAGTCAACTCGGTCTAAAACTTGATGGTCATAGTTAACTGTAATCTGGTAAATTTTGGTAGACAAGGTAAAAAGCTGACAAACTGTCTTATCTGAATTGACCGTCATAAGATTTTCAGTACACCAGTCCTCAAGAGCCCTCATAGCCTCATTCATTCTGTTGTTTAAGGTAGGTATATCAGCACCATTAGCAAAAATAACAATATCATCTGCAAAAGCAAGGCACCTAATTCCAGAAATTTTTGTTAGCTTAATAATTAAATCATTAATCATAACATTAAACAATGTACAGCTTGCATCAGCCCCTTGTGGCAAACCATCACGGAGCTAAACAAATTTGGAAAAGGTTGTCTGATATTTTACACGGGCCATTCTTTGGGAAAGGATGGACTTTAACCAATTTAACATTTTGCCTCCAATACCCATGTCTATCAACTTTTCGATGAGTTTCCTCCGCCATACCTTATCATAAGCATTTTTAAAGTCCACGTAAACGGCCAGAGTAGAATGCTTTTCATGGAAACCATCCTTGATGCATTGGAACAGGAAGGCCGCTTGTTCAATGGTGCTTCTTTTCCGTCTGAAACCTGCCTGGTAATCAGACAGAAGTTTTTCCTCTTCAAGGTAGAAATTAATTCTATTGGTAACCATTCTTTCCATCAGTTTCGAAATTGCATTAGTCAAAGAAATAGGCCTATAACTAGTAGGGTTCTGTGTTCGCTTTTGTGGTTTTAAGAAGGGGACAATGGTAGCCTTTTTCCACTCCGCAGGAACATGAGTCTTCCAGACAATATTAAAAAACACAAGGAGAGTTTGTTTAGTACTTTCTCCTAAGTTTAAAAAGAATTCACTCGTAAGATCGTCAGGTCCAGGGCTCCTTCCAAGCCTGGTCTCATGCATTGCTCTGGCAGGGTCTACGCCAGACATAGACCCTGCCATCCGAACGGTAGAGGGAGAACTTTGATTCGTCACTCCAGCGAACCCGTTTCCACTGATCTACGGTCCACTTTCGACGTGCTTTGCACCACATTCCTAGCAGCGCGGTTGTACTTTGTGATCAAAAGCTTATGGGCGGCAGCACGACCATGAAAACCAAGCAGATGTGCTTCCTTACGGATGGTATTCATCGAAACAACTCTCCCGGATGCCTGTTGAAACTCCTGGAGTATGTGGGCCATCGGTTGGGTGCGGTTCTTCTGAATTTCTCTGGACAGCACCCGTCGGTCTCCCACTTTCGTGGGTCTGCCGACTCGGGGCACATTCCGACAATCAGCGCTCACCTTCCACTTCTGAATCACACAGGCCACTGTCGATTTTGGGTAATTCAGCTCGCTAGATATGTCCCTTCTGGATCGGCCATTTCTGTGATACCCGACGATTACCTTTCTCGAAATCAGATAACTCTGCGCTTCGTGGCATCTTGCATGCGACTAATGCCAATGTTGTTTCCTACACGATACTTAACGGCGGAGGGCGTGACGTATATCAGGACCTTCATTTGCATGGGTGCCCAAATACTAATTGGTAGATAGTGTGTATATATATATATATATATATATATATATATGCATATGCGGGGGAAAGTAAGCATTTAAATAAAAAGTGCGTAGTTTTCAAAACTTTGAAATATTTTAGCACTCAATTTCTTACCGAAAACTACTGACTCCTATCGTTACAAAATTAAAATTGATTTTTGAAAAAATAAATTAAAATTAAAAGATTTTTATAACGTATAACGTACATGTAAGGGCATGTGGTGGCCTTGGGGTACAGCACGCTGGCTTTCAGTGCTAAGGGTGCTCGGATCTAATCCCGGCGTCGCGCTACTAAAATGCCTCCGTTTGTGTTTAGGGGGTAAAGCTTGACCACCTATATCGTGCCCCATAATAAAATGGCCACCAAAACTGCTGTGAATTATAGGCGAATGTCTTCACGACAAGTGCCTCCGCATTGGTTTAAAAAAAATGCAAGCTAACTATGGAGCGACAACATAGCAACAATATGTGGCGTACCATGTAAGTAGGCCACAATATCCTTTAATGAATCTCACACTCCCAAGAAGGACACAACAGGCCCGACTTGGCAAGAGCCCCACAGGGAAAAATGAATCTCACACCCATAAACAGTCACTCGCCTCGAAGAGAAAGCAGTGCTTAAAAGAGATTCTCTATACTACAACTTAACGTTAAAAAAAAAAAGAAAAAATATTAAAGCTAGAATTTCATGATTACCCGACTTGTGTCTAAAACTCATTTCTGAAAGCGCAATGTTTTCACTATTTCGTCTAATTCTTATGATTTCAAATCGATATACTGAGCTTCGTCTTGCGTAGAAAGTACTGGTCCCTTTTTATTTTGCAAACTTTCTTATAGCTGATATATTACATTAGTGATATTTTCAGTGTCATTCGTCACTCATCATGAGTAAAGACTTTTTTTTCATTTTACTGATTTCAATATTTTTATCACACCTCGTGATCCCATCGTTGATATTGTCGTTGCTCATTAAGAAAAGTAATATTCTTTTAATTAGATCTTCAAACGGACGCGTTACATTACTTTAGTCATGTAGTTGTCATTTCCATGCCCTCCCCCTTCCCTAAATAATAAAGTTGTATTTTTCGAAATTGAAAAGTATGCTTTTTATCACAATTTTTACAGTAAAAGTCAATTTATAATTGTCAATACGTTATTCCAGTGGAATAAAATTACAGTATTATGAACTAAAACAACATCTTAACAATGACAAGTAAAAGGCTGAGAACATTTCTCCGTGGTAAATTTTTTAAACGTTCATTAGCAATACTTTTCTGCGCAGTTAGCATATTAATTGGAAAAGAATGGGGATCTTACAAAGGGAATAACTGTATTTTCTCTCACTTTAGATCACCGCCAATTAGTTCGGCACCCAGCAACCCTGGCCCGAACACTAATACCTGCCTCACATTGTCAGTGACAACGGTATTCACACCCACATCCAACTCGAACAATCAAAGCGTCACAGCCAGTGGCAACCCCAGGCAACTTACATTGGTGACGCCTTCTCACGACTACAGTGGAGACAAAGGAAGGTGAGTACAGCTGATTAAATGGAAATATATATATATTTTTATTTCTTCTGGTTGATAAAAGAAAATTCCGTAATTCCTAACTAGGTGAATGTATAAGTTTCAGTACTGAGTTTTCTTATGATGAAAATTCTGTGAATATGAAGACATGTAAATGAAGTATTCTTGATGACAAAAGTAATTTTAAAATGCATCAAAATAAGCAATAAAGTATCGCTGGAGAAAATAGGGTGTAAATTTCTCAAAAGATAATGGGAGTAATGTCGAATTCTAGCTAAGGGCCTGTTCACATAGGAGTCCGGTAGCGGAAGCGTAAAAGGAAAGATGGCGCTGAGACTGAAATAAACCAATCATAGGCGTTAAAAATTTCGTTGCTAATCGTTTGGAGGTTTGTCGTTGGTTAAATATGCATGACACTGTGCATCCGCATAATTTTATTCTGGTATTCAAAATTTCTTTTGTTAGATCTTCAAAGCGACTTCGATTAAAATTTCTTTACTTTTTCAGTGAGGCAGAGGCATGTCTTATTTTCTGCATCTTTAATGCACGTGTTCCACGATAGTCATTGTTGTTTTGTGTTAATTTTCTAATAATTTGTATATATGGATACATATTGTTCCGAATCCGAGCGATGAGTGGATACTTTTTGTTATTTTAAGCGTCAGTAAATTTACAAACTCAAAAATTAATATGCCAGTCACCACTAATTAAATGACAAGACTTTATATAAATCATAACTTCAGTACACTTTTATACAAATACCAGGAATGTAGACTGTTGTGAACACTGATTCTTCACTGGAAGCTAAACAATTCCAGCACCTAAATAAATCTTCGTTACACAAGGGGGAATACAAATGTAAAATTAGTTTCTAAATCAATTATTTAAACATAACATACGACCTTGTATTTCACCTCTTTCCCAACACTTCTTCTTGTGTCAGCCGTGTCTGGTATCACACTTAATCATTCATTAAGAATCGTTTGTTTAAAATCTCTCGTAAAAATCGCACCAACCTATTTTTATCGAGGTTCCTTATTTTTTTTATGTTTTTTTTTATTATTATTCACGTAGTAACCGCAACCCCGTGTTCCCTCACAGCTCTAACCTAATTCACCCCTCTGTTATTGACCCAAGAGTAGGATTTATTATTTACCTCATGGTAGACGCTGAACGTGCAAAATTATCGTTTTCGTTTATCGTAAATTCAAAACATCTCGTGTTGGCGTCAACACGCCAAGTTGGCCCTAAACTCGCAACAATATTTAATTGCTGACTTTTGTTGCAATTGTCACATTTTTTGATTTTTTATTGTCGTTACAGAGTGTGTTCATGTATAGTGAAACTCTACTGCCGTTGCACAGTTGTCACACAAATAATGTACTGTTGAGAACTTTGCCCCGTGGTATACTGTTTCTTTAACATTCTTAAGAGCAAAAAATATTTATCTCGTTAATGAAGCATGGAAACAAAATTATAACTACTCCACAAATGAATGATCTTTGGCTGCCAGAATATCTTTGTTTGTTACGCTTATGAACCCATCTGGTTTGCTTGAATTCTTCTGCCTTCGTCTCGGAAATAACTCAGATCTCTTGCTTTTTGTTGAGGGAAACTATTGTAAGACGCGGAGATATGCTCCATCTGTTAAAGATGTTTCCATTCTAAATTTCATCGTGCTGATCTTTTACTTACGGATTTGTTTCTTCTGCAATCCATCCAGAGCACCTTCTCCGAAGTTACTCAAGAACGCTCTAACAGCAGCCTCGGCAGCCAAAATTCGAGATAACCGAGAGCCCGTCCACTGCCCGACACCCGGGTGCGACGGAATGGGGCACGTGTCTGGAAATTATGCAACGCACAGGAGGTAAAAGTTGACATTCGTCATTATTTAAAGTTCTATGCAACGTCTCCAAAGTAAATGTTAAACAATGATGTGTTGAAGGAAATTTTTGAGTGCGTGTGTATATTTATGTGTATATATATACAATAAATTGGAAAAATTTCGGAAAATAAATTGCACACTTATTTATTTTAACAACAAGTAAAAAAAGTTTGCTTTATTAACAAGTTAGTTCTAAAAATATTTTAGCAACAAGTAAAGAACAGGGCCTCCGTCCGCTGAGCCAGAGCCCGGGGTAAAATAATACAGCGGGCCCCATCCCCACTCAATATTTGAACGTTGTATACATTTTTTTAGTCAACTCTTATTTTAACCGGGGGCCCGGAGATTTTGTCCCCCCTGCCCCACCCTGACGGCGGGCCTGGTAAAGAAGTTTAGTTCAATATAAATGCATGCCTAAAAAATCGCAGATCGCAACATTTTTCCATGAAAGAAGAAAAAATGTATAATAATTACAAGATAAAAAGAACTTTTTATATACCATGTTTTTAAATTTTCTGTTGAATCATATAAACTTGACAATTCTATGCATTAATAAATACTTTAAAAAAAATTTTTTTGATGAATTATCCCATCAACTTGAAAGAAAATGAAAATAATTGGAAGTTAACTTGCGTTTAACTTTTCGTTTACGTCCCGGCCGATAGAGGGCTGCACCAGTCTACAAAACAAAATTAACTGAAAATGAATTCAAACTGCTTAAAGATGGCTAAAAGTATTAAAATAATGCATTGTCATCGTTTTCTGGGCTATTCTAAAAGTTCCAAATGTCTAGCTAGTCGGGAAGTTAGTTAAAAATCAATTGCAAGATTTGTACGGGACAAACACACACATACACAAACAAACAAGAAAGCGAATTAATAAAAACATGGTAAAAATTGAAACTGAAAACCAACGTATGAAGGCAAGCCTAATCAAGAAAGGAGTTTAATAGATCAGATTTTATCATTAAACAATTTTTCTCTGGTTTTTTTATTTACTTTCATGTTTTGGTTCTCCGTTTCGACTTTTGTGTACATATGTATGTATAACATTGTATGTATGCATATCTGAAAAGAAAAATCTCTTAATTTCGTTTTCTTTCAATACTAATTAATATCATTCGTTGTCGTGATTCCTTTTTTCTGTTTGATCGAATTGTTGTGTCCAGAAACATGAGTTTTTCAGTACTTCATTAAAAACTTCATATAAATACTTGATATACATATATTTTAACTATATTCTCAAAAAGGTTCTGCCATATATCTAATAACACATATTTTCTAGTTTGTCTGGGTGTCCTCATGCTGATCGTTGCAATCTTCAAGCTCAACACCAAGATTTAAAGTGAGTTTTGTTTTGTTTTTTCTATGACATCAAAATTCAATTCATACATGGTTTTAATAAAAGTAAAATACACAGTTCTGGAGAGCATTTAATTTAGAGATGCGGCTAACTGGTGAGACAGAACTAATAAGCGCGACAAAAATTTCTCTTGTTGCCTAAGTCGTTGATTTAGTCTTTCATAGATCAGATGGCCGAGATGGTCCATTTACAAAATTTCAACTTAAGGTTTTTGCAGGATATAACAAATCACCGAGAGTCCTTATAATTATTTCTATTACAACAGGTAATGAACGAACAATGGTTAACATAACTTAAAGTCCAGTCATATGACTATAGTTCAATTACAAAGTGTTTGTGTATGTTCATATTTCATCAAATTCATATAGCATTAACGATTGTTTAAAGTCTTAGGGCATGTTCACATAGGAGTCCGGTAGCGGAGCGTTAAAGTATTGAAATATATTTAACCAATGACAAACCTCCAAACGATTAGCAACGAAATTTTTAACGCCTATGATGGGTTTATTTTCGTCCCAACGTCATCTTTCCTTTAACGCTCCGCTACCGGACTCCTATGTGAACAGGCCCTAACCCGGCTTGCTGAAGGAGAAGAGTAGCAAAAGCAAGATACAGTTTAGTTGATCCCGATTAATAGTCTCAAGGGTTCTATATTTTGTAACGAACTAGGAGAAAAAAAAGATAGTAAAATTACCCAAAAATAACATTTTAATGGGTATGCAATGGATATCTATGCAATGTTAGAGGGGTACTTTCTTTGGAGGGAGAAAAAAGCAATGAAGGGACGTTTTTAGGAGCGATATCAAGTCTTAAACATAAACGATAACTAAGATGTAAGAACTTTAAGACTAAGATTAATATTGATGAATGAATTCAAAAAGGAAACTAAGTGGAAATTATTAACCACGTGCTGTGGAAAATTTTAGGTCTGAAAACTAGAAAGATATAGACCTATAACTGTTTATTTTACACTGGAAATCATGATCATTATATCCTCGGACGTTAGACTAATGGAAGTGTGTTAAAGGGAGAGGTATTGTTTGTAGTGACGAAACATTTTATCTCAAAGGATACCAATCTTAAACATTAAAAAATATTGTTGAAAACTAACTGTAGTGCTTTTTTATGTAACTCTGGAAATGTTTATGCAACAGATGCCCAACCCCCGGTTGTGACGGATCTGGACATATCACAGGCAACTATTCCTCGCACCGCAGTCGATCTGGGTGTCCAAGAGCGAATAAATCCAAAAAATTCCTCCCCGTTGACAAAATGGAAGCAGAACCTCTACGGTAAGAAACTATATTTACCTTCTATTAAAGATATCAGTCTGATGAAAGCACCGAATAAATAAATTAAGGATTCATTCGTACCAAAACTAAGTAACACCCTTTATTCATACTTATACATTAACCTATCCATCTATATTTTTAAACAATCATGATGATAACTTAGGCTGGAAGGTACTGTATAACCTACGGCGGTAAGCGAGAAGGTATGATCAATAACATCGCTGCATTTTCATCAATTTCATAGCAACGTAAGTACTTTAAAACACCCATTAGCTGAGCAGTATCAGACCCTCATGTCATGCTAAACTTAAAACAGCTTTAAATTCAAACAGATATTCATTCTTCAAAAGCGTCTGCAGAAACTTTTGTAAAAAAATCTGAAGAACTATTGAAATTCAAGTAAGGAAGAGATATTTACAACCTCAGACTACATTGGTAAGAAGGAAAATGAGACGCAAACGCATTGAAAAATTTCGACCTGAGTAAATTACAAAATAAGGAGGAAAAGCTACGAGTGGTTCAATGTCAAACACTGAAACTTCTAAATATCCTTCACTTTGTACTATAGAAGCTAACATTAAACAGTTTTGCTCGATGCTTTACACTAAAACTAAAATGATCGCTCTCTGAACCGTCATCTTTTTATCCATCATTTAAATTACGGCGCTTTATTTGTCATCGAAAAAAACAGTTCTAATTCTAAATCGTAGTTCAGTGCACACAAAACAATGCCTCAATATGAAGCATTTTCATTTTTATAACTCCAGCTATATCGGTAGTCTATCGTCTTACCGAATGTCAGGTTTCTGTCGCCCTTAATTTCACTGATATATTCAAGATGCAGTGACGTAGCGAGCATAACTGACGCCCAGGGCACGATACCTTTTTGGCGCCCACCCCCGAAAAACGTATACTAATATAATATATAGAATTAGTTATTTTGGGACCGCTTAGCTCCCCTCTACAAGTGGCGCTAGGGGCATGACAGACCCCCTTCCCCCCCTCTCGCTACGCCATTGTCAAGAAGTGATATCCTCAAAATCGTTTGAAATTTTTCTAAAACTGGATCAACTGTTAGTGGTATTATCACTTTCACGTAGAACTTTTTTTTTTCTATTTTAACATCATTTTCATTTCAATCCAGTGTTATGAAGAATCTGTCTTAAAGTCTCTCTTTATTTTTTTATTTATTATATATATATATATATATATATATATATATATATATATATATATATATATATATATCTTTAAAAGGGATGGTTATTGGTGTTGAAGGAACTTTCCTTTCTTTAATGTAAAAACCATGATCTGTTCCCCTTATAACATCTAAGTCAAATTCATTAATTACCCCCCCCCCCTTCTGCCTTTTTTTTCTATCCCTGCTTTTCAGTTAAATTTGGAAATCTCTTGATGTTCCCCCTGTCGATGAAAACTGTTCACGGTTGTCTTCACAGCATGATCGCAATTCGACTTTCTTGTTTAGTTGTTTATGTGACAGGTATAATAACGTCATTGTTGCTACTTCTCGATCAAAAAAGTTGATAACATTTAGCAAAATCGTCTTCGTTCCGCTGAAAAAGTTTTTTTTTTTTTTTTTTTGCAAATTGTAACAGCTTTAGACAAATCACAAACGTGCAAAAATTAACAAAATTAATGATATATAATGGATATACGAGTGTCAAACGGATCTTGAAACAACCAAAACTAAAATTTTGAGTGCAGTTTAACCCATTTTTCTACCCCTTTCGAAACAGAATCCGTATACTAGAGCCAGATGTCTCTCAAGGTCGACCTATCAGCGACTGTGATCGCAGTTTTGGCTCTCATTCGTACAACTGTATTCCGCATAACATTTTTGTTATTTCCTTTTTTAAGAGGCCCATCGTGGTAGGAGTTGCAATTTTTAGGAGGCTGTGGGAAAATTTGAGAAATATGATTAGTTGAGTTGAAAACAAAAAAAAAATTGCTGCAATCAGACACTATGGGATATGTGACGTCATGTTTAGAAAAAAAATTAATTCAGTGGGTGAACTTGCAGATATCACGCTTTAAAAGTTTTCCCTCATGCTTGTGCAAACTGTGAAGGAGGCTAACAGCTAAACTCAAAATGATATATTTTCGCGCAGAAATTTCCTTTTTTCGGTTTTTAAATCAGTTTATCTGAAAACATCAAATTTTCAAACTGAAAAATGTATATGTCAAGCAATTAAGTACGTTTACCATTAAAATCTAAACGACAGTTTAATCCTTCTAATAATATTTTAGCTCCATTTCGATTAGTTGCTATTAATGTACCTTCTCGTTTGCAGTTTTTATTACTTAAATCTCTTTCTTGGCTTGATAAACACTAGAAACATATTATAAGGAATAAATCAGAAACTCAGTTTGTAATACATTTGCGTATATCTGATATTCAAATATTTCTAACTAGCAGATATGTACCAGGATACACATAGTTAAATATAAGAATTTAATTTCTTCTGTTTTGTTATTGTCATTTTCTAAATCCCCTATGAAAATTATTTCTAAAGGTTTATACATTTGTTACTTATTTTAAATAGGCGTTATAAAAATTTTTCGTTTGAATTCTTTCATTTGCAGAATATTTTATTTTTTAAAAGTTTTACGTTTGTCAGCCTACAAGCCATGACTAAAAAGTATAGAGGACAAAATCTAGTTTTGTCCTCAGATTTGCATGTCGGTACGTTGTGTAACAGTTAAGTGATGGAGAGTTATAATTCTGAGAATCCATCACAGTTTTATTTGCATCTTACTTAGTTTCCACAGCCTTAAAAATCGTTTGGTAATTTAATGATGAATACATGTTACCCTCATTTTTCAGGCAGTGAATATCATCTAGAAATTCTAAATGAAGTTATTGATTTCCCTTTCATTCTTACAAATACCTGTTCATCTCTCTCTTGCTTTTTTAAATCTCAATCTCATGAGTTACCATGATTATGTTGCATTAAAAGATACACTCTAGAATTTGTATCTGTACATCTCTCTCCAAAGGCTCATCCAGTCGGATTTTGAGAAGTATCCATCTCTGTTATCTATTTTTTTTTCTATTTCACTCAGAAGTATATTCATATCAAAATATTATTTTTATCAAGCTTGTCCTGATTAAGCTAATTTTCATATGTAATTGATAGTTTAACATGATGCTTATTTTTATTGCCTTACCATCATCCAAATCCTTTCTTTTCCTCAGTTTTGTAAATAATAATCTTTAGTTGTTTTGTCTTTATACAAATCAAAAATATTTCTTGCTCCTTTTATCTACCACTTTTAAGTTAGAAGTACTCCAAATTCTTGACAACTGTCATTATCAGTCTCGACTAAGGTAAAATACAGTATTAACAATACAGTTTCACCACATTGCTACAAACTGTTAAAAATGTCAGTGACTATTTGAATTGAATAAATAATAATAAATCCTGTGTTTCATAGAGCAATAAACAGAATTTGTCTAAAACAATAATCAGAAAAATTAAAAATTCGGATTATCTGAAGAAAACCAATTTTTTTAGCTCCTGTTGTAATCTTATTGTCTGCTTGGCAAACTAGAATGCATAAAGTCTCATTAACTTCTGGTTCTGATACCTGTCCACATGAAAACCTATTATAAAAGTAATCAATACTAGAAAGAAAAAAAGAAAAAACTGGTGTTAAAAAATATATAATGTATTGATATATTTGCTAACTTTTTGAGAGAGAATACAAGTCAGACAGGATCATCAATTTGTTAACTTACGAATTCCACCAGTAAAGCATTGTTCCTTTCTTTCAAGATAAATTTCTGGCTGCATTTCTGATTTTTCTAAAATATACTTTTATGGTATATAGATCAGTAGAACTTGAAAATGAATATTAGATTTCGTTAACATTAGCAGCTATAGTTAAAACAAAATTTTTTGAATAAATGTAGTTTTTTAAAGAATAGCAACACATGAAAGACTTTCTTATTAACCTAGCTCATAGAATAATGTGATGTATGACAAAGCTGTAAGTGAAAATCGAGTTATTCAGCACTGTTTTATTTTTACACATTAAGTTTAAATTTCTTTTTCCATCTTGTAATATTTTGTTCCAATTTTATATATATGCAAAAGCTTTATAAATTATCAGTAAATATAATAATGTACAACACAACAGTACTGAGTGTTTCAGTTTTGTCTGTATTCAAGTTAGGTTGCATTTGATTTTCTGTATATGTATTCATGACAGTACTATTGAATGAAATTTTGATTGAAAGCTCAGTGGCTGAGGGTCCAAATGTATTGTAATATATAGTCAAGAATGTAAATTTACATCTTATGTTAATAGAAAAAATATCTATATTTATTAAATTGTTACTTTAATAATATGGTTAATTTTAATATTTTAGTAAGCATTAAATGTAATCATTCTTCTAGTTAAGAATTTTTTTTTCATATTGTGTTCTATCGTAATCCATACTGTATGAAACAAAATCTTCATATAAGTTTCATTAAACCAATTTTTAAAATTTAATTTTGTTTCATTTTATGCATTTTTTAAAAGAAATTTTTTTTTAAATTACTCTACATTAATGTTTCCCTATGTTTCTAATGTTTTCAAAATCAGTAGTTATACATCTTTTGAGAATTGATGAGAATTATTTAATGTTGAGAGAATCTAAATTTCTTTCCTATTTCATAAATTACTGTGAACTTTTATCAGTTAAAATTCATAGTCGTTGAGTTAGAATGATATTTTCAGTAAAATTATCTTGTAAACCCTCTTTGTGAGACAGTAGTAGAATATTCATCTCTTCCACTTTAAAACCACATTTAAAATATAGTTACTGAGATTTTTATGTCATATCAGAATGATGATGGGATAATTTTGTATGATCTGTTAGTTATATGCTAGTAATTATAAGAAATATCAGTTTCTTATTCAGTTTGAAATATGTATCTCCTACATATTTTTCTTTATATTGAATGAATTACACTTGTGACTCTAGAATATTCTAAGTAAACTATTCTAAGGTTTTCTGATATATGCCCAAGAACTGAGCTTAAATGAAAAGACCATACTGTGGAATACATAGTGACCTGTAAATATCATTAACTGTGTTCATAGTCACAGATAATGAAGAATAATAAAGCCTTGTTTATTATTAGTACAAATACACTACTTTAAATATCTTAAGAGTAGATCAGTGATTTGAAGATTAAGAGTTGAAACATCTTGAGTTTAACTTAATTTTAAAAATTAGCTATTCTTATGCCCCTTTTTACCCCCACTTAACATTAAGTAAATAGTTTTGACTGATAGATGTTTCAGATTCATTCTTTTATTCATTACTTGTAGTTTAGCAGAGTGAAAGTTTATTTTGCTAACTTTCACCCTTAGAAGTTCATAGATGGGTAATACTTGTTCATTCTTTTAAAAAAAAAATTGGCAACTTCAAAGCTTGCCCTAACAGTTAGTGATATACAACAAAGCTTTCTCTGCACACAAAGTATATAAATCTTTCTACTCATAGTGCAAGATATCATAGTCCATAGAGTGATTCTTGATTAGATTTACCATTTAAGATGATAAATTTTGTCAGGTTGTTTTATAAGGTAACTGGTTGCATTGTAGTTACAGTTGTGAAAATTTTGGCCCTTTAACCCTCTGAAGGCTGAACAGGCCTAGCCGGCCAAACATTCAGAAGTCCAGACAGCCAGCCGGGTGAAATTCTCCTAGATTGCCTCCCTTCTACTGTCTGGTAGGTGGTCATTCTACCAATAGTTCAATACCACCACACAGTCGTTCTTTTATTGTCTAGAACTGATCCCGGCGTACTTTATGACCTGATGCTGATAGTAGGACTGCATCCGACCATGATAAATTTCAGTATAATCATTAGGATTTTCTGTGGGGGAAGGGAAAGACGCTTCTTGTACTTGGCCGGACCAGTCTTTTGGGATAAGCTGCAAAATGGGCCTTTGGTCATCAGAGGGTTAATGGTTTAAGTATTTTTAGTAATCAGCTAAAATATATGATCAGTTTTTGTCTAAATGAGCATGCCTTACCTAATTACGTAGGGTGAAGTGGGGTAAGTGAGAACGTGGGCTTAAAACCTTAATAAATTTAACTTTTAAAAAAATTTGTATACTTTCTAGGAAAATTCTTCTCTACTGTTATGTATAGTTTTTATTTGCAGAAAAAAAATTGTAAAATGGAAAATTTTTATACGTACCAAACCCTTGCATTTTAACTAAGGTATCCAAGTTCAAGTACTATTCGAAAAAAAAATCATAATTAACCACAACACATAGAGTTATTTTGAAAATACCCACTTATTCGTTAAGAAACAAAGAATACAGATAAAATATATAAAAACCATTTTTTTACTATATTACCTCAGTACTGCAGGGTTTTCACTTGCCCCATAAAAATTTTGTGTCAGGGCAAGTGAGAACACAAAGGTTGGGACAAGTGAGAACTCGCCCCATATACTGAAAAAAAATAATAAATAAAACTGTTTTTAAAAAATAAAACTGTAAATGTAGAATAACCAAAAGTATGTATGCAAATTTTCATACAAATACAGCAACTTGTTAAAAACGTATTTAGATTCAAAGTGGAACTATATGATTTTGCATTCTCACCCACTTCACCCTACATCTAACTTTAATTAATAGTAATACTTCAGATTAGCCCCCAAAAATTTCAAAGGCTTTTAAGAATAAGTATTACATATCCTTATCGTTTGAGAGTAAAGCACATATGAGCTTTGCTTGAAGCGTAGTGTTTATACAGTGTACTATTTGTGCTATTTACTTGTATATCTCAAAACTGAGTTTTGAGTTTTGGCAAGATCCACAGTTTGTTTATTTCATAAAGAATGTAACCCCTAAAGTATGGATGTCCAACCTCCTGGCCCACATTGAGAGAAGCAGAATTATCTTGGGCCACATATAAAATATATACTTAATGGATATAAGTAACAAAACTTCTTTTAAGTTTTTACTATAGAATTAAAAAAAGAAGGTAACAAACATAAAATTAGTGGTGTATATATGACCTTGTTTTTGTGAAACTAATGCATCACTTTCTGGTTCAGTGAAAGTGTTACAATTCTTAGTGAGTTCCTAAGATGCTCATCAGAAATTTTGGATCTAATTTTATTCTTTGCCTGCTTCACCTTTGAAAATAGTTGTTCACAAATGTTCATAGTGCCAAACAGCATTGACATGAATAAGGCATGATTGTGAATGGAGGGATATTTTTCTGTGGGAAGATCAGTCTTTTAAAGTTTAGTATTTTTTTGGACCACATTACTACCTGTTCAGGGTTGCAGATTGGACATATCTGCCCTATAGTGCAATATATATATATATTTATAAAAAATACTTCTCTGATAAAAATTTAATAGGGCCATTTCTTTTTCTTATGAAAGCAGGCTTTTCACCAAATTTATGGGGAATGATTGCAGAAGAAATAATTTATAAAAAGAGTCGAGTTTAATTTAAATATTTCATAGTAACTAAAACAATCCCACCTTATTTTTCAGACATATGTTATTTTAAGTACATATTTTAAATTATGTTTACCAGTTAACTTTGTAAGTATTCAAAGTAACCACATCTGGGTACATCACCCTTACATTCAAAATTTATTAAAACTTAACCTTTTTTGGTTTAATCATTTTCTGCTAACTTGCTTATGAGTTATTAAAAATAAATATTTGTTTTCAAATATTTATTTTTAAAAATTGATGAGAGAGTTTTAGATTAAAAAATAATTACATGAAATATTTAGTTTTTTTTTCTTTCTTTCTTTCATTCTGAAGAAATCTCAACTTTAATTATGTATAATAAAATATTTGAATTTGTACTAAAAGCCATGATCATGCCATGTAATATATTCTGAATGTATTTGACCCCATATCTTTGTTATACTATTGTGAATTATATTTTTAAAAAATTCTTAAACTGAAAGGATTCATATTTTTCAGAAAAAACATGAAAAAGGGAAATTATTTATACATTATTAATTTATACCTCTTTTCTGTGTGACATGTTTCTAATGGTATTTTTTTCATTTATCTTTATAATTTTGCTTGCTAACTCTTAATATCATTCCAATATATATTTAAAAAGTTTTTCTCATTGAAAATTTTTTGCTGTTTCCTGTCTATAAACTATTGCTAGAAAGGCTAGAAATTTCTTTGAAAAGTATACTCCTAGAGACTGTCATATATTTAGTTAGTAGAAGTTTTCTAAATTTGAAATTTCCACAACACATGCTAACATCCTAAAATTTTGTATTAAATTTTTTAAAATTTTATTTTCCATTTCATTTCATTTTCATGTCTATAAATGTACTTCATTCTTTTATATTGCTTTTCATAATTTCATTTTTTTCTTACTTTATAACTGTGTCTAAATTTGTTTTTAAATTTTCATTCCAACTCTTAACTGTGATTCAAAATTTCATTTAATATAAATTCTCAGCCAAAGGTTATGTGAAAACTTATTTAGCTTGTTGATATTTAAAGTTCTTTTACTATTAGCTAAAACTTTACTGTACTTTTATTCAGATAGGTTGTACAAAATCACAGCTATTTCACTTGTTAATGCGATTGATATTTTTTGTTATAGAATTAAATGATTCAAAGATCAGATTTTATGATAACATTGGGTAAAATAGACTTCCCCGGGCAATCTACCATTCAAATTTAACTAAAGACCTGAAAAAAGATAAAAATATTCTGTGTTTTTATGTTTGCAATTTTCAAACAGCACAGGAAAAAGTAAAAGCTTTTTAAAATAAAAATTCAGATTTTTAGTGAATCATATTTAAGAAACATGCATTTTTAGTATGAATTATAAGCAGTGTTGCAAGATTTTTTTAAAATGTAGTTATCAAGAAATAACCAAAATTATTAACTGAACTTTGGCTATGGCAGTTAATGGCTAGTTCTCATCCATAAGTTTAGAAAATATTGGCTCATAGTATAGTTTGTTTTATTTGGTTCCCTCTTTTAATATATTTTAAAATTTTACAATGTTTTATCATGACGAAATTTCAATTCTAGACGAATTGAAAAATAAATTAAGTGCAAAAAAGATTGACTTTTCAAAATTTTATGTTAACTAATTTGTGTTTAACAGGCACTTAATTAACATATACATTTGAAATTGTTTGTTTTATTACATTTTGCTCTGTGATCAATATTTTATATAAAGTATAAAGTTTATGAACATTGTATATTAAGAACAAATAGCATTAAAGAAAATCTGTAGTGATTTTTTCTACATATTTTTTTAATTAGATGCACTTAAAAATAATAAACTGAGTTACCCCTTTTAAGACCCAAGTTTGTTACATCGTTAATATATATATTTATCAGAAGAATTTGTATTTATAGTTTAAATGGCCTACCAGATTATCCGGGGAAGTTCACTTCCTAAATTAAATTCGGTATAGTTGAGGTTAAAGAACATTTTCCACTTAGACATACTAATAGGTGTAAATTCTACTTAGCTGCCCTGTACCTGGATGTGATGGTAGCGGACATATAACAAGAAAATTTCAGTCACATCGAAGGTATTTCTAATAAACATTGGCTCATGTTGTTTCCTGTCTTTCCATCTTATTGCATCTTACTTTCCATTTTTCTCCTGTTTTGCTCGCATGCATTGTGTTCACGGTGTCCATTAAAAGTGTTTCAGACACTGCCAGTTTTGCTTGATTTCACTCTATAAATGTATGTTATTTTATTATTATGAGTATATATATATAAATATATATATATAAAGGTTCGTGCGTGCTATGTTGTGTCAAAATTCCTTACACAATCCCTTTTATATGTAACATGCCTATTTCCAATTATCTACCATAAAGTTTTTTAATGTTTAAAAAGAACTTGATTGAAATGTATAATAAAAATTAATAATTTGTTGTATATATTGTTCCAACTATTTGTTCCACATCCTTTATCTACCCTTTTTGCATTGTTTGTTTTGTAAACGTATTTCATAGATTTTTCCACCCTTTGCTTTTCTCTTAAAGTGTTCTTTTGTAATGGTATATATTTATATAAACTTTTTCCATTTCACATTGGCATCAGCAAAGGAAATTTTTATGGTTTTGCAGTTTTAATTTTTGAACAAAAAACAGTTTCAGAAAATCTATGAATAAAACTAAAGGTGAATGAACAAAATGATATATTATTTTAAATCATAGCTGGACAAAATGTAATCATTTAGCTATACTAGTCTTTGCATCTAAAATAATCTCATGTACAGTTTTACTGAAGATTTTTTTTTGTTTAACTTAATGTGTTGATTTCTTTAAAATACAGGAAGTTCATCAAAGAATTCACTTGAAATTATTTACCTATTATGGTATTAATGATATTTAAGTTATTAAATATCATATGGATTTTATTAATAAACTTCATCTAACTTTATATAGTCATCAGTCCTATAGATGTTCATTGATAAATACAAATTTATGTTTATATTCATCTGTCGCATTCACTATTGTGATTCTCAATCAAAAATAATGGGAAATAATCTACCTAAAATTTTAACTGCATGTACATGCATAATTTGTGTTTTGCTCTTTGATAATTAATATTTATTACATACAAATGACAAAATGTCAAAATATTTTACAACCTATAGAAAAAAAATTTAATTTTGACAATAATTAAAAATGTACAATCTCTTGTTTTTAAAATGTTTGAAAAGATTTTTTACTAAAAATAAAGATTGAGAACTAGTTTTTATAATTTTTCTTTTTCACTTCAATTTAAATCTAAAAAAAAGTAAAAATACTGACACAAATACAATCGAATTGTCTCCTGAAAGTAACTAATATTATTGATAAACTGCTGCCTATATAAATATACGTATGATTTTAAGCATACAAGCTTGAACTGTATGGGCTTGGGTTTGAATTTCAGCTAAAGCATGGATGTTCATGTTCTTTACCCTCACGAGGAGAAATATTTGTCCCCCTACAAATGCACCCATAGTAAAATAGCCAATGAAAATCACAGTTTGTATAAATGTATATCTAGAAGACAAGTGCTTACTGTGAAAAAACAAATATTCAAAAACCTGTGAAGCAGCTGCAGAAAATCAATAAAATTAAAACTTCAGCTGTTATGTCTATTGGAAGCACATATTTCAAGATAGTTTGAGATAACTTGTGTCATGCTTTGTACAGACTGAAGAGTTCCTTCTGCTCTCAAAAATATTTTTTTAAGAAGAGTGCCAATTATAAGGGAATAATCAAAACTAGTATGAAATTGTAGAGCTATTCCTGAAATATGCTGTTATTCAATTTAATGGTCATTTATACAATTTCATTGTTTTTTGTTATCTTTATTTGAATCTGCAGATTACTGCTTTCAGTTAGTAATTTAAAACTTTAATACACCATTATTTGTTTATGTTATAAATCTTATATCTGGAAGTATTATTACAAGGTAGAGGGATAAGTGTTGTTATCGAAAGGTAGAGGGATAAGTGTTGTTATCCTTTCCCTCTAAATTCAGTTCATTCATACAGCATTTTCAGTGCAAATACTGTATTTATGCTGTATTTTCTTTTTGTGGGCATTAAAATTGCCTTTATATATTACTGTATCATATCAAGAATTATGCAAACATTTAAGCAAAATTGAATTTAAAATCTATGTAAATCTAAAGAGTAAAGAGTGAATTTTGAGCCAATACTTTCATTGTTAACCTGGTAGCAGGTGGAAGATTTTTAAATGTGATTTATTATTTCAGTTATACTTTTAGTTATACTTTATAACATATCAAATCAAACTAATGTTTCATATTTTACAAATCACCTCTTATGATCAGGGCTCCTATTCATGAAATATGTAAAATCTCTTTCTTCTGTTTCTTAAAATAAAATTTTATAAGAAATGCATTTTTGAATGGAAACATACTTTAGAAATATTTATTTGAAGTTAGCTAGGTACAGTTCCTTAATGCTATTGTATGTTTGTTAAACATTATTATAGTTAAATTTCTTAAAGAAAAAGATTTCAATTTTTCAGAATATAATTAAAGATTTTGTTTGATATGTATGTTTCTTATGCAACTAATGAGATTTTTGTATAAATGATATCATTTTTCTTTCTTGCATATTTGGTAATAAGCAATTTTGAAAAATGCATGCCGCTTTTACTATAAGATAATTCTTGTATAGCCAGTGAGCATCAGAGCCAGTATCATTGTGAGAGTTATTTCATAAGTATGGGGACTTATCTGTCAACTTCAACTATATATATCTCTCTGTTTATCGATCTGTAGGTAAACATATATGCACACACTATGCCAAAGAGCTGATGACCAAATTAAAAATCTAGACACCTTGCTGAGTGTACATACCAAATGCATGTCCATAGTATTTATCTTTTTGACAGTAAAAAGGAAATGGTTCTGTGGAATTTCTGTTCTCAAATACTTTTATTAATAGTGTATTTTATTAAATTTGTATAGTGCTCATAACAGTTTTATTATCATCAACCATAACTTTTATGAATAATCTTATTATGCAGATCAAATGTTTATATGGTGTCTACCAGTTAGCATTTAATTTTATGTAAGCAAGTATCCTGTATCATTCAGTTCTTTTTATGAACTACAAGTTATCCAACACAGAATCGTCAAGATTTTTTCATGATAAATTTTATCTCAAATTATTTTTAGAACTGTTAAATTTTCTAGTAACTTTTGGGCATAGCTTAAAAATAAATGTTCAGCAGGTTTAATGGACTATCATTTTATCATAATGCACAATAAAAGGCATAGAATAAGTACTAAGATCAAATTATACTAATGGAGTTTAACTTTATTAAAAAAACTAAATTAAACATCAAAATTGCTAATTATCAAAGTCTCTTCCCTGCTTTCATTGAGAGTAGATAGTTCTGCCATTCAAAGCTGAACAGATGAGGAGATAATCATTCATCAATTCACTATACTGCAGGGGGGGGGGGCATGCACGATTATTCAGTTTCCAAGTTAATTAAGGTGAGTGGTGAGGCAATCATGTCTTGTTATCAGTCTAAATCCACTGTAGCCCCATCTCTAGCATGGTCAAGCAATTAAAGGATAGTCTCATTCTATATTGTCAACAAAAATTAAAGCAAATTTTCAGCAGCTCAAACAAAATTTTCATCCTTTGAGTTGTTTTAAAATAAATCTGGGACATCATATAACATTTGATAGCTATATCGTCTTATATATGTAAACATCATTCTACAGATTTAAATGAAATGATTAAGTTGCAAGGAATAAAAGTGAAATTAGAATGATAATTTTTCAAAATGTATAATTAATGTTATTAATTTTTAAAAGTAGTTAAGTAGTTAATCTATACTGATCAATTCAGAATAGCCTGATATTTTCAATATCTCTACCAAGAGAAAATTATCTAAGTGTGAACTTTAGATGGCAATTATCAGCTGTGCCATTGTTTTAAATTTTCTCTAATATGTTGCTACTGTTGAACTCTGCATAAATTAATCCTTCTCATATTAATTTTTTGAGTAATTTAAAAAAAATTTTATTCATATGTACTTGTTTTTTAATGCACTAAATTCTCAGATGTGTTTGATTAAACAGTTAGTAATTTTGGTTTATAGCTGCATATTTATTAATTTCATCTCAAATTTGTTTTTGCCCCATGAATTATTGGGTAGCTTCAATTATGCATCTTTCTTTCTATTCAGTTTGATTTAAAATCACATTCTTTGTAAATCTTCATTTAAAAAACTGATATTAAGGCATCTAGCTATGATGCATTTCTATAAAATAAAGAATCTTAGAAGTTCTTAAAAAATACTTATTTCAAAATTATGTCTAAAACTGTCATTCATAAATAAATTATTTAAGAAAAAAAATGGGAGTCCTTTTTTTTCCCCTCTTAGACAACAAGTGAGGTCAGTAACAATGAATCTGTATACAGTTTGTGGTAAATCTGAGAGATGTATATGCAAATTATAAATAAATTATATAAAAGTGCTTATGCTTATAAAACATTTTAAGAAAATAAGTAACTCAGGGTACTTCAGTATAATATATATTTATGTTGTATGGTATTTTTTTTTTAATTCAGGTACCAATATCAAAAGGATAAGAATAACACTTAAAATATATATGTAATTTATTAACAAATGCCAAAAAATTAGAATCATCTTATATAGTTTAGTTTCCACTTTAAAAAAAATCTTTTATGCTTTGTCTGGATTTTTCACAGGCGCAACTGTAAGTGAAATAAGAAATTTTTATTTTATTTTTTTTAAAATTAATGTTTTCAAATTAGTCATCATGAAAATCATATTTAAGAAATGAGAGATATCTAGGTTTATTTAAACATATATTCATCTTGAGAAAGTTAACCACAAATTGGATTCCAAAGCAATTCCATAAAACTTGGAATTTCCTACTTTTAAATACAGTTGGCTCTCTGTTTAACGACTTTCAAGGGACCATGAAAAATCGTCCTTAAGTAGAGATCGTCTTTAAACAAAATTTGTGAAAAGATAACATTAACATTTCCCATAACGTCGGAGGGGCCAGAACTGAGAAATATCGTCTTTAAATAGAGATTATCGTTAAGTAGAGTGTCGTTAAACAGAGAGCCAACTGTATATGATAATTAAAAAATATATATATACTACATTAAACTTGTAGTATTGATTATTATACTGCAGAATGGAAAATGTAATAAAAAATAGTCATCTTTTTGTCTTGTAAAACTGAGTATACGAAACATACAACATTCACATTTTTGAAATAGAAGTTTATAATTTTGAATTGTTATATAAAATTTCTGTCAAGGGTATTTTTTAAAGTATGTTTCCTCTGTTTTTTTAAAAATATATTTAAAATTCTTGTAATCTTCTAAATATATAATCACCTAGTAATATTTTTATGAGGGCTAGAAGCTTTTCATTAAATTCTTTTCTTTCTTAAAATTATCTTATAATTAAATTATAAATGAAACAAGATGAAATTTATTTTTTTCCTTTTCTCCAACTTCTCTGTTTAGAATATTATGCTTGCTGTGGGTTTTTTTCTGTTTTCATACAAAATTCCTTTTTTAAACTTTTATCTATCTACCTAAATATTTTTTTATATCTTTTAATGATATATTTGAGAAAATCCATCTTTATGATCAGTGGACAAGAAAAATCTTGTGATTACATTTTGTCTTCTCAGTTTTCTCTCTTTATTCTGTGTGCTTTTTTACTTCATTCCTGCATGATCTCTGTTTCATTCCCCTTTATCTACTCAACTTTCTTTAAGTGTTGTCTTTCTTTCTGTAAAAATATTTTATATTCTAATTTAAGTAGATTGTCATTTTTATTATATATATATATATATTCCTCCCTTTTATCGTGGACATTTTTTTTTGTGAAAGTATATAATTTTATTTCAAATTATGTCTTCAGCATATTAAAAACTTGGAATGAAATTTTTTTTTTTTTTTCACTTAAGATTAATATTTTCTCATACTATTCAACTTGATTTATCTGTTTAAGTTTAATCATTTGTAAATTAAATGTTAGTTCATGTGATATGTGCAAGTTTCAAAACTGAAGCTATAAAATTAAGTACCTTATACTATAAATTTTTCCCATAAAAATACTGTAAATTATTATCTATTCTATCTCTAACTGACATTATCTTTCTCTTTTAGCTTATTGTTTTCTATTTGGAAACGTTAGTTCTCTCTTATTATTTCATATTTGTTAATTAATTCCATTTGTTATTTTTTAACAGTGCTTCTGGTTGCCCTATTGCCAACAAAGGGAAAGTAAGATATGAAGTAATGGCTTTTGATGGAAGAGCTATCAAAATTGAACCTAATGCGTAAGTTATTAGTTTTTAACTCATTTAGCTATTCATTATTGAGCTTTTTTCTGTAAAATCTCTGAACAAATTAATTGTAATTTTCAAGTTTAATAATGCATATTTAAGATTGCTGGAATCATATGAATACAAACATTTTAGTAATAATGTTTTAACAATAGAAGTATTTGATCTGTGACGCTTTGTTTTTGGGATAAACAAATAACGAATATGATTGAAATAAAATGAATTTTTTACATCTGTTTACATTTGATTCCCTATAAAGATAAGGACCTTGGGACCATGTGCTATTTTTATATATTTTTGATACATCAAATTTCATCAACTTAATTCCAAGAGTGGTACACATAGTATATCCAGAGTCTTTTGATGTTAGACTGTATTCCCATAACAATAATTATAATAATAATATATTATCTTAGATTCAAAATTCAGGCTTTTAAGGTAGACAATATTTAGATAAGCCTTATAGTTACAAAAAAATAATTAAGGAAGAAAATGATTTTTTATGTCAAACCACTTTTACTCTGTATGATAACAAGAGCATCTACGTCTCCCTAGATCGTCCTCAATATATAAGTTTTAAAGAATTCTAGTTAACTGCAATAATTCTCTGAAATGAAGATTTACTGAGATAATATAATCAAATATTTTAATCCATTCAAGTTGTTCTTAATTCTAGAATAAGAATTTTTTTTTAAAATATTATTGAAGAGAAACATCTTCCTGGTATTGGGATAGAAGCGTTTTGATTATAATATGTTTAGTTGATGTATTTTTTTTTCCAAGAATCTCACCCATTTTCTTTCATTTTTCCTTCTCTTAAAGCCATATTGCTAAATTGTTACTTTCTTTTTAAAAATAAAATAACTTATCAGTAAACAGAGGATTCCTCTTCCTGCCAAAAGATATGGCAGAAATAAAATTTAAATATACCAATCTCTTGTTTAAACTTAATCATGATTAGCATTGCAAAATGTGAGAGATTAAATTTGTGTGATAGAATTATTGAAATATCTATAACTCAGTAGGCTGGTGCTTTGTTTTCATGAAATTTGTTATATTCTTTATCTTCTCATTTCAGGTGTGTGGGCTTGCAAAACTTAACAAATTTCTTAAATTTAAAGTTCTTTTTGAAAATAATTAAAATTTTTTTAAAAATTATGTTATTTTTTTAAGTCATTAGGAAGTGGAGAAACTTTCAGGTTTTAAAAACCCATCTGTAATGGCTAATCCATACAATAGATGTCTTCAAATACAGTTATAGTATGTATGACCAGGATAATAATATCAAGAATCAGCTTTGCACTCAATTTCAGCTAGGTATTTTTCATAATTCAAGACAATTCCCCTGAAACCTCAAATCTCTAATAAAACAGAGTATTTAAAGCAATTCCCCTTTTGTTCCTTGCAGAATTTTTTTTTCTTCTTCATAACTCTTAGAAGAATCAAGTCTTCATTGTTGTAATCTAAAATAAGCAACATTATACTCTGAACAGGATATCCATGGTAAAAAATAAAATATGTGATCCAAGTGTCACTTTAAAAAAATTCTCTAGATCCTTATTCAAAAATTTTCTCTCAAATTTTTTCACAAACATCCTCATCAAAAGAATGGATGAATTTATTTTTGATAGTTGAGAGCTGAAAAAATAAAGTCACAGGTTCACATAAATAATCTACAGATGAAAGCAGCTAATTGAGTTACATCTTTCTTTCTTTCTTTTTTATTTTTTTTTAGATTTTATAATTATCAGGATTGCTTTTATAATGTATACTTACTCATGCATTATTTAATAAATTTAAAATTCTATTTAATTATTTAGGTTTTTCTAGAAAATTATAATAATTAATGATACAATTATTTTTAAACAAAAGCTTTATTTTTTTATTTAATTCTCAATTTTCTAGCTATTTTTACTCTATTCAATACTGCAAGGATTTATGTCTCTGTGCATAAAGTACAGATCTTTTAGGAAAACCTCCATAATAAAATATTTCCATTAATGATACAGACACTTTATCCATGTGAGATTATCTGACACTTTATCCATGAAAGATTTTTTAGAGAAACTAAAGATATTGCTGAAAAATAACAAAGAGTAATCTTTGAAGAAGAATAAGTTTATTTATTTCTTTTTTTCTTTTACTAAAAATATTTTTCTCATAAACTCTATATGTGTTAACTCCAGTGGCACACCGAGGATTTAATCTTGGGGCCAAGTTCAATGGATAAAAATATTTGTAATGCAAATTCAATATTCATAGTGCAATTTCTATTTCTTTCGGAGGGAGCCAGGACCCCTTGGACCACCCCCTGGGTGCACAACTGGTTATCTCATAAAATTTCCTTTTAACGGGAAATTTTAAAATAGGCTCAAAATCTCCATTGATTGGTTCTGGAATGTTCTCAAAGTTCAAGGAATATCAAGTATCTGAAATGGCTATAGCTCATATTTATAGTAAAATTTAAAAGATTCAATAATTAAGTAGTCAATCCTGTATTCTTATTTAGAATTTGTTTGTCATAAATTTGTACCTGTTGTTCAATTCAGAATCTTTTGACAAATCATAAATTCGTTCTGAGCTTCTACAACAAAAAATTCATCCTAATCCTAAAATAAATCATAATCTTTCTCTGTTCTTTAAATAAAACATTTTTCTTAGCTAAATTTATTTTGTACGACAAAATAGGTTGAATTTTAGATAAAATTGTTCCAGTTCTACTATATTCAATAAGTTATTTTCCTGAAAGTAATCTTAAAATTATTCACATCCTACATTTTTTCAAATGAATGTAAAAATTCATTTTCAGATTAATAGTATTCAACCTCTGTTTTCTTTTTTACATTTAGCAAAAGATGACTGTAGAACACTCAACAAATCAACCAACCTATTTTTTTCTAAACAAATCAAAATATTCATCTCAATCTACAGTTGTTTAGCTTTTAAAAGTTATCTGAAATCTCTAATATGTCAAAGATTTCAGGTAACTTTTAAAATTTCTCAATATTTATTTTATTTTGACTGAGTAATCACAAAATTTAGGATGAAGCTTAAACATATTTTCTTCATAATTTTTAACTCTAAACGAGAAAATTTCTGTTTACACTTATGTAAAACATTTATTGTCTTTTAATTTTGGCTGTTATTATTATAATAAATGAATTAACTCCTCTAATTTTTTAATTAAAAAAAATTTATTTATTTATTTATTTTGACAAATTATTTAAAGCAATATAAATCCTCAAAATTTTTCTAGGCTTCTAATTTTTTTAGAAAACCTAAAACTCTCAAAGAACACCCTAAAACCCAAAGAACACTAACTTTTCTTGAAATTCTCTCAATAATCAACTGAGAATAAAATTTTTGGTTTAAAGACCAAAAATTTCTAGCAAATCTGAATATTTTGATTACACCCCCTAAATTTTCTGACTAAACCTAAATGTTTATAAAGTCCTCCCTCCCCTCAGAATTTCTTACAAAAAATCAAAAATTTCGTACTAAACTTCTCAAGCATTTCCAAACTGAGTGTATATATTCTCTCCTTGAGTGTATATATTCACCCACTTACCCTCAAAATTTATGGTAGTTTGTCAAATAAATGCATTCAGAATTTTCTACTTCCTTCATAACAACAATTTGATTTTCTTTTCTGTTTTGAAAGACCAAATATTTTTCATAATTCAACAATTTAATTGCTATTGCTGATGAGGAAAATACTGCATGAACTGCAAAACTGTACTTAACTGAGAAATTATCAATAAAAAATTTATGTGAAAACTTTATTATATAAATCAAATATTTTCCCTTTAAAATCTAAATTTTACATGGATATATTTGAAATATATAGGATTTTCCCTATCATTTTTTTTAATCATGAATGATTTTATTGATGGCTAAACTTTGAATAAATCTAATAAATTTGCTTCGGGGATTCAGTAATTAGTATTCAGAATATCAAAGACTGACACCAAATTTTGTGTTTTTACTTCTCTTGTTTGAACAACACAAATAAATGTGTAATTGAAATTAATTATGGGCCTTTTTTGTTCATTTGATCAGTTTTGAATAACATTTTAAAGTTTCATTTGTGTATGTATTTTGCTCCTACAGTTATGTAAGTTGCTACTACATGAACAAGTAAATGAAAAGCAGGATTTTTTAAGTGATAGTTATTTAAGTTCATGCTTCGCTGTGGGAAAGAGTTTTACAAAATTTATCTCTCTTTGTGTCAGTGTTATAACTGTTATCTCAAAACTATTTGAATGGACTGAAAGTCAGTTCTAAAAAAATGTCTAGAATGCTGGCTTTTAATACTAATGTCTGGGCATTAGAGTCCGACTGTAAGGGAAGTTAGTAGACATTAAAAAGTCTGTTTTAAAATGTATTGTTGTGTACCAAAATATCACTCTAGTGCTCCAAAAACATACCAACAGAATATTCATAAATTTAAAAAATTGGGAAATACATATTTAGAGTATAGTGGAATCTCGAACTATCGTTTTTCATCGTTTTTGAACTGAATGATAAATGCAGGAAAATAATAGATGCATGAACATAACAAATCAATATGATCATCAGGACTGCGTGAAATAAATTATACATATGGGAAAACGATGATTCAGGAAATGATCGATCAAGATTCCTCTGTATTTACAAAAATTCAAAATAATTAGAATACTGATTGCTTGAAAATTAATAATGTATTTTGATGGTATAACCGAAATCTTTTTCTGGGTTGGTTGATGTTAAATATTATTGGTATCATATATTTATTGATTTTTTGGGCTTATGATGTATGCTGGCCCTTACACACATACAAGTGACTTGTGTTTTCTTTGATTTAGGATAACCTCTTTATGATATCCCTAAACAGAGAGAAAAATTACTAGTGTTAAAGCCAAAAGTAATATACAGTTGATTCCGGGTAATCGGACCACATCGGGACGTGATCATTTTAGTCCTAATAACCGGCTGGTCCGATTAAACGGACATGCCTTATGTTACAAGATGGGATTCAGTCCGATTAACCAGAATCAACTGTATACTGATTCTAAGAGTATCCTCTCAGAGGTTAATAGTATTAAAAACTGGTAGAATGAATAATTTATAGAATGGTATACTAGAATGAAAAAAATATAAAAGAAAACAAGCTTTTCATTGTGTTCTACACTGAATAGTTAATTGATAATAATTAATTCAACTTTTCACATTTCAGATGAGAGCTATAACTGATAATTTTGTCCTATTCTTCTAGTTCATCATCATCAAATGATGGAAGCCCTATAACAAATGGAACATTTTTAACTTTTCCTGTTGGGACAAAAGCCACTAAAGTATTTCAGCCTGTTAAACGACAAAGGTTATCAACAGATGAAAATGACAAAAATGGTACTCTTATTAAACTGCATGATTTTAGAAAAAAAAATTGTAATTCTCTTCTTATATATTTTGAGTTTATTCTCTTAATAGGTTGCATACCCATGAATTATTATTAAATTTTCTTTTTATTTGATGCATTGTTCCGAATCATCTTTCTTATAAGTTATTTAATTATTAGTAAGATTCAATTGCTTTCATATTGTTTCTAAAATTCTTATTTATATGTACTTTTTTATTGTTCCTTTAAATATTCTAGAAAGTTGACTCTATTACACTTCAAAATTTTACTTGTTTCATATTATATTCCACATTATATTACATATGTGTAATATAATGTATACTTATAAGTATACATTATATTACACATAATATAATGTATACTTATAAGTATATGTGATTACAACTGTTCTAATTCTTATAGCCTAAGACTGAATTGTCAAATATTTATTGTATTTTATCAAAATATTTTTAGGTGATGTAGATAATGATGAAGAAATTAGAGTGTTAGAAGAAGAAATATTGGAGCTGCAAGAATATAATGCTAAAGTTGAATCTGAAATGATTAAATTACGTACTGATATTTCTCAAATGGAGCAACATATTCGCATGACTGAAAGAGTAAGTAAATAAACTTTTTATTAATTTGCAATTTTATTATAAGTTAAAATTAAACTAACTAGTAATTATTTTTGCCACAGACATCATTGACTTAGATTTTTTTTGTGAGTATGGATATGTTGGAATCTGTCAGAACAAAATATAATCTTCATGGTATAACAAATTTTTAATTTTGCATCATATGTGATACAGTACAACCTCCCAAATCTGGAATTGTTCAGGACATGGCAATTCTGGATTTGAGAGGTTTTTAAATAACACTACAAAATTTTAGGAGAAAAAATAAACACACTTAAAAAAACATGTAAAATGGTTTAATTATTTTATAAACCTAAATACAGAACATATGATTACATTATAATTTAAACATTTCAGTGAATAATGTCTGTTACTTTAGTTTCTACTTATAAGAAATAATTTTTTCTCGAATCCTATATAGTGCCATAATTTCATGTTCTGAGATAAAATTCCGGGGTTCTAAGCCTAATATTGTTTTATCTTATGATTTTATCAAGTCTTCTGTTGACACTCTTTTGTTTTCGGGGCATTCTGAATCACTTTCACAATTGCTGTCATCATAACCTTTGTTATTTACCACACTATCAATAATTTCAGAATCTTCCAGAGAACCAACATTCGGCACATTTTCGTCGATGTCTAAAACTTCCTGTATGTCAGATTTATCCAAATTAATGTTGCCTTTATTTGCACATTCTACTAATTCTGCTATTTCGGCTTCTTTCCCAGACACTTCAAAGCCTTCAAAATCTGTGCTGTCACTTCCTTGAAAGGAAGCGCATTTTTTTTTACTGATCATTTTCGTAGCAACATCTATCGGTAAAATGGAAAAATAAAATTGGCCGTTTATTAAAACATTCCAGATTTGGGAGGTTTCCGGATTTGAAAGGTTGTACTGTATTTATAGTTGTTTTATCATATCTATATATGTTTCAATAATTTATTTTATAACTTCAGTACCCACCTGGCTGTGTTAGTAGCCATTTACAGTGTTAAATGTTTTGTGTCAGGCCGAATGAAACAGGGCTGAAAGAGGGGTAAGGGTCTAAAGGTATGTAAGTTTTAAAGGCCCTAACTATCCAGGATATCACTTAGAATCCTGGTAAAGAAAAATTTCTCTGGACTGCCTTGTCTCTCATTATTTCTAAACAGTGTAAATTAAAAATTATCAAAACTTATTTTCCTTTTTATAAATTTCAAGACATTTCTTTAGGTGGGAAATAAAAGTTAACATTAATCAATTTTTTAATCCTCTGAGTATATTTTTTAATGTTTCATCCTAATGTTGACAAAGGCACAATTGTGGTTATCTTTTTATGAACCATTTGATTTTGAAAGGGCACAAGGCAAGTTCATATTTATTTTGGATAAAATTTATGTTAGCATTCTTTTATTGCTTTTATCGGTGTATTAAAAAATTTTCTGATACCAATCATGACGATTTCCTGTAACTGTTACTGCTTTCTAGAGTGTTTATTGTAAATTGTAAAGGACCTCATATAATGGTAATTGAATAAACAAGAAATTTTTGTTGTTTTTGTTTATATTTTGGAAGAATTTTAAGTAATAATTATATTTTGGAAGAATTTTAAGTTTGTGTTTCTTGAAGTCAGGTAACTTTCAAGAACAGCAAAACAATGTTTGAGAGTTTAACCTTTGTTGCCACTCTCTTCTTCTCTTTAGAGTCCAAAAAAATTTCAAGAATTCAGTATAAAAATAACGCTTGCACATGAAGTATTTATTTTGATAAAGATACATTTCCCTTTTGAAAAAAAAAAAAACTGAACAAATGAACTTCTAAAAGAAAAATGGCTTTAAAGATCGTTTTAAATTATTTTTATATCTTTCCTTTGTTAGGGCTAATAGTGAGATACATAGGGGTGATTCTCTGGCAAAGTAACAGCTTCCATCCATTTACTGTTGTCACCCTTATGCGAAGGGCTTTTCATCACTGTTGAATTATCAACTTTAAAATTCAATTAAAAATCGAAATTTTAAGATAGAGACTTGAAATGAGGTTTATATGAATAAGAAAGCTTTCAGATTCCAGATGATGTAAATATTTTCTTTCTAAGATAAAAACTCGAGGAGCATCGATATTACATCCACATATGGGACGATATTTCTTGAAAACCTGTGTTTTATTTTTTGATGAAAATATTAGTCTGTTTTAAAATATTTTTAAACAAATGAGGTCTAGGTTGAAAGAGAAATGTCTGTAGTCTTAGATTGTAAAAAGATAAAATTCTACGATCATTTTTTGGTGAGTTACCGTAATCTGAAGATGAAAAAGTCAATATTTTCCCCACAAAACATAAAATTAAAATAAAACTTAAAAGTCTGATGAAGATGAGACTTGTCTTGGGTCTCCCCATTTTTCTGCATCCATTGGTATCACTCTCGACCCCATACCCCCAGCAGTTTCGGAGGAGATAGCGTGACAAGCTTTTGACAGTGGCAGCAGGAGTTACTTTTTTTTATAATAGAGAGATAAGACGGTTAAACAATCAAATTTAAAAAAGAATTTGTTTCAAGTGTTTAATTTCATTGCACAGATTATACCTTCTATGAGACCATTTTAAATTGCAGAGTTTGATTTTTTGCAAAATGTCCCTTGTGAAAATAGCTTGCTCTCTCTAAACCAATAGAGTGAATTTAGTTGCCCCTTCTTGGTATTATTTAAATCGAAAATGAACACTACTTAAAAATAAAAAAAAAATTGTCTCCCAAAGAAAAAAGGGGTTCATTAATTGATACTAAACTCAGATCAAATCATTCCTAATTAATTCTCATAAATAAAAATTATAGTTTGAAGATTTTATTTTATGATATTTGCTCACAAAAGAATTTGGTCAAAGAGCATGTTTCTAAATCTGCTACAGAATAGATAGATGTGACAACTATCAGGAAGTCACTCAATAGATGTGTATGCTATTTATCTGGTTCTGAAACATTTTCCATTGGCTCCTTAACTTTTGATTTTGTTTAACACTTTCAGTTTTACATTTGACTTGGAAGTGATGTGATGCATGAAGTCAAAAAAATTTATACTTATAATATTTTTGTCATTTATAGTGGAGACACATGAATTTTAAGTAATATAATCTCATTCTTCGTACCTTTAATAAATTTTTAGGTATATCTTAGTAATTTTTTTTCTCAGAAAAGGGGGGGGGGGATATTTCTTAAGATTTTAACAAACTTCTTTTAAAAGAAATGTTTATATAAAATTTGTTGAATGAGTAGTATGATACAAGTCACTGAAAACAACCTATGTAAGCTTATTTGTAACAGATTCAGTGCAGTTTAACTAGAGTGGAAGATTTATGTTTATTTACTTTATCTTTAAGGAAAAAACTTAAATGTTTTATGGCTAACCACATACTAACGGCAGTTCCAAGTGGGGGAGTAGGGGTAATTCCCCCCCCCCTAAAAAAAGCTTAATTGCTATCCAATTGTTCTATCACTACAAATGAAATATTATTTTTATGCAAGCAAGCTACTTTTAGTGTTTGTTTTTGTAAATATTACAAACTCCTTTCTTTTTTTCTTAATATCATTTTGATTTATCAGTTTTTCCTTATTTGCTGTTATTTTCTTTTTTTTACTAAAAATTCAATGTCCAATAAAACACTACCTATTTGCTTTGGAAGCACGTGTCAAAATCAAAATGAAAACCATTAATAAATTATTGCCAAGAAAGATTTAATTTACATTTAATTGTAGTTTATTTCTTATATATATATAACACCTAAGAGCTGACGTTGAAACCCGACCCGACCCCCCCAAAAAAATCTCTGGACTGGAGCCACTACTGCTACACAATGTCTGTTTTTATAAGCATCTAGTTAATAATTTTTCTTATAAATACTGACAAGCAAGGGATATACCTATCAAATGCACATATCTAATTTGACTGGTCCTAGTTAGCTTTCCTACTTGAAAAATGAAAGAATATTAACTGTTGTTTAGTACTCAAACAATTTTACTTTATCTGTGCATCTTTTAAATTCTTTGTGAAAACCTTTGTATTTTTATTAAATATCTTGTTTCAGGACAATCAAGCTCTTGCTCAGAAAAATCACAATCTAACAGAATATTATGAAACATTAAGGAACAATTTCATCTCACTACTTGATCATGTTAGACTTCCTAATTTTGATGAAAGACCAACTCGGGAAAATTTTGATGCTTACTTAAACAAACTTCAGTCACTCTGTGCTGAAAGCTGTCGTGAAGAAAACAGAGCCGTTTTGTCATCAGTGAAACAAGCTCTTCAAGATTTCAACCTTCCCTCGTAAGTATGAGGTAAAGAAAATTAGTTGGTATTTTCAGAGCTTAAAATGATTGTATATACTTTTTTAAATGTACTTCTGTCATAAGTTGTATTAAATATTTAAAAAACAAAAAAATTGTGCCCTTCCAGGAATGTGTAATGTTATATTTAGTACCAACAGAAATTTGTTCAGTTACCAAGGATGAAATGTTTTAAAGTTTTATTTTATTTTCATAGTTATAGACCATTCATTTGTTTGTTTGAATTTTCAAGTCTATATTAGATATGCCACTGTTTTAAGATTTTGGGTTTATTGTAAGCAAAATTACATGGTTTAATGCTAACTGTTTGTTTTTCAAACATTTGACTTTTGATAAAAGGGTTTATTTTTACCTTATTAAAAAAACAATAAAAATTAAAAAAACTACACCAAATCTTTTTTTAGGGGGGGGAGGGGATAGCCAGTTTATCTAGCTTTACTTAGCATCTCATTTGTTCATACCTATCCTTTGTCTGTAGCAGCTGTTTTTGTAAATTTCTGTTAAATATTCGAGTTTATCTATTATTAAATGGTAGTTGAGATGTATAAAATTTTATTCTAACTCAGAATTACCCTGTTTACTTGTAAAAGGTTCAAGTTATTTTCTGTTGTTTGTTTTGTAGAAATCATTTTAAGGTAGTCTAATTAATTTTGTTTTAATGAATTTATTAGTTAATTATAGTAAATGTATATTTATTTGTGTAGAAAATTAAAAAGGTATAAAGAAACATGCACGTGCAATCTAATCAGACCTACTGCATTTTGGACCAAGTCCTACACAAACATTTGAAACTAATAAATCACAAGTTGTGGATTATTCTTTCATATTTTTATTAGATTTTATTGGCAAAATGTGTGGTAATGCATGATCTTTATTATTTACAAATATTGGGCTTTCATTAATTTATTGGAAAATATTACTGGCCATACTTATTTGTTTTTGTTATCTATATATATAAAACAGTTCTGTAACTGACTGACTGACATATAACGCACAGACCAAACCGCTGGACCTAAAGGGCTGAAATTTTGCATGCCGATTCTTCTTATAGTGTAGGGGTGCACTAAGAAGGATTTTTGAAAAATTCATCTTAGATTTTTTTAAATTAAATGTTTAAGCTGTTTTTGTAACATTTTTTAAAGTTTGCATTTAAAATAATAATCTGAGGTTTATAAAATTTATATTGCGAGAAAGATCATAAAAATTCCTTTAAAATGAAATCTTTGCCTCCATTTTCTGATTTTTAGTAAATTTTTAAAGATTAATTTTTAGAATTTAATTTATTAAATGCTAATCACGTGGTTTCTTTTCTTTTGGTGATACTTTAAATTAATTTTGCGTCACGTGCATAACACCAAAATAAATTGACAAAATTTTTTTCTTTCTAATGCAGCAGATGATTGGACATTATCCAAAAAAACAGTAAATTGAAATACAGTAAAATAAATGTTCCTCAAACTGTACTATATTCTTTAGTATGTTCTATTAGATTTAATTTCAATATTTTCTTCATTATTTTGTTTTTAAAAATATCCGTTATGATTTTTTTTGGGGGGGGATGATTAATTGCATACATTGATTGTTGTATTTATTATAATTTATTTTTTTGTTTTGGGGGGCATTAACTGCATACATTAACTGTTGTATTTAATTTGACTGTACTCTGTAGCGAAGCACGGGTATTCAGCTAGTGGGTACATATTTTTTCTATGCAGGAAGTAAAATTATGAAATTTTTGTTGTTACAGAATTGTGTAACACAATGTGTATAGTTTAATAACAGTCTATACTTTTCTTTGCAGGAATACTGCAGCGTGTGGTTGGCTCAGATCATGAAGATATGCCATAGCAAAAGAAACATTGTGATATATATTGATTGTTTATTATGAGCAGTTTTTTAATAAGTGCAGTGGAATTTTAAGCACTTCTTTTTGTTTAAATTTATTCATATATATTTATATTCAAATGTAAAAATTCTGTAAAAATTACTCGTCTCCTCTTCAATATATGGTGCCAAATATCGTTGTCTCATTAAATGTGCATTTGATTCAAGTCGAAGTGCTTTGTTTTTATGAAATAGGAATGGTGAGAAAGCTAATTGGTAGAAGTTTAGTTTGACATGGTTAAATTAAGTACTTAATAAGTTTTTGTATGTATTTATTATGCTATAGCAGCATCATGTATTTTATTTCAAGTTACCCAAGATAGTATATATTTGGTTGAGTTAAAAAAAATTTTTACAAAATATTTGTTCATTGATTTGCTTTTGTACTTTTTTTACTAGTTTAGAACCTCAATAATTTATCACACAAAAAAATAAATAAATAAAAGATATGTAAGAATAACATAAAAGTTGAGTAAACATGTATTAGAATTTCACACATTGAACTATAATGAATTCAATTCAATAAAGTTGTTTCTTGTTGAGTTTTTTGCAGAATTCTCTAAAAGTATAGTTTCTTTTTCATTTTTGTAACATCTGTAGAAGGTCAGTTCAATATTTTAGACTTTTAAAAGGCCTCTATTCAGTTAATACGTTTTCTGCCCACCCCACCCCCTGCAAATTGAATATATGCATGGATGTATTATAGAGACCAAATTTTAGAGATTTCCTCACTGATTGAAAACTTTCTTAAAATGTTAAAATCATTTCACTATGATTGCTTTATTGCAAAAGTGTTGAGTGTTTCTGCAATAATTCTAAATTCAGTAAACTAAATTATTCGATCTGTGGATTTGCATCAACATTTAATAACACAGGTTGTGATAAGAAAAAGAATTCTGTTGATTATAAGAAATAAAACTATGCATTATTGAGTCCCCAGTTTAGTTTTAGTAACAATAAGATGATTTATAAATATTTTGAAACTTTTTCATGGGCTTCAAATATTAATAGTTCTCACTCTTTTTTAACTTTTAGAAGTTTTAAATCCATGTTTTTAATGTTTAACATCTAAGAAATAATTATCCAACTATTAAATTTTGTTTGAAGTTCTTGACAAAAAATGTTCTAGCTTAAGTTTTACTTGATTTTGCATTAAGATGGAAATTTAAGTGCTTATATGTACTGTTAAGCAGAATGCAACTTTCTTAAAAATTTATACAGTGAAAAGGTCGATTTGTCCTGTAAAATGTTTCAAAATATACTAATAGAGGGAATATAAAGCTACAGTTTTTTAAACTGTAAGATCCAGGTTCCACTGTTTGTCAGATTAAACTAACATCATATTTTAGTCTAGTATACCTTCAAAATACTTTAATTGTTACAGTATATTTTACAGTGGATTAAATTTCAGAATACATATTCATGTAGATTTTTAATCCTGTCTTCTCCTAAACCTTGAAAATTTTACCATTTTACAGTCATGATACATGTATTTTTGTACTTGTTGAAAATGTATTAAAAAACATTTTAACTTTTTAAGCTTGTGGCAGCTATGTATAAGGATTGTTGCGGAATTATTTTCTTTTCCTTAATTGTATGAAAGTAGTAGGTAATTTAAGTCAAAATAAAGAATTCTAAGTACTTGTAACACTCATGCTATTGGTGAATTTTTCTTTATGAACCTCATGGACAAAACATTCAAAGATTAATAAAAAAATATTAAAGGTTTATTTTCTATATGGCATTTTATGTCCATAAAGAAAGTCTCGGTACCTTTCTTAAAAGAAAAAATAATAATGGCTTCATGTGTAAAATTGTATACAGTGATTAATCATTGAGGTTCTGTTTTGATAAGATTCCCTCTGTAACATAGATAACTGAATCTAAACTCAGATGTTTTATAGGTAAAATGAAGCTATATATGAGGTTTAAATGAGACAGTATAAAGATCTTGAGATAGTACATTTTCATTGAGCTAAAGCAGTTGTAAAGAAACATTTCTTCTAATGTTATCAGAAACTTTTTTTTTCTTCTTCAACTGATTTAGAATTGTTGAAATGAATAATTTTTTCTCTCTTTCTTTTGAGTATATTTGTGGGTATTTGTCTATATGTACATATACAGAGTTTGTGTCTACCAGAAGCCCTAATATATCTTTAGTCAATCCCAGTATTCAACTGCAGATCATGGATTGAAATTTTCATATTTTCTAGTATAATATTTATGTATATGCAAGTATATAATAAATATAACTTCTCTACTTTTCTGTATTGTTATATCTGTTATTTAATGTTCATTTGATGAATAATATACACTGGAAATATGATATTGAACTTCAAAATCAGTTATTCAAAGTCAACATGGAAGAGCAGTTTTAAATTCTAGCTATTCCTCTTTAAAGTTGTTTATTAAATTTAAAATTCTTTAATTCTATATGCGGAACTGAGGATATAGACAAGACTAGAATAAGCTGCTGTAATACCTCATTACAAAAATGTATTTATGAACTCAAATTTGAATCTAGTGTTTTCAAGAGCTAAATTAATGCTCTTAATTCTGGTGGACACATTATTATAACAAACAAAATAACTATTTATTTTCTGATTTTGATTTGCGTATGTAGTTTCTCAATCATTAAAGAGGAGCTGGTGAGAATCTGAGGGATATATATTGCCTGTCAGCGTTGTATCCTCTTGAATGTTTAAATGTGTGCAAATATCTATTCTTGGTAAATTAATATTATATATATATTTCATTTTTATCACTTTTGCTTTGAAAAATTATTCCAATTGTGTACTAAATAAATATCCCATTATGTGCGCTGCTGTAATTTATAAATTTTTTTAAAACCTTATTACAGGCTGTTCATTTTTTGTTTTAAGAAATTAGGCATCATTAATATAATTAATATTATCAACATCTTTTGATATGTTGATTTTTCAGCCATATCTATGTATTAAACTTACATTTTTCTTATTGATAAGTTACTGAACTCAGTAGTTGAAGCAGTTTAAAGTTCTGAAAGCTAATTAAATAGATTTGAAGAAAAGAAAAATATACAGTGTGTATATTCCTTTATTCCATTTGTTATTATTCTCTTGAAACTTTTCTTTAATACACACAAAGGAATTTTTTTTTAAATTTATTTATTTATTTATTAAATTTAGTTTAATTTCAGATGCATTTCTGCTTTTCCCCTTATATTAAATAATTCATTCATAAATCCAACCATTTTATTTGAATATATCAGTTGGAAGATTTAAAAGAAAACTCATCATTAGAAATGTTATGAGAGAATGGCAAATTTGGAGAGTTAACTGTTGCTTGTTTAAATTCTAAATATCATTCACAAATTGTATTAGTCATATGTAACAATACAATGTTAAGGTATATCAAATTCCCCAGATGTAATATGTGTATTTTAATATGTTATATTAATTTAAAATTCATAATTGAACAAATTTTATTTTCGCAAAATTTTTCAAACTTAGGTTTGTGGGTAATTGGCATGTTATTAGCTCTTAGTATTGTCAACTTGTTAATTTGCCAAATAGTGAATCAGTTAGCCTCTGATTCAGTTACCCTAGTAAAATTATGTTAAGAAACAAATTCAAATTAATACAAAAACATAAGTAATGAATATGGCAAGCCTATTGAGTGAATGTTAAGAAAATTTATGGAAAAGAAACCCAAAAGAAATTAGTTATTGATTTAAAATTTCTATTTTTTAATGTGCCATTGTCTGTACTGCAATGTTGTTTGATTAGCAGAATTTTGTGGTATTTCTATATTGATCCAATCCATAAGGTTATAAATCATTAATATTTATTTTGCACTTTCATTAGTGGTATTGTTATTATTTTGGTTTGTCATAACATTCTCAGACTTAAACTTGCTGTATAATAGAAAGTTATGTGTAGATCCATTTGTGTTGAATGCTTACCTTTTTTAAACCCAGATCCACTCTCCCATTTTATGGTAAGAGTTAAATAACTTTTAATATACACATTATGTAGAATAAACATTGCAAATCTGATGTTTATTCTAATCTGAATAAAAATTTTAAGAGAATATCACACCAAGAAATATTAGAAAGGTGTATAAAATGTTTTACTTTTTCTGTGAATTTTATTATTAATTCATATATAATTTTGTTTGAAGGAAATTGTAAAATTTCTTTTGACATATTTTTCTGTGTTTTTTTTTTTTTTTTTGAGTATGTTATTTTGTGCCTATTTGTAGTTACTGGGAAAAAGAATGCTCTACAAAAATGTATAGTTTCAACAAAATTCATTTCTGATAATTTTACTTTTTATTTTAAATTTACAAGGCATTTTTTTTCTTATTTCATTGCTGTAGTTAGAGAAAAGTGTTAACTTACCAACAGCATTTAAGATTGTGTGCCTTAAATTCACATCTTCAGTCATGTCTGTTTTTTATTAATTTATCCTTCTTAGTGTAAATTCAAATGTCTAATACTTAGAGAATTTACTCCATCAAATTTTTACACAGCACAAAGTAGTTTTCATCTGTAGAAAAAATTTTTTGCTCTTCATCTGCTTCAGTTTCAGCAAGATGCATGACTCTGTTACTTCTTCTCTTCCCTTTATTTCTTTGCCTTTAAAATAGTTGGATACTTTAAATAAAGGCTTCACCTAAAATTCTGCTTATATATAGCTATATAAGCATAGCTGTATAAGCATTTGTACACTGAATCCTACCAACTTTGTTTGAGTGCATTTAAAGCATAGTACTGGCTGAGATTAGGATAGACAATTCCCCAGGCATGTTAGATTTAGGAGGCCTGGATAGTCTTATCTGGCACCTACCTATAAGCTTTCCTTGGGCTCAGTATTAGTTCTTGATGCACTTGACAATAAATAGTTGTTCTCAAATCTGAGTACTACTGTGCTTGATAAATTTGTTTTACTATATATGTATGTGTCTAATAAATGACTATTTTGTCCTTGATCCGTAAAATCTTACAGGGGTTTTTTATACAAGAGATTTCTCTTAAGAGTGTCTCTGTGTTTTATCCCTTTTTTTTTGGGGGGGGGGGGGGGAAGAGTAATGTTGGTTATATCTGTTACTTAAAAAGTCTACCATTTCAATAAATCATTAAAGTATAATATTTGAACATTTTAAAATTGGCTATTTTTACAGTAAAACTTCTTTGGCTACCATTTCTATGAGTATTTTTTCATATTATTTTGAATCAATGTACATAATTAAAATACTTTAAAAACTTTCATTAAATAATCACTTCCATTTAAGATTAGTGCATATTATGAATGTAATATTTTAATGATTTTTATCCCATAATTTGCTGATTAATACTACATTGTCATATATCAAAAACTTGTCATTTGAGAAACTAAAAACAGATTTTTACCCATGGAGGTGAACTGTTGCTCAAATACTTTGATTTTGCAAGATAATATTGAATTAAAATATATGCATTGTGTTTCAAAGAAACAAGGAATTATTTATTGCATAAACTGTATAAAAAAAGAAGGAAACTGAAAAAGGGTTTTAAGTCTATAAAATAATGGTATATTTTGAATGAAAAATAAAACATTCTGAGTAATTGGCAGATAGCTGTGTGGAAAAGACATTCTTCTCCTAATTAAATTTTGTAGACCACTTCCTTTTTCTCTTTAACATAGTGAAACAAGAGAAAATTTTATTGCCCTGGCTCCTACTTACCTGTTAATAGAATGGTTGGTAAGCTCAAACACCTTGAACTTATTAACATTCTATTAACCCAGAATTGCCAAAGTGAATAATAATTTAGAGTAGTGGCTTGCCTCAAAAAAATGTTTTAATGTTTTAAAGATGAGCTGAAAATTCACAATTCTAATAAGTGAAAGTGGGGAAATGACTGGTTTTTGAAAATCTTACTGAGTTCAATAATAATAACCTCCCTGTAATTGAAGTTGAAAAATTGACAGAGTTTGCTTAGTTTTGAGTTGAAGCCTAGGTCCCATTTTACTTCCTTTGGTGCAACTGTTAATGACTCAAACTCCCAATTCTACTTTTTAAATTCTTGAAAATCATAGCATTTTAGCATTTATAGAAAGATATAACCTTTTAATGCTGTGCCTTTAAACTTTTTTTTGCTTTTGCACAATAAAACAAACAAAAAGTTCAAAATATGTAAAAGCTTGTTAGGTATTTATTCTAGTGATATAACTATTACATATTGAGCGATTGCCTCCTTTTTTTGATGCAATTTTTTTCCCCTGGAGCTGAAAGAAATCATTGTAGACAGGCTTTATTATATCTGAAACCCAACAAAGATTAAAAGAGGTTGAATCTAACACTGATTATTCATTTTTGTACTTCAGGCTGATACTTCATTTTCAGTATGAGACATAATTTTTGTTTTAAAAAGCAGCTTATTAAGTAAGAACTTTTGATCTCATTACAGCAATGATTTTCTCTGTATGAAATTATGTTCATATTGTTACAATTTCTGCTTATAAATACTGATTACTGATATTTTATGCTGTACAAAATTAACTGTTGTTTTACAAATATGTGTCTTTCTAAGTGAAATGTTGCATACATTACAAGATTATATTTTTCTGTATAATACTCAATTTTATATGTAAAGTATAAAAGATTTATAAAATTTTTATCTTTTAAAATTTTGTTGTGAAAGTATACACATTTATATCTGTTAAAGCTTCTTTTTTGTAACAATTATGTATATTATCCATTTTTGTATTCTTTTAAGAAATTTGTTTTTAAACTTCATGTACTGTAAGTAAAATATTCACAATGAATATTAACATATCAATTTTATAAAGAAGTTTATGTACATGCAGTATTGTCAAAATATTTTTTTTTTTCTTTTTATACCTCCTCATCTCTAGTTACAGTGATTTAATTCAGGTTCCTATATCTAAGCATGGATGTGTATGAATAGTATGCATTTTTATTTAATCCTCATATTTCATAGGAATGAGTCAATAATGAATCTAATAATATTTTTAATTCCTAATTTACGAAAAATGTCATTTACAATTTTGTGAAAAAATTCTATCATACAAATAAATATCACTTTTATGTTATATGTATAATAAAATTTGCTGAATATTAAAGAATCTCACAACATAATTTTATATCATCAAGCTGAAACTTATAAATCAGTAAATCACCAATAATCATAGTGTTTAGTTTTATTTCCTAATTATACTTCTATACATACTTTAACAGTTACAATAATTACAAGTATTTGAAAAGTATATTTTACTTCAGAAAAGAAAGAAAAATAGCAACAAAAAAGTGGAAATTTACTTGTAAAAAAACCTACTATTCATGTAGTGGTTTTTCCTCTCTTCGTTGTGAAAAAAAAATTTATTCAACTTATTGAATTCATTATGTCCTTATGACTCAAGGCAGAAATTTCCATCTTAAGTTTTGACTATGTAACTAAAAATCACTCATACTTACCAGCATCATAGATTCATTTTAAAGGATAAAACTCAACATGTGTATTGTCTCAGAACTACAGAAGCCTCTATGAAGAAATTCTTAAAATTGTATTGAATTTAATCTTTACTGTTTTACTGATAGAAAATTTGTATTTTTATAAAATTTGTCATTAGTTTAAACTTAAATAAATGAAAATATATTTTATACAATACCTGTTTTCAGTTATTAATTGAAAAAATTATTTAGTTTGTTCTCTTATTGTAAATTATTAGTTTCATTTTGAATTATACCTGCAGATTTTTATGTCAGTCCAACAAAATCCTTTTAAAGTTATTCTAAAATGGATATTTTTCATGTGTAATATATGTAAGAAAGAATTTGATATTTTAATTAATTATTTATTTTTCTTTTGTTTCACTGTGTGCTATACTTAAAACCTAAGCTTCAACCTTTTTATGTCTACATCTTTTAAAAATATTCTATAAAATGTCAGTTGTATGAAATTCTTTAAAGAATATTTTTGCTGTTTGTGTGTTAAATCAAATTCTTTGTAAAAATAGTATCTTTAAACTACTGTTCTTTATGGTTATTAATTTCTCCTAAACTAAAATTCACTATGAAAAGCTTAATGGAAATGAAGTTGCATTTAATACCGAGTAATAATGTAGAATAGAAAATATGAAATTTAGATAGTGCTTTTCTAATAATAAGTCAAAATATGTATATCTTTGGGAATTTCAAATGAAATTCTGCTTTTGAAACATTGGTGTTAATTTTCTGCATTTTTCTTCCCTTGCACTGAATCATACTAAAGCTCATTAAAGTGTAGAGTTATGTATCTCAAGTATTAATATTTGCTCTGAGTAATGTAAATATATTTGTAAAAATTCATTAATATGAAATGACTTAGTACAATCACTTTAATTCAAAAACTATGTAAATAATTGTTTGCCAAAGAGTAAAAATCAAGTAAGAGTGTTTATGTTTTCTATCTCCTTATTAGTGTCCTTGTGAAAATTAAATGTAAATAGTTCATTTTTTATAAGATTTTTGTTATTTGTACATGTGCAATGATAACTGTGTTCTTCAGAATGTGTCTTATTGTAATTAAATGTTTTCAGCATTGACTTTGATCAATAAAAATTATAATTTGACTGTACTGTGTTTATTCTCTCTTATTTTTAAAGAATTTGAGTTTTACATTTCTTTTTGGCTAACTTTGTTGATATATATATTTGAATGCTTTATAAATATATTCTCTTAAAGTAGCCTTACAAAAGTTGCCTCAGCTATTTTGAAAGAAAGTTTAAGAGTTTAGCTTCTGAATAACTAATAAATTTTATTATTTATAATTTAACTTCATAAGCATTGTATTGTTTTAAGTTTAAATATTCTAATAAAAAATATTTTTGAGAGAAGAATAAATTTAAACCTTTTATTTAAATTATTCAAGAGCATTTTCTTGGTTTTGCCATTCACCTTTTTCCATATGATAGAGAGAACATAGGTAAATATTCTCATTAAAAATTATTACCGTAAAATCTTGACTATAATACGTACACATGTATAATACGTATGCTCGATTTTGCACGAAATTTTTGAAAAAAATTAAAATTCCACTATAATACAAACACATAGCTTTTCAATATTTTATTTAAAAATTGCACAAATATTTATAAACATAAATAAAATTTGTTATAGAAATAAATGAAAATATCAAATTCGGTAGGAAAAAAACTTAAATTTTTAATTCAAATCAAACAATACTGTGAAATTATCAGTCTTAATCACTTTCACTAGAATACAGGTCATTTATTGTTCGTCGATCATTCAGTGTTTAAAACTACATTTTTTTGTACTCGAGTATAATATGCACCCTCATTTCTGCGGACTGAAATGTGAAAAAAAAAAAGCATATTATACTCAAGATTTTATGGTAACTATCAACTGGTTCTATTAAGCCACTGATTTTTTTCTTATTTGTTTAGTAACAAACTATCTATATTTATATCAGAATATACTTCACTGTTTTATTGTCTAGACTCATAAGCACATTTTTTAAAAGTATAAATATTAGGTTTTGTTTATTAGAAATACTGGTATCAAATAATTCTTTGTTGAAAAAGACTATTTAAGATAAAGAAAATACTAAAATGTATTTCCCATAATTTATTTCCAACTAAACATTTAATTTAATAAAAATGAAATTTGTAAGAAATGGAGAACATTAAGAAATAGCCCTTGGTCAATGGTGTGTAAAAACAATTGTAGAACAAATTCTCAGTAAAAATAAATGCACTAACCATATTGATTCAGAATTGTAAAACTCTTACCTCAACAAAAATTGCTTTATTCCATTGGGCAAACTATAATGCCAAAAGTGACAGTACAGACTGATGAAAGACAAACTGACAGTTAGAATTTGTGTACTGTATTTAGTAAGGAACTGCTATTTTCATGGACCACCCAATAAAAGCAGATTTCAAACAAACTGAGTTTGCACTTGGACCTTTTTCCTTAAAAAGACATCACTGCAGTTTAGTGATAAATAAATATTAACAAATTTTGTTTCAGGAAAATTCACTAAAAAGTCATATTAATTGAATAAAACTGTGGTGACCCACAGGTTGGGATCCCCTGATCTAGTTGAATACATTTTCATTCCTTGATCAGCTCATGATTTAATTTTTGCGTTTCAGTAAATTATACAGTTGTTTGTATAAAAAGGTTATACTAAATTTAGTACATTGACCCGATTTTCTCGAGTTTACAGGTGTATACATACATCTAGAAAATGCTTACTTAGGATTATGTTTTGGAGTTCAGAAATAAGTTAGTTATAAAACTTGGGATCTATTTGTTATTTTTTGTTGTTTATTTATTTGACTCGGTAAACATTTAAGTATTTAAATTTATAATTTATTTATAGTAAACCAGAATAGAATATTTACACTAAGTATAGTTGGGAGATATAAGTTAATAGTTCTCAAAATTTATATCTCTATAAAAATTATATTAATTTTTGATTGATATTTACATCATAAATCACCTATTTTAAGTTTATATTCTAATAATTATAACTATGTGATGCAGTTAGAGCAGTGAAGGGAGTGGGGGATTTAGGGCTTAAAACATTATTTAAGCCATATTTATTGTGAAGAATCTAAAGCTTTGTTATTTGTAGTATTTTATGTATAAAAAGTTCAAAACCTTCCACAAGCCCAATTTCTGGCTGTACCACTGTATTACTGAAAAATATATTTCCAAATTTAAGAAGGTGATCTTGTTTTCTAGAGATAGCAGATTTAATACATCAATTAAAATTTTAATTTCAATTTGTGTAATGTTATTTTTGTTTTGTTTCAGCTCCTGAATTTGTAGAAATCCTCTTTTTAGAATTCAAATGGATTTGCATCAATTCTTGTAACACCCTACTGTAAAATAATTTTATACCAGAATAAGTTATGAAAATTTCATGAATTTATTTTAAAAGCTTGAACTTTAATTCTCAATAAATATCTTATTCAGGTTTAGTTTTTATTTTTGTTAGATTTAAGACATAATTACGTAGGATTATAATAATACATTGAGTCAATATTTCAAGGTATATGTGACAATCCTGTAAAAGACAAATATACGTTATATCATGCTTAGTTGAAAATAAAATTGAATCAAAATGCTTCAAATCTACATGTATTCTTTGGAAACAATTCAGCTGTTTAATTATCGGTGTGTTTCAACATGATGTAACTCACTAATCAGCAGCGTATGCAGAAATTTTCAAAAGGGGAGGTTACTATGAAAGAGTAGTTTTCAGCAATCAGTACAAAGCTTAAACCTATTTAAATAATATATGTAATCAGAACCAATGAGGGGGGGGGTAACCCCCCCCCCCCCGCACACCCCACTGTCACTAATAGAAACTGTTAGTAAGAAATTAAAATTTAGCAGAAGATTCACTTATAACACTCAGAACTATCATAAAGCATTGTATGATAATCTACTGTATGAAAAGCCTTTCTGTAACAACAGTAATATATTTAAGACGCATTTGAAAGCTCACCTCTGATCAAGTCTATCATAAAGGCTAAAAGTTAATAAAAATTTCTTTATCAAAGTACTGTGGCATTCAGAGGATTCAATAAACATGTGATAACATGTAACACATAGAAGAAACAAGGACATTTTTTAACATTTTCCCATTACTACTTAAAGAACACATGGTTTTATATTGCTGCATTTGATATTCATTAAAATCAACTGGATTTCAGAGAGTGAGAATTAACTCTTTTTAATTTTTTTTAAGAATGTAGAGAATGCATACTTTTCATTTCATTTGCTTAAAAAGTTTATCAAAATACATTATTCTCTTACATTTTCTCTCATCATGTGTTCATAAGTTATGCAGTGGTTTTGTTTCCAAGTTTATTCTGAGTAACTTAATTCTAATACGCATTCTTGCATAATTAAATCTAATCAACATTTCAAATCATGGAAAACTGATAAATTTCAAATAATCTTGAAATTTCCTTTTAATGGGTCTAATTCTGTTTAATAACATCCATGTTTGCTTCGAAGTTCACCGCTGAACTAACTACTCTACACTTGAAATTGTCCACATTAATCTCCTCGAAATAGGATGTAAGAAGAAATTTTTACATCCTGTCTCCAAGAATTAAATTTTTGTTTCTCAGCCTATTTTTAAATATTTTAAAATAACCATTTCATTTTACGCGTGAAGAACTTGTCATTACCAATTATAATAAAAACTAATTTTATGTGTAACAATTTTTATATCAGTGCGAGTGACATAATATTTGTAATTTGCTAATATAGATTTTGAACTAAAAATTGGCGCAAATTTACATTTCTTTAATGTACATCATTTTCCTGTCACTAGGTGGCGCAACATTCAAAATCTCAAGTTATTTGCGCTTACAGAACACTGACAGCTAGGTATTTGCCAGAGTGATTGCAAATGGTAGCGACAGTAACATTATTGTTTTGACCGCGTTTCAGTTACACAGGAGCACATTAATTCCAGGTAAGACATTATAACTTTAACTTAACATTTTGCGTTAAATATACTCCACGCTTTTCGGAACTGATTTGTTATTAAGCGGCGGTTGTGTGATTAAACGGTCATTGGTTGGATTGAGGGTCCCTCGCCATTCGTTGGTCAGAAATATCCAATCCCGTTGGCGTCCATTGCTAGAAAACTTTGTTCTGCGTCGTCATTGTATATTGCGCGTTTCTGATCTGTTTGATTGGCTTTCATGCTGGTTGTGATAGTGTTTGCAATTAATGTATGTGATTCTTATATGTTCTAACACATTAGTTCTAGAGATAGTAGACTTTAGTGCAAGATTGTACCTGACATCTAATAAGGTCAATAATGGTTTGTAGATACGTCGACTATTGCCTAGTTGTCATGTTCTCTTAAATAAATGGTGGCCAAAATCAAAGTATGTAGTATCTGTGACATTTGTCATCGTGTTTGTTAAATATCGTGCTATTATACATCATCGTGCAACCACAGTTTTAAAGTGTGTTTGTGCTTCTCTTCTTTTGTGATAAGTGTTAATTTGTTGTATTGTGATACTTATTATGGATACTCGTGTTTCTCTAAGTGATCTGAACTCTCACATTTCCTGTTGTATTTGCAAAGGTTACTTAATAGATGCCACTGCAATTACAGAATGTCTGCATACTTTCTGTAAAAGTTGTATCGTCAAACGTCTTGAATTCGAGGAAGGAAACAACTGTCCTAAATGCGATGTTGTTATACATCGGAGCAATCCTTTATTGGGTATCAAGCCGGATAGAACGATGCAAGATATTGTATATAAATTAGTGCCAGATTTACAATGTGGTGAAGAGCTTCGTGAAAAGATATTTTATGAATTTAGGGGTATTCCTTGCCCTAAGCAACAAGGTATTCACTTGAAAAATAAGCAAAATGACTATTGCCAAATGAAAACTATTGATGCTATTACAGAAGATCGTGTTTGCATTCAGCTGGAAACCAAGACAAATGAACTTGAACCCTTGACTCGCAAGTTCATATGTTGTTCATCTCGAACTACAATCACACATGTTAAAAAGTTGGTGGCCAAGAAACTTTTTTGTGACTTGGAAAAATATTGGTCTGTAGATATACTTTGTAATGATGAAATATTAGGCAAAGATCACACATTAAAATTTATTTATGTAACAAGGTGGCGTTTCAAAGATCCTCCCCTTATGCTGTATTATCAACCTAGAGTTGATATGATGAGTTTAGATGAGCATGACTAAATGAGCTTTGTTGAAATCAAAATTTTTACTACTTATTGCAAATGCAATGAAGTCAAAGTACATAATGTTTGTATATGGAATTTGTTACGTCTAAAGATGTTTAATATCAGATTAAGAGCTTGTTGTTTTTTAACTCTGAGAGTTTATTCAATTTAAATGCATCTTTAAGTGAATGAACTCTAATTTGAAACCTGTAGCAATGTTCACTAAACTTTGCTCTGTGCCTTGAATATTGAAATTTATCAATATTACGTATAAAAATTTGTACAGTCTTTATCTTTTAAAAATGTTCTGTGTTTCATATGAGAGTATTGGTTGGCTGTAAACATTAATCCTTTTCATGTTTCACCCATTACATTATTTCTTATTTAATAACATTGTCAGGTTTTTCATATATACTACCTAAGATGGTTTTACTAGTAAATGAAATATATTTTCATACTTTGGTAAATATAAGTAGCAAGGACTAATTTTTCATCTTTTGTCACAACACCATGTGTTTTATAATAATGAATCTCTGTAGATGCACATCTTGGAAAGCAGGAGATTGTGGGATATCTTTGTTCCTAATTTTAAATCCATAATACTTATTCAGAATAGGCTGCAATATTATGTTTTTTCCCTAACTGGGTGCAAATAATTTTTTTGTCAAATATAGGTCCTGTAAATCTTTTATACCAGTGTAACTGTGATTAATACGCAGAGATAATAACATATATTTTGATGATCCATTTGCTTTTTTTTTATTTTTTGAAATGTTAAAGTATATCATTCTATAACAGAAATAATTCCCAACTTTAATGACAAATTAAATAAAAGCTTACTTTTGTTTTCTTCATTGTTTGAAAAAATTAGGTTGAGGTAAGGAAAACAATAACTTGTCCAGAGTTTTAGCTGTCACATTTTTTGTATGGTAATCTCTCTTTCTGTATCTCTAAAAGAGAAAAATCAGGGGTTCATATCATTAAAGTGTATGTATGGATTTTTATAGTATGCATAATTTCATATTTGAACATCATTGTTAATGTTTCAATCTTGTTTAGATGTCAAACTTACATGGCAATCCTCTATTTTTAATGTTAAAAGAATAGATTCTTTGAAGTCAGGCTCCAAGACGTTGGCAATTTATTTACTTCCACAAATTTCAGTCAGTTTTATAGTGATTTTTAAGAGTCACTATATTGCAAATGAAAAAAAAAATTAGTTTTATGAACATATAGGATCCATAAAGCTTATAAATACCTTTATTGATTTTTCAATTGATGACGATGACTGAATTTACTTGCTTTATAGATCAAAAGTATATCAGCATATTGAAATAAAATTTGTCATATTCTTATCAGATGGAAATCTTTGTACTTAGTGTGAATTGATCAAACAATTATTTTGTTGAAAAAGTGTCCATGTTTTTTAGATGAAAAAAAAAATGGTTCGTAAGAAGTATACAATCAGGCCTAGAAGTACTGTGAAAAGTAAAATCTTTGATAAGAAACTACTTGATCTTGGGTGGTAAATATTAAATATTTGAATTTAAAAAATGAAATGGATTAGTTATTTTTTTGGCTGCCCCATTGAGAGGATTTTGTAAACATAAGTGTTCAGTAGTGGGACAAATATATTTGTGAATGTTAGTTGAAATAGTTTTAGAATTCAATATATCAAAATAGTACAGTAAAAATTGACCTTTTTTTTATTATAATCTTTCCCTGTTCATGAATGTGTTTCTCATTCTTTTTTGTTATATTTATTAAGTGGTATAATGTTTTTAAACTGTAAATTTGTCCCAATGAAAAATTAAGCAGCCCACATATTCTCAATTTTTTCGTTTGTCATTATTGTTAGGTTTAAATTTAGAATGTCATTAATATGTCTAATTCATTGAAGTTCATGAAAATAAACCTGCCAATCAGGGTTCTTGTATCTGTGGGAACAGTTTTATATGTAAAAACTTTTTGCTATTATATATTTTAATAGACCTTACTGCTGTGAACTCTCTTTGCATTCTCAAGAGTTTATTAATGTCTTAAAGAGTATATGTTGATTTTTAAAAGTAGAAAAACTTGCTCAATGGCCCCGTCCAAAGCACAAACAGCATTTTTAATTTCCTTTCATATAAACATATTTTTTTACTTTTCATTATCCATTCTAAATATAGGGTAAATATGAATGAAGTCTTGAATAATTGATTTGTAAGGTAATTAAGTAAGTCATGCAAGTTAAAAAAATATTTTATACTTCAAAATACATATAGGAATAGATTCAGGAATTGGGTTAGGAGTGAAGGATAATGATAGGAACAATGCCCAGACTGTAGATTACTGCTCATGGCACCAAGTCGGCATAGCTTGGCCAATTTTAGGAGTGTCCTTTTTCTGAAACTATGTGTAGCATCAATTTAACATGTTAAAGCAGTATCAGAAAAAAAAAGTGTGCATCTATTTGTTAAAGTATTTGCAAAATTATAGTTATATTGTTCTTTATCGCCTGTTGAATGAACGTATTTTTTCCATTAAAAGAAAAATATTTTTATGCTGTTCAGTAATTTTGTCAGTCAAAAGTAATTTATTTTAAAAGTATGAAAGGTTAATTTTCATAAATCTCAGATTAATTTGATTTTAATATGGTGTGTATATGTTGTCAAATTCAATGCCATCATCACAACTCGGATATGTTCTCTGTATTTCAATTATTAGCTGTTCTAAAATATTTGTTGATAACTTTAAAAGTTGATTTGTAAGTTACCATGTTTTATAACTTAATGTTAAAAATTTATTGAAATTTGTTAAAACTAATGTTAAAAAAAATTATTCTTCAAATACTTCAGTTTGGTCACAGTTTCATTAAACTGTACCAAAGTTAATTAAGCAACATCTTAAAATTGCACTAATCCAGGCTATGGGTTGTAATCTGCAGTTTTACTGTGAGTAGTTTTATTGATTATGTCTATAAGCAGTGCAAGAATCCATATTAAAATTTACTTCATATGTCCATTGTATTAAAAATACAATAAAAATATTTAACGAAATTGAAACTTTTGTGTGAAATATAAAAAAGGCAAGTATGGATTATATCATTATAGTTTCTACATGCTCGGCTTGTGCATTGAGATACATTGGACTTTTTTTTTTTTTTTTTAATTATTCCCCACACATCTAAGGGTTACAAATTGTTTGGCTAGTCATAGTGATAATTTATTTTTTAAATGTTTTCTTTATATGATTAATTACGTCTTTTTACACAAATTAAAGTCTCAATAGTAAAGTTAAGAGTCTCGGATAACAAAACGGTTATAGCTTAAAAAAGATTAGGAAACACTGTAGTTAAATCCTCTTTGCATAAAATGAAATTAATATGATTAGAACTCTTAGTAGAAATTAATCAACATTTTCTCCTTAAACTTGATTTTTCTTCTGATTGAAAAGTTGAGAGCATTAAAATCACTCCTAGTGTGCTTCTAATGTCATTAATAGTTAATATAGTATTTTCATTTATTGTGATCAATAATTTTTCTAGTGGTTATAATAATAATACATTTAATAAAGAAATATGATTGAAATATTACTTAGAAATTAATTTTATTAGAAAGGACTTTAATTTCACAAAGAAATGATAAGTAATGACAAATATATGTTTATAACTCTGTATGAAACCTACCTTTTTAAGATTAAAAAGATTACTAAATGAGATATAACTTTATTGCATGTTGTATTAACAGTTTGCTGATGAGCCATACTAATATTATTTCACTTAGAACATTCAAATTAATTTTTTAATTGCTAATTACTAGTGGCACTTCCATCAACTTTAATAGTTAAATCGTATTTATCGGAAAGCTATCCATCACTGTGTGATCTATATATTAGGGTCATTGATTCTGGGTAGGAGTAAACATTATATAGTGTTGCCATTTGCATTTTGTCTTGTTAACACTAGTATTGCTAGTCTTGTCCTGAAGGTTTCATTCAGTAAAAATCTAAAATTCACATTAGGAAAATAAAAAGTTACAGTACGAGGAAGAATTTGGTTGTTAAATTAAGCTGGGTGGCTATAGTTCAGCCTTTGATAGTAAGGAAGATATTTACTTCTTAACAACAAAAGAAAATTAAGAACAATATAATTTACAAATGTACAAACTTTAACCCTTCAGCGGGCGCGCCCGTTTATAAAGTGCAACATTTTCATAATTTTGAATGGTTTGTTTTTATATGTAAGGTTTGGATGTTCTGAGCAGTTTCTATTTATAGCTACACCCTTTCTAATGCAGGTCTGATTTTCTGACCTTTGTATTCCTTTCCATTCTATTTTAATTGTGATTCCAATAGAGGATACTTCTATTTGTTGCACTCTGTGCACAGTGCACCTGGTCATGTAAGAAAATATTCCTTATTTTATTTTTGGTTATTTCGCTAAAATAATTCTAAGCATTTACAAAGTTGCTTTTCTATGATTATAAATTTAAAAAGGCTAATCAAATAAATGTCCTGATGAAGTTTTAAATACTAAATAATTATTAATTTTGTTCCCAATGTTAAAAGTAATTTTACTTTTCGTAGCATAGAAACACTATGTTCCTATGCTAGGAAAAAAAATAAGGGATTCATACTTTTGTCGACAATGCATGATGATGCAACAGTGTATGACAATTCTGGTAAACCAGCGATTATACTGGATTACAATACAACAAAAGCAGGAGTTGATGTAGTGGATCAAATGTGAAGCTATTACACAGTATCTCGCATATCCCGAAAATGGACTTTCGTTTTTTAGGTTTTTGGAAATAATAGTAGTCAATTTGCAAGTTGTCCTTAGATCCAATAAACCGGACAGTTTTGAAAGAAGGCGATTGTATCTGCATTCTTTGGCTTTAGAACTTCTCAAAAGCCACTTGGAAGACACGGGCAAATATTTTATCTCTTCCTCCAGACATAACTGAATTCTTACTAAAATATAAAGTGGAAACTTCACGAGAAGCAGAACCAGAGGTGTCGGCAAAAAAAAAAAAAAAGAGGAAAGTGTAATTTATATGCGGAGGTCTGAATAATGTAACTACCACGATAAAGCGTGATAAATGTAATCGTTTTACATGCAAGGCGTATTGCAAAATCCATATGTGAAGAAATTTTAGAAAACTGAAAAGAATTGAACAAATTATTTGTGTTTTAAAAATAAATTTTAATTTAAATTTTTTTATGAAAATTTCTTCTTTCATAAAATGCAGAATTATTATTTCCAATTTTAAAAAAAAAAGGTTAATTATAAAAGGAATAATCAAGGTTTAAAGAGATGTTGCACTTTACGCAACGTGCACCTGGTGGAGTTACAGAAATTGGTGCACCCGCTGAAGGGTTAATGTATGGCTTCATATTGATCCATGTTTTAAAGTCTACAGTACTACAAAATTATTTTTATTGATACTCGCACAACATCTGAAGATTTTTTTTTTTTTTTTTTAAATATATGTCTGATATCAGAAAGAGAAATATGGTACCAAGGAAACATATTTGAAATGAATCCTCTATTTAAAAAAATTGTTAAAAATTAAAATATATGTATATTAAACCAGAAATATTCTTCTGTACAGCAGATTGTTTCAGCCTGAGAAATGGCAAGTGCTTGTGCTTGCAAACAACAAAGGGTTAGTGCTCAGGATCTAAAATGCTAACAAAAATTTCTAAAATTCTGACTTGAGTTATTGTTATCCATATTTCATTTTTATACGCAAAATTGTATAATTAATTTATGTTATTACTTATATCTAAGGATTGAATATCTTATGTGAGATCATTATTTCCAAGTCAGTCTGTACCTTTTCACTTAAAAAGAAAAAAAAGTTAAAAGATTCTTTCTTCCGTGTGCGTAATTTAAACTTATTTTGAAACCATTCCGTAAAATAACATGCAGTATTCTTTGCCAATTGAGGTATTGAATATATATTTATGTTTGTAAGTGATAACATTCTAAACTAAATTGGTTATAAGAGTAATGAAATACCAGATATTGTAATAACTTGATACTTATAAACAAGGCTGTTCCTTGATATTGAGAATAATTATAACCTAGGTATCTGCAGATGATGTAACACTGGTACAAATGCAGATTAGTTTGACCTAGCCCTAAGTATGTAAATGAAGTAAATTCTGTAATTTTGGTTGACATCTTTCAAAATTGCTAAAAATATGTGTGATAATGAACTTCGCACAATTTTAGTATTGCCATACTCTACTGTTATTGATGCTGTTACTATATGTCTATATGTTATTTATTGTTTAATTAAGAAAATATATATGTTTGTAACATTTGGTCGTTTTAAATTTTAATAAGCCAAAAATCATATTTTAATTCATAAATATTTTGCTGATTTTGAATGTAGAAAATATCAAAATTTATTTTAATTTTATGTTTTGAAGCATATTTAAATTTCTTTAATTTCAAAGCAGTTTGTAATTTATATTTACAAGTATCATAAGTAAAACCTGTTGCTGCTATTTGATAAAGGTTGTCTTAAATTTATCTCTTACTAAGATGCCAAAATCCACTTTATATAAATGTCAACACTAATCAACTTTCCATTCAGTATTTTGTTATGTCGGTAAATATGCCTGGTTAAGTAACATGAGATATTCTATACTTGATGAGAGAGAGAAGAAAAAAAATTTAATTTCCTTGATTATTTTAAGTTAAGCGTTATCGATATTGAAGTGAGGGGAAAATCCCAGAAATATTAAATGTTTTTGTGTAACTAGAGCAATATTTATCATTAAAAAAAAAAGTTTAATTACAACTGTTTATTACTTTGGCCAAGTTCAATTTATTAATTGCTATTTCCATTCATTAAGTCAGTGTTTTAATGGTGCTAATATTATCATAAATAAACAACTTACATAAGGTAATCTATTGCATTGCTTGAATTTGAAATACATTTTAAAACTTTCATTTGTCTCATAACTCTAAAAAATTTATTACAATTTAAGTTGCATGCTGAATGTATACTTATCTTTATATTAACTAGAAACATTGCTTGTACTTGAGGGGTTTTTATTTATTTATATATATATACATACATGGAAGTTCTGATTTGAAGAAAAGCATTTCTCTCCATATTTACAATCCATCTATTTTTTTACCCTTATATTTATCAATTAATCAAGTGTAATACTGTTAAGTTTGTCATTTATGTCAATTTTTGTATGAAATTATCCTTAGTTGTTCAATTAAAATTTGTTTTAAATAAATGTTAATATTTTTTTGAAAAGTTATACTCTCTGAAACTTCTTTAATTTTAACCCATTTGTGCTTTTATATTTACTAATTTAACATGCTGCTTTAATGAAGGTTACAAACCTTTTTAACGATGCTTTATTACATTCAATTATAATATAGGATTTATTTTACACAGTTTGAAACTAGAATAATATTCTCTGTCTAGTTTATAATAATTTGCATTTTGCAAATTTATTTGTTATAATTTGAAATTATCGTTTCTTTTAAAATATTTTGGCATGCAGCTCAGGAATGCTGAATTAGTGTAGAATTTTGTTTTCTAGTGTTCCTGCCAGGCTATTTTGTACAATGCCTTAACCTTTAACTTTTGTGCCGAGATAGTCTCAGGTATAGCACTTACATTCCAAAATGTCCTGCCCGAGTCCGACTTGGGCTAGATTTTTTTTTTTTTTCTTGCATCCTATTGTCAAACCCGAATCTACCTTGGGACAGGTTGATTTGGGCTTTATTCAATAGATGGCAGCACTAGTAGTCTATACCATATCTTGGGAGGTGAATTTTTGCTTTATTCGATAGATAGCAGTTTTTGTACTAAACATTTGATTTTTGCAATAAAAAAATTTTGGCGTTTTCCATACCAAAATCATCAAAATAATTTGGCAGTTAAAAGGTTAAGAAAACCCCTTAACAATTGAAATGAACCTGCATAAAAACCTACCAATTTTCAAGTCACTGGCCTTTTTCTCTCTTTTTTTTTACTCCATGAAAATGGTAAGGAGCCACTAAATGTTAAAAAGGATTTGGTTCTACATATTCATGATGTTGAAAACTAAGATTTGGCTGGGAAAATGAAACTAAATAACTGTGCCAAAATTATTGATAAACAGGATTTTTTTTCCACAAATTTTAAACTGTCGAGGAAATTCTGATTTAAAAGTTACAAAGCTGATTTTGGTTTTTAATTGTTTCTGAAATGCCAACCATTTAATATGCATTAGTCTCGTATTTTAGATAAAGTAGTTTAACACGTTAGCTGCCACGAAAATTGACATATCCATCCTCAGATGCCGACGTTTCTATGGTGTCTACCGCAACATCACTATCTCCTTCCGATTCGCTCTTAGAATCCCAACCGTAATCTTCATCATCTGTGCTGTCATAATCAGAAAGATCACTCTTTTCTAACAATTCTAATAATTCAGCTTCAGTCAATTTTTTATTTATTTTCCTTTTCTTGGGCTGTGAAGGTCCTGTCATACTTGTAGTGTCTGCCATTTTTAAAAACGCACATAAAAAAATTTAAACAGAAAATTTGAAATCCACGCATGTCAAATTTTTAAAAAATGCTTCACTAACATGCCTCAAAAACCTCCAATGCTCCACTAAAAATAAAGCATATAACTTATCTTAGTCAACCGTCGTCCCAAAACGTCGCCGGCATACGAGGTAACTCCATGCTGGCGCATCAGTGGCAGTGAACATGTGTACAAACATGTGTTTTGTATGTGTACAAAATGAACTCTTATGTTTTGGTACTATTTTTTTTTTAGCATTTTTAAATATCTTTGAATTTAGAAAATCTTTAAAATTGGGCATGTCAACTGTTACAAATAATCAATTTTGTTGCAAACTTTTTGGTACATTAAAAGAATATATTTTAATTATGTATTAAAGTCATTAGAATTTCAAAAATTGCATGTGCCAAAAAATGAAAAACATTACTTTCAAAGATAATTTTCGTTTTTAAATCATTTTTCATCCCTTTTATGAACTGCTGCTTTTTTCTTAAAATGTTTAGTAAAAACTGCCCAGTGCACCTATTGACAAAAGAGTTCTTTATTTTTGGATTAACGGTTTAAAACTTTTCATCTTTTAACTAATAAAGATATGTCAGTGAAAAAAACTTCTACTGCTTTTATACGATGTATGATTCCATGAGAGTATGTTGTGAAGATTTTTTTTTTTTTTAAAATCACAACATTTTTGTTTAATAATGTTCTATTATAAAAAATATAAGTGTACATTAAAAGAAAATATTTTACAAGTATAGAAGTTCTAATGTATATTAAACCATTTGGCCGTATTGTAATCATAACCAGCAGAGTTAGATATTCTGACAAAATGTCCCAAACCACAATCCCCTCCCCCCCTTAAAAGCAAAGTAAAAATATGGTTTGGTTAACATCCTGCTCTCAATTGGGTCTCGAGAAAACACTGTAGAATATTTAATCTTTCTTACTCAACCTAGATATTACCAACAAAGAATTTAAATGTTTCCTTGGTGTGTATTTTTATCATAGATCTCTATTTATTTTGTTTTTAACATATGCTGATGGTAGGATTTTGCTATCTTTAGTTTTTTTATAATGAGCAACATTAAAAAAAATACATCAACTTTTGGGGGATATGTTTCAGAAATGAATAAAATTTCCAAAAAACGAATAGGATATAAAGTTATGGCAACTATGTTTTATTACTGTATTAATAACATGCCTGTAATGGTAAATTATAATGCATTTCTACTTACTGATATATAGTTGACTTTTGCTCAAGATATTGATTAATTAGATCTCACATGTCATGGAAAACAGTGTGCATGTGTTAATTCAAACATTCATTTACTTTAAATTATAATGGAAGTTCCAAAAATTTCTAATTTTTGAAACTGTTAAAGTTTCTCATTGATCTACTTTACATTTCATCAGACAATTTGAACAAAATTCAGAGGCTGTTAGCAGAAAATAGTTGTTTATAATAATTGAAATAACTGATATGGTGTTTTGAACGTACCTTCACCAAATTGGGGGCAAAAACTGTATCGATAGATGAATCAGAGTAAATAATAGAAACTGGTTAATTTTGAGTTATAATCAGAATATGTCCCTTTATGAATTCCATAAACTCTACTTTCCTTCTTTTTTAAATCCAAATTATTTTAATATAACCATAAAGTCTTTCATATTGATTTTTCAAACTTTTCAGATACCTTGAATGTGTGTGTGTGTGTGTGTGTATATATATAAAAAAATTTCAGAAAAAAGCATCGTATATCTTTCATATTACTCTTCAGTAAGACTAAGACTATGTCCTCTTTTCATTGATGATTATTTCAACCACAAAAATATCACCATATTCTTTGTTGACACTGATACTCCTATCCAATTTCGATAAATTAACAAGAAACAAACCTCTTTTTCATGCAGCATAACTGTCTGAGTTCTAATAATGACAGACCACAATTCTTTACGATACACTTCTGTGATACATTTTTCTATCATAACACTTTTCAAACCTCTGCAAAAGTATGTTCTGTGTTAAAATATAAATTATTTCATATATCAACCTTTTTTGTTGAAATACAGTAAAAAAACATAATATATTGAATCTGGAGGTGTGTTTAAATTATACGTTATAAGAGAGGATGTATTTATGTTCCAATCCTATCTCTATCATCACACTTATAGCACGGAAAAATGACTCTCCGTTGAATACTCTAGTCAAAAGAAAGATAAAATATGAAAAAGCAACTTTTTCTAATTATGTTGTTGTAAAGTAAGACCTTGAAGTTTTTGTAAATTTAAGTGACTGACATAGTTAAAATGATCCTGAAAATTTGAAAATGTTGATTTTTGTAAGATTATAAATATGAACTAATTTATCCTCTCTGGGATAACAATCATAAATTGCTTGATCAGAGATATGTCCGATTGATAATAATGATGATAAAAAAAAAAAGCAAAGTGAGTCTAATTACAGCATAACTACTAAAACTCTCTCGCCCAAAAATGCATGACTTTTTTTTCTGACATGGAATTCACTTTGTCTTGCCTATCTACATGCCAAACTCAATAAGTGCCATAATGGCAAGCTCTCTCAAAAAAACTGGTGCTCTGTAGTTTGTAAATGATGGCATATTGAACTTTTGTATTTTAATGGTGTTAAGTTATTCAAAATCATATATACATTAAACCTCTAGCCAATTTCAAAAATTTTACAACAAACTATTCATACATCATAGCTCCCCAGCTGTAACAATGACAGACTGATTCCTTGCATAATGCATTTTTGCTTATAATGGTTTTGATAGGAAAACCTCCACAATAACATGTTTTATATTAAAAAGAGCAGTTCTTACTTTCTCTCTACCACATGTGTGTGTTTTCTCTATTCCCAACAACAGTCTGGTCATACAGTATTCACCTCAAATTATGGCCAAATATATACATTAAAATAGTAGTTGTACCCATAGATTTCTTAGGTTGATTCTTTGTTTGTTCTATAAGAAAGGTAAAATATGAAAAAAGCAACTTTTTCTAATTATGTTGCTGTAAAGTAAGACCTTGAAGTTTTTGTAAATTTAAATGACTGACATAGTTAAAATGATCCTGAAAATTTGAAAATGCTGATTTTTGTATGGTTATAAATAAAAATTAATTTATACTTTCTGTACCATAATTAGTTTCTTAAAAGAAAAAAAAATTAAGTGCAACAGGCTTATATTGTGCAAACATTTGCCTCTAAAAGCTTTAAATTCTGTTGGCTACTTTTTTATAGTAGCAAACCAACTTTGCTCCTTGGTGGGTACAATATAGAAGCATCTATGCCTTAGTGAGATTTGAATCTTAGCATACACAGTGGTGCCTTACTATGCTTAAACCACCTTACAAAGAGTGCCTATAGTTTGTATTATTTATTTTACAGCTTGATGCTTTCAAATATTTCTTCATCCAGTATAATTATTTACAGAATAAATAACATTTATAATTTTTTTTTCACCCACATCTAACTTTCATTTATTGTGATATTTTATTTACTTTTGACTTTTCACTGTTATATAAAACTGTTAATTTTGTTTTCTAAATACAAAGCTTTGTATCTGCAAAATAGTTATTTTACTTCCACTTGATCAGTTTACATCATGCTTCATAATATGAGATTAGTTTTCTTGTTTTACCATTAAATTTTTATATATCTTACTTGTTTTCATAGTAAAAGATTGAAATGGGGTTCATATATTCCTTATCAAGCTATTAAGTTTTCTGGCTTATGGAGAAAATAAGGTTTAGAACTGGCCAGATGCTTTCCTGTTTATTCTTGTTGGTGTTTTACCAGAGTGCCAAAGTCAAAGAGGGGGCAGGAGAAAAAATCTTAAAAAAAGGTATGAATGATCACCAGAATAATACAAAAGGGTTCTACCTGTTAGACTGTTCTCTACATAGTTAAAAATTAGCATATTCTGCAGTTAGCAACTGACTCAGAAATTAGAAAATTGAAAAGAATGGCTAAATGTTTTGATTTACTAAATAGTTTGTCAGGCCGAGGAGAATTAGGTGTGATTGTCATAATGTACAATTCACAAATATGGGAGTCATTGAAAATTCTTTTGATAAATAGAGGCCTACTGAAAATTCTGGGAGAAACAAATTAAATTTTTGGACACAATAATTCTTCATCATACTAACTCTGCTTTTGAATTAGATTTACTTGAAAACTTTGCTGTTTGTAATAATACCTCAGTGTTAGTTAATGATGTGTTGACATTGTCTTTATCTACTGCATTTAAATACAGTGAAACTTCTCTAGCCAGCCACCCTTGAAAATGGCTTCACTGTATATTTGGATGTAATTGTTTCTCATATATATATATATATATATATATATATATTCATAATCCTTTGCATAACTCCTTCCCGGCTCTACTTTCTTACCTTTTCTCAGTTTCTCTGCTTATTCTGTTAGCTTTGTTAACAGGTGTGTTCCATGTGGAGTTGGTGGTCATAAAATCCCCCCCCCCCCTCTCCTCATTCCAGCTTTTCACTTTCAGAGATCTGCCACCTCCCATGCTGTTTCTTCTCGAATTTTCAGTTGGCCTCTATTTCTATCAGAGTTCTGATGGCATTCACATTTAGGAATCGCTCATAGCAACAATCACACCTAATGCTCCTTGGCCTGATGATGAACTTTTAAGTAGTTTGAAACAAGTAGCCATCCTTTTTAACTTATTATGGAATAAAGAAGTGTTGATTACATTTATGTTTTCCACATGTTTCCTGGGAGTCATAATTCCCTGTTGCAATTGAAATTATCTAATTTATAATGAAATTCACCACCAGGTTTTTTTTCAAAATCTCGCCACTATTTTCTATTATTTTTTTATTTTTATTTTTTTATTTATTTATTTTTTTTTGGGGGGGGGGGGGGCTATGAACCTAAAATTTTGTTAGAACTTAGTTAATGAAAATTCAATATCTCTGTCTGATAAAGGAACTTTGGTAGCTGTTTACAACTAGTGGTTTCATCTCATAGTGCTGAGCTGGTGCACTAAGAAGGCACTCTTCTCCCATACTATTATTATAGTTCTATTACACCAGACTAGTCATAATGCTATTTTTCTCCTACATGACTTCTGGTAGACTATAATTATTAGAATATAGAGTTTCAAATTTTTTTAAAATATATTTTAAAAACAAATTTAAGAATTCATGAAATTGATTACATCATTAAAAGCTTTTTGAATGGTACTTTCCATAACTTATTAATAAATTTTTTGCAGTCTCTTATCACAAATTCAGTAATACCCTGTGAACTTTCTTCTCTTGTATGAAGCTGCTCACTTGAGACTTCACGTAAGCTTCTTCATGTGAAAGCAGGGGGGATTATGGGCTTTTGCATTATGGTACATTATTTTCTGTTTGCATAGCAGTGTTTAGTTGAACACTGGTATGCAAACCTATTTTCTATTGTCAATTCTTTAGAAAATGTAGCACTCTTTTATTTAGGAATGCAAGGAAGAGCCATAACCTGGAAAACCATTATGATACTTTAGATCTCTGCGCTGTTGACTCTTGTTAGAAGCCTTACAGCTGCTTTTTTTATTCAAGATTTCTAAACACCATATTATTTTTTAATAAAACAGTGTTTCAACATTAGCATATATATCAGTTCTTTCATACATCTAAAATTGAGCTATTATTCTGAATAGTTGTAGAGAAATATTTTCAATTTCTTTTCATACATCTTGTATTATTCCCCCTCCCCCTTTCCCAAATGTCCATATTGAAAAACCTGTGAAACCTGATTGTGACTTTTCAAATGGTATCACATTTATGTCAAAGGTTCTCCACCCCCCCCCCCCCCTCCCAATGCAGCAGACACTTGTCTCTGATGGTAGATAAATCTCTAACATTGGCCTATGAAGACCTGCAAAGTTTTGCTTGTTACTTAATTATGAGAGCACTATTAGACTTTTCAAATTACAAAACAAGATATGCCTAATTTATTTAAGATAATTTATATCCTTATATCAAAGTGTGCTGTCACTATTTTATTCAACAAAGAATTGGATTTTAACAATTCAATAATTCCTTTTCCATACAATCCTTGGAAAATTATTCAATACTACTTTTTTTATTATTATTAAAATTTTCTATCTATTAAAATTTAAAAAAATAGCAAACCAGAAAATATGGTTGATAATGTCCAACCAAAATTTTAAATGAGAATTTGTATGTAAAATTTATATATATATATATATATATATATATGTGTGTGTGTGTGTGTGTGTGTGTGTTATTTTAAAAAGCAATGTTTTTTAGGTAAGTAATACAGCTTTAGTTATATGCTTTGATATTTTTTTTTTTTTTTTTAGGTTCTTCCCTGACGTGTGAATAATAAGTTAAATATGGCGCAAGCTGAAAGTTTCAGCCAGGGAAGTAATACTTCTCATAACAATAGTGAAGCCCAAGAAATTCTAGATATGTTCTGGGAAAAAGAAATGGATGATATTAGAGGCTTAGGAGCAGTAAGCATACTTATATATATGTAAAATGATTTTCATATAATCCACCATACTGGGTTACATTACTTTATTGTTTTATTTTGTTTTTCTCTTTATAAGTTAAAAGTACACATTGTCTGTATTTTGAAACAAGTTAATAATGCTGAAGAGATTAGTTCCTAATGTATTGAATCTATAACATTGAGTAAGTTTAGTGTTGTTTAACCTTGATTGTCATTAACCTTGTTTTATTTTATTTTCAGAATGATTTCAAAAATCAAGAATTGCCTTTAGCCAGAATAAAAAAGATAATGAAACTAGATGAAGATGTCAAAGTAAAAACAAATTCCTGTTATTGTTTGTTCAGTTATTCTTTGAAAATTGGTGGAACTTTTTTTTTTTTTAAATGAGGAGGCACTTGTCGCTAGACATTCGCCTGTATGCACACCGTGAGACTGCTGGCCATTCATATGAACATTTGTCAGTTATCATACTTTAAATCGCTATTCTAAAACCCAAATAAATGAGTTTACAGTTAAAATTTATTTTTATCAACTACTTTAAGATTAGTATTTAACATGAGTTCTGTTTATTTTGTGCGTATGAAAAAGAGCAGAGAGAATTTTTTAAAGTGTGCTTGGTTATTTTTTTTTTCTAATGTACTGCATTAAATTAATGTATCTTTCATTTAAACATATAGTCAAGCATTCTAACCTAGATTTTGTTGTAGTGAAATCCTAACTTGTGTGATAAAAACATACTTTAAACATCTTTTTCATTTCTTTCACAGCATCAAATTATTTTTTAAATATATTTTTATGCATAATGACATGTTTCCTAGTTTGTTTTTTTTTTAATTAAAAATGTTTTTGCTTAATTATGTTTAAAATGGAAAAATAAATGTTTAATCTCTTCACTTCATTTGATAAGGTAGAAATTAATATCACAATTTTTAATGTAAGAAAGATAAGCAATTTAACAAATTTTTACAGAGATGTGTGTTCATATGCATACATAAGAATCTACATTTATTGCGTATTACTTATAAATCAAGAAATGATTGACAGCGTGTGCCACAGATTAATTCATTTCTTAAGAATGAAATCAAATTTTCTATATTAAAAGGCAGGACATTCTACAAAATCTAGAATACATGTAGGATGATTCTGGAAGATAAACTTGTGTAACTCAAAAAAAAATGAGAATTTGTAATGTTTTAATTCTTTAGCTTTTAGTTTTCAGCAGTTGTTGATATCCTGACTTTGTTAAGACATGCAATATGTAAAGTAGGTTAATCTTTACCACTTTCATAATTTTACCATTGCCCTAAATAATCACTTTCTTGCCTTTTCTGTAGGAACTCTTATCAGAATTTTATTCTAAGATTAAGTAGTGATCATGGATACTATTCAAAGAAACTACCAAAAAGTGCCTGAATAATCCTTAGGCTTCGAAGTTTTTTTTTTTGCTAGATATATTTAAATTCATTTAGAGATGCCCTGAAGAATTAACTTGAAATGAGAGGCATTGATTAATTTCATTTTTATCCATAGAAAGTTTATGCTTGTTAGTCTAGCTCTTTTTAGAATACTATTTTTTGCTTACTTTTGTTCAATACTGTTTAAAAAAACATTGTATGTCTTTTATGTAATTAATATGTTACTAATGCCGCTTTAATTAATAGATACTTTTATATGTTCTCTGTTTTCTGTCTTTGTAATTTATATATGTTTTCACCTTTTAGATGATTAGTGCTGAAGCTCCTGTGTTATTTGCAAAAGCGGCTGAAATATTTATCACTGAATTATCTTTAAGAGCTTGGGTTCATACAGAAGATAATAAAAGGCGCACTCTTCAGGTAAATGAAAATAAACTGTTTAATTAATACAAGGGTTGAGAAAATTTTATTATTTTTAATTACATAAGACCTCTTGTCCCTTGTCATTGATGTTCACAAAGCAGTCTTCAGGTAAGCATCTCACCAAGATCTATCCTCCAGAAGCATACTTGAATGCAGCAGTTACCTCTACAACTTACCTCTTATTGATGTTGATAATGCATGTTTATCCTTGTTTTTCCTTACCCAACAAAGGTGAAGAAATTAAGCAATTACAGTATCTTATTTTCTGTTTATGTGTGTATTTGTTATGATTATCACAATTTTATGTATATTTTTCCCCTTTTTTAAATAATTTGAAAGAATCTTTGTAATTTTTCATCTTGTTTTACAATCTGCTTTGCAAGTGAGAAGATAATAAGAACAAATGCATATATCTTCAGTTCCTCACTGCATTATTCACTGAAATTGTTCATAATAATCCCATTCATTAGTATCTAAAATTCTTTCCAATAGATTTACATTTTAAAAAAATAAATAAGGAATTTAGTATCATGCTCTTATTTAAGTTAGCAAGCATTGCTTTGCCAATTTTCTGTTGAGTTAATATAACTGAATTTTTGTAACTGTTATTTGTGACAGTTACTGAATTTTTGTAACTGTCTCTAGAAAAAATAGATTAAATTCTTATAAAATTTTGTGATTTTTTGTTTTGTTTTAAATAAGTTATCTCTAACAGTTTATTTAATTGTAGAGAAATGATATCGCCATGGCCATAACAAAGTATGATCAGTTTGACTTTTTAATTGATATTGTACCCCGTGAAGAATTAAAGCCACCTAAGAGACAGGAAGAAAATGTAAGAGCTGCAGCAATGCCCCCTGATCAAGTGCAGTATTATTTCCAGCTTGCACAACAACATCAAGCAGCACTTCAACAACAACAGACAACTGGAGTCAATCAACAGAATCAACAGCAAATTCAGCAAGCAACTCAACAACCTCAACAAGTTGGTCAGGTTAGAAATAATTATTGCCCTTAAACATGTTTGTATCTGTTATGACCCCAAAATGTTTAGATCACATGGATTTCTTTCTCGGTCAAAATGATTTTGCTGAGATTTTTATTTATTTTATTTTATCTTTTCCTAATTTTACTGGAAGTTTTCACTTTAAAAAAATTTCCCTATATCTTCCTTTTTTTCTGTTTTCAGAAAAATTTTACCTATGGTCCTGTTTGATTTACTGTGATATATTATTAAATACATGTTGATACAATTTTCTCAATTTGTTGTGTTTTGTGGTGATCACTTCCTGTGCCATTTTTCTCTTCATGAGCTCTCATACAGTCTCAGTTGTGTTCATATCTTACAAATTTACCATGTAATATAATGGACAGACATTCTCTCAAAATGCCTTAAATACATGTTGATACAATTGTCTCAATTTGTTATGTGTTGTTTTGATCACTTCCTGTGCCATTTTTCTCTTTGTGATCCCTCATACAGTCTCGATTGTGTTCATATCTTACAAATTTACTATGTAATGTAAAAGACAGACATTCTCTCAAAATGCCTTGTAATGGTTAAGAACTATGAGAGATCAATCTCATAGACACCCCCTTCCCCCCTCCAACCTCTTGATTGAGACTCCAGCTATCTCTCAGTTATTTAATTTGTCATCGCACTTTGTCATCTTTACTATAAGTGAATGCAGAGTGCCTTTGAGAGTGGTAATAAACTTAATTATTACTTTGTTGCATATTCTTTATAACACAAGGGCACTTTAAAACTGAGGTTCGTTCTCTAACTCAAATGTGTTCTGAAATTCTAGAACAAACAAAAAATAAAATGAAAAGCATAATCATTTCGTTTATAAAAATAATTAAACTCACAAAATTAAAAAAATAAATAATCTTAAGAAAATTTAATGATATTTACTACTTCCCAGATTGAAAATGTCAGACATTATGGATTACATATGCAGTTAATTTGCTTTTTTGAGAAATTTTTTATTGGTCTTAAGACTTGTATCTTTATAGTTCAGAACTCATACAGTTCTTCTGATGGGGAAGGTGGGTTTGAGACTGGATTATATTTCTTTTGTTGTAACAAAAAGATTTTCTTGACAAATCTTCAGGCAACATTCTGATCTTGGTATAAATATTTAATTCAGCTGATATCAGCAACTCTTTCTCTGGGGTTAGTTCCTGTCCAAAATTAATTTTCTTTGCAATTTGCATCATAGATATTTCAGACATGTTATTCTTTAAGAAAGTCTGTATTTTGATAATTTTCAGAATTAATTTTTTTCAAATCACTTGCTTTATAAAATATTTGTCAATGGCAATAATTTTTTTTTAAAAATGAAGCAGTTTATAGTAAAAGAACACATTAATTGAAAGTTTCAAATCACAATAGAACATACAAAATTAGATAGGCAGAAAAGGTCTTACTATATGTAACAAACTAATTTTTCAGGTAAAATTATCCTGATCTGAGGAAATTCTATAGGTTTGTTCTTATTTTTTTACAACTGTAAATTTTTCATTTCAATATGTCACTTTCAAAACTCATCCAGTTGAATAATGAAATAAAATTATTGAGATTGGTAAGTGTACTCTACATTATATACTTTTTCATCCTCTTTTCTCTATGGGCCTGAGTTTGTCATTGATTGTCAATCTGTATGCCTATAATAGCCTAATTCTCGGATAGGGAAATTGTTTTACTGAAACAATTAACCTATCCTTACATTATCATATTAAAGATATATAAAATGCAAAAGTTGTTGATTCATCTGAAATATTCACAAAAATATTAACATTACCTTTCCAACCTTCCTGAATTATCTTATTTTTGTGTTAATTTAAGGCTGCTATGTACTAACCCCATTGGATTCGCTCACATCAATGTTAACCTGTGATGAAAATTTGTCCCAGGATATTCTCAGCCCTTCTGAAGAATGCTACTTCATATTTAACACACTCTTGATATGATACAAATGCTACGTTTTGTATTAGTCTCAATCGTAAATGCTGCACATATTTTTGATTTCAAATTCGAAGATATCCACTGTTTTATTCCTATATTTAAAAGTTTTATTTGGTGCAGGTCCGGGCCCATCAATTACAGCACCTGAAGAAAATTTTTAAAAAAGCACCTTTGCAAATTTTTGGAGAGACTCTAAATAATGAGTCTACCTACCATTAGAAGTAGCCTATTTAACAGAGTAACGAACATTTTGCTGGGAAATATTACATGACAAAGTTTAATTCATTTTTCTTTTAAAAAATTTTTAGTCATAGAACTTTTAAGAAAAGGAGAAAAAGTAAATAAATCTGAATATAATTTTTTATGTCATAAAAATAATTACTAAATATTCTTCGAGCCATTACTGCAGCAAATTGCTTGATTGCATCTCTAAAATTATTTATTAGTAAGGGGAGATGATCAGAGCATCTCCGCCCCCTATATAGAGAGAACTATTAAAATGCCTCAAAATGTCAATCCTAAGGGGGGGGGTAGAATTCTCGAACTGTCAACTGGTTTCCTCCCACCACAAGAGTAGGGAACAAGCAGAAGAGGGAAATGCGATTTTTTTTTTTTTTTTTTTTTGCTCTTAGTACATAACAGCCTTAAGTCTAATAATTTTACTTTCTCATCCTTTTTCAAAAAAATTTGCATATTTTTAATTCAGATTCAACTTGTACCTGCTAATGCTGCTGTACAACAAGTTGCTGCTGCAAACACTCAAGCTCTTTCTGTTCAAACAGCTTCACCCACCTTTTCTGTTCCATCAGTGTTACAAGTACAAGCTGTAAGTATTTTCCCCTCTATGCTAAATTTTTACTATGCATTTTTTACCAAGGTGCATGGCTCTAAATTTTGAAAGTCACCTAAATTTTTTATATCATTTTATTCTCTGATGGGTCTTTACTTGATACTGAAAACATACCTGGTTGTCTATCAATCACGAAGGTCCTGAAAAAGTTCAGAAATTAGAATATAGGTCCTAATAGTCCCACAAATACCATGAAATTAAAGATTGGTCATGAAAAAATCTAATCAGCTCATTAAATTTTTTTTTATTATTATTTTTTTTTTTTTTTTAATAAGCTCTTTTTTTAAAAAAAAAAAATAATAAGAGAAAAAAGAGAATTCCCCCCCCTTTTTTTTTAAAAAAAAAGGGGGGAAATTCGTCCTTATATTGTTTATATCTTTACTCCCCTCCCCATTTTCACTGACAGAAAGTGTTTCATAAATTATTATTAAAAAAATGAATATTCTCGCTGCTCAGGAACACATTTTGCATCCTGCTATGGGTAAATATTTTTTCAGTTGATGTACTGTATTAAAATTTCCATTGTGCCCATAAAAATGACTGAGACTATTTTTGGAAATTTTGTGAAAGAACATTTTTTTTTTTTGCACATTGTTCAACATTTTTACCACTGGTGTATCAAAAGGAATCTGTTTAAATCAGTTTAAAATGTTGTTGGTAGAAGTTTGTATGGTGGTGTAATGCTGGCAAGTATGAACAGTGAATAAAGGATATATTTTTCCTTTGTACTTTAAATTGGTCTACCGTCACACTAAAGTTCTTAGTTCTACTTATACTATAAAAGTTAAGAATAGAAAAATTACTGTTATACTCTTATTCAAAAAGATACTTGCTTTTCTCATTGTATTAAATTTTTCATAATTGAAATTTTAACTCTCTCTCAAAAAAAAAATAATTTTTTTTTTTTTTAATGCCATGCACAGTTTGAATCGCTGCTTCATAAGTAGTCAAGTTCTTTTACCTAATTACTGAGATATTTATGTTTAGTATGTTGAAAAAGCATTAAGAGTTGAAGCTTCAAACAATTTTACTTTTAGTTGTGACTAATCTGTATGTTAAGGTAGTGGTGTTGGTATAAACATGGCATGTTGAATTTATGTATGATAGTTTGTTCTTTCTCAATTAAGTTTAACATATTATGAAATATGTACTGTGCATATTATGAAATAGGTATTTTGAATTATGACTTTTTCTTTTCCACAGGTTCCTACTGAGGCTGCACAGCAACAAAATCAACAAGCTCAGGTACAGGTGCAGCAAGTTCAAGTACAAAATGCTCAACAGGTATATATATTTCTGTGTTTACTGTGTAAAGGAAGTGAAATCCAAAATGGACTACTACAGAGTAGAGAAAGCTAAGTCTAATTCTACTCCTAAATATTTTTATTCATTGGTGAAAACTTGGAATATGTGAAACAAAACACAAACATGTTAGTTTTCAATCCCATTTTTCTCAAAACCACGAATTTGGACTTGACACCCTTTATACAGCAAACACAGATTTATAGTTAATTTTTCCTCTTTTGTGTCTAATAAGTCAGGAAATTAATTTAAGCAGACAACTGCATTTAATATATATATATATATAAAATGCCTTTTGTTTTCAAATAAGTTTTATTCCTTTTTTATACTTTTCATTTTTCCATTGTTTTATCAATATAGGCTTTTCTTCTTCCTTTTTTTCCCCCCTAAATCTAAATACTGAGTTTTGTCGAACATTAAAGTAGGGCCTTTTTCATGTAATTCAGTTTGTGAAAAATCTTTTTTTTTAATTTTGAAAATAATATCAACTAGATGAAATGTGTGTTAAAAAGCTTGTTATGTATTTATTTTCTACTAACTGTATAAGTTGGAAATTGTTCAGTCTCTAGTTATGATACTGTAATTATAAATCTTTGACCTCAAATCAAGGTGTTTTATTTTAGTCTCAAGCACAGCAAGTACTACAGCTTCAACAGCCAGTTGCAGCCAATCAAGTCAATCAAGCAGGAGGTAGCATCCAGATTGTTCAACAGTTCATTGGCAGCAATGGGGAGATTCAACAAATTCCTGTATGATTACTTTCCTTTTCATTTTTCCAAAACATATATATATATGAAGTGTTTAGTTTGAGACATATTGCTCTGATTTACAGCTGTACTTCTATATTTATGAAAGTTAGAGTAATACTGACCTTTTTTTTCACATCTGAAAAAAGTAAGAAAATTTAATATGCTCTTGTGCAGGTAGAGATTTTATTTCTTATTTTACTTTTATATGAATTGATGATTAACAAATGTTTAATTAAGATAAATTTAAATCAATATAATTAATTAGGTGATATGTATAATTGCCCACGTAACAGTTTAAAAACTGGATTCTAGAATTTAGAGCCCTCCGTCTGTTATACCTCATTCTTGGTAGGTTGTTTTCTATGTTACCTTAGATGTGTTTTCTTGTTTTTACTGTTAAAACTCCTTCACTTTCACTAAAGTATGAAGAATATTGGGTACTATGACTTATTTAATATGAAAAACTTACAGACTTAAATAAGTAGCTATTTGCTCCAGCTACAGATTATCATAAGAGTTCCAATCTTAATTAAGATCTACTTTTATTATTTAAACATTGCTACTGTTTCTAAATTGGTTTTCAATCTAAATATCCCCTAAACTTCAACCTTATATGTATATTAGAAACATATAGATTTGTCTAATGGCCACCCACATGATATAGTTGTTAGCATCGTGAGCTCCCATGCAGTGGGCTTATCTTGAAATTCCAAGTAAGACTTGGACATTCTTGTGTTGTCCCTTCATAGGGAACAATGTTGGCTCACCTAAATGGTGCTCCCAAAATAAAGTAGCCAACAAGATTTTGCATTGTTGATGGGTAAACATCTTCAGGAGCCAAGTGCTTGCCGCATTGTGTGGGGGGGAGGGGAGGATTTGTCTAATTTTCATTCTGGAGCATAACCTTATTTTGACACACTTCATGATCACAAGTAATAAATTTCTTTTCAAAATCAACTTTCCTTTCTATGCATATTCAGTTATTCATATTTAAATGTTTCATCCTCAATCATACATCTTGGAAGTATTAATGTACATGAATATATTATCCCTTAGATTATATATTTTCACAGTGCTTGCATGAAAAGGGTGAAAATGCATCAGTAGAATTATAATTTCCATTGACTAATTAAAATTTTATTATGACTGTGGATATATATATATATATATATATATATATATACTGTGGAATCTCGATAGATCATTTTCCCATATGTGTCATTTATTTCACCCAGTCCCAACGATAATATTGCTTTGTTATGTTCCCACATCTATCGTTTTCCCCCATTTATCGTTCAGTTCAGTCGGTCCCTTGAAAAATGATAGATTGAGCTTCCACTGTGTGTCTATATATATAAATCTGTTAATAAATCTTGTTCAATTATTAACAGAGCTATACAGAGTTAATATTTACAATTGCTTCCACAGCATGTATAAGTTTTTATTATTTTGTTGTTTCAAGTTTGTGAGGTAATTGTTTTCAGCCTCACCTATATCTTTTATGGTTCTATAGTAAATATATATTAATTTTTGTTTTCAAGGTTCAAATAAACCAGAACCATCTCCAATTCATTCGGATGCAAATGCAGGGCCAGAACACAAATCAGCCCATAATTATTCATGCAGCCCCTGTACAGTCTAATGCTTCCCCAGTGCAGCAGACTGCAACTCAGGTGAGTGCTGAGAATGTTTGGAATGGGGTTAGTTCTCATGAATCCTCCGAGCAGTTTCCCCAGGTGAGTTGCTCCCATTACCCTACCAGTCAAAACACATTCCGAAGAGTATCTCTATCTCTCTTCCTTCTCTCTTTAACAAAGCTTGGTATTTGCAAGTTTCAAGTTTATTTTTCCTTTAAAAAATATTTCAATAGCATGTTATTCTTATTCTCTTATTACAATTAATGTCACAACTTAAACTGCAACTTTTCTATTAATCAGCACATATATACTAACAACACATACTAACTTTACTCCATTTGTAAATTTTGTATTGATGGTTAAAATAATTTTTTGCAGAAACTCTTTATATTGCAAGACTTTAATATGTTTTTTACAGAAATAAATGATTTATTATTGATTGCTGGTGCACAAGATCATTGCCAATTTACAATGCATGTACTATGTAATAATCTGTTTGAAAAGCAGATTTAATACCTGAGTTTATGAAAACAAAAATGATAAATTATGTAGGAGCTATAAGTAACTTACATAGATAACTGTATAGATAAAGTATATAATACCTAACACTATGAATTAAGTTCAATTGTAATGAGCTTAAGCTTTCTGTGCCGAAATCTCAAGCTCACAACTTTGGCCAGTTTTGCTTTTTGATTTATTCAGCAGCTGTTGGTATGAACAACTTCAAAGATTTGAAAATTTCTAAGCAATCAACTGAAATATTTGTTACGTTATTATCATTTTAATAAAGGGGGGGGGAATTGGCTATATAAATAAAAATGCTAATTTAAATTACCAGTAAAATAAAATGCCCTTTTAAATTTAACTTTTCTTTAAGATTTATAGCATTAAAATTTAAATTGGTTTTGATAATAATATTGACAACAGTATATCTATCTGTCTACTATCCAAAAGTGTACTAAAAGATTTGTACACTTTTGGATAATTCTTGTAAAAAGTCAAGGGAAATACTAAATTTTTACCAATAACCTTGGAATGGGGGAATTTCTTACTGGATTCCCATAGCTTCACTGCAACATTGCTGAGGTTTATTTATTTATTTTTTAAACTGAATTTGATGTATAAAATCCTGAATTCCCTCTTATTTGTTGTAGAAAATAATCTTCTCACAATAGTACCAAATAGTGTTACCAGTGTTCTCAAAACTCAACCATTAGGCAAAAAAGCATTAGATCATTAATTTATGCTGGCAGTTATACCATAAAACTTTGAATTTAATTATTTTATGAAAACATAGCATGTTTCATTGTATTGTAATCTAATATCCTTCCATATTTGTTTGCTTTTATTAACGTCATATACTATCTGTACATAGACATGTAATATTCACCAAGTGGCTAATTTATTATGACCACCTGCTCAGTATGTTGTGGGGCCTTTTGTTCTCAATACTGGTGCATTTCTCTTTGGCATGGATTCTGAGGTGTTGGTTGGTGGCTTGAGGAATCTGGCACTATATGCAGCGAACTGCTCTTTTCAGTTCTCTAACAGTTTGTGGTTTTTCATCAAGCTGCCTGATACCTCTCAACCTCCTCCTACAAATGCTCAATTGGATTGAGACCTGGTGATTGTAGAGGCCAACTAAGCTAGGTGAAATTTGTAACATGCTCATCAAACCATCTGGACAAATTACGGAATGGAACCGTGTCCTGTTAGAAGTATCCATATCCAATGGGGTAAACCATTAACATAACTGGATGTACATGGTCACTGACTAGGAAAACATCCTCCAATTTTTAACATTGCTTCCACCAGCTTTACGTGTTGTGGCCATGCACTTAGGGTCTTTCAGTGTGCATGCTATCTTGCTGTTCGCTCCACATTTGCACCCTGCCATCTGCATCATGTATTAACATTCCTCAGACCACATTAGCTTTTTCCATTCATTTATAGATCTGAGCTGCAGTACATTGAGAAGCTATCCAAATCTATGCCTGAGCAAGATTCTGTTGAACTTGGATATGTGTCGAAACTCTTTCAGCCCTAGCATCTAGTAACCAGTTACAACCACTTGCTTTACATACTGTTTTTTGTTTGGTAGCCCATTCTTTGTAAACATGAACACCTGTTGCTCTTTAACACTTCACAAGTGAAACAGTTTTGATTATATTCGCTCTACTGCCTCTAGCACCCACAACCATTCAAAGCCCATCTCAAGTGGTACATTTCAACTGTCTTTACAATCATCCAACAATTTATGCCATAGCTGATTTGCATGAAATTGTCAGGTGGTCATTTAAAAAAAAGGGGGGGGGGGGCATATATTTATTAATTGTAATGAAATCATGTAATGTGCTTCACTGAATTTTTTTACATCTAAAGTAGTTGTACCTAAATATGTTCTGATCAGGAGTAAAATTTTGTATTTAACAGAAATGAAATAATTAGGTAACAAAATGTTATAACATTAAATTGGAACTCTTATTTACTTGAATATTGTGGACCAGGCCTGTTGAACAAAAATATCCACAGGCTGGATCAGTTTTTGCTGGCCTTTGTTTTAAACAAAATGTTTCTTCAGATAAAGTTCATTTTTAAAAAAATTGTACAATCTGTTTTTATCATGTTATTTTGTTAATTTAAAAATTTGTTTTAATTGGTTGATACTAACATGTTTAATGCTATTTTAGACAGTATATCAAATTCAACAAGTTGCACAGCCAACAGGGCAAGTAGCAACAGGTGCAACTCCTGTCTTCCTTACTCAACCAGGTGGAGGAACCGCTACAGTTCAAATTCAAGCTGTTGCAGCAGATCAACATTCATCTACTGATGAAGAACAACAGTCATAATTGTAAATTAAAAGTCACTGCTCATCACACTGTACATAGTTTCTTAAAGCATTGTTGATAAAAGTTGTATTTTAAAGACTTCACTCTCCATAATTTTTAATACTTTATTAAGAACTGAATTCTTTGCATGAATTAAGAGTTGACTAGTTACAAGAATTTCTTTCAACACTTCTTAAATATCTACATAGATTTAGTTTGGCTTGAATCTCCATGAAATAGCAGTTTTTATTTCAGTGGGGATACTATTATGTATTGAAAAGTAGTAACTAACTCCTCATGAAATTTTACTAGAGCTACTTACAAGAATGCTTAGAAAAATGTTTATTTGCAAAATTTAGTAGTGCTAATAATTTGAAATACTGATATCTGATTTTACTTCTTAAAAATAGTTTAGCATATTATACCTAAAAGTAATTTCTTATTTTATTCAAATAAGGAAAAACCTAAGTGCTAAGTTTAGTCAAAAACTTAGGTACTTAAGAATTCACTCTGCATATGTATAACATCACATTAAATATGTGTTTCACAAAACAGCTATTGATGAGTTACTCCCTATTAATTTCCAGAAATTAACGATAATGAAACAAGAACTTATGGTATCCAGTTGAAAATTTTAGAAATAGAGCAATCTACATTATTCCTCATTTCATTTTTAATTCCATGTCTGCTTTGCCAACATCAATACATTACTAAACAAGATAAGTTTCATTTTAAAGTATTTTCTAATTTCATTCAGTCAGAAAAGGCCCAGACTAAAAATTTACAGTCTTATCTTAGTTTTGACAATACAGTTTTCCAGTTTAACACGGGTAATAAGGTAAAGTAAGGTATTTGCAAGATGCTGATGGTTGAAATTTGAACTGAAAATTTGGTGTTTGAAATGCTGGCAAAAGAACTGAATTTGCTTATCTAGGCAAGACTCAACTGATATGAACATATTCATATAACAAGTAATATAAAAACAAAATGTTTTAAAGTCAATTCCTACTTATGTCAACAAAGAAAAATTTGAGTGTGAACTAATAGTAGGAATTGAAAAAAAGGATTGCCTGCCAGAACCTTGCCTACTGTGCGAGATTAAAAGAGAGGGGGAAAGAGAAAAAGTTTGTCAGGTTGGGGATTCGATCCCGCAACCTACAGGATGGGAGGACTCTGCGCTACCGTTTACAGAGTAAGAAGAGGGAAATTACTATTCAAGAGCAAGAGACGCTCTAGGTCTAAAACTAAAATCGATTAATTAAATTTAATTAATGAATTAATATTTGAAAAAACTGTATTAACATAAAGTGTCATCCACTAAAAGTTTAAAAAATGTATTTGAACTTGAGTGGAAGAATAAAAAGTATTTTATTAACGATTGAAAATTTGAACAAGATATATATATATATATATATATATAGGGAGAGTGTGAACTAATAGTAGGAATTGAAAAAAGCCGCCAAATGTGATGCTCTGCCAGGTGAAAGGTACTCACAAATACGGGCAGATTTCTTTTACTATTTCGAGATGTTTCTAAAGAATTACACAATTAAGCTAAAACCTTTTAAAATTAATAAGAAAAGAGTGAACTCATTATTTAGAGTAACACAGCAGATATATTGTACCTGAACTAACACTATCCAAAAATCCAATCCATGTAATTTCATTTTAAAAGATCCATTAACCTCTGACTGCTCAATTTTTTACCATAACCGCTTCAAAAATTGTATTTTATTATTATTATTATTGCATATTCCAAATCTATGGAGAATTCAAATACAGTAGTCCCGATAATCCAAAAGTCTGCTTGATCCGAAACCAAAAGTAAAAAACAACAAAGTTACAATAAAACCACAGAGATACTAAGTAATATAAAGTATGTTTCTGAAAATCACATAAAAATTAAAAGTTAGACAATGTACTTAACTACAATGGTTTGAAAAAATCTGTAAATTTTTTTTGTCGAACAGAATACCTCTCCCTTGAAGCCAAGTTACACCATTGCGTCAGAAAAACAGTGTCCGTTCTGGTCACGGCAGAGTGTTTCTCTATGAAGCATAGCACTACATCCAATGCAGCTGCGGCATCCGAGTGGGATACCCTCTGCTCGCTGTCACTGTCTGCTCCACCTTCATTCTCGTCTGACACATTGACAGGTTCTTTCAAAACCATTACAACAATCTACTGATTGTCTAAAATCTTACTCTACTGTACTGCATTATACTACAGCTCAGATTCAAAATATTAGAATAATTGAGAAAAAGTAATAAGAAAGACATTATTTTCCATTTATTTATTTTTGATACTAAGTAAATGCAATTAAATTTCTTATAAATTAAATCTGGAATGTTTAGATAAGATTTTAACATTTACAAAATATAAAATCCAAAAAATTAAGTATACAACAGCTTTCTGAAACACATCAAAATATTAGAATAAAATTTAGATTGGTTCAAAATATTAGAATATTTTATTTTATGCAAAAATATTACCTTATGAATATGAAGTAAATAGTAGTTAATATTTTGTAGCATCCCCTTTAGCTTTAATAACAGTGTACAATCGATCTTGCATACTATATACAAGGTGTTTACAAATATTTCTATCAATATTAGCACAAATAGACTTTATACGTGCCACTAACTCAGTTTTACTTGAAGGAGGATTTTCTTGGAGTTTTTTCTTCGTTATACCCCATAAGTTTTCGATGGGATTAATGTCTGGTGAGTTTGGTGGCCAAGGAAGTACCTTAATTTTACGTTGGCGGAACCAATTCTTAGTTGACACCGAGGTATGTAGTGACGCTAAATCTTTTTGAAAGATGACATCATCTTCAAAAAAATCTTCTGATGATGGAATCATGTAATATTCCAAAATTTCTTGATATATCTGAGAGTTAACCTTTTTGTAGACGAATCATAACTTTCCATGTCCTTCTGCACTCATGCAACCCCAAACCATGACACTAGCAGCAAATTTTACCGAACGTTTAAGGCATTCTATATCAAATGCTTCTTGCTTCATTCTCCAAACTCGAATACCTTGACTACCATATGAAACACAAAACATACTTTTATCACTAAATAATATTTTTTCCTATCTTCTTCGCTCCATAAACGTCTTGATTTACACCAATTCAATCTTATACGCTTTTATTTTGCAGTCATGAGAGGTTTTGTTTTCGGTACATGAGAATCAAACTTAAATTTATGGAGTCGTCTTAATGTTATCGATTTAGAAACTTCAACTGCTTCTTCTTTCCATTTTCAGTGCAAGAATCGCACACTTTTAAAACGGTTTTTCTTAGCTATACTCTTCAGTTTCCTGTCATCTCTAGCAGATGCTTATGGTTTTCGGCCACCATTTCAGCGATTATTTTGAAATTTTCCATTTTTTTAATATTGTGTTAGTATTTTACTAACGCTTGATTGCGAACAATGCAAATAATTCACTATATAACATTGATTTTTACCGTGCCGATACAAATCAACCATACGAAGTTTAATAGACTCGGGAATATCACTCACACGACCAATTTTAAGACAAAAAAAGCAAACAAACTGCAAAAAGAATACTTATTTTAAGTAAAATCATCTGAATTTAATCAATGATGCCACCAGTTATGAATAGGTGATAATTAAAGGAGAATTAATGTGAAATATTCTAATATTTTGAACAACTTGAATAAATATTCTAATAATTTGACTTTTCAAAATAATTTTTTTTTCAATTAATCTTTTCAAAAATGATATTTTAAGATAATAAATAAGTTTAATCAACAATAAGTTCTTAATAAAAATATCATTTGCATATTTGCATTAAAAGACATTAAATTACCAAAGGATATTTTCAATTTGTAAAAAAATATAATTATTCTAATATTTTGAATATGAGCTGTAGGCAGCATTCCGCCTCTTATCACTTATTTCGTTCGGAGATTTGGTAATGTGTTGACAGACCTTATAAAATAAAACTCTAATTGCACGTAATATGTAATATTTATGTAATCACGTTTTATCATGCATTTTAAGAATGACTTTGCTTAATCCTAAAAGGGTCTGGTCCCAATCAATTCAGATTATTGGGACTCTACTGTACTTTTTTTATTCCATAAAATAGTTTTTTTATATAAATTTAGACCATTAGGAATTGTATTTTCAGAAATAAATTTCAGATGTTATCACATAAAAGCCAATTTTTGAAAATAACTCAATTTGTGGTTACATTCCTATTTATTATGGTGGAATACAAAAGTAAATGTATCTACTAAAAATATATATATCTACTAACACAAATTACCTTAAAAATTAAATTTAGTATAAATCTGGGTATGAAAATCATGGTTGACACATTGCACACCAAATTAGTGTTTCTTTATGACTTTTTTGCCAATTGTACTCTTTTTTTTTTTTTTAGCAACAAACAGCACATTATACAAGAGGCTCTTTCTTTATGGGATTGTCTACCTCCCATCAGAAGAGACCTGGAACTGGTTTTAAGGTTGCTGCCTTGGGGAGGTTGATTTTTAAAATGAGGTGTCGAGGATAATCAACACCCCCAATACCATTTCCCACAGAAAGTATTTATCGCTCTTTAGGCATTAAGAAAACTATTGCATGCTTTCATTTCTATTTTCATATAATCAACATATTTTGAAACTTTTATGCTACCCTGCATCATACTACTTACTATTTCCCAAAGTAATGCGAGGGAGTTTAAGAAATCCTCAATAAAATTTAGAGTAATGTTTACTTTTATAAATACGGGATCATACAAAAATTTATTATTACAGATGTAGATATTTGGGTTTTTGCAATTGTTAGTTTTTTCTTTCCCTATAGGAGACACGATCTATTTCAGTAATTTTGTTGTCATTTAAAATAAGTGTGGCTAGTTATATGAATAATTGATGCAAATATTAAACAAACCGATGACATTATGAATAAATGTTAAACATCACTACTGAAGTGTGTTTTTCAATTATAGATTTTTTTTTCATTCCATGTATATTGTACAGAGTTGATTATTATCAGTTTCGGTAAATTCAGTTTTTGGATTTATGCAAGGTATTTCTTAAATATCCTTTTTTTTTTACAGAATTTTGTTTTTATTTGGGATATAAGTGGTTGGTTCTAGAAATGAGGGATTAACCATAAAACGATTATACAGAGGCTGTTCGCACATTTTTTAGACGATTTTGGGTAATAAAAAATCATTTGCTGCAAAAGAAATAATTGCAATTGTACTATGTTTTTAAAAGTCAAAATTATCGTCTGCGGCTTGAAAGTTTTGTTTTTAACAAAGCAGTGGTTCGAAGGCTACATTTATGCTCTTTCCGAAGAGAAATATGCATACTCTGTTAACCAAAAACGATGCGAGAGTCATGGTTTTGTGATATCTAAAGCGTCGATAGGTAATATCGTCAACAAGAAAGGAAAAAAACGTCAAATTGTAATCTCTGGAATAAATTTGGCTTTGATATCTCTTGTCCTTCTTGGTCTTGCATTTTGGACGGCCAGTAGTGCATATAGAAGATAAATTGGGTCCTACCATACTACAGAGGCTGTTCGCACATTTTTTAGACGATTTTGGTAAGCGGTAATAATAAATAATTTGCTGCAAAAGAAAAAATTGCAATTGTACTATGTTTTTAAAAGTCAAAATTATAATCTGCGGCTTGAAAGTTTTGTTTTTATTCAAAATGGCGTTTTTAACAAAGCAGTGGTTCGAAAGCTACATTTATGCTCTTTCCGAAGAGAAATATGCATACTCCGTTATCCAAAAACGATGTGAGAGTCATGGTTTTGTGATATCTAAAGCATCGATAGGTAATATCGTCAACAAGAAAGGAAAAAAACGTCAAATTGGAGCCTCAAGTGGGACAAAAATTCCAAACAAGTATCCAAGGAAAAAACGGACATCTTCGACTATTGCAAAGGTACGTTGTTTAATGTTAAAAGAAAATCCCACTAGTCAAAGGACAGTTGCAAAATCATTAAAATGCTCGGTGTCCACTGTAAACAAAATGATAAACGTTGATTTAAATCTTAAAGCGAAAAAACGCAATGTGCATCGTCTTCTTCCAAATCATATCGCTGAACGCAGGACACGCTGCAGAATTCTATATGAGAAACACTTATCCAAAGAAAAATGGAAAGCAATTGTCACAATAGATGAATCATGGGTGTATTTAAATGATTGCAACAAAAAAAGAGCCATTTATTATCATAAAAGGGGAGAAAAAAATTTAAGTACATGGTTCAAAGAATCGAAAGAAAGTTTTTCTAAGGGATTCATGATTGTTGCTGGTTTTTCTTATAATGGAAAGTTAAAAATAAAGAGAGTGGAAAAAAATGTCAAGATTAACTCCAAATACTATCAGGAACATATTTTATCGCCAATTTTTCTGAATGAAATACCATCGCTTTACCCACAGTGCCATCAGTCTGTGAGACTCCATCAGGACAAAGCTAGCAGTCACACATCAAAATCCACTGTAAATTTCCTAAAAGAAATGGAACAAAAAACTGGTATCAAGGCCATACCCTTCACTGATATCCCTACTAAATCTCCCGATGTATCACCTATGGATTTTTGTGCTTTCGGACTTTTAAAATCTGCATTATCCAAACGTCGTCCCAAAACCCTTACAGGACTCTGGAAAGCTGTTGAGGAGGAATGGGATAGAATACCTCTTCTGACACGTCAGAAGGCATTATTATCCTGGAAATTGCGGTGTCGAAAGATAGTTCAGAATAAGGGATGTCAAATAGAACATTTAAAACACAAGAATTTTATGTAATTTAGGTTTGTGAATACAATATACATCGTCTAAAAAATGTGTGAACAGCCTCTGTACAAGACCTTAAGTTATGAAAAAGTATTTAAACCAGATTCAATTTACAGAACAAAAATATCTACAAATAAATATTTCTAGATTTTTCACAGCAAAATCATTTATGATTTGATCAAATTTTAATATCCTTGTGCTCTATAGAAAGTATTGCAAGACTCAAGTCTCTACTGCATTATCATTGGTCTGAGGTATGTTTCAATTTTAATCTAGAAAAGCTTCTGCTCCTGGTCCCTATTTGGAAAAGCAAGCAGCTCTGTCATTCGTAGAGAGTAATTTTAGAATTTCCATGAGTTTCAAAAATATGGAGATGCAAGAATGTTTTAATGCTTCCATTTCTTCAACCAGCATAGATATACATCTGCATGTTTTACACACTTCATTTGATCATTATTCTGAATAATTTTTACATCTGTTAACACAATTTTCTTTTAGATGTATTTTAATTTTCCTAATTTAATAGGTCAAATTGACTTGAAGCCGGTCCTAAGCCCTTTAAAGTGTTATGACGGCTACACTAATGACCTCTTCTAATCAAAAATCACATGCAACTAATTTTTTCAACACTTTATAAAATTTTCCGCAATTTAACTAGGGAAATATTTCATCAGACTCTTAATTTCATCCTCTGTGAAATATCTTCTCATAACTTGGTTTTTGTTAGCCATATTTTTTCCGTTTAAAAATTAAATGAAAACGTGAAAGATGTTTTGCTTAGTTGCAAGTTTATAACTTGGAAAATAGACAAAAGAAATCAGCGTTTAAACATTGCTGATTATACAGCAAATCACTGCAGTTAATATTCCAATAGGTAATGTTCAATAGTGATGAAAATTTCCTTTCAATTGTGAACTGCAGGTGTATTCCTCCCCACCTGTCTCTTGTAAACACTGCCTTATCTTAGGGTAACCTATTACCCATCAGCAAAAAGAAACACCCGTTCAGCTCTTCCTTGGGACAAATACAGTTATTTGGCAAAAAGTAGGGGGATGTTTGGTAACAATCTCCTCCTCTCCCGTTAACCGTCACTTTTGACACTTTCTAACCCTCATTAAAAAAGAACTGCTCCCGAGTGACCAATTTCTGAGGGATCTCTTCGGATGAGACCAATATTTGGCTTGTAAAATTACGTGTTGTCAATCAAAGTTTTGAGTGTAGAATTTGGTCTTTCGGTCATACGGCTTGTATCCACATCGCTACACTTTTGGTACTTTGCTCAATCATTTGCAAATGAAACTCCAGAGGCTTTACTTTTTGTTTTAGATTTTGCTTTTTATATAGAATATAAGAATTCCACATTGCCTGATCCAAGACTTACCTGAAATTTTTTATATTTTCCTTGTTGATTTCTGAGAGTAGGATAGTATGACATTTCTTGGTTGCATAAATTAACACTACCCTTTGTATTGTTTTAGTCCCAAACAACAATATCACTATCTTCAAGATAACTAATATCACTTTAAGAATCCAACAAATCAACAGGAATATATGTTCTGTCCCTCACTAAATGCTTTCTGCCCAGCATATCCGATTTGAAAATAGCAAACAAACAAGAATGCTTGTAAAAATCGCCGATGAACTCGAATAAAAAGTAAGAAATCAGTGAACAACTATTACCTTATTTTATTTAGCCAAAACATTATTAAAAGGCTAAATATTGTATTTAAAGCATTATCACTGTTTAAACAGTGAAAAGACAGGATACGCTATTAAATAAAGGAATAAAGACCATGCTTGCAGAATGAACAAAATTTGCTACATTTGCACTGCACGCAGTAAGACCAGGATTATGGGTGTCTATCTGGATTTTCCAATGTTTTGCATGTTACAAACATGTTTAAAGCATTCTAAATTTATTTTTTCATTTATCAATAGATGGCAGCACTTAATGGCACTCAAATAAAATTTCTTCTGATAAGTAGATTTTTAGGCAATTATTTTGAGAATACATGCAGTATAAAATAAATGGTGGGATTTTTGGAAGCTAAAGGTTATTCAAAACTGAGTGATTAGAGAGTGATTATTCAAATTTATTAAATGAAAAAAGTGATGAAAAGACTATGTTGTAAACACTTTGAAGTGGGTTAATGCATATCACCTTGCATTAAAATATATCATACTATAAGAAATTAAAGAACAAAAAATCCTGTACGTATTATAAATTTATATGTATTTTTAAAAATTTTATGTTTAACTTATTTTGTACTATTTATTTTGATAATACTGCTATTATAGAAGCAATCAAATTTACTAATAAAAATTGAGAGCAAACAGGAATTTTTAACCTAAAATACTTTTTTTTTTAATCATCCTATGCCTGTCTTCGGCATTTCTGCCATCAGTCGACAAGCAGCCCAATATAGAGATGATTTATAAAAGCGAGAGAGGAAATTAGCCCTCACAGAGTTGTCTGTTAAAACCTTAAAACAATGGGGCAGTTCTTGAGGTGGTCACCATCCATATCACCCTGGCGGCACAGAGGGCAACAAGCTGAATCGCTGATGCCTAACCGATGTAGATGTTTTTGTAAATAATCATGTCCAGTTGTCATACGAGAGCAAGCAACTCCAACTGACCGAGGCAAGGAACTAGGAATATTATTCTCTTGTTGAGCAGGATTTTCCACCTCTTATCCACAGCAATATCAACATATAAGGATATTCTATTAGCTTTAATTTTATTGTGAATAATTCTTTTAATATTTCGCAGAGGAGAATCAGGCTGGGCCATAAGAGATCCAGCCTTGGCTAGTTTATCAGCCTGCTCTTCCAAAAATATCACAATGGCTGGGAATCCATTGAAGAGCAATGCTTTTTTTTAGTTTTCTTTAGATCGATAAGCTTCATTCTACAAGAATGAACCTGGGCATTTTCGTTACAGTTCAAACTGGTAAGCGACAAAATAGCAGCTTGAGAATCAATAAAAAACACATTATGGTCATGGCTGTCTTTTAATTTATCAATTGCATATGACATAGACGCAATCTCTCCATTAAAATTATCATACTACCTCCCAACAGGAGAGCTAATACTGAAAATACTAGAATAGACTCCAGCCCCGGCATTTTCTGCTGAACCATCCGTGTACACATGGAGCCACTTGTCAGGAGGGTACCTGTTTTGTATAGTAGCAAGTGCAGCATTCTTTAACTCGCCCTTCATAGAAAGCTGCTTGTTTACATTCCAAACAAGATCCAGATGGCCCTCCAACATCTTGTGACCCATAACAGGGTTCCATTCCTGTGAGAAAACCTGTCGATTGGGTGTAGGAATATCATAAGTATCATAGAGATTGTGGACAGCCGAAAGGAAAGATCTGAGTTTTTTAGTCTCTCATTTGCCATTTATAATAATTTTAAAAGTTTTTTCTTCTCAAGATTTTTTCAACAAGGTAAATGGAATTCCTTTGACACCTCTCACTTAAAGGCTCTAATTCTGTCTGGAGCTCCATAGGAACAATAGGAGTTGATTTAGCACCACCAGCAATTTATTGCAACATGTTTTGAAAAATATCAAGTTTCTAACAGGATCTGAGGAGGTTATCAAAACCTCATTACCATATTCAACAACAGGGCTCTTGCCCAGGACAGATCTGGAAATAGTGTATTAAGTCAATATTATTAAAAAGGATCGAACTTAGTACCACACCCTGGGGCAAACCCTGTTTGGTTTGGCAATACCCCGACAGTGTGGCCATATTTAACACTTAAATCATTGGTCAAGAAAACATTTTATCCATTTATATAGGTTGCCAGCAATGCCACAGGAACCTAGCTTTCTAAGCAATCCAGCTCTCCAAACTATCAAAAGCATTTTTAAAGTCCACAAATATAGAAAGGGTACTTTGCTTTTTATGAAAGCCATCCTATATCCCCTGATAATACTTACTTTTAGTTAAAGAAATATATTACTATATGCATGCTTATTTTTGTATAATTTATCCAGTTATATATGTTCTTAGAATTCTTGGTTCTGGCAGTAAAATATATACTAAACAATAAATTGCTCAAAACAGCCTTAAATTCCATAAAATGTTTCAAAGCCTAAAATCATAACAGGTATGTTTTCCTTAAAAGCTGACATGTATATCAATTAATATGGAAACAGCTAACAGTCACAATATTGCACATGAGAATACTTTTCATTTTTAAGAATTAAACTAAAAATATCACTGAACAAGGAAGAGCTACACTAAATTTAGAAGAGAGAGAATAGTTTTAGATTTGGCATTTTTGTTATGGCACCAAATTTTTACATGACATGTATGTCAAATTTCCTCAACAAAAATTAATAAAGATTTCCTAAAAAACAGCAGCGAAATATTAAACATGTCAGTAAAATATATTGATTAGAAAAAGTGGGTAAAATTTCATAAATAAATACTGCGCTTACTAAGAAAATTATTATACAAAAGGAAAGAAGTTTCTTTCAATTTTTTTTATTAAATGTCATTTACATCATGCTCTTTTTGACTTGAAGTAGTCATTCAAAACATCATGAGCTTGTGTCTCTTTGCCATAATCCTATAAAGGAAAAGAAAATTATTTAGAAATTATATTGTGAACAAGAAAAATAAACTAAAAGAATATTACTACAACAACTTAAGATAAAGAATATTACTTACTACAACAACAACACAACTGCAGCCAACAACTTTTCGTGCTTTGCCTTCTTTATCAAATGTACATAAGCCTGCCCATTCACCTAGTTTTTTGTTACTATCAACCTATAGTAATTGGAACACATTTAATTTAGAAAATATTTACCATATCAAAAAAATTCAAAACTACAATATAATGAGAAAAAATATTTTTTAAACTAATATTTCACACATAACATTACACTTAAATCAATAAATACAAACAAAATGTAATTCACGCATTCCACTTTTCAACAACCATAGGGAGACTCAAACTGCGGCTCACCAACCTTTTATGTGTGGCCTAGAACACTAATCTATATATTTAAAACAGTTCCGTGACTGACTGACATATAACGCACAGACCAAACTGCTGGACCTAAAGGACTGAAATTTTGCATGGCGATTCTTCTTGTAGTGTAGGGGTGCACTATGAGAAATTTTTGAAAAATTCTTAAGATTTTTTTTAATTAAATTTTTAAGCTGTTTTTGTAATATTCTTTAAAGTTTGCATTTAAAATAATAATCTGAGGGTTATAAAATTTATATCATGAGAAAGATCATAAAAATCCCTTTAAAATGAAATTTTTTTCGAATCTTTACCTCCATTTTCTGATTTTTAGTAAATTTTTAAAGATTAATTTTTAAAATGCTGATGATGTGGTTTCTTTTCTTTTTTGTGATACTTTAAACTAATTTTGCATCACGTGTATAACAACGAAATAAATTGACAAAAAAAATTTTTTCTTGCTAATGCAGCAGACGATTGGAAATTATCCAAAAAAAATAATAAAATACAGTAAAAGAAATGATCTTAAAACTCTACTATAATCTTTAGCATGGTCTATTAGATTTAAATATTTGAATATTTTCTTCTACATTATTTTGTCTATAAAAATATTCGTTACAATTTTTTTCGTTTTTTTTAACATCAATTACATACATTGACCGTTGTATTTAATTTGTATGTACTCTGTAACAAAGTACAGGTTTTCAGCTAGTTTATTATAAGGCAGGTTCTTTTGTAAATATAATTATTTTGAAATTAGAATCTGAAAAATACAAAACTAGACAAACATGAGCCACCTGCAGCTCACATTTTTTCACACCAACATATTGTGAATCATCAAATTCCAAAATGAAATATGAAAAGAATGTATATAGAAATCGGCTCACTGATTCTTACATATTGAGAGTAACATGAAAGTATACACCTGATTAGTCTAAAATAGTCATGAGTTTACCACACGATATAAAATCATACCCATTTTTAAATAAATGCTTGAATGCATTTAGGATTTGAGTTATGTTTCAAACTAGCATTATTGCCCGGCGTTGCCCGGGTAGATATATAGATATAAAATTTTTCATGCATTCCATCAAAAAAATACTGGGCTGCATAAGAACTCAACCATATTAAAACAAAAACTTAAAAATTTCATTCTTATAAAAATGATATAGATCTCCCATTAAGTTATTTTACAAATATATTAATATAGTAATATTATACTTTTAATAACTAAAAATTTAAGAAATAAGTAATTTTATTACTTAATTTAAATACAACCCTTTTAACCTTTTATGTCCTGAATTTAACTCAGGTGGAGTTATTCTGTCATTTAGAAACTGAAAATAAATTAAAACTTTTAACTAAAATCTCTACAGAAAAAAATAAAAACAGATATAAAAGCAATCAAATAAAGGAATGTCCTCAGTTCTACTCACTAGACTTAATGTCAGTATATTACAGAAAATACGTCAAATAGGTCCTTAAGAATGCAACGAAACTTCATTTTAAGGTAATCAGATAGCGATGTCCTCAATTTCATCACAGCAGAGGGAACTTTGCTATCATCACATCAAAAATGAAGCTCAAAATTTTCAGAGGAAATCAATGTATCATTTAAGGCAATCAGACAACGATATTATGTCCTCATACAACTCAGTAGAGGGAGCCTTATTGTCTTTATTCTAAATTGAAAATAAGTTCAAATCTGCAACTAAAATTTTCAAAGAAAACATAAGAGTATCAGTTCAAAATGATCAGATACAGGTATGTCCTCAATTTAAATTCAGCAGAGGGAGCCTTGTTCTCATCATTTCAGAAACTACATGCCAATTCAAAATTTTTAAAAAATAAAGAAAAAAATTGTACAAACAAAACATACCATTTAAATGATAATAAAAAGTACATTGCTTAATCAGAATTTTATCAATCTTAAAAGTGGTCTAAAACCTGATTTTTTGAACAAGGTTGGCAATAACTATTTAAAAAATTACATAAAAAATGAAGTTATTAACCCATATCTTATGCATTAAGGCGGATCAGATAGAGATATCATTACTCAGCAGTCAGCTTTATAATTTTTAAAAAGTATTTACTTAATGATTATGAAATAATTATTTGCTAACTATTTCTCGTATATTATGTATTCCACTTCAGATATTATTAGCTTTCATGTTACAAGATATGACTAGCACTTCAAACCATCAATATCTGAAGCAATATTTTTAAACATACTGAAATAGGGGTACTTTCCTATTAAACCAACCTCTCACCAATGTTACACAAAATGACAACAAATATAATACTAAAAAGTGGCCAAGAAATACAAGAAAATACTCATTTTTAACACCACATTTCCACTTTAGCAAACTACATTTTAAAGTGAAAGTAAAAAAGAACCAAAGGAATAAAAGATAAAATAGATAATGCTGACTCTACACATCCCACATTACTTGCAAACTACATCTCTATATTCATTGGCGCATATATATATATATATATATATATATATATATATATATATATATATATATATATATATATATCATTATTCCTTTCATGGAAGAATTTCACATGAAGGATATGTAAGAAATTGACAAAAAACTAAATGAAGTAAGTGAATGTAAGAAGTGAATAGAACTACATCAGAAAATAAATCATTAAATAACCTAAATTTCATTTTAATGTACATTACTTCTTGCATGTTGATTCGAGTTGTATTGTAAGTAAAACCATGATGTGGTGGTGCCTGCAGTTTGTATACACAGTGGCTCCTAAAAGTGTTTGTACACTTAAGATTTTAAATGAAATAGGGGTTTATCCACTGATTAAAATGAATATTTCAGAATGGGTATTTAATAATAAGATCTATAATCTATTCTTAACAAAACTACATGAAATATTTTGAAAACATAGTAAAACTTTGTTTTTAAGAAACCAATAATCCAAAAGTAACAAAAACTTTCTCACAAAAGTCATCGTACACTTGTAAAAATATCTACATATTAGCAAATATTCTAATTTTTCGTTAAATTAATATTTAGTAGGATATCCTTTAGCATCCACTACAGCTTTTAAACGTCTGGGAATAGATTGCTTTAGTTCTTTTGTAATTTTTCCATCAATGTTCATCCATTCTTCCATCACAATTGTTTTTAGTTCGCTTTTCGTGTGAATGTCGTTTTTTCGTACTCGAATCTCCAGTTCTCTCCAAATATGTTCTATTAGGTTTAAATCTGGCGATTGAGGTGGTGTTTTCAAAACTTGCGGACAATTATAGAGACACCAGATGCGAACGTTGAGAGCCGTGTGCTTAGGATCGTTATCTTGATAAAAAACAAAGTTGTTTCCAATACCCAAATTTAGAGCTGATAATTTTAAATTGTCTCTTAAAATATTTATAAAAACAGCATGATTCACTATGCCATCAATAAATACCAAATTTCCTAGTCCTGATGCTGACATGCACCCCCACACAAGGATACCTCCACCGGCATGCTTAACTTTTCTTACCAAGTTCTTGGGATTAAGTTCCTCATTTTTTTCTTCTCCATGCAATTGTTTTCGATCCAATTTTCTTCTTTAAAGTATTTTTTCACATACTGCACAGTAGAATGGGATAAATGGCACTCAAACATGGATTTTTCACAAATTTTCTAATTATAAATCTCTGATCACGTTTTTTTAACTTTGCCGGACGACCTTTTCTTAACTTGTTTTTGATCCGATTTTCTTATTTAAAGCGTTTTATCATATACTGCACAGTAGAATGGGATAAATTAAGTAATTTAGCCATATTCCGAACTGATTTACCACTACTATGATGAAAAATAATCAATTTTCGAATGCTATTTGTTGTTTCTTTACGACTACGAGCCATTTTTAAATAATAAATAGAATATTACGGAGTAGGCGAGCTAAAATTAAAGCCAAACGATATTTTAAATGCCACCACAATTCAAAAATAAAGCGCCAGACGATAATTTTAATGAATTTATCCAAAAATATTTCAGTGTACGATGACTTTTGTGAGATAAAGTTTTTGTTACTTTTTAATGGCTGGTTTCTTAAAAATAAAGTTTTACTATGTTTTCAAAATATTTCATGTAGTTTTGTTAAGAATAGATTATAGATCTTCTTATAAAATACCCATTCTGAAATATTCATTTTAATGAATGGATAGACCCCTATTTCATTGAAATTCGTAAGCGTACGAACACTTTTGGGAGCCACTGTAGATGTTCCACAGATCAAACCCCAGTCCCAGTAAACATGAGAATGGCTTTTCCTAATCAAGACGATGGCCACAGGTCTGTATAGTAGGAACGCACCAAAATGGGGGGTCTTCAGTAAAGTCAAAAACATGCTGTCAAATATCAATTAAAACATATCCTACTGCTTCTGAACAGTCCTGAACTGCCACTATTCCTAAGCCATTTCTACATTGTACAGCTTTAAATAACAAGCATACATTTTATATATGACATGAATCTACTCTTAAATGACATACATATACAAATGTTAGCACATGTTACATGAAATTTTTTCTTTTGAAAAAAGTCCTCAAACATTAGTATACAACTTAACCTACCTTTAATAGATTAATCTGATGTTCGGCACATAAAGCTTCCACCAGCTTTACGTATAAGGGTTCATCACAATTGGTAGCCAACACACATAATAGCGCTTGCCTCTTATCCAAGGATTTGGCAGCTTCGTGAAGTCCCCTTGAAAGTTTACCGTGAGTCAATGCTGTTTTCAATACTTCTTGCAAAGCTGTATTAACATCCATTTCGCCTCCTCCTCCAGTGCCATCGCTGAAAATTCATAGTTTATATATAATGAAGCGGAAAACATCCATAAAAGTTAAACGCGAAATAAACAGATAAATTAATGAAACGGATTAATTCACATCAGTAAAATGCGAGAAATATTTCTGATAAACTTTTGCCCAAGATAAATATAACAATTATACACTAAAATTAAGCGGGAAAGGACACATTTCTGTTCCTATCGCAATCAAAATGAGATATCAACAAAACTTACATTTCAATGTCAGACATGTTGTAACAATGTTATATAGGTTCCTCCTGCAAGAATAGGGAAAATTCCGTTACATCAAATAAATTTTAATAAACAAAAGAGTTCATAAAATTCGATTAAATAAGATTGAAAAAAATACCTTCACGAAGCTCACCACGATATATTCACATTAGCCGAATTTTCAGATATGAAAAAGAGTTGAGTTGTAAAGATTGATCTTAAGAAAAAAAACAGGGAGAGAGTGAAATGGGGGATCTGGCATCCGATTTTGAGCTTGGCAATTGCTCGTTCTTTTTTGTGCTATTTTTTTCCCAAGTTTCTGGTATCGTCATGTTTTTCTTGTTGTATTTGCTTCTGTTGTCCATTTTTTCTGGTCCTCTTTTTTCTCTTTTGACATTTTTAGAGTGTTTATCTTTCTACGGTTTGTCATCTTTTCATGACAAGTTTTGGAGCACCTGTAAATGTCTCCCACTCGTAACCTGTCCCTACTGCATTATTAAATTATCGTATTCGTCTTAACGTTTCTTTAAAGAATCTGTAGATTTTTTCCTCTTCAAATGGTACGTCTCGCTTTATTTTCAATACCTTTGTCCTTTTTCACACTATTTGTCCCCTGATATCAAAATTTCGATCACGATGCAAATCTCGAATTTCATGGGGAAATCCAGGCAATGCCTCAACTGGTGATGTTTCGATCATTCAACATAAAGGTGCAGCTTCGGGGAAAAAAGGCATAAAATGTTTAGAAGACCTTGACCGCAACTGATGCTCTGTTCTATCACTTTAATGTCGTCTTTGTGGAGAACATGAAGCTATAGAAGTCTGTAGCTTCATGGTTGAGAATTATACAGATCTGATCAGAGTTTTTCCTAGTGGAGTCAAAGAGGACAACTTTCTGAAATTTAGTACCACCTTTCCTTTCCAGGAGCTAGGAGGCAATTCAGACTGGATATTTTTAAATCTCAAAGTTCAAATCATATTTGCATATGTGACCTCTAACAAACAGACGAACTCTTTTCTCTTTCGCTTGAATATAGAGGAGGTTTGTGAAAAACTCATAGAAAGACAAGGCTTCATTCTCGGTCCATATTTATTTAATTTGTATATTAAATGACATTCCTCGCAATAATTATACTTCTCTTGCCTTGTACGCAGTTGACACTGCCATCTTGGACACTGCTCACTATCAAAATTTAAGGCAAGTTTTATTCAAAATCACATTGATACTCTGGGAGATTGGTTCATTAAATGGAAAATTAAAGTTAATCCCTCTAAATGCCAAGCGATCTACTTCTCAACAAGTTATAAAAATCCTCCCCGCATTTCCAAGTCGGTTTATAACTAAAATTATACTGAGTAGGTTATTAACTGAAAGAACTCTGTGAAGTACCTGGGTATTCAAAATGTTAAAAACAAAATGATCGGTAGAGTCAAATCGCTACGCTTCCTTGTTTTCAGCCCCTACATTAACGATAGGACATGGACATAGACAAAAAATTTTCGTGAGGTTCCAAATAGGGCTAAGAAAGCCCTTTACCCTCGGTATGGGTATGGGAAGCACTGAAGCTTTTCACGCATGGTCCTAGAAGAAATGAATCAAGTAAAAAAAAAAGTTAAGCTACAAAATAAATTAAAGAAGTTACAAAAATAAAAACATTAGAATTTAGTAAGTTAAAGTTAACACAAAATTAAATCAGCAAGACTTGTCAAAAAAAAATGTTCCAATATAAGATAAGATAAAAAGCAAAATATAAAGATTAAACTCTCAAAAGTCGAAGACGAGCCATAGAGGACCGCGAACAGCAAAGATATTAAACGCTGGGATCAAACCCAGGATGGGAAAGAACTATCAAGCAACCCGTGCTTGAAAACAGGCCGAAAAAGGAAGCAAGATGATGAATTTGTATTACAGATGTTAAAAAAGATCAAGCTTAACTACTGGTCGAGAGCAAAATGTGTCCCGCAAATTGATTGGTTGACGAAACAGGATCCTGGAGCTTAGCAGAAGATAATCAGGGAGGACGGCTCACAATTTGACAAGTATTCGCAGAGAAATATTACACCAACGAGACGACACACTTCCTTTTTCAAAAAAGCGTACGAGGATGTGACTGCATATAATTAGGGAAAAAAGGGGAGGTGAAAATTAAGTGGTCTAGAATGAATTTAAGGAAAACGGAATGACATAAAGAAAAAAGAAAAGAAAATAATAATTACAAGATAAAAAGAACTTTTTTATATACCATGCTTTTAAATTTTCTGTTGAATCATATAAACTTGACAATTCTATGTATTAATAAATACTTTTTTAAATTTTTTTTGATGAATTATCCCATCAATTTGAAAGAAAATGAAGTTAATTGGAAGTTAACTTGCATTTAACTTTTCGTTCCCGTTCTGGCCCATAGATGGCTGCTCCAGTCTACAAAACAAAATTAACTGAAAATAACTGAAAATTAATTTATTTCTGCTTAAAGATGGCTAAAAGTATTAAAAAAGTTCTGCGCAATTCTAAAAGTTTCAAATGTTTAGCTAGTCGGGAAGTTAGTTAAAAACCGATTGCAAGATTTGTACTGGACAAACACACACACAAACACACAAGAAAGCAAGTTAATAAAAACATGGTAAAAAATTAAATTATGGGAAAGAAGAGTTGGGAGTAATCCCAGTGTCAAACACTAGAGTCGCTCTAGGTCTACGATTAAATTCTCTATTGTCATAATCAGGAAGACTGGCAATTTCTTCATTAGGGGTAGAGTAAAGACTTATAAAATTTAGTGGCGAGATTTATTACAGCCAGGCGAATGGGTTCCATATTTAGATCTTTGTGGAGGGAGTAGTTAGTTTTATATCTATTGGCTTTAGTGATTAGACGTAAGGTTTTATTTTGTGTGCATTGCAATTTCTGAACATGACTGTTAGCCGCTGACCCCCATACAGGTACTGCATAAAGAAGTATAGGTCGAAGTACTGTTTTGCAAAGCAGAAGTTTATTTTCTATACTCATTTCCTTCTGGTACAGGAGGTGGGCAATATATCTTCTAGCTTTAAAATAATTGCAGATATTATTATTAATATTTCTCTTCCAAGTAAGCTTACTATCCATGAAGATACCCAAATATTTCACTTCCCTTTCAAAGTGGATGAGCTGACCATAAACGTTAACTGGGGGTGGGGAAATCCTATTATATGAAAAGAAGATAGCTTTTGTTTTACTGGGATTTAATTTAATACGCCATTTATCAAACCAGCGCTCAAGAATGTTAATGTGACGTTGGAGAAAAGTATGCATATATCTGACATTATGGTTTTTAGCGAGAATGGCTGTGTTATCAGCATAGAGGGCAAGCGAAGTGTTCGGGGTGGTGGGGATATCATTTATAAATAAATTAAATAAGACCGGTCCGAGTTTCGAACCTTGAGGATCTCCCGCATTAACAGGGCGTAGGGCTGAAGTGGTACCAGAATAGCTTACAGCAAAAGTTCTGTCCGAAAGATAGGATTGTATAAGTTTAATTAGGGCAGCTGGCATTTTAAATTTAATGAGTTTATAGATAAGGCCACTGTGCCAGACAGTATCAAAAGCTTTGAGAATATCAAAGAAGACAGCACCAGTCTGCATTCTGTTCTGTAGTCCATCATTAACGATAGGAATAAAGTTCTTCTCTATTCACAATACTAGGAATAAAGTTCTTCACTAGGAATAAAGTTCTTCACTAGGAATAAAGTTCTTCTTTATTCACATAAAACTAACTACTCCCTCCACAAAGATCTAAATATGGAACCCATTCGCCTGGCTGTAATAAATCTCGCCACTAAATTTTATAAGGACCTGTTCACATAGAGTCCGGTAACGGAAGCGACAAAGGAAAGATGGTGCTGAGACGGAAATAAACCAATCATAGGCGTTAAAAATTTCGTTGCTAATCATTTGGAGGTTTGTCATTGGTTAAATATATTTCAATACTTTATCGCTTCCGCTACCGGCATAGGCGTAGCTTCGGGGGGGGGGCGTGCCCTCCCCCCAACTTAACTTGAAATAAAAACTTAATAGAAGTTCAGTTAAAATCAGAAAATTGTAGTAAACTCTAAAGAAAGTTGTTTTTTTCCGCCTTTTCAAACTGTGAAACTGAAGATTCCGAATATGTGTTTAGCCTTCACATAGTTTTTAACAATGATATGATCCATAACAAAAATTCGATGCTGTATTTTTTTCCTCATTTTATTTTTGCTTTTATTATTTTTCATTTCATTTTTATTATATTCATTTTATTTTTATTATTTTTATTTTCCGCATTGTATAACTTTAGAATACTACTCAAACATCAAGTCTATTGTTATTCAATTTTAAAAAATTATAATATTTCATATTTTAAGGACCGTCCGGCAGTCAATGCGCAGAGGAGGACCCTAACTGAATTCAATTCGTGCTAGAGATGGGATATTGATATCGATATTACCGAAATATCGATATTTAACCTTCGATATTATGCATTATAATATCAATATTTGATTTACGTTAATATCGAATATCGATATTATATTATCGATTACACATTTTCAAAAGAATTTATTTGAAATAATCATAATTTATAAAAATTTGGGTTAAAAAATCTCAAAACCAAAGGGAAAAATAAATGGGATTCAAAAAAATTATACAGAAAAATTGTAAAATTAATCAATGAGGGTCTATATTCAACTGTTGAAACAAATGGATGAAAAAAACTATAATACAATGTTAAATAAAAGTTATAGGCTAATTCCAGGATGAAGTTTTCTTCCTGATAGTCTAATCTTAAAAGTCTTTTTCATCAGATTTACTACATGTGTAGATACATGTGTACTCCCTAAGACAAACATCTTTTGAAGCTTTTGGTTCATGTTGTTTTGAGTAAGAGATTTTTAAATTTAAAGGATAAAACTTTTTTGATTTTAAATAAAGTTCTCTGAGGACTTCCTGAAAACGAGCCAAAACGGGGCAAATTAATCCAGTAAGAATAAAAATTGATGGTGGAAATTGGCCTATAACTTTTATTCAGTAAGAATTATATACCACATCATTCCATCTCACTAAGGTGTTTGAAAGTCAGTTCCATTATAAAACCTGTCAGAAAGTTTCATATCAATCAAGTAAACAAGGCTAAATATTTTGAAATATCTTGAGTTTGATATTTATTAGAAATATAGAGTTGAAGACAGGTGAATTATTGTATCGAAATATAAAATGAAAAATATTTAATTAAAATATTACCATTAATTATTTTAATTTATGAAAGCCCAGAAGTGATTTAAATTGTGAATAGCTTATCAAAAAAATTTAATTTTAAAAAGATACATAAGTAAATCAGGCAAAAGAATTAAACTTAAAAACATTATTATTTATTTCTTTAAATACAAATAATTTCTAATACTATATACAAAGTAATTTTTAATGTAAGCAATCAAAAAATGTGTGAAAAAATCAAAAATTGTTCAACATATAAAAATGAATTCTAGAAAGAACAAAAAATGAATAAAAACAATTATTATCCATTAATTAAAAAAAAGAATTTTTCTCCCACTGAGTGGAGGAAAGAAGTTTATTCAATGTGACACGATTTCTGGCTGAGTTAATTATATTGCTGGCTTGAGAAAAATTCTTTCAGATGGCACTGATGATGAAGTCGCAGCCAAATATCGCTTGGCAACCCCGCTTCCTTTTGTATACCCCATCTTTCAGAAAATCCAGATCATTCTTGATGCATCTGTCTCCTCGGGGGAAATCTCCCGCGACTTCCGGTCAGTTAGTATGTCAGAGCATCTGGTCCCCCGGTGGTGGCTGTAATTTCCTTAAATTGAGCACTCCGCTAACGACTTGTTCAACGACACCGTCAATCTTTTCTTAAATTGGTCGCATTTGGGGAAGCTTTTCCCACTTAAAATTTGATCCAGCACCACCATATGTGGGTGCCTCTGACAACTTACATATCGCAGCCCGGCAAGAAAAGTGACACAACCCAAACATGCAGCATTTGAGAAAAATCAACTTAAAGAATACCATACAGCTTGAACTAGCATTACAATAAAACTAATATAACTGCCCTCAGATGGACAAATAGCGAGATAGAGATGTGTCGCTTTTCGAGCACGATGGGGCCCTTCATACATATTTTTCAACGGCATAACCTCAAAATTGCCATTTTTTGTGTCACTTTTCTTGCCGGGGTGCGATATATAATAAAGTATTAGTTTTGATGTTTTCCATATTGTTAAGTAAAAATTTACCTTCACTGTCGATTGCAATTAATTTGATATTTTTGTGGAATATAACAAGTTGTCTGGATGTTTTCTAAATGTGACCTATGCATACAAAAATTAACCACTATAAACAATAATCCTGATCAATTTTTTTTAAGCAAAGGTTCCTTATTATACCCATCAAATTTGTTTTTGAAAGTTATTAATACTCTAGAAATTGCAATAATCAAAACAATAAATTTTAATAAGCTAAATCATAAACTGATTTTTCAAGTAATAAAAGAAATTTATACTGGTCTTCCTATACCAGTAATAGTTTGCAATGAGCAACATACCATTGTGTCAAAATGTTATAAACTTTTATCTTTTTACACGTATGTATTTTATATGCAAACAAGAAAATAAAATTGCTCAACCATGCACTAATGTTAAAAAATTAAGAAAACAATCCAAATTATAGATCTCATTATTTATCATTAAATGTATCCTTTTATTTTATTTTACTTTTGAACTGAATTACTCTACTAATTTAATAATTGAACTGAATAATATCTTATATTTTATCATTAAAATTAACTATGATATTAAATTTAACTGTATTTCTATTCAATTTGTAAAGTATTGTGAATATCAATGAATAAAGTTGTTAATCTCTGTAAAACCTGTCATGTATAATTTTTTGTTCAAATTTATCTAGAGTAAATTCTATATCAAACATTCATTTTTATTTTATAATAATTTATTAATAGTGTATGTTGTTAATTTCAATTCTTTATAACTATGAAATACTTTTTTCTATTCAACATATTTTATAGTTATGGCAAATTAAGATACATGTCTGCGCTAAAGCCATCTTTTTCTTTTTTAATCGTTCACAAAAACAAAATGTTTCCAGTTACATGTCTACTGGAAATCAATATTTTTTTCTCTGCTAACTATTAATCGAAAATACTTAGTATCTGCTGATAATATTTTTACTGTAGAAACTTCATATAACTGGTAAATAATGTGAAGCCTTGATATTGAATTTAATCACTATTAAATTAGTTTTGATAAGTAAATAAGTTTTCATTATTCATAAACAATGTTTTCTACATTAATGCTTATGTAAAATCTGTTGCGCGTAATTTTTTATAAAAATAATACTTCAAAAATATTTTCCGATCTTTTTACTGTGAGAACAATCAAATCCACACTTTATAAAAATGAAAAAATATAGCTGATTTGTCTTTATCATTGCCATTAGGGTATTTTTTTCTTTTTAATTCGCTAAAAAAATTGGTAATCAGTAATTTACCAACTGGAAAGTAATACCCCCAGTTTTAAAAAGTGTAATCTGAGATGCTTAAGTGATTTTTGTTTCCAAAGGAAGATAATTGTGGGATTAAATACTGAATTGACTTTCTATTTAATAAATCATAATTAGAATTTTTTTTGTGATTATTGATAGAAAATGTTGCTTTTCTTTTTAAAGGATGTGTATGATGTATTATTTATAGTTGGTACAGCGCGTTGGGTTTCGGTGCTGAGGGTGCTCGAATCGAATCCCGGCGAAGCGCCACTGAAATGCCTCCTTTCGTGGTGTCCCTTCATAGGGGGTAAAACTGATGCCCCCATAATAAAATGGTCAGCAAAACTGCGGTGGATTATAGGCGAATGTCTTCACGACAAGTGCCTCCGCACTGGTTAAAATATATATATATATATATATATATATATATATATATATATATATATATATATATATATATATATATATATATATATATATATATATATATATATATATATACATATATATATACATATATATATATATATATATATATATATATATATATATATACACATATATATATACATATACATATATATATACATATATATATATATATACATATATATATATATACATATATATATATATATATATATATATATATATATATATATATATATATATATATATATATATATATATATATATATATATATATATATATATATATATATATATACACTGCTGGCCACCCACATTGCAACACCAAGAAAGACAAGAGATCTCACAGCAAAATTTATTTTGTAGATAACATGTTGACCAAGTATCAAATGATTAAATTTATAGACTTCTGTGAAGTGTGGTTCCTGCCAAAATCAGTAGCCAGAGTAGCCGCCATTGTTGGAGATCACCGCTGCCACACGCCTCGGCATTGATTCAATGAGACTTTGGATGAGTTCTTGGGGTACAGCAGACCAAGCACCTTCCACACGTTGCCAAAGTTGATCTGCTGTGGCAGCTGGGGATGGAATCTGGGTCAATCGTAGAGCAACCATGCACCACATGTTTTCTATCGGCGAAAGATCCAGAGAGCGAGGCGGCCAGGGAAGCAATTCAATCTGGCGATTGACGAAGAACCGTTGGACAATGCGTGCCACGTGTGGTCGCGCATTATCCTGTTGAAATATGGCTGTGGGCAAGCCCTGAAGGTAAGGAAGGACAACTGGCTCCAACACCTCGGAGATGTAGCGCTGGCTGTTTAAAGTACCGGCAATGCGTACTAGAGGTGTGCGAGAGTGATATCCAATACCGCCCCATACCATAATACCCGGTGCAGGACCAGTGTGGCGGTGCATAACGCAGCCGTTCAGCATCCTCTCTTCACGGTGTCTCCAGACTCGAATGCGACCATCGTGGTGTTGCAGACAGAAGCGTGACTCGTCAGTAAAGACAATTTCATTCCATTCTGCCGTCCACATCCTTCTGTCATCGCACCATTGGAGGCGGAGACGTCTGTGGTTCAGTGTCAAAGGTAGACAAAGCAATGGACGTCTTGCGGACAGACCACTCTGCTGTAAACGGCGTCGAATGGTACGCGCAGACACTGGATGATGCGTTACAGACTGCATGTTCTGTGCTATGGTTCGTGATGTGACTGAGCGATCCGTCACTGCCATGCGCACAATTTGCCTGTCATGACGTGAAGTGGTGCGCTGAGGTGGATGCGATCGAACACGCCGGTCCGTCGTACCCTCCTGCATCCAACGATCACACATCCGCATTACAGTTGTTTGGTTTCGTCCAACACGACTACCGATTTCCCTGAAAGATAATCCACAATCTCGGTAGGCCACTATCCTTCCTCTGTCGAACTCGGATACTTGATCAATAGATGATCGCTGTTTTCGACGAGGTATAATTGATCGTTTTTTGAAAAAAACCACAAGAAAAACACAATTTCCGAACTTGAAATCGTCGAAATCTCCAAGCCTTAAATAGCGCTTTGATGTGGCGCCAGAGGCGCGCGTGATGTGCGTCTGCGCTGAAATTCTAATCATTTGCATATCTCACCTCCGCTAATGCATGTTGTAAATTTCATGCTATTTGCATGTTTCCTTCAGAGTGTTGCATTTACAGTGGCCAGCAGTGTATATATATATATATATATATATACAGTGGTACCTCGACTTTTTAGAGATACGAGCATTCTCTCGGTAGATTTTTTGCTTCGAGTTACGAGCTAAAATTCGGGTTACACGCAAGCTTCAGATATCCCACCGCTAGTTTGAGCAGCGAATGTCATGTTACGTGCTCATCAAATGAGAACACAAGAGGCATACAAGATTTACAACCTTTATGTACAATTATTATACAGTTGTATAATATTATTCTGAGAGTACTATCCAGTCTTAAACCGAGATTGGATTCTGAGAAAACGTTCTTCGGATTCTTCGAAAGAAGAATCTGGACATTACAGCCACAGTGAAGGATGCAACAATCGCCCAGCTTCCGTGTCTCACTCGTTCACTTTCAGAGAGTAGCTGGTAATAAAAGCGAAATTGAGGAAAGCGGCGCGAAAAGATGAAAAATCAACGAATAAGATTTAATTTTTCAGTTCAACCTTTCTCCTCCTCTTCCATCAGCATCTTCAAGTCTGATCTCCAAGGTAAATGTTGTACATTACACTTAATAAAACAAATTTACTGCAGTACATTCTATTGTATTGCGTTTTTATACAATGTTCGTCGTTTATAAGCACGTTTTTCTTATTTAAAAACATAAATAAGAAAAACATAATACATAAATAAGTGTATATATAACATATATAATACATAAATAAGTGTAAATATATATGTTATGCTAATTGAGGGCCAGTAACGTGTTCAAGTGATGTTTATTTTTAAGTTTAAAAATCTGTATCTACTGAGGAAGATGTATGTGTAATATATAATCGCACTTCAGTAAAAATATGTAAGGTGGTGGCTTAGGTTCAGTGTTTGGTGGGCTGGTGAAAGATTTAAATCTTAAAATATTAAAATAGAAATGTAAATATCCTTTTTTCTTAGTCCCGTAAAATCCTATATTTCTCTAACTTACTCCTGTCTTGCGGTTGCTATGCAGTAATCCAATACATCTTGTTTGGCCATTTCGGTTCGGGCGTGCGTGGCTTGATCCTCACGTAAGGGGGAAGGCAATAATATCGAAACCAGCCCAAAGGAATGTTGATGAGTCCCACATAAGCGCAGGCTCCCTGCACCCCTTTGAGGAGCACAGGCCCTGCACGCGGATGGATACAGCCATAGGTGCCGGCAATGTTCGCAGCGAAAAATATTTAAACGAAAAAAGAAAAGCTAATAGAAAAGCCAAGTTTTGTGCAGAGAAAAAATAATATGACTGTCAACAAGAAGTTGTGTAAACAATGCTCCCAGTTTCGGCGTGTGTCGTACACCGGGGCTTCGGCCCGCACAGGAACTCCTTTTCGTCGCTCGGCTACGGCAGCGGAGGTTTCTTGGAGAAAAAAGAGTTTTGCGTGGGAGTTCTCTTCTAAAAAAAAAAACACTCTCCCTGCTGTCTGCTATGCTTGACTGTTGTTGCGGTCTCCGCCGTGACTGAAGATGCCCGCCGAGTTCAGCGCCACTTTTTGAGATGAACCATCCGCCGACTGCATTGGAAGGCATGCCTCTGTCTATTCCTGTCTATATTCCCTTTCTTTCCCTTTTCAACCTCTCCTCTTTTTTTTTAGTTAAGATACAGCCGGCTTAGGTAATATGCATTTTAATTATAAATATTTTTTTGAGCTCATTTAAGTTAATAATAAGGAGTAATAATGTGTCACCAGCCACCTCTAGTGTAAAATGCATGATGTAATATTTCAATTGTAACAAAATGTAAATTAATGAGGCATTGTTAATAAGTGTAATTGATATTTTAATATGTGTTAAATCTAATAAATTGTTGTTGCCTCTAACCTAGAATTCTGCTGTTTTGAGTTGGTTTTCTTGTCATATCACCATATTAACATTTTAGCCTGTCTATTTTTTTTAAAGTAAGGAATGCTATACGATCGCTCTCCTTTACACTATGTGTAGAGTGGTTAACCTTAATAGTAAATTAAAATAGAACAATAGTAACTAACCCAAATAAAAAATATAACATATAATTAAAAACATAAATAAGTGTAGCAAAAAAAATTGCGGTGTTTTGGGGGAGCCCGGAACAAATTAATGGCATTTCCATTCATTTCAATGGGGAAAACTGATTCGAGATACGAGTATTTCGAGTTACGAGCTAAGTCATGGAACGAATTAAACTCGTAATTCGAGGTACCACTGTATATATATATTGTACCAAATCCGAGAGACGGGAATATGTTTTAAAAAGTGAATTTCAAATACAGAAATAAATTTGCCAGTTACCGCAAATTGAAAAATGGAAATTTATAAAACACTTCTATAAATCTTAAATACACTTCTTCACAACTTGCAGAAGAGTAGACAAAATAACGTAGAATCTTCGCTGGAAGCTGAACAATTCCAGCACCTAAGAACTTTTCTTAACAAGGAGGGATTCAGAGATAGTAATTAATTAATACAATATAACAGTTATTAATAAGTAGCATATGACCTCAGTCTCCTTCCTCTTAAGGACCTCGTCTTATACCAGCCGAGACTAAAAAGAACTTTTTACAAGAAGAATATCACCTGTTGAAAAACCTCAACCGATCGCATCCAAACCAACTTTTGAACTGATCTTTTTATTCCACACTCTTATTCACCTAAGAAACAAAACCCGTGTTGCCACACCGCTCAACTAAACAATTTTCCAACAATAGACCCAAGAGCATGATTTATTACTTACTCCATGGTACACGAGTGAAAGTGCTAAACCATTGTTATATTTATCGTGGACTCCAAAACTTCGCATGCTGGGCGATAACACGCCAAGTTGGCCCCCAACTCGTAATATACATATAATATTAAAAAAACTAGTAATTTCTTAATTAAACACTCTTAACATTTAAAAACTATCAATTCCTTACTTTACTATTCAAAATTACATACCCCTTTTTAAATCCCTTAAGTTATTTAATTCCCTTTGGGCATTCGCGTTAAATTCCATTATTACAGCCTTAGGCAATATCATTAAAGATGGTTGTCTTTTTTAAGTAAAGGGACGCGGCGCGGCGTCAGTACAAATTTAAATCAGTTCTGCACATCAACAACTTTAAACCAATCAACTATTAAGACACACCCTATAATTACGTGATGGACTGAAGTTTAGAAGATATAAGTGTTGACATCCAGAATTAGAACGGATTCCTGTACTTTCTCTTGCTGCATTCATACCGACGGAGCGGTCGGTGATTTGAATAAAAATGTAGTCCGATAAAGTTGTGTTATGATTTGTGTCCGAGGGTTGAGATGATGCGGGAATGGATTTAAACATTTGTGATGCACGGCCGGGCGACAAGTCATCCATTTTAACCTCAATTAGATGAAGCAAGATGAATCATTTATCAAAACTATGCCACTCAGCCCTTCATTCTTCGGCCCGCGCCAGTGTTATTACACATATATATATATATATTATATATATATATATATATTATATATATATATATATATATATATATATATATATATATATATATATAACCATATTAGAGTGTGTTTCGGTTAAGCAATACTATTTCTCGCAATTTTTGTTTCCGTAACAGATTTCCTTCACAATTATTTTCTTTAATTTCATTTCCCTATTATTCAATTATTCAACATTATTCTGAAACTAATATACAATTATAACTATCCAAATCACAGGAAAAGGCTTCTTGTATAAGCAAGTTAGAGTATTAAACGTTTTGGTGTTATACTAAGCATTTAATAAAATAACTAAACTGGTTTGGATTTTTTTCCTAAATATTTAGCAGTTCAGAATAAGGAAAACTGTTACCAGGTTGTTTAGACGCGGAAATAATGATTTTTTTTCTTCTCGGGATAGAATGCATCTTATCTGTTTTGTTACTAATTCCATATTCCGTATTGGACGATTTGTAATAAATATTGTTACTAATGCTACTATAATGCAGTTTGACTCTTCATGTTGTACCGTAATAAGACAGCTAGTTAACAGGAAAAACAAACTTTATTTTATACCGACGAGACGAGGGGAAACACAACACAAATATTGGCGTAGAACTCATCACATTATAACGGTAGCATTATATCTCAGCTACTCAACAGAATCAAAAATAGTCGAGGTATATCACCTCAAAAACTGGCGTGGAACTCATCCGAACCACCGTTCTTCTTCTCTCCTAATTCGAACTTTTTTTCTTCTTCACTTCAGTTCGCTAGAATCGGTGAGTCGTCACAACTCCTCCCCCCCCCCCTTGAAAACTTTTCTAGAGTATTACGAAGGAAAAGTTAGTCAGATGGTATACAGGACCATCAAATATAAAATGATCACCATAGGGTTCATTTTGCTTTACTAAAGTTCACACAAGCAAGTACCAAGTGATTAAAGTTATTAAGGGTCCACACACAATACAACAAACAAAAAAAGAAACGTAAATGTAACATGTAATTAACGGAAAATCAACTGAATAAAGGTAGTGGATTGAATTCAAAACATTACCGATTCTACTAAATGCATGTTTATTTAATGCGTGATTTTGCTTTTGCTAATACATTAATTACTTCAGAAAAATTACAATTTTTTGCAATTTCTTTTTCGATGGTTAATATAGTAAGTGCATTTAAGCGTTCTGCACACATGCTTGACCGAAGATAATTCTTTATTAATTTTAATTTGCTGAAAGAACGCTCAGCACTTGCTATAGTAACTGGCAACGTAAAGAAAAGTTTTAACACAGTTAATACCTTTAGAAATAACTCATTATAATTATTATTTAGTATGTATTGCAATATGTCTTGTGCGTTGTTTACATCCCTTTCATTCAAAATCAATTCATGTGCAAGAGTACATTAATTCAGTTCTTGATCATGTTGGGCCCCGACAATCGCGGGGCCCCAATGCATAGCATAGTATCCGCCGCACACCTCAGATGGCCGGCCCTGTTTCTTACTAAAGCTTCAAGGTACTAGCTAACTGTTCATAGATTTATCAAAACATGAGTGAAACTGAATATGGTCGCGCAGACGGCTGTGGTCATCATATATGGTGATCTTCAATAGTTCTACAGGTATTGTTCCTGTTATCATGAAGTAAAAGTAACAATAAAAACGGGCATCAAGAGATAGTGTATCAGGGAATTTGAATTCAAGACCTCAGAACTCGTGTGGGTCGCGACCAACAGGGGAGTCGTGAAAAAAATCGAAGGAGTGGCGGATAATTTGAAGTAAAGTAATATCACATTGAATTATTAATTTTTAAAAATGTGCTTTAAAATTTCTATAAACACACATTTTAATTAAGCTCATTTATATGATTTTTTATATGTTGCTAGTAAGCTTGTTGAAAGAGTTATGGTCATATTTCGCAACACGAGGGATAATTAGACCGGGACCTACTGCCTAAAGTCGATTCCGAAAGGCTACAAAGGCCCATACCAAAAGTGGAACTCGAACCGACAGACTCTGGCACTGAAAGCCAGCGCCCTGCTTTTTTATATGTTGAAAAATATAGGATATGATACTTGGAAAGAAATATCTCTTTAATTGTGTCGCCCCCTAGTGGCACTATCTGTAATATGGGAGTCGAGCAGCGGCACGCGCCGTCGAAACATGTGCTCACTCATTCTAAAAATAAAATAAAATTACAGTTCACTGCCTACGATTGATCTTTTCAATCAAACTTCTAACGTAATTAAGACCATAAATAAGTGGTCCGTGCTAGCCCTAGTGTGGAATTCAACCAGCTCTAGAATGGATAAATCACTAAAAACTCTAAATAGAACCTGCGGGCGAGTTAAATCGAAACTCGTGAAGATCGAAAAAAACGTTTCTCAATTTACCGAGAAGAAAGAGAGTTTAATAGAAATCTCTCCTTGAGATCAAAGGTGATATTAAGATCTTACACGAGGAATTTTATGCTTTAAATCTATCAGATGGAGAGGTCGAAAGTAGCGAAACTGCATTATCCGAACTGGAGGATCTGCACGACAGTTTGGAGGTAAGCCTAAAATATCTTCTTTCGTCTGGAACTTTATCTAAAAATGCATTTAAAGATGAACTCAAATCATCATGTAGTCTGAAACTACCTGACATTCCACTGCCACAGTTTTCGGGCAGTTATGACGAGTGGCCATTATTTGAAAATCAATTCAATGATCTAGTGGCCACAAATGATTCTTTGAATGATATACAAAAGCTTCATTATCTCCAATTATGTTTAAAAGGAGAAGTGAAAGCCATTCAAACGCCCGACGATACATTTACGTCGTTGTTCAATACTTTAAAAGAGCGATATAAGAACAAAAAGCTTATAGCTCATTCTTACATAAACTCTATTCTAAACATCGAAAAGATTCATCGTGAATCTGCTAAAGAACTAAGAAGACTTATTGATGCTGTATTAAAGCATGTTCGAGGACTGAAATTGTTAGATTTAAGTACTAACAAACTTTCTGAATTAATTCTGATCAATATTATCAGTTCAAAATTAGACAGAGAAACGAGGAAGGTGTACGAAATGACCCAGGTGACTGGCAAACTTCCTGACTGGGAAGAATTTGTAAACTTCCTAAATAAACGCTGCCAGATATTGGAAAAATATGCAGCGTAGTTACTATGTTCCCAAGTCCAAACCAGAATCGCAATTTAAATCTAAAAGTTTAATTCTGGAAAGGGATCAGAAAATTTCGTGCTATATGTGTGGAAAAACAAACCACGTAATCTACAAATGCAAAATATTTCATGATTTGACAGTTAAAGAACGGATTAATGAAATTAGAAAAAGACAGCTATGTTATAACTGCTTGGAACCCCATAAATTTAATCAATGTAAAAGTCTTAAAAACTGTAAAATCTGTAACAAGCGCCATCATTCTCTAATTCACCGACATGATTTAATGTCGAAACCCACTTTCGTAGAGGCGCCAGATGGCATTAACAACAATTCTACTAGCATAAACAACTATCCATGCACGGAACTTACTCAAGGTCAAACAACCACTAATGTTCCCCCTCTAAATGAAGTTGCAGGCGCTGCGGAATCAAACTGTTTCTCATCTCTAACCGATAGCAATAAATTTGTGCTTTTACAAACAGCCATAGTTTACGTTCGAGATTCAAGGGTAATATCTAAACCACTACGTGCGTTACTTGATTCTGGCAGCCAATCTTGTTTCGTAACAACTGAGTGCGCGGATTTATTGGGTTTGAAAAAGAAAAAAGTTAATGCACCTATCTTGGGTTTGAATGGTTCACCCTTAACAGTAAAAAATAAGATCTCTACTGTAATTTCTAACACTAGCGGATATTTTAAAAGGAATATTAAATTACTTGTAGTGAATAAGATTACGAACTTCACGCCTTCTAAACCTCTTGAGATATCAAACATTAAATTTCCGTGTAACATAAAATATGCTGACCCACATTTTTCATCTCCAAATAAAATTGACTTGTTAATAGGTTCAGAGTTCTTCTATGAACTTATGGGAGCTAATAAGATAAAATTAAATAATGAGAATATTATTCTTCCACAGTCTGTGTTTGGTTGGCTTACAACGGGAACAATAGGGTTAACTAGAGAAACCGAGCCCGTTAATACCCTTCACTGCTATCATGCCTCAGAAGAAATACCAGAAATCAGTCTGAAGAAGTTCTGGGATCTTTAAACTATAGGCATTAGAGACGAATCTAATCATGACGAAACTGACAAAGCTTTAGAGATTCATAATAAAAATACCGTTTTCAAAAATGGACGGTATGAAGTACATCTACCGTGGAAAAAAGACTTTAAAGAGTTAAAAGATAATTTCTCTGTAGCTAAGAAGCGACTACAAAGTTTTATACGTAGACTTAGCCAAAATCGACAGATGTATTTACAATACAAGGACATTATTAGTGATTACTTAAAAAGTGAAAGAGTTGAACGGGTTGAAAACTCAACAGAACCTGCAAACCAAGCATTATATTACATGCCGCATCAGGTGGTATGCAAACAAGATCGTCTGACGACGAAGCTGAGAATTGTGTTTGATGCCAGGGCACATGAGTACGGTCATTATCATTGACCGATTGTTTATACACAGGTCCTAATTTAAATCCTAATCTCCTAGAGTTACTGATAAATTTCAGATTACATAAAGTTGCCTTTACGTCAGATGAGGAAAAGGCATTTCTTCAGATATCTTTAACCGAGAAACATCGAGATGCAGTTTGATTTCTTTGGATAAATGAAAATCACTTTAATGAAGGAAAATTTTGTGTGGAGACATACAGATTTCGACGTGTACTATTTGGTGTAAATGCAAGTCCCTTTCTACTGTCAGCAACCATAAAGAAACATGTAAAAAAATTCCAAAATGAATTCCCGATCACTGCGAGAATACTAGACTCATGTTTTTATGTCGATGACCTAATCGCTAGAAGAGATACTGTTGACGAAGCTTTTCAGGTATCTTACGAAGCGAAGAAGATCATGTCGAGCGCTGGAATGCAGCTGAGAAAGTGGTCGACAAATGATCGAGTTTTGATGAAAAATGGGAGAAAGATTTTAGTACACATCCGATTGAAAACTCGGATAATACAGAATCAAATATCAAAGTGTTAGGACTAAGTTGGAATACTGATGAAGATACTCTCACTGTAGACATACGAGGCTTAATGGACTTCGTATAAGCCCAAAAGAACACAAAACGTTTCCTATTACAAGCGGCTGGGAAAATTTTTGATCCTCTAGGCCTTATACAACCATTCACCATCCGTATCAAGTGCCTTTTTCAAGAGCTATGGGTTAGAAAAGTAGCATGGGATGAAGAATCTCCTTCTGATGTTAAAAATCAGTGGGATCAATGGTGTTCTGAACTTTCTCAACTTGCTGAGCTAAAAGTCCCAAGACTGTGTTTGAATGATCCTGATTCTGAAATAGAATTACATTGCTACAGTGATGCCAGCAAAAAGGCCTACGGAACAGCCATTTACTTACGCGTCATAAATAAAGACTACATTGATGTGAAACTAGTCACATCCAAGAGTAGAGTCGCACCCTTGAAAAAAATTACGCTTCCGAGGATGAAGCTTCTTGGCGAACTACTTGCTGCACGTTTAGCCAACGAAGTGAAAAGAATTGTTAATTTAAAGAAAGAAACTAAAATGTTCTTCTACACTGATTCAAAGATTACATTGTATTGGATAAAAGGTTCTAGCAAACGGTGGAAATCCTTTATAAGCAATCGTGTGTCCGAAATCCAGACATTGACAGATCCATCAACCTGGATGCACTGTCCAGGTATAGACAATCCTTCTGACTTGGTGACAAGAGAAATTAGTGCCCAGTCTCTTACCAAAAGTGCATTATGGTGGAACGGTCCCTCTTTCTTGAGTCAAGAAGTGAACTGTGCAAATGATGTGGACCTAATTATGCCAGAAGAACAGTATGCCAACGAACTTAGAAAAAACATTGACTCTCCTGTTAATGACTCTAAAATATCATTAATATCCTCTAATGACAAACCTTTCTGTTACAGCATTTTAAACATTAGTAATAATTATATGACGATTGTTCATATTATCTATATATATAAAACAGTTCCGTAACTGACTCACTGACATACAACACACAGACCAAACCGCTGGACCTAAAGGGCTGAAATTTTGCATGGCGATTCTTCTTATGGTGTAGGGGTGCACTAAGAAAGGTTTTTGAAAAATTCTTCTTAGATTTTTTTAAATTTAATTTTTAAGCTGTTTTAGTAACTTTTTTTGAGTTTGCATTCAAAATAATAATTTGAGTGTTATAAAATTTATATCACGAGAAAGATCATGAAAATTCCTTTAAAATGAAATCTTTTTCGAATCTTTACCTCGATTTTCTGATTTTTGGTGAATTTTTAAAGATAAAATTTTAGAATTTAATTTATTAAATGCTGATCACGTGATTTCTTTTTATGGTACTTTAAATAAATTTATCGTCATGTGCATAACAACTAAATAGATAAAAAAAAAATTTTTCTCTTTCTAATGCAGCAGACGATTGGATATTATAAAAAAAAAAATATATATCCCTTATGATTTTTTTATAAATATATATATAAATATAAATAAATAAATAAATAAATAAATATATATATATATATTGATTGTACCAAAATCGTGGTACGGAAAGTTCTTTTTTTTTACAAGTGCATTCAACGAAATGAAATAAATATGCCAGTTACCACAAATGAGAAACAGAGATTTTTATAGATATCAAAACTAACATAAATCTTCTTTTTACAATCTTCGCTGGACTTCAACACTTTCCAGCTCCTAGGTAGTTTTCTTGACAAATTGTGATTTAAAAGAGCTTTAATTAATAACACATAAAAATATAAGCAAGTGAAATTATACAACCTTTCACAACTATATCGAGGCCTCCGAAATCTATGCCAAGGTCTCCCGTTACATCCGTCACGACAAACTACCTAAATTAATCAATCACCTATCTCGTCAAGGATATCGCTTCAACTCAATTGCAGTTCTAAAAACCTATTTTATCTCGCAAAACAAAACCCGCGTTGCCACACTACACAACCAAACGATTTTCCAACAATCAACCTAAAATCCAGATTTATCACTTACTCCTTGGTTTTAATTCCACAACTCCCGAAACATCGCACTTTGGCGATAAAACGCCAAATTGGCTCCCAAACATGTAACAATATATATTACATTAATTGTATACAATGATCGTTGTATTTATTATAAATATATATATTTAGTTTTTTTGGCATTAATTGCATACATTGACCGTTGCATTTAATTTGAATGTACTCCGTAGAGAAGTGCGGGTTTTCAGCTAGTAGCTTATATTTACAGATTTATCTTCAATTGCAAAAATACGAAATGTAAGAGAAAAGGTACGTTAACAAACACAGAGTTAAAATACGCCATTTCTAAACTAGTTAAAATGGTCCAGAGTGAGGATTTTCCAGAGGACTTAAAGGCATTAAAAAGTAACAAGCCAATTCCTCAAAAGAGTAAGTTAAAAAATTTATGCCTAATAATCGATAATAATGGAGTTATTCATGTCGGAGGTAGACTTCAAAACTCCGAATTATCGTATGATAAGAAACATCCTATGATTATTCCAAAAAATCACAAATTAACCGAGTTGATATTTACATATTTTCATAAAAGATTTTTTCATGTAGGACCCCAAACTTTGATTCATTTTATTAGGATGTCATTTTGGCCTATTCAAGGTAAGTCTTTAGCAAAGAAGGTTGTACGTAATTGCATGCAATGTTTTAAACACAATCCAGTTATCAGTGAACAATTAATGGGTAATTTACCATCAGTTAGGATACAACCAAGCCCACCTTTCACTAATACTGGTGTTGACTTTACGGGCCCCTTTGAAGTAAAATATAAGGGACAGCGCAAAGGAAATTATTCCAAAATATACGTGTCAATATTCATATGTTTAGCCACAAAGGCCATTCATCTTGAAAGTGTCTCAGATTTAACAACAGAAGCATTCATCTCGGCTTTAAAAAGGTTTTTACCAGAAGAGGCAAAAGCTCTTCTATATTTTCAGATAACGCAACTAATTTTCGAGGAACCCAAACAGAGTCGAACAGACTTCGAAAAATGGTATGCAGTCCTGATGAAAAGGTAGGAAATTATTTGGCTTCTGAAGGTGTAAGTTGGAACTTTATACCCCCTAGATCTTCCGAATTTCGGTGGTCTATGGGAAAATGGTCATATTAAATTCTCGACCCTTAGTCCCATTATCCTCAGAGATAAATAACTATGAAGTCCTAACCCCTGGACATTTTCTCATCATCGGCAGACCGATCGAAGCCATTCCAGAACCAAACATTACTGATAGAGCTGAAAATAAGTTATCGAAATGGCAACGTATCACTAGATCAGTGCAATTAATTTGAAAAAATTGGAGTAGAGATTACCTAAACCACTTACAAAATCGAAACAAATGGCAATTTGAGAAAAGTAATGTAAATAAAGGAATTTTGGTCTTATTAAAGGAAGACAACTTACCACCGTGTAAGTGGCATATGGGTCGGATAATAGAAGCAATACCAGGTCCTGATACTGGTGTTGCTTCTGGTGTGTCCTGATACTAGTACCAGGTCCTGATACTGGTGTGAATAATGGTCAGAGTAGTCAGGGTGCAAACTGTAAAAGGTGTATTTACTTGAGCTATTTCTAAAATTTGCATTTTACCTACTTCAAATACAATTGAGTAAAATGACAAGTCATAAAAGGTTATGTAGTAGTTTATGTATTGTGTACTAAGAATTGTGTGTTATTGATATTATAATTCAAAATTTTGTATTAATTTTTCTAATTGCAGAAAATACTCACTGTACATCACTGTGTTACCTAAATGTTAGACTTTGCGTTTCAAATGTTGTGATTATTCTAATGTAACTTCATTCTTTCCTGTTGAACTTTCCATTTCAACGGGGGGAGTATGGAAAGAAATATCTCTTTAATTGTGTCGCCCCCTAGTGGCACTATCTGTAATATGTTAGTCGAGCAGCGGCACGCGCCGTCGAAGCATGTGCTCACTCATTCTAAAAATAAAATAAAATTACAGTCCACTGCCTACGACTGATCCTTTCAATCAAACTTCTAACGTAACTAAGACCATAAATAAGATACTGTTAAATAAGGTGTTAGACAGTCTTGCAAGGCTCTACTGACATTGCTTCTACCTATCTGTGTGCAAATCTGTGTTTAGTTTTCAAAATGAGTAGCTATTGAAACCAAAAGACCTAAACTGGAAGACAATACGAAAGTAGCACTCAAATATTTAACCAAATATTTCCTGCTGTCCACGGTCACCCTTCTCATTAATTATTCACTATTTTAATTTTATATAAATAATTTTCCGTATCTATATATATAAAACAGTTCCGTAACTGACTCATTCATTCACTGACTGACTGACATACAAAGCACAGACCAAACCGCTGGACCTAAAGGGCTGAAATTTTGCATGGCGATTCTTCTAATAGTGTAGGGGTGCACTAAGAAAGATTTTTCAAAAATTCTTCTTAGATTTTTTTAAATTAAATTTTTAAGCTGTTTTTTAAACTTTTTTTACGTTTGCATTTAAAATAATACATTGAGGGTTATAAAATTTATATAACGAGAAAGATCATAAAAATTCCTTCAAAATGAAATTTTTTTCGAATTTTTAACTCCATTTCCTGATTTTTGGTGAATTTTTAAATATTAATTTTTAGAATTTAATTTATTAAATGCTGATCACGTGATTTCTTTTTCTGGTACTTTAAATAAATTTATCGTCACGTGCCAAAAAAAAAAAGACAAAAAAATATTTTTTTCTTGCTAATGCGGCAGACGATTGGAACTTTATTTTGTCTATAAAAATATCCCTTACGATTTTTTATAAATATGTTTTTTTTTACATCAATTGTATACATTGATCGTCTTATTTATTATAAATATATATATATATATATATATTTATTTTTTTTTGGAATTAATTGCATACATTGACCGTTGTATTTAATTTCAATGTACTCCGTAGCGAAGCGCGGGTTTTCAGCTAGTCTATATATATAAAACAGTTCCGTAACTGACTCATTCATTCATTCATTCATTCATTCATTCACTGACTGACTGACATACAACGCACAGACCAAACCGCTGGACCTAAAGGGCTGAAATTTTGCATGGCGATTCTTCTAATAGTGTAGGGGTGCACTAAGAAAGATTTTTCAAAAATTCTTCTTAGATTTTTTTAAATTAAATTTTTAAGCTGTTTTTAAAACTTTTTTTACGTTTGCATTTAAAATGATACATTGAGGGTTATAAAATTTATATCACGAGAAAGATCATAAAAATTCCTTCAAAATGAATTTTTTTTTTAATTTTTACCTCCATTTCCTGATTTTTGGTGAATTTTTAAAGATTAATTTTTAGAATTTAATTTATTAAATGCTGATCACGTGATTTCTTTTTCTGGTACTTTCAATAAATTTATCGTCACGTGCGTAACAACTAAATAGAGAAAAAAATATTTTTTTCTTGCTAATGCGGCAGACGATTGGACTTTATTTTGTTTATAAAAATATCCCTTACGATTTTTTTATAAATATGTTTTTTTTACATCAATTGTATACATTGATCGTCGTATTTATTATAAATATATATATATTTATTTTTTTTTAATTAATTGCATACATTGACCGTTGTATTTAATTTGAATGTACTCCGTAGCGAAGCGCGGGTTTTCAGCTAGTCTATATATATAAAACAGTTCCATAACTGACTCATTCATTCACTGACTGACTGACTGACTGACATACAACGCACAGACCAAACCGCTGGACCTAAAGGGCTGAAATTTTGCATGGCGATTCTTCTAATAGTGTAGGGGTGCACTAAGAAAGATTTTTCAAAAATTCTTCTTAGATTTTTTAAAATTAAATTTTTAAGCTGTTTTTTAAACTTTTTTTACGTTTGCATTTAAAATAATACATTGAGGGTTATAAAATTTATATCACGAGAAAGATCATAAAAAATTCCTTCAAAATGAAATTTTTTTCGAATTTTTACCTCCATTTTCTGATTTTTGGTGAATTTTTAAAGATTAATTTTTAGAATTTAATTTATTAAATGCTGATCACGTGATTTCTTTTTCTGGTACTTTCAATAAATTTATCGTCACGTGCGTAACAACTAAATAGACAAAAAAAAAATATTATTTTCTCTTTCTAATGCAGCAGACGAATGGATATTATCCAAAAAAAATGCATATCTCTTACGATTTTTTTATAAATATATATAGATAGATAGATACATATTTTACATCAATTGTATACATTGATCATCGCATTTATTATAAATATATATATTTATTTTTTGGCATAAATTGCATACGTTGACCGTTGTATTTAATTTGAACGGGTTTTCAGCTGGTAAAGCATAAGGGCCTATTCACATAGAATCCGTCAGTTCTCATATTGACATGTTTTAAACTAATTACAGGCCTTAAAAATTTCGTTCCTAATCGTTTGGAGGTTTGTAATTGGTTAAATATATTTCAATAAGAGTAAAGCTGACGATGACAGATTCTATGTGAACAGGCCCTAACTCGGAAGCTCCGCCCCGGGCCTCACTTACTAAGGGGGCCCCACGACAGGGGTCTTTTCTAAAATTAAATGATAACTTTACTACAAAAAATTACATTTTTAATTTTTTTAAAAAATCAGACAAAAACTTTATTGTTTTTATAAAATATTACACTTGCATATTTTAGCGACTTCCAACATTTCACGTGCCTCCCTCCCCCCCCAACTTAACTTGAAATAAATTAAAAACGTTAATAGAAGTTCAGTTAAAACCATAAAATTGTAGAAAACTTTTAAGAAAGCTGGGTTTTTTGCCGCCTTTTCAAACTGTGAAACTTAAGATTCCGACTATGTCTTTAGCCTTAACATAGATTTTAACAATGATATGATCCATAGCATAAATTCGATGCTATATATTTTTTTGATTTTATTAATATTATATTTATTTTTCTCATTGTATAACTAACTACTCAAACATCAATTCTATTTTTATTCAATTTCAAAAAATCCCAATATTTCATATTTTAAGGACCGTCCGGTGGTCAAAGCGCTGAGGAGGGCCCTAACTGAATTCAATTCGTGCCCCCCCCCCCCCAAAAAAAAAAAAAAAGAAAAGTTAGAAGCACGCTACGCCTACGGTGCTGAGAGATGCCATCGATCTGACGCTGAGTTGTTGAGAATCGCCCGACATTCTTCGTCGTATTCCAGAACCCACGAACTTTTCTTGATGTATTTTAAAATTTTGCACGCAACCGTATTTATCCTAGAAGTGCAATAAACACATGAAAATCATTAAATAGGCTGATAGTCTTTATTTTAGGCAAATTCCTTATAGACCAGGCCCTGATTTTCCATTAGGCCCGGAACTAGTAAGTTTTTTTGGGCCCCCGAATGTTGGGGGCCCAAAAAAACTTTTATTTTAAAAGAAGAAAAAAAAAAAAAGAAAATTTCCAATTCAGTTTTTTTTATTTTACCTTTTTCAATATCAATTTTTATTATATATACTTTCAAATTTGATTGATTGGTTCATCATATGTATGGTTATATGTATAGTTCATATGTATGTTATAGTGTATATAAGGGATTACTAAGTTTTTCTGGTTGCATTGTATTGGTGTTTTAATTTAATTAAGAAGTTAAAATGTTGTATTGCTTTTTGTTATTTGATAATGCTCTAGGCTTCTACGTTTCAAATAGCCAATTCTCGGTAAAATGATACTTTCACAATGATCCATGATTATTTTTTGTGTGTGTCAATTTTGGAAATTTTACGCCCACATCACTGTTAGGGGGCCCCCATCGCCCCATCCCGAGTTGTGCCTAAAGAATTTTCTAAATCGGGCCCTGTTATAGACTGGTTAGTTTTCTGGTGTCAGAAGTCCTGATTTAAGCATTAGGTTGAGGAAAGACTGACGGATGACGACGATGAGCCTGGAAATTACAGGTAAACCGATTCTTTGTGTCAGATTCTGGTTTTGGCCTAAAAAATTTGAATAATGTTGTGTGTTTTGGAAAATTTGGAAAATTGATCGATGCTGTGGAGAAGCTGTGCGACGAGTCTGAAAACCTAGATACAAGAGGATCAGCTCAGATTATAATGGCAAATGTTTGCGATTTTAAGTTTATAGCGTTTCTACGCCTGTGGTCAGACATTTTGGAGGAAATCAACCACACTCAACACTACCTGCAAATTCAGGGGATTTCCTTGGACAAGGCTTTAAATAAACTAAGAGCATTGGAGCTTTTTATTCAGTAAAGCAGAGAATCTTTAGTTAGTGATGCTTTGGACTTCACTTCCCAGAAATGTGAAGAAATGGAAATTGCTATTCAAAAGAGAGGCAGAAAAAGAACGAAAGAGATGATGCCGGGTGAAAAAGCTAAAGATGAGGGTTTATCTTTACAAGAAGAACTAAGGAGGTCCATGTTCCAGGGCCGCCCAGAGACTTTACGGGGCCTGGGGCAAACTTCTGTCGGGGGCCCCAAGAAAAAAAAAAAATTGCAAAGAGACGAAAACACACATTCAAATTAAGTTATTCATACTTAAAATTGTTTGCATGAATGATTAACATAATTATTATATTTCATTGCACTGCTCTTGTTATATTTTCTGAGGAAATCTAATAAATAATTTTAAAAAAAAATTTTTGGGGCCCCTCCGACAGTTGGGGGCCTGGGGCAAAGTGCCCCAGTTGCCCCCCCCCCTCTGGGCGGCCCTGCCATGTTCCAGTGTGTAGATAGGTTGTATTTGGAACTCCAAACAAGAACAAAATCCATGGAGAACATTCATAACAAATTTGAAGTATTGCAGTCGGTTAATTTGATCAAAGCTCCAGATGAGAAATTTCCAGAAATTATTTCTCGTCTAACTGAAAGTTACGACGAATTTTCTAAGGACGAGGTTTTGCCAGAAATGAAAAGACTAAGACGTAATTGGTCGGATAGCCCTTACGTCTAAGGACATCCATCAATCGTTTCTGCATAGATTGAACCAGTTTGAATGTTTCATTAGGAGATATATTATTCCATTCCATAATGATAACCTTCAAATATTAATACAGAGGAAGTCAAAAAGTGGTCAGCTCTTCAAGTTTTGCAGTTCATTGTTGGTATGGAATTTCAAGAGTCAGTACCAAACTTGTGTTTAGCACTAAAGTTGTTTTTGACGATTTGCATTTCAGTCGCAACTTGTGAAAGAATTTTTTCGAAATTGAAAGTCATCAAAAACTTTTTGCGCTCAACAATGAGCCAAATCATACTAAATGGCCTAGCAATGTTATCCATCGAGAACAAGTTGGCTATCAAAACAAATTTTCATGAGAAAATTAGACAATTTTCTGATGCAAAAGTTAGAAAAAGACAATTTTAAAAGGAGGCTTTTACCTATTTGACATTAATACAGAATTCTTAATTTAACTTGCCTATATGGAATTTTTAAAAAAGTTTGTTTTTAATAAGTTTTCAGAACGCACCTTTTGGAAACACCCTTTTTGGAAATTCCCCTGGGTCTCATATAACATGGTTTCACACAACACGGCATTTTCTAGGTGATGTATTCCCATTCTATTTTTTTCATACTGATACTGTGAATGTGTATTAACTTGTGAAAAGTAAAAATTTTTAAAGTTTAATTACCAATAAAGTTAACGTAGATCAAAGTGAGGTATTTCTTTGGTTTTCCTTGAAGCTACCTGAATATTATAAGTAAGTATTGGCGCCAAAATGGCTCCTATTTTTTATATGAATTTTATCTTTAACTATTATCGCTTTTATTAATCAAACGGCCAAGCCTTTTACCATTCACCTTGGCCCGTCGAAAAATTCATACAACGAAAACCAGCGCCGTACAATTGATGTTAACCTTGTACAGAACAGTAAGTTAGCGAGCTCATGGCTCAGGCGGTTAGAACGTTGGTTTCGGAGCTGTGCCGTGCGGTACATCATTGGTTCGATTGCTCGAACCCAGGCCTTTACATAAGACCTTTTTTATTAATTTAACGCTTAAACAGTAATGATCATTGCTCACCTCGTACTGCACGAGTTCGCCCCCTTATTCTGTTAATTTTTTCCCTGCACACAGGGGCGTGCCGACGGGACAGGCCCCCCCCCCCCCCCCCACAGAGCTAAAATAAATTTTTTAAATTTACAAAATAATGCAAAAATATTTCGTATAGGCCTAATAGTAATTGTGTTATTTATTCTTTACCAATACAATCTTTATTGCACTTACATTTTTAGCGATCTTTATTGTTATAATTTTAACGCTATACAGTGCCAGAAACAGTATTTCTAAAGCCAAGTGCCGAGCGCTGTTTATACACTTCTACAGTACTATCCGCAAACCGTTAACCGCGAAGAGGGAACCGAACCCTTGCCTATCAAAGTATTGAAGGCGTCTTTTTTTCAACAGGGCACGCACGCACTGTTTCGTCGCGTATCTGCTTTAAAAAGCTCGTCTTGTTAGATTTTCATTCCAATAATGACGGGGGCGTCGCTTTAAATATTTTATCCGAATTCATAGATATATGATTTTTAAGAAGTGGCATCTAGTACTCTAGATAGCCTAAAATGGCATTATTTAACACCTAATTTTCAAAATTTTCAAGGGGAGGACCCCCCCCCTTCTGCCGGGGGGTATTCCATACCCCCCCAGACCCCCCGGAAGACACCCCCTTCTAGTCCACCCTGATAATAGAGCGCCAGGGAAATGGACGACCCCTAGCACATGGAGGCCTTGACCCCCCAGAACAAAATCCTGAGCACGCCACTGCCTGCACAGGTCAATAGCCTGAGGAGACTGTCTGCAAGGCAAAAAAAGGCTATCTGTCATTAGAAAAAGTTAAAAATTACCTTTTTTTTTTGGGGGGGGGGGGCCCAAAAATAAATCCGCCCCGGGCCCCAGATGGTCTAGGTACGCCACTGTTCGCAGTGCATCAAAAACAATGTGTCCAGCAAAAATCGATTTGATTAATTCATTTGGTAATTAGCAATGTTTCTCGAGAAACATGACTAAGCGAGGAGCGTACTTGAGGCTATCGAAATATTTTCAACCGATTGTAGTTACACTTCGTGGGGAAAAAGTAACGACAATTGCAGATCGAATTAGAACGTAAAAAAATATATCCAGTTATGTAAAATGATAGTTTTGATTTTCTTCCTCTTATGAACTCGGAAAGCGAGTTTCCAGGGATGCTTTTGGTTGGTTTAATGGCACAAGGTCCTGAAAGGACAAGCTGCGCCACAGGGGTGCTTTTGGAGGACACGGGTCGATTTGAAAATCTGAAACATGTCCTGGACCCATAAATCTCACTCCTTTCTGACAATATTAAAACAAATTATAACAATGAGCAATACACCACCATACTTTCTCAAAATTTTAAATATCGGGATGTTCTATTATCCAACAAGTCCCACAAGACGGTACAGGATGATACAGTGGAGTCCCGATAATCCGAAACCAAAAGTAAAAAAGAACTAAGGTTACAATAAAACCACAGTGATACTAATTAATATAAAGTATATTTCGGAAAATTACAAGAAAATTCAAAGTTAGACAATGTACTGAACCAATTATTACTGAACTTTATTGGTTCGAAAAAAGCTGTTTTTTTTTTTTTTTTTTTTTTTTGGTCGAGGGGAAGTATACCTCTCCCTTGAAGACAAATTACGCCAACGCGTCAGAAATATGGCATCCGCATGGTCGCGGCGGAGTGTTGCTCTACATAGCATAGCGCTACATCAAATGCAGTCGCGGCGTCTGAGTGGGATACCCTCTACTCGCTGTCACCGTCTGCTTCACCTTCACTCTCGTCTGAGACGTTGACAAGTGCTTTCAAAACCATTTCAACAATCTGCTGATCGTCTAAAATCCAACTATCGAGCAATGTGGCGTATCATTAGAACAACTTAGGGCCTGTTCACATAGGAGTCCGTTGCGTAGCGTTAAGGGAAAGATGACGTTGAGACGAAAATAAACCAATCATAGGCGTTAAAAATTTGATTGCTAATCGTTTCGAGGCCTACGATTGGTTTATTTTCGCCTCAACGTCATCTTTCCCTTAACGCAACGCAACGGACTCCTATGTGAACAGGCCCTTACTCTCTACTGTACTGTACGATACTGTTCTTACGGTCAAGACATACCTTATAAAATAGTTTAGACGGACCATATAAAGTAAACTGTGTAATCACGCGTAATATGTAATATTTATATAATCGCACGTTATTATGTAATTTAAGTTTATTTTAAGAAATATTAGCTTAATCCGAAAAGGGTCTGGTCTCAATCATTTCGGATTATCGGGACGCCACTGAAGTACGATTCCCTGCACCTTTCGGGTACCGAATTGGTTCCAACATATTTATGGGAGCGATGTATGGCCAAGAAATCTTTCCTCCGGGTCCCCGAGGTACCCCAAGAACCCTCACAACCTCGAGCCTCCTTCCTTTTTTTATGTAGCGAAATAATATAGTCCTCAAATACGAAGCCCTGGCTTACTGGTCCCGAGAAATGATGAACGATTACCCCAATATCTCGCAGCTATCCTTAGCATATGTGACCGATTCCCTAACAGAATGCAAGCAGTTGTCTTCCATTTGATATACTTATTAACAAACCAACTCGTGAAAATACTAGCATCTCCGAACGTATCACCGCCTTGAGAAAGTAAAAGTTACAAAATAAACTACATTAACAGTAGAAACCAATCCCCTTTTAGCACTGCTGGTGTCAAGGTTTGGTTGAAAAGTTCTGTTGGGATTTTTACCGAAAAGTAACTTACCTTTAGTTTTCCCGTAATGTAGTATTGCACTCACGCTATTGTTTTGATTTTGGCAGTTGCCAAATATGGTTTTTAATATTCTAGTGATCGGGTAATCAACCGTGTCAACGTAGTATATTTGTAATTGACAGGGCCCGACTTAGCCTAATTGGGGCCCGGGGCAAAAACTTCTTTGGGGGCCCCCTCTGCTTCACTACTTCAGTAATGAAGAACCGAACTTTATGGAGGTATTTAAATTTTTCTCCTCATTATGGATATATAACAAGAAAATTGACTAGAAGCTAAAATAGCTATAAAGTCCCCCCCCCCTCCAATGGTCAGACGAAATATTGTTCTGTCCATTTTATTGATTTTCTGACAATTCTATGTCCATCATTAAAAGGGATATAGCACATCTGAATAGGAAAAATTTGACAAAAATGCTATTTAAATTTATCCGTTATATTTCCGTGATTTTTCATTCCCAACAATTTACAATTGATCCTGGCTTGTTATACCAACTTCAATAAATATTATTTCTTTTCTTTTTTTTATCGTAAATAACAATATCAGGCCTATTAGCTGATTGTTTTGTAGATGTTGCAACTGTTGTATCCACTCTTACTTCAACGTCTATATTCGCATTAATTTCTTGCATTGAGTGATTTCTTAAACGTTTACTTCTTTTTAAACCTTATTTATTGCAGACTCTCAAAATAATAACAATAAATAAAGAAAAACATTCATAAAAAAATTCATATCCTTGCTGACATTAGGGCGGAATTCAGCTAAATTCCGCTCTAGAAAGCCATGGATTTACGAAATATAGATTTGTGTTCATACGATAGATTAATGAAGAAGCTAACATAAAACTGACGGATTTTACACTGTACTGATATTTTGTTTAAAAGAGCTCATTAAAGAAGGAAACGTAAAATAAACTTTCTATTCGTTTTTGGGGGGCCCCCTCTGATGTGGGGCCCCGGGGCAACTGCCCCGTATGCCCCTGCCTTAGTCAGGCTCTGGTAATTGATGTCATTACCCCAGATTCCGTTGTATGACGTCATTTACATTCATCAAATGTTAGTGGGGTTTTATTTATTTTTCCCTATGGTTTATTGATTACGAGTTGGGATCAACTCGTTGTGTGCTGTTTATAAATTATGCAAATATTGTGTGTATATAGACTGTGTAGCGAGTTTGTTTGCCCATGCTTTTGCTCTCGCCTTCCTTTCTGTTTTGCAGGCTGAGGTAGAGACTCGTTTATCACCTTGGACCACTGCCGATAGTTTTGGGCTTAGAGTTAGTATGTCGTTAACTCTGCAGGCGCAACAAGAGTTACAGGCCTATCCCCCCGAAAATGATTTCACTTCATGGTAACAAAGATGTTGTTCCTAATGTCCCCTGGCTGGAAGTATTCCAGACCAGGTCCATATAGGTTAGCAGGCTGCACCTCCGGTTTATAATGGCACTACAAGGGTCGGAGTCCGATTTAGCCCGATGCCATCTCTATTTTGACTGATCCACAGGGCAACATTTGAGGGATCGTACCCTCTCCCGACTAGGACTGGGCTTTATATCGATTTAGTACTAATATCGACGATGCGATTTAGAGCTAACATCGTTTGCGAAATATCGAAATTCCAATGTAACGCACTAAATCGATATAGCACCGACATCCGCGACCGTGATATTCCGGCATTCCGATGCAAAAACGAAAGACAAATGCCCCGCGCCAACATCGATTTAAGCTGCGCATGCGCCCTGCTTGCCAAATCGCCACCCCGATTTAAGGAAAACGATCCACGCTCCAGAATTCGATGTAAGCTGCGCATGCGCCCTGTTTGCTAAATCGCCACCCCGATTTAAGGAACATGATCCACGCTCCAGAATTCGATTTTAGCTGCGCATGGGCACTGCTTGCTAAATCGCCACCACGATTTAAGGAAGACGATCCACGCTCCAGAATTCGATGTAAGCTGCGCATGCGCCCTGCTTGCTAAATCGCCACCCCGATTTAAGGAAGACGATTTAAGCTGAGCATAGGCACCAGGGCCGTTCCTAGGGTAGTTGCCGCCCGTGTGCGAGAATAATTTTGCCGCCCCCCCCCCTCATACCGTATAGATTAATTGAAATTTCTCTGAAATATTTTTACCTTAAATGAAACAACGAATTACAGAAAATATTATAAATTCAGTTTATTTTTTAATTTTACAACCTAACATAATAATAATTATTAATGTATTGATATAATAACCAAATGAATACGTTATATTAAATACATACAACACATATCTATTAATACATATACTTAATAAGTCAGTCAAAAAGCCTAAATAATCTTTGCTTTTCTTGCCCTTTTTTAATGCAAATTCTGTTATAATATCTGATACATCTATATCTTCCGAAATGTCCTTTTCGATACTAATAATAGATAAGTCTGAAAGCCTTTCTTGTCCCCTTTTTGATCTCAAATAATTTATTATTATTTTAAGTTTTGAAAAGCTTCTTTCCCCGCTAGCCACAGTCACAGGTAATGTTTAAAAAAATTCGTATGGCAATCACTAAATTCGGAAACAGATAAATGAGGTTATTTGTAAATAGGTATTGAATCACATTTAACGCGTTCATTTCAGGGGAAATATAGGGTGCAACGTTGTCAATTTCATAGCATAAATCTTCAGCTATATTATCTTTTCATTTTTAAATGGATCATGTAACATACTTTCCACAGATTTACATTTTGTAGACCTATTTGATTTATCTGTTTCAAGGAAATTATTTAGGTCGTTGAGAAAACTGAAAACTGTGTGATGTTGTTTTATTTGTTCGAACCTTTCTTCTATTTTTGATAATGCAGTTTCCAATATTACAAAGTAAAAATTAATTTTGAATTGGTCTTCTGGTTTTTTTGGAGCCTCATCGTTACATTCGCAGTCAAATAAAGAACTTATAAAAAAGGTGCAATGTAAGTTAAGCTGTTTCTCGATAAAGATTGACTTTTGCAAAGAAACGTTCCAAATCGATTTTATTTTAATTTTGTTCATATTTTAAATACAATTCCCCCTACATTTACTTTAATAAAGAAAACATCGTATTTTCCGGATTTCCGAAAAATTTGCCATATTTCACGCACCTGTTAAAGAAATAAGGTGATGCAGTTCAAAAATCCAAGTTTACACTTGTTCCTGTAGTATATGTTTAACATTTGCAAAATAAAAAAAAACATTTAAAATAGAATTAAGTAATGAATCCTAGCTTTTTTTCTTTTTTTTGGCAAAACAAATATCAAATCATAGATGTATTATTTCAATTTCGAACCGCTAACCGCGCAAAAGAAAGAATATCAAGTTTACTTACCTGTGAAATATTTGTATTGGTCAGCAATCACAAAATCGAGCACAAAAATTCGAGACATTAAGCTTTGTTTTTCAGTTGTTGAGATGGACACGTTCAAAATTAATATAAAGCAAATTATCCCGGTCCTTGTATTTATAGGCTCAGGGCATAAACGAGTATTTTCCTGCAACCTGACAAAAACCGCTCGCACCTACGCGATGCCGCGCAATTTGATGGGTTAAAACGTGTTAAAACAAAAACGAACAATTTATTTCCCAACTGGTTGCGACGTGGAGCAGCGTTTTTAAAACCAATGTGGTTTCCAGTTATACTTGTAAAATGCATTTTTAACTTTAAGTAGTTTCCTAGCATAATGATATTTTTATATTAATTATTTTACTAATAAATTAGTTTTAAATTTTTTTCAACCGGGCGGCAGACTTGCCGCCCGTGTGCCCCGCACCCCCGGGTTGGAACGCCCCTGATAGGCACTACTTGCTAAATCGCCTCCCCGATTTAAGGAAGACGATTTAAGCTGAGCATAGGCACTACTTGCTAAATCGCCATCCCGATTTAAGGAAGACGATCCACGCGCCAGAATTCGATTTAAGCTGCGCATAGGCAGTAATAATTGTAATTTTATTAATTATGTATAGCAGAGATGTCAAATAGAATTTATCAAAGTACCAAAATTAAAGCACTAAATTGAAAATATGTATGTTTGTAATAAATGATAAACAAATTAAAGAGATAGAGTACAATATTAAATATATAAGTGTCAATAAATAGTTAAATATTTTAATAGTACTTGCTTATATTTGAAGAAAACTATTATGATTTGTTACAGTTTACTTATGTTTTTTATTTCATGTTACTTTCAAGATCTTTGCTATCAGGTTGGTATGTTGTTGATTTCAAGGTATTAATTATAATCAACTATTCTGTATTAAACAGCTCTTTAAAATTATCCCTGTTCCACCTATTTAAAATGAGGCTTATTTCTTCCAGGCAATTCACACTTTTCTTTGACTTGAGCATATCAAGCAAAGCAACTTATTTATTTTTATTGTAATTTCAAATTTTTTTTCTGACATGTAGAACCCTGGCAAGAAATTTGCCAATGTGCAAGAAATTTGCCATTACTGATGCATAAGTAATGTAGAAGAATAATTATATTAAAATTATTTCATTCAATGAATAGTTCAATTCAGAGAAAGTAATTTTTCTAATCTTTATTATATTTCAAATGAAATTTCCCCAACTAAGTTTAATTAATAAAATTAATTTATTTATATTGCCTTTGTTACAGCTTAAAAACATATACGTGCGGGGGGGGGGGGTCAAGATAGGGACACATTCTACAGCGGAGTTAAATCGATTTAAGAAATCTCTAAATCGCCCAGTCCTACTCCCGACCTCATACAGCGGCTTACCGGTCTACAAATTTAATGCTTCCGTATCTGGCCTAGAAACGGAGATATTAGCGCCCTTTACACGTACGTTCCTTCCCACGTGAAACCACGATCCCGCGCGATTGAGAGCACGTGTGAAGGTGTCGGAGAGGAAGGGAAAGCTGCTTTGGAGCGTACTGCAAGTTTTCCCGCGTTCAACCTCGTACGCTCCAAGCACTCGCGAAAGAACATACGTGTAAAGGGCGCTATCGAATGGTGCTTTTAGGGATTCGATCCAAGCACCATCAGCACCGAAAGCCGACGTGCTAACACTGTACTACACTATCTGGCCAAAAGTATTCGGACACCCCCCTAAAGAAGTGGATCTAGCAGGTGACGTAATTTGATGAGTAACCGAAAGCTATAAGAGTTGGTAGTGGTTTGTCAGGTCATATTTATGCGTTTGTGAGAGAATGAGCAAGTCAAAGGAGCTTAGTGACTTTTATCGTGGCATTATAGTGGGATGCCACCTTTGTGGGAAAACAGTTCGTGAAATTTCGGGCATTCTACAGAAGCCAAAATCCACTGCGAGTGATGTAATTGTGAAGTGGAAACGTCGAGGCAGTGAAACTGCAGAAAAACGAAGTGGCAGGCCGAAAAAAAAATAGTGAACGCAGCCGTAGAACTCTGAAAAGGGTAGTGAAACAAAATCGCAAGTCCTCGTTGATTGAAATCACTCAGGAGTTCCAAAGTTCATCAGGCGTTAGAGCTAGCAGCAGGACTGTTCATCGAGAGTAAAAAAACCTGGGATTCCATGGTCGTTCAGCCGCTCACCATTCCCCAGAATGCGAAGCGTCGATTGCAATAGTGCAAAGCTCACCGTCATTGGATTGTGGAAAAATGTTCTTTGGAGTGATGAATCTCGCTTTATAATCTGGCAGTCCGATGGATGCGTCTGGGTTTGGCCCGGCGAGCGCTTCTTAAGTGACTGCATTGTGCCGACTGTTGAAGTTTGGTGGTAGCAGCATCATGGTGTGGGGGTGTTTTTCATGGTTTGGCCTGGGTTCCTTAGTTGATGTGGTTGGAAACATGAACTTCGAGATATATGTGGACATTCTGGACAATGCTGCTCTCCCAACTCTATGGCAATATTTCGGGGAAGGTCCATTTCTCTTCCAGCAGGATAACGGCTCCATTCACACATCGAGACTTGCACAGGCATGGTTTGACGAAATGGGTGTTCAAAAACTGAACTGGCCTTCTCAGAGTCCCGATCTAAATCCCATTGAACACCTCTGGGACGAATTAGAACGCAGATTACGTAGCCAGCCAAATCGACCATCCTCACTACCAGCACTCACTTCAGTTGTGATGTACACCTGGAAGTCAATTCCTATGAACACCTATCAAAAACTGGTGGAAAGTCTCCCCAGACATGTGCAGGATGTCATCAATACAAAAGGAAGACCAACATCATATTAATATATGCCTCAGGACTCTCTGGATACTTTAGGTCAGATAGTGTACCTCAGGCCCATAACAAAGACGTGCATCCATTGATTAAGCCTCCTTTTTCTTTTCAAAGAAAATATCATGCCTCCTATGAAAAAAATACCAAGGAGTATAATAGTAGCATGAAAGGCACAACACATTTATTAATGTGATGAAAAATTTACTAAACTTTATAAGTATTCTTTTCGCGGTTGTATGTTTACATTGGATAGCTCTGTTGTAAAATTTATCAATGTAAATTGTGATGGCAAATTTATGTCAGTAAGGTAGACACTGCATGCAATCAAATCAAAATTAGATAATTCTATCAGAGTAAACAAAACAAAGACCTAAACATTTTATTAAAAAAATATACATAAGAAACAAGGATATCCTAAGAAGTTTTCATGCATCTTTTTTGAGCAGATTCTCTGTAAAAACTGAACAGATCTTCAGCTGAGCACTTTGCAATTTCCACACATTTTTTCATATCATCCTCTTTAAGAAATGATGACATTCTTATAGATGTACATTCTCCAGGAGGAGATTTGACACAAATTGTACTTATACATTTAGCATTCTGAAAAGAGACATAATTAAAAACTCAGCAATAAAAGAAAATTTTAGTCATTACCTCTACATAAAATTAGCATAAATCTACACATTCTTAAAACAATCACCTAGTGTTTGTATAGAATATATTATATAATTTCCTATTTTTTGTATTTGATACAAGTAAATAAACATCTAAAAAAAATTGTAGAAGTACCAAGAAATATCAGGTTCTTGGTATCTCCATAATACACCGTTTTCCAGAATATACCTTTGATTTTGTTTAAAGTTTGTAGTATTTAAATTTTGATATTTCCTTATAAAATTGAGCTGCTTTAGTCATAACTTGATATACACGAAACATTCACAATCTATTTTACATTTTATGTAAAAAAATAATAAAAAAAAAAAATTCAGGGAACAGTGGAAAATTACAGATTAGAGCTAGAAATTTTGAGCTTATAATGAGCTAAACTAATTCAGTTTTAATCGGTCAATATAATGCAAAAAAGTAATACCCCCTGTCTCTAGTTTACAATAGCATCAAAGGCCCTGATCTAAGGCAAAGCTTAGTCAATAAGGTCTCTCACAATACTGTGTTTCTTGTCCTTTGAAAGTGTCTGATAGGCGTTTCTAAATCTTGTATTAAAAGATTGACAAACATCATTTTGAAGAAACAAAATTATTTTTAATAAAACAGGATTAGTATTAACAAGAATCCTTTAACAAATGATTAATAAAGTATTTTTAAGAAACCAGAACTGTCTCAATAATTCATTTACAAAACAGCATTACCTATTACAGTTCGAGCTTTAAACTATGATCTCAATAAGAGAAAAATAGCTGAAAAAAATATTCTAGGCACTTGTCAAGATTTGATTCGAGCACCCTCAGTGCTGGAAGCCGACACTCTACCACTAGGCATGCAAAAAAGTACACTCCAACATATTCACAATGTCGCATGACACTTTGAGGAATCTCTAGTTATTTTTTCACTAAATGTATGAAAATTTTATAGTTATAAATCGCATTCATTTTAAAAAAAAAAATTGATTGAAATTTCATCCATTTTAATTTTGAATCAGTTGCATACTATTTCAAACCTTCGAGAACCTTGAAGCTTGTTTTCACTTGACAGAATTTATATAACTGCTACTAAAATTACTTTTTTGTCAGCATCATGTTAGCTAATATCACTGTTTACTTATTGCAAATAAAGATCTCAAACTATTTACGTTACATCAAACTGAATTAGAAGCTCCCAGAGAAGGCATTGTGATATACAAACTCATGTAAAAATGAGTGTCGGACAGAAATCCAGGAAACAAGCAAAATAACAAAAACTGATTGGCCACAGTAAAAAAATTCCATGCAAGGTCCGTGAGATCCACAAAATCAAAGGTCCTAGCCCTAGTTCAGGCAAAGCGTGAAAATCAAACAGAGTGCATTAACTTGACTGCCTAAATTTATTTGGCCCTCCAACAGATTTTTAACTAACTAGTCCCATACAGTCGAACATCGTTATAACGAACTTCAAGGGACCAAAGCTTTTGTTTGCTTTATCCGGTGGTTTGCTACTATAACCAAACTGTTAAAAATGCTAGAGTTCACAAAATGTATAATTTATTAGTTGCATGTACTCCCCTCTGGATCTGTCCTTGGAGGGGGCCCCCAAACTCTGCTTTGCCCAGGGCCCCATTGGGTCAAAGTCGGGCTCTGCATACAATAGGAAAATGACAGGAACAAAATTTTCGTTCGTTATATGCCGGGTTTGCTATAATGAAGTTCGACTGTATATGTCAGAGGCTCTTACAACTAGATACATTTATTTCAAAAGGATTTACTCAAGCTATTTTAATGATAAACATAAATATTCACCAATAAGAACATTATCACTTGTAAACCAAAAAATAAGGTTTTGGGGAATTTTAAAGTGACGTACAGAGGGAGAAAAAGAGTGGTTGAGAGAAAACTATTCACTAATTGTTTTATCATTCAAGAAAGGTATGTGTTTTTCAGATTCCCAAACACTCTTAGTTTTGACACATTAGAAGAAATCATAAGTAAGACTAAAAAAATCCTTACCTTTGCTTCTTTTTGAGAAGGAAAAGGTATTATCTTGTCTTCAAATACTCCGATAGATACTGCAGCAACCATACCATTCATTGAAACACCGGCATCCAAAAGACTAAGGAAAGCAGCATTCACACAGCAGGCGAGCATCTGATTAATAATGCAAATTTTCAGTTAAATAATATTTTTAATTACAAAATTATTATCTATTTATATAAAACAGTTCTGTAACTGACTGACAGATAACGCACAGACCAAACTGCGGGACCTAAAGGGCTGAAATTTTGCATGGTGATTCTTCTTATAATGTAGGGGTGCACTAAGAAAGATTTTAGAAAAATTCTTCTTAGATTTTTTTAAAATTAAATTTTAAGCTGTTTTTGTAACTTTTTTAAAGTTTGCATTTAAAATAATAATCCGAGGATTATAAAATTTATATAACAAGAAAGATCATATAAAATTCCTTTAAAATGAAATCTTTACCTCCATTTTCCGATTTTTGGGGAATTTTTAAAGATTAAATTTTAGAATTTAATTTATAAAATGCTGGTCACATGGTTTATTTCCTTTTTGTGATAGTTTAAACTAATTTTGTGTCATGAGCATAACAACGAAAAAAAAAATCTTTCTAATGCAGCAGACGATTAGACATTATATAAAAAAAAAAATATTAAGATACAGTAAAAGAAATGTTTCTCAAACTCTACTATATTCTTTAGTATGTTCTATTAGATTTAATTTTAATATTTTCTTCTACATTATTTTGTCTATAAAAAATCCGTTACGATTTTTTTAATAAATATTTTTTTTTGGCATTAATTACATTTTGGAGAACCTATTCAGTGCTCACTGAAGGAAATGTGAAAATTTGATGAGATGATTACTGATGATCTTTTTAAAAGCACATTTTATTCCTACTCGTTAATTTCTCAAGCTCATATGTTATCGATCTCTTCTCTGGTTTATGTTCTCCCCAGATCTCATGAATTAAGTATAGGATGTAAACAGAAGGAATGTTGTATTGTTTTATTGCATGCTGTACCTAATATGAATTATATAAAGCAATAAAAATAGAGACAGGAAACCAGCTGAATACTATAAAAATTTATATTTATGAGAATCTGAATCCATTCTTTATACCTAAATGAAATTTTGAATTGTTTATTTTGCCATTATTATATAAAATTAGAACTTTACATATTTTTACATTTTAAACTGATTTCAGTTGCTTTATATTAGCAAATATAGGGTTTTAAACACAAACTAAATTACAAACCTGTAATTTCGATTTTCTGTCTTGATTACATTCATCACATCCCTACGATCAAAATATCTTAAAAATAATTTAACTATAATTTGCTAAGTGCCTCTACTTTAGTCTAACATTATGCAATTATTTTTCCAGAGAAAATTAGAACACAGTGTCACTACGTCATAGAAGAAAAAATTATATAAAGCAATGTTCCTGATTTCTCTCTTTTAAAACCACATAAGCAACTACTATTATGCTGAGCAATAAAATTTAATTAATTACAATTAATAATTCAACTGTATGAGCAGTTTAGAGCGTTTTTAAAAAAAATTTTTAGTATTTAATATAGTAATCATATGATTATTACAAAACATTTAAATTACAATAGGAAGTGACATACCGCATAGGCAGTTAATGTACAAAATAATGTATTATACAACAGAACATTGATTTCATGATAATTTTGCTAGTGCACAGACATCTGTTAAATAAAGGTTTAACAGTAATTTAACCCTCTGATGACCGACTCCAAATTTGGGGTGATACGCTAAACATCCAAGACGGCCAAAATATTTCCAGCAATTTCTATCCTCCATTGGGAGATAGACCGCATTGTACTGGAAATCGTTGTGACGTATGGGAGGTCTTGGACTTCCATCTATGACTGCAGGCAAAAAGGGTCTTTTCTGAAGATATTTGCCACCGATTGCATGTGAAAGTTTCCAGCGAAAATAGTATAGGAATTGAATTGTTGAATCTTTCAAACGATGTGAGATAGTTTTCTATGAAATGAAATAGCTTCAAAGTTTATGTTTTAGTGGAATGGAAATTGCAGTATTATCTTTATATTGATTAGATTGCTTGTACAATTTATTAGTAGTGTATAGAAGTATTTTCAGTTTTTGATTATACAGATTTTATTTTATTTTTTTATTTGATAAGTTTTATTTATCTAAGAGGAGGGGGGGGGGGGAGAGAAACAAAGAATACATTTTTAAAAGGATATATGAAAGAAAGGGAGAAATTGGAAACTAAATAGTTAACATGGATTTGAAATTCAACAAAATCAACAATGCATGCAAGTAATTAATATCTAATTTATAAAATTATTTTAGACTTTATTGCTTACTTTCTTGGTATTTCTGTGTACTCAGTTTTTAAGAAACAGACATAAATCAGATATTTTTGGAATCCCCCAGACACACAGAATTCAAAATTTGAATAAGATAGACCAGTAAATAATGTAAATTTTTTCACTTTTCAGCTCCTGTGTTAACATTTGCATTCTGTTTATCGATAGGTTTTTCTTTCCGACCTCGTCAAATAATTAAATGCACAGTTTTCAACTTTGTTTTAATTGTGTTTTTTCAACTAAGATAACAAAAACTAGTTACACTTATTGCTTCAATGGTCTCCCTTCATTATTTCCCCCCAAGGTGTTTTAGGGTTATTTTGGGGAATGTGGCCTTTGATATGAGAAACCTATGTTCTTGATTTTTAAAGAGGAGATTTATAATTTTTTATTCATCATATTAATCAAAACAGTACATCATTGGGTGGGTTTTTTTTTTCCCCTAAAAAGGGACTATCCAGAAAAGGACATTTTATTTTTTCGTCCTGAAAAGAATAACTTCAAGATTATAGAAAGAAAGATTATATTTATGGGAAGCAGTTCTTGCACAAACATGTTTTGCAAATATTGCACTCCCAGGTACTCTCAACTGAGCCTCCAGAGTTTGTTTTCTTTCCGTTTTTTTTACAAGAGAAACAAGTGAGCTTACGGCCACTTATTTTCTGTCTCTTATGAGCATGGTCATCAAATAAAATTTTCTCTGTTGATACTCTTTTTCTCTTACTGCAACTAATTACAGTCTGAAGTTCTTCTATAATTTTCAATTTAAAATCATACAGTTGAAACTTTTATTTCTAAAATGGATAGTTAGAGGTCATATATATATTATATATGCATTGCTTATACTTGTGTCAAAATAAAAGGAAAATAGATAAAACCACCATTTAGATGACTTTCTTGCCACTGTAAAATATTTTTGACGTTGGTCTGCTAAATCTACACTTCCCATATATTTATTGTAATTTGTGAAAGTTGAGCGACAAGGAACAATATGCTTTTCGGCTTGATGCTTGAACTATTTGTTTTTCTATATTGCTCAATGGCATTATTATTTGTTTTTTGTCCAGCCATGTGGAACATGGCTAATTACATTAGGGTAATCTCTGAATACACAAAGAATTTGCTGTCATTAGGTTCTGACAGTTTGCCTTCAGAGCTTTTAAGTTGTGGAGGCATTTTTTTTCTATTTGCCATCACTGTTCCGCATGCTCCAAAACCTTTCTTGTTCAGGTCAATCACCAAGTCAACACTTGTAAAAAATATATCAAAATATAGATGGTGGCTTTTATTCTCCAATCCGTTCACCAATTGAGAGACCACATCATATCCAAGACCTTTATTTGACCTCTTCACTGTCCGATTTTTTCCGCTGTAAAGATCAAAATTCAGGGTATATCCTAAATGAGATGTACTCATCATACACATTTTCAGTCCTCTCTTATCGGGTTTCATGGGCATATATTGAATAATTCCAAGCCTTCCTTTGAATTTCAGGATTGCTTCGTCAATGGAAAGGTTTTTATAAGGCTTGAAATGTTCTGTGAATTTTTTCCTTATCTGGGATATGAGAAGCTCAACCTTCTGCGTGTAAGAGAACTCTTGAATTTTTAACTGTCAAAAATCTGTTCCTACTTATGATCTTCTTGATCACCTCATTTCCTAAAATTGGGTTCATTGACCAATAATCATAAATCCGAGGCAGATGATTAATGCTCATTATGAGTATTGTTGCAAAAAATATCCAAATTCACTGATTTGTTCCACAGGACTCCACGACAAATCCTTTTTTCCATGCTTTTTTTCCCAAAATTCTGTGTATTTGTTCCTATTAACATGCATACATTCCACCACTTCATTCGCGAAAAAAAAGTCTTAAGAATTGTAAAGGAGTTAAGCCTATGGGTAATTCATGAACAGGACCAGAAAAATTTGAAAATCTAAAAAATGTCATAGCCTTGTTTTTCACAGTGTCTGACCATGACACTTGTACATCATCAGTTGGAAGTGATGTATTCAGAAGTGAAGTTTCATCGCTTTCTTCCTCTTCAAAAACAGAATTTTCAAAAGAATTTCCATCATTATTGTTCTCAACCATACTACTTCCTCCCCACCCATCATCTTCATCTAAATCAATATCGGATTCTTCGGTGTCCACAAATAAAATGACGTTAATTTCATCTTGAGTCAAAGGTTTATGGCTTCTCCTCATTTAAAAATTAAAAAAAGCTCATAAAAATAGGCTGGAACTCTCAAGAAACAACTAACTAAACTGCTCCTAAAAATCAGAATAATAATTGTATCTGAAAAAACCAACAGCAAACCTGGAAGCCATTTCTCAGAATAGATAACACTCCCAGACATAACAAAAGTGAGATGTCGGATTGTGCTAATTGCTAGTGTCCGCTGATATCCTGTAGAGCTCAAGTGGGGATAAACTCTGCAGGTAGTCTCCAAATGCTGGGGGATGACAGCCATTCCGGCCATCATCCCCCATGTGGTTATCTGCTTGGAGGGCCGCTTCAGCCGGGGCGGTTGCTAGTAGGGTTAAATTGAACAGTTTGCAATACATCTCAGTTATTAAGGTGAGAAAATAATAATAAGATAATGAAAACTTGGTATACATTTCCAGCATCTTGTATTTCTTGGATAATGACATTTATAGATGTACGAGGATGTAATGCTGTTAAAATAGTGGATTCAAGAGCACTTCTAATAAAGGATTCCATTAATCTCTCTGTGCAATCTAAAAATAAAATAAAAAAATTATGAAAACAATATTCTATGCAATGATATACTTTATAGACAAAAATGAGAAAAAATTTTTCAAGTAAAAGGGTAATCATTATTTTTCGAAGAACTTAATGTTGCTAGTATTTATGTCTCATTGCTTTTAGCATTTTTTTCCCCCTAGGTGAACTGAAAAGTATCATTTGCATCATTATAGCCTCATTAGATGTCAAGATAAACTGTTTTCTTAAGCAGTTTCTGGGGCTCTTATGTAAGCTTTCTGTACGAATTTATCAAATACAGATTTTCATAGTTAATGATATTTATGGAATGTTTGCTCATCAGATGGCCCTAAAATATAATATTATAGGGAACTATGTACAGACTTATCCGTGTCTTATAGTTTCACCTCAGCTTAGTTAATTTAATACTGATTTAGGGAATGTAACAAAAATGCCACTTCCAGCCACCCCAATATGGATACATCTACCTCCTCACTAATATATAAATTCATACTTGCTTCAAGACAGATGATTTGTTATGCACATTCTTTGAGCAAATACAAGATTGTTTCATGAGCTCTTCTGATCACCCTTTAGTATCAAGATTATACAGCCATCATATTGAAGCTAAGAACAGTAAAGTACTTTGGCAGCCAATAAAGATTTTAAAGTTTTTCTTTCAAATATTTTTTCTTTTTTTATGGTAGAAAATGGCATATCACACAACAAAAAAGAATAAAAAGAGAAAAGATATACAATCATTAAGTGTTTTACATAAAAACAAAATTATTAAGATGAAAAATTTACACAAAATAGCCAGATTTTTCATAGTAATCACAGCTGTTAAAAATGCCATTTTAGATTTGAATAGTGAATCTTGCGAAAGAAAGATAAAACTGAAACACAGTTTATGGGATGAGGAACAAGAGAAGATATTCACCATCTAATATATAAAAATGAATGTTTGTCTGTCTATAATTGTATAGAAATCCACAGTTTAGGAGCAACGATCGTGAAATTTTACATACAGGCGTCTTCAAAAACAGCCGAGGGTCTGAAGAACTTCCAAAATCGAAATTAATTACCGTTGATTTTTAATTAATAAAAAACCAACAATTTTTTAAACTAAATGTAAGCTGTTACAATTTGTGGAATCACCCCTCTGCATATGGTGGCCACGTTAGGGATAGCTGGCAAACAGCGAGCGAAAAGATAAAAATAAATAAAATAAAAAAGTTTCAAGTCATATATGAAACCAGAATAATAAATGAAAATAATAATCTTTCAAGTCAGATTTTATACTCTAAAATAGATCAGATCCATCGGCATATTGACACTCTATACATGCAATGGAAAATTCAAATCAACCACGCTAAGTGTCACGAGATCTTTTTTAATCGCTACTGCAATCCCCCTCGCTTATGTCTTTGTGTCTATTGAAGAGTTAAAGACGCAGCTTCTATCCTGCTAACTTATTTCTGACTTAAAACTGCTCTTACTCCATAAATACATGTATATTCACCAACCCATAGCAACTTTCCAATAATCTGAGACCGAATATTTTTACTTTACTCAAGAGAGCAGTGTGTCATCGTGGTGCATTCGGTAAAACCGCGTACTTGGTACGCTCTACGAAACGGGTTCAAATACGGTATCTTGAAAATTTTGCTAAACCTGTATTTTCAGTTTTTATTTATTATTTTTTTAATTATTATTTTTATTTTTTCAGTTTTTTTTTATGATGAAAGACCGAATATAGCTGAAATCTGAGGAGTTTATTATACATTTATATATTTTTAATTGGGTTTTCATATTATTAATGTGTATAACATTTCGTATGCTTTTTTTTCTATGTTATTTATACTGTGTTTAGTTTTTTAATGGATTTTGGTAGGTTTATTATAAATTTATATATTTTATGTTTTACTTTTCAGGATTTTTTGCTCCAATGATAAAGGCTAAATCTTTTCTATGTCATTTATACTGTGTTTAGTTTTTTTAATTGATTTTGGTTAACAAACTTTTGACATTTTTACTTTTCAGCTTTACTTTTCAAAATTCTTTACTTTCCTAGAGACAATTTGACATTTTTCCTTTTCAGCTTTTAGTGGTTTATTATAAATGTATATATTATATGTTTTACTTTTCAGGGTTTTTTTGCTCCAATGATGAAACTCTAAATCTAGCTGAATTCTGAAAAAATTATTGTAAATTTATGGTTTTTTATGTTGGGTTTTCTTTTTATTTATGCGTATAACATTTCACATGCTTTATTGTCTGTTATTTTTACTGTGTTTAGTTTTAAAATTGATTTTGGTTAACAAACATTCTTAAAATCCCCGGCAACGCAGGATAAATTATCACCTGTGTAGGTTGATAATTTATAAATTTTAAAACTGTTCCCACATGTATATTTACCGATCCACAAGAACTTTCCAATAGTTTTAATTAATAAATAACCAACAATTTTTGAAGGATGTGACACTCAATTCTCAGACGTTCAGTAGATGGTGACACTATTTTAAACTTTTAGTATTCCAACCCATTTGTAATTTATCCTTATAAGAAAGCTAAAAACCCACACTTCGCTACGGAGTACATTCAAATTAAATACAATGTCAGTGCATGCAATTAATGCCAATATATATATATATATATATATATATATATATATATATATATATATATATATATAAATAATAAATACGACGATCAATGTATACATATGATGTAAAAAAAATATATATTTATAAAAAATCGTAAGGTATATTTTTATAGACAAAATAATGTAGAAAAAAATATTCAAATAAAATCTCATAGGACATACTAAAGAATATAGTACAGTTAATGTAGTACAGTTTGAGAAACATATCTTTTACATTATTTTAATAGTTTTTTGGATAATGTCCAATCGTCTGCCGCATTAGAAAGAAAAAAAGTTGTTTTTTTTGGTCTATTTCGTTGTTATGAGACGATAAATTTATTTAAAGTACCAGAAAAAGAAATCACGTGATCAGCGTTTAATAAATTAAATTCTAAAAATTAATCTTTAAAAATTCACCAAAATCAGAAAATGGAAGTAAAGATTCTAAAAAGTGTTCATTTTAAAGGAATTTTTATGATCTTTTTCGTGATATCAATTTTATAACCCTCAAATTATTATTTTAAATGCAAACTTAAAAAAAGTTACTAAAATGGCTTAAAAATTTAATTAAAAAAAAAATCTAAGAATTTTTCAAAAATCTTTCTTAGTGTACCCCTACACTACAAGAAGAATCGCCATGCAAAATTTCAGCCCTTTAGGTCCCGCGGTTTGGTTTGTACGTTGCATGTCAGTCAGTCAGTTACGGAACTGTTTTATATATATAGATTATTATTACTATCTTTATATCGTAACGTTAACTTCATGCGCACGCATTATTTTCCTATGCTTTTTTTATTATCTTTATAATAGAGTAATTTTCATATGATTTTAAACAACAATCATTTTTAACTGGCATTTAATTGGCTGTTAAAACTTTATATTTACACCCTATTTAAAAGAAGTAGGGTGTACATTTTTCAAAGAGGATGTTTCAACACCCAACTTCAAAGAAGTAGGGTGTAAATTGTAGGGTAGAAAGTTGGTAAAATCAAAATTTTGTGCAATGTATTTAATTTCTCAATTAAAAGTAGTTTTTTTCTAAAAATTAATTTATTTCGCTTGAAAAGCTAAATATTTTAGGCACGCGGTTTATATTATTATTACTATCTTTATATCGTAACGTTAACTTCATGCACGAGCATTATTTTCATATGCTTTTTATATTATTATCTTTATAATAGCTTTATTTTCATATGCTTTTAAACAACTATCGTTTTTATTCATATTATGTTGGTTTTTTATTAATTAAAAATTAAGGGTAATTAATTTCGATTCCGGAAGTTCTTATTATCTTTATTTTCATATGCTTTTTCATTTACGGATGATTCAAATGTTGGTCAAAAAACTTTTGTGTAATTTATACATTTGTGTGTGTTTAATTATTGTAATTAATAAATTTATATTTCTGGAGAGGATGTTTCAGATTTTAGTGGTACTATGATGAAACGCTAAATCTACCAAAATTCTGAGGAGTTTATTATGGAGAGAAAAGGAATTTAATATGTAGAGGATGTTTATAGGAGTTGAATGGTTTGCAGCCCTCAATCAAACACTTCATTTTTGAAGAGGCAACACTGGAGTCATATCATGGTTCTATTGGAAATTTCTGCTAAACCTGTAATTTCAGCTTTTTGCCCCAATGATAAAAGGCTAAATCTAGCTGAATTCTGGGGAATTTATTATAATTTTCTATATTTTTTCATTGGGTTTTCCTTTTATTCATGTGTATAAGATTTCACATGTTTTTTTCTATGTTAATTATACTGTGTTTAGTTTTAAATTAATTTTGGTTAACAAACATTAAACAATTTGACATTTTTACTTTTCAGATTTTAGTGCTACAATGATGAAAGGCTGAAATTCCTAAATTCTGAGATGTGTATAACATTTCACATATATTTTTTTTTGTTATTTATACTGTGTTAATTTTTAAATTGATTTTGGTTAGCAAACATTATTAAAGTCCCGGGCAACGCTGGGTACTTCAGCTAGTTTTCAATTAATTATAAAACCTGTCAACAGAATACACAAATTTTTAGTTCACCCAGAGAAAAATAATAATCAAGAACAATAAATTTATTACTTATTGGTCAAAAGGACTGTATGATCCTCTTGCTGACTACCAAGAACTAAGTATGAATGAGGTATAAAAAAAAAAAAAAAAAAAAAAAAAAAAAAAAAAAATTTTCCTTCTTTGTCATAAATAGACAAAAGTATAAAAATTTTTGGTAGTAATTTAAAACTGAATGTTTAAGAGCAGTTACTCCATGTTTGCATACATAGACCTTGGAAAATATATGGGTGGCAAATATATTCTGTATTTCTTCTAAAAGAAATGAAAATGAAAACAGAAGTTCTATACATTTGTTAGAATGCAGAATATTCTGTTGATTCATACATACATCATAATTCTGAAAAATGACTAGAAGAGTTTGGGAATTAGAATAGAAAAATACAGAATTAAAATATAGAAGAGTGAATTTTTTTTAAACACTTTTGGGGAAAAAAAGACACTTAGCAAGAAGTTATATATATATATATATATATATATATAAGCTAAATATATATATATATATATATATTTACAGTGAAACTTCTGTAGCTCCCTCCCCCCGCCCCAAAACAACCACTTTTTTAAAAAAACCATTACTGCTGCTATAGAGAAGTTTCTCTCTCTCTCTCTCTCTATATATATATATATACACATATATACAGTCGAACCTCCATACATCCCTCCTCCATAAGTAGAAAAATGTAGAGTACATCCCTCCTCCATAAGTAGAAAAATGCCGGAAAAAAATTCGATATATAGAATTTATCTTAGTTTTATCATAATTCTCCTAAAACGTTAAAACTAAAGCTAATTTTCGCATACGAAACTCCATTTCCAATTTAGATGCGAATCACAATTAAATGAAAGTTAATAACTAAAAAATGAATTAATGTGAAAGATTTATTAAGTACTATATACCTTAAAAAAAAATAATCCAGACAGTGGTTACAGTGTTCAGAGTTACATTCTTTTTAAAAAAAACTAAGAATATCTTGCTGAACAGCCAATTTTGCGGAAATTTCATTGAAGAAATGCTCGCATTTATTCAGGCCATTAAAAACTTCATCAGGGACATTTTTCACGAATTGAAGTCCACGAAGTATTGTTTCAAACGCCAAAAATTGGGAGATTTTATTCTAAAGTGGAATAAAATCTCCCAATATGTCATGAAAAAAATTTTGATATATAGAGATTTTTTCGATATATAGAAACAGTTTTTCTATGTAATGAACATGGAGATTCGATAAATAGAAAATTTCGATATAGGGAAGTTCGACTGTATATATAAAATAAAATGCAGTACCTCATAAGAGTTTATAATAAGAGAAGCAAAACTTTTTACTACATGATAATGAGTAAAAAGTAAACAGAATATAAAAGCCTCAGAACAAGTGAAAATGGATACAAAAGAAAAATTATCATAAAACTTCCCTTTAACAGACAAAATAAACTCTTTCGAAATTATGTAGGCACAAAACTGCTTTCTTCCTTAAAAGATGAGTACCACTCAGCAAAAAATGCTGCAATGATATCTTTTAATATATAGGAAGAATGTTATCTCTCAGAACAGAGAGACTATAAAAAGTAAGAGTTGTCAGAAGCAGAAACAAAAATAGAGGGAACATTGAATAAGGATGAAGCAAGAAACTTGAATAGGGAGTGAAAATGAAAAAAATACTGTGATAGACAGAACTTTTGTCCTCTCATGTATTACAGAATACAATGTATAGCAGTAACTCTAAAAAACTAAAGTGGCTGTTGAATGAAAAAATATTCTGACCAGTTAGGTCTGTAAAGGAGTAACAACACAAGACTGAGATCTATGTATTATGTTATTCTTATTATGTGATATATGTAGAAAATAAATTAGTAATGATAAATGCTGCTTTACTGAAAATAAAATATTAACACTTCCTAAAGAGATGAAATATATAGAGTAAATGTGGTCATTCCTTATAGTATCTCCACAATCTATATATTTAATTTGCTAAGCCAACTTTTTAGGCAGTCCGGGAGAGAAAACCACTGCATCAATTTACTTAATTTTGATCTGTAGTTGTAATCTGTAGTTGTAACGAAAGTTTGTAATCTGTAGATATGTCAAATTTGGTTTTTGTGACTACAATTTCTACAAATTAGCGATAATTAACAATTAAAAATTTATTTCTGCACATGCTCAGTGGCATGTTTAAATCTGACTTTAGAAACTCACATTTCTGCGTATGCTCAGTGACATGTTTTAATAATAAACACGTTTATTCCGAGGAGTCTCCCTCGATCTGCCATTTTTATTTTTATGATAATTATGTTTGTGAAATATAAGATTAAACCTGATGGAAATTCTTTATTTTGCACTGTTTAATTAGCAATAATTTACAATTAAAAAAATTGCTTTCTGCAGATGCTCAGTGGCATTTTTAAATCTGACTTTAGTTACTCACTAAGCATGAGGCCGCTTAAACACATTAATTTGTTTCTGCGCATTATGATTTTTAACATTTGACAATGATGTGTTGAGTATAATTCATGTATTAGTGCATTTATTTACTATCTAGCCGTCATGTTTTGATGGGTATCAACTAGTGAATATTAAGCTAATTTCAAAATAACCCACTGCAGAAATTAGAATAAAGTACAGTTTTGATTAGAACAATTTAGACAATTAGAACAATTTTGGGCGATTAAAAAATATACCTGATTGGCCTGTTTTTGGCTTGAATGAAACTTCAACAACAGCTTTATCATACAATTCCTTGCTAATTTTGATTTCTGATGGACCATGAACTGCAGCTTGAATGACTGATTCACCTAAACAAAGTATATCAATCATCGAAAGAAAATAATAATAATAATAATAAACTACAGAAATTGAAGTTATACAACATAAAAAAACATATTCAAATTTACTATTAGGCCATAATGAATATTTACAACTTAAAACAAAAAGTTATCCAGCAAAGTAATGCAATTTCAATTCAGCACCATATTAGAAAAAGATTTATTCATGATTAATAAAATTCTTCATGTATTCAAGTTTTGAACATATCTCTATAGAACTATGAAAAGTGGCCATACTTGAAATTAATAAATCATTTAAAAGTTACATAAAATTCATACGAATTTCAGATAATATTGAATATAAAAAAGTACCCAAATTTAAAAGTACATGATACATATGCAATTTTAAATAATACACATTGCTTATGTATTGATTTCGCTAAACATTATCGTTCACAGAAATGTTTAACTTACAAAATTTTACACTATTTTAAAATAAAATACTGACTACTTTTTAACTCACATTCTCTACCGATAATTATACACATGAATAAATTTATCATTGATTTGAAGGGAGTAAGGAATAAGTAATGAAGATTTCTAAAAATTGACGAATATTCTACAAAAAGCATCATCCTGTTAGGTACAAACATCTACATTCATACCATAATAAAACAGATAAGAAAATATGAATGCTACAGAGCATTCATTTTTCATGTTATAAAACCAGTTATTTTTACATGGTTTCCAATTCAGAAATAGGTATAACCAACATAATCTACTTTAAATTCCAAATACAGGGGTAGCTCAGTACTTGTTAATTGGTTCTAGAAGCCATGACAATAAATTTTTCCCATAAAGGGTAATTAATGTAAGCTGAAATAATCCATTACTAAACCCCAGAAATTTCATATTTTACTGCAATTTATAAACTGATGGGGTTGTTTTTTGATTCAAAATCTCAAAACTAGAGAGACATAAATAAAAAACAATAATTAGATAAAATAAAATTTAACTTCCCTAAACCTGTACTGCGAGGAGTTCATGACCTAATGCATGGGAGGGCGTTTTGGCCTGGGGGCCATTTTGTGTAAGAGGAGGTTAGCAGAGGGCCACACCTTTTTAAATTATTGCATTTATTAGTTAACTTTGCTTTTCAGAAATGGTATAAATTGTATCTCAAAAAATCTATAAATAAAATATTGGCAGTTTTTCTAGGTGTCTTGGCAGGCCTCTATTTACCCACCCCTGACCTAATGGGATGGTAACAAGTGGTTTTTGTTTGGAAGGGGAGTTCCCTTCTTATAAAACAACAGGTACTTGAATAGGGGTTCTTTGTTTTTCCTGTCTACGACTGAACCCTGTTGGAGATATATTTATAGAGATTCACTACAAACCTATCAAAAGAAACTATGTTCTGCTATGTTTCAATATGTTTTTAACAAAATTTTGTAATTCAACCCATGTAAAACACATTTCTTGTAGCAGTGCAGTAGAGGCTTGCTCCTTCCTCTCTTGAAGAAAGTTCTCTAACCACTATCTGTTGCAACTCTCTTTGAAGTTCCTGGAACTCCTCAGTGATGAGCTCTTCCCCTAATTCTTGTATACGTCTTCATCCCTGACTACCTAGCCCCCAAGGACTTTCTTTCCCACAGACATGATGTCCTTCACTACTGATACAGTCCCGAAGCCTTCAAATATATCCCTATCTTTGTTTTGCCGCTAGATCAGACACACAGACACCATGTTCATACTTAGCTCTTGTGTCATCATGGATCTCAGTAATTTCTGCAGAGTGGAATCACTAACCTTCTTCAAACTCATGATGACTTATACAAACAAATAATTAAAGCGTAACATGAAAAAAAGTACATGGCGAAATATGTGGTGTTCTACTCAGAGCATGAGACCAATGCCTCGGTTTTTGTTTTGTCCAGTGTCAGGTATACAACATGCTGGTTTTAGTACGTGCGACAAGTACCAAGCTAATGTCGAGTGTCAAAGCACTTTTATTCACATTGATTAATGAAGCAGATGACTGTGCTATGTATTCTATTTTATTCCTTATGATGACATACTGTACATCTTGGCTATGGTTAAACATACATTTTTAAAACACAATTTGATAATTATGTTTCATTTCCAATTGGAAAAATACCCGGGGGAGGGGAAAAAAACTACTCTGAAAATATTTACCACATGCTAATAACGCAGAACCATCACTACGAGAAAGATTGCTCAAAGTCACAGAATGATGCATTTTCACTTAAAAGAAAAACAAAAAGGGATAAAGAAACTAGACTGACAACACGTGCAGTAAAAGCGAGAGCGGTAAATTTATATATAAAACAAAAACATTGTAAGTGATGCCATCCAAAGTTTTATAATAAAATGTAAAATTTTCAATGCGAAATTTCCATCTTTACCGGAAGATATCTGATATTTCTGTAAAATTAAAACTGTGATAAATATAACTTTACATCACATTTTAAATTCTCATAGTTCATTTTTATTCTTTTTTAGTTATTTCAACTCAACTCTCTAAAGAGTCACATGGTTTTGTTTATGTGTTGCAGCTGAGTTACGAGCATGATTACGAGTTTGAAAGCTGTATTGATTCAATGTACCACCAAATCAATAATATCTTTAGTCCCTTTCTTTCATTACAAAACATCAGCTAATAATTGGTGGCCCTAATCTTCATTTTATGATTATTTATAAAGATTATAATTACCTTTTCCTTCATTTAGTTTTACTTGTTATCTTTAAATAAAATATTGTAAATATGGACGAACAATCTCTTTGAAATCACAGAAATTAAACTAAATCCCTAACAAATCTGTTCAATGAACTAAATCTTTTAAGGAAACATTTAGAGTCACTTAGCAAAGATTCCATTCCAAGTGTGTCGTCAATATTGCAAAAAACCATGCCTAAAGAACATAAGTAGGATAAAACAACTGGTATAACTCTAGTACACTCCAGAAATTTCTATTAAGTAATTTTTTATTGTATACTCAACAGCAACATCTTTGAGGATTTTGTATTGTAACGGACATGTGAAGAAGTTCATTGCCTTAAAAAAATTTGGGGGAGATAGACATGGCTACATATTTTAAACTGATTCAAAACACACACCCAGTGAAAAAACAGTTTCTTTTAGTCACTATTAGATTTTTAAACTGTGGCACAATCAGATACGATGAAGATGAGTTTGTACATGACGGGAAGCCAAAAGGAAAGATTTCTGTGATTAAGAGGAAATTTTACTGTGATGATGGAAGTGATATTCTTGAGTGGAAATTCGCAGCAGATGTGGTTAAAAGACAAAATTGGGAAAACCAATGTTTGTTTGGACCTATACAGTCACAGTCTTCTAAACATACACAGTCTTCTAATACTCGACATTTAGAAAAGATTCTTGAAACAAATCGAATCATTCAGCATGAAACTCAAATTCCAATCATTGATCCTGTAATTCAGAATCAGAAAAGTGAAGGAAAATGTGCTCAAATATCCAGAAATGCCCATCTAAGTGATCTTAATAGCATAATGACTTTCCCATTAGAAAATAAATTAAATCACTCAACAAATCTGATCAATGAACTAAATCTTTTAAGGAAGCATTTAGAGTCACTTAGCAAAGATTCCATTCCAAGTGTGACCTCAATATTGCAAAAAACCATGCCTAAAGAAAGAGTAAAGATTTTAGAGAGGTGGAAGTTAAATATGATAAAACAACTTGGAGAGGAAGGGTTTCAAAGGTATCATACAGGTAGGATAATTTATGTGTGCTCATATTTTTACAGGTAAAATTCTCATATATATATATTTTTTGCCTATTTATCTTTCACTAAAACATACAAATTTTACAGTTAGTAAATTTAAATAATTTCAGAATTAGCTTTAGACATTAGGTCCAAATCAGTTTAGCCCTCATTTTGGAGAAAATCACCATAGAGCTCCTACCATCCAACCTTTCACATTGCAAAGTTTGTGTAAAATTGTTGTCCATGGTAAACACATAAAAAAAGATGCTACCTAATGACTACTTGATTCCATATATTTATTTGTTTATAACATTTGATTAGCACTGAAGGGTTTCATTATGGTTGTTTTATTTAGGATAATCTTGAAGTGTTTTAAATTCTCAATGAGGCACATTAGGATGTTTCATGTGTTCAGAAAGAGTAGTATCCTTATTTTTATAAGAAGCATTTTAAAATACCAAGCATGAGGATTGCTGCCTACATAAAGCTTTTATATTTCTAATGACTAAGTATATGACTAGTTTTTTGGATTTTACATTTTGGAACATTTAAAAAAAATAATTTTTTGCTTGTTAATGTAATGAAAATTCTTAGTATTACTTAATATTTAATCTGAACTAGAAGTGTTTTTTTTACTGATTTCAGTGTTAAACTGTGTATTTACTATAATTTATAATAGTAAATTTAATAAGTAATGGACACATGTTTAGTTTACTCAGTGAAAGGGAGGTGTATACTTGACATGGTGCTTGCCTATAACATTATTATTTTTTATATATTAGATTAATTAAATATAGCATAAAAGGGTCCTTGTAAAAGGGATTCCATTTTTAAGATCTGCCATGTTCAATGTTTGTTTCACAAAGACTAGAAAGCACTTAATTCTACATAAGTTAGTTGAGAAATTGGTATTTTCCCATTATACTGACCTGTTGCCAATTGAATAAAATTAATGCAAGAAAATAATCACTTTTCACACCATATTTCCATTTTTTCAGACTACATTTTAAAGTTAAATAAATAAAAAAAACTAAAGGAAGATAAGTAAAAAAGATCTGACTTCTCACATCATATATTATTTTTTACAAACTACATTTCTACTTTCGGCAGCATATATGCAGTACAACCTCCCAAATCTGGATGTCTCAAATCCGGAACGTTTTAATTAATGGCCAATTTTACTTTTCCATTTTATGATAGATGTCGCTACCAAAATGATTGGTTTAAAAAACTCTTTTCTTTCAACGAAGTAACAGCAGCAATTTTGAGGCTTTCAAGTGTCTGAGAAAGAAGCTGAAATAGCAGAATTAGTAGAATGTGCAAATAAAGGCAACATTAACTTGGATAAATCGGACATACAGGAAGTGTTAGACATTGACGAAAATGTGCCGATCTTTGATTCTCTGAGTGATTCTGAAATTATTGATAGTGTGGTAAATAACAAAGGTTATGATGACAGCAATCATGAAAGTGATTCAGAATGCCCCCAAAATGAAAGAATGTCATTGGAAGACCTGATAAAACATTATTAGGCTTAGAACAGTGGAATTTTATCTCGGAACATGAAATTATGGCAGTATATAAGATTCAAGAAAAAATAATTTCTAATAAGCCAAAACTAAGGCAACAGACATTATTGACTAAAAGGTTTAAATTATAATGTAATTATATGTTCTGTATTCAGGTTTATTTAATAATTAAACCATTTTACATATTTTTTTAAGTGTGTTTATTTTATTCCTAAAATTTTGTAGTGTTATTTTAACTTCTCAAATTTGGAAAATTCCCAAATCCGGAATTGCCGTGTCCTGAACGATTCCGGATTTGGGAGGTTGTACTGTATCATAATTCCTTTCATGAAGGAATTTCATTTGCACGAAGAAGTATATGTAAGAAGTGGACAAAACAACTCTTTAAGTGTATGTTAGAAAAGGACAAAGCTACATCAGAAAATAAATCTTTAAATAATCTTTAAATTTTATTTTCATGTACATTTCTGTTTGTTTCTACACATACACTTAAACAGAGTTGTTTTTTTTGTAATGCTGTGGCACAGTATTTGCATCTGTGATTTGTAAATAGATGTTCCAGAGATCAAACCCCAGTCTCTCCATATGAGAACAAGTTTTCCTCGCTGAGAAGTTGGTGACAGGTTGGTATAATGGGAAAGTACCAAGAAATCATGTTAGGAAACTTACCAAAACCAAAATGCAACCAACATTAAATTACAAAATGCTTCTAAAATATAGCACTTATTTTTATACAGTAGGTACTATTATATGATTAGATAAGTTATACAACAAAACTCTTCCTTTCACAGTTCTTTTTTAATATATTGTCTTTATATTTCATGGGATTTATAATCTACTCTTAGATTTGCTGTAAAATTACTTAAACATTTAATATTAGGTTTTCTCTCTCTCCCCCTTAAAATTTCTTCATATTCTAATTTTACCTTTTCTTTTCTGATTAAATAAGTTTTACAACAAATGAAAAAATATAAATTTAGGGTCTCTTTGTATCTGTTATTCATTGCTTTGCCTGTTTATACATTTCCTCTATTAATTCCTATTTTTTTCCTGGTAGCACTTCTAAATAATGGCTCAGCTCTGCATGATAATATTAGCAGCTTCTTAGCTTCAACACCTGAATCAGAGTTGGTAATTAAAGAAGAAAATATTGGTCACTGGAATAGTTTAAAAAATGTTTTGCCACATATCAAAGATGTGAAACTCTTAGAAGAATTTGTTACACACCCTTTTTTGTGCTACAGAGGTGTTGTTGATTGTTATGCAAAATACAGGTAATTTTCTTATTTCTATACTTCTAGCAGTACATTTTAATAATATTTATTCAAGAGCAGAAAATAGTGATTAATATAAGATTTATAAAATATCTCTTTAAATACTTTCAAACTGTATTTCAGAATTTATTTACAATAGCAAATTATTCATCTTGTTTCTTACTATTATGTTATGTATTTTTATATTCTTGAAAATATATGTTGTTAAATTATATGAACAGTCAATAATAAAATAGATTTTTAATGTTCTTCCCAAGAATGTTACCAATTTTTAACATTTTATAGTTAAATATTATTTTTGTATCTATCTCTGGAATATTGTATGAGGTAAAAAGTTTTCAAAATTCCATTTTGTCAAATACTAAAACTTTGAAGGCTACTTCTCTCTCTGTCACTTGAAATTTTCTAATTTTTTATATGGAGAGATGAACTGTTATAAGTTTTGAGCTCTTCTGAGAGTACATACAGAAAAATAAAGATTAAAGAAACTTACCTGATATTGATATCCAAGGATAATCAAGCTTTGTTTGATGTTAAATTATGACAACAGCCTAAAATCATAATTCTTTTAAACTGGGATTATTTTTTATAAATGTATGGATAAAATGCTGAGAAAAAATGGGATTAAAAAAAAGTTCAAGCTCAATTGCTATTAATTAATTTGATATTATTGTCCAGGAGTTAAGGTAACGAATTTCACTTTCCTCAGTTGCAGGAAAAGTAGACCATGCTAAGTCATTATATTGTTAAATTAATCTTTATTTATCTCATGTATGAACTGCTATGATTGAGCTTTTGTTATCGAGTACCTTAAAGTATAATTACTTTGCTAGATCAGTTTATCTGTTCACAAAATCTACTGATCAAGAATGAATGGAACATTCTATTAAATACAATTGACAGAAATCAAAATTTTTGGTTGATGAAAAAAATGTTACCTAAGTTTATAGGAATATTCTTCAGTTAAATAAAAAGAAAAATGGTGTTAATAAATGCTAAATAATTTATTAAGGCTAGGATTATTTCAGTTAAAGCGATTGAAATTCTACACTAAATTTCAACTTTCTAATTTTCCATTTCATGTGTAATAAATTAAATTCTTTAGAAGCATTTTAATAAGTATACATTACTTTTAAACATATTTACTAGTTATGTTGCAATTTTTTTTCATATATTTTTTTCCTATTTTTTTTAAGGGATTATTTGGTTGTAATTGATTGGAAAACTTCAAAAAAGGCTAAAACAAATATTAAAGAAGTTTATGATAATCCACTTCAAATAGCGGCATATGTTGGAGCTTTGAATTTTGATCCAAAGTTTCAGTACTTGGTAAGTGTCTTAGTTAATGAAATAACATTCATTTACTTTGTAGTGAGATATGAAAAAGAAGTTTCCAGATTGTACAGTTAGATTTTATAATATCATTCTTAGATAAAGTTTACCTTTTGTAGAAATAATTATAAAATAAAAAATTAAGAAGTCAAAAAAACTTTTTTATTTATTTTTAATGGACATTGTATCCATAAAAATTCTACAGATTTGATTCAAGCTTGTCAGTTTGTGATTCATATGAACTTCAATTTCTATAAAGGTACTAGATATTACAGCTAATAGTATTTTATTACTGTTTTGATTTCTTCAAAAATGATTTTCTTAATTTCTAACTTAGTTTTAGGACTATGAATTTTAAACACTCATATTGACTGTATGTGTGAAGCTTTTAATAAATAATTCTATTGATATGTATTATACAAAACTCTTGCATTCTTTCAATCGAGTCCTCCATACAAAACCTTTAACTATTCTATTCACAAATGTGAATAGAATAGTCTGTGGATAATTAGGAGGTATTATGTACACCTGGACTTAATGGACATTGTCTTTTTAATGATACTGAATGTATGAAAAGACAAATTTTTATTCTTGAGATTCATTAATTGTTAGCTGTGTATGATAATTTTATACCTTGTAAAGAAATTTAATTTTATTTTTCTGAAGATAGAAAATATATTGTTGTAATTATATACTGTAATAAAAGCTATTGATCATGGTTTAAAAAATCATTCTAATATATTTTATTTGATCATGCTGCCATTATTTGTAGAGGATATAATTTTGTAATGCTGCAATTTTTTTTAATCTGAGAGCAGCCAATATGCAAACTTATACTGTGATGTAATTTATTATTATATTAATTGTTTTTTAGATTATCTATGATATGATCATAAAAACATCTGCTATTCAAATGTAGATTACAAGCAGTTGGCATGAAAAGTTTATGGTTAATTTTCTGAAAATTTCATACTTTTTGAAGAACTTGTTTAAAGTATAATAAGCATTGACAATATTAAACTAATATGTCTCAAATTTAAAGAGATCAAGCTGGGCTTATTGCTATTTAGCTCAACAGTTAAAACATTTAAAATGTATTATTTCATAACATTGTCAGTATCTTAATTTTAAAGTCAAACTTATAATTGTATATACTTTTATATTCAAAACTTATATATAATTTCTGTATCATTTTTAATATATCTAATAGTTTTCAAAATCATCAGAGATCATATTCACAGACAAATGAGCTTCAATACATTTTGTTCTCAAGTGTTTTAAATTTTATATGTCTCTCAAATTTTCTACGCTCAAAATTTTCAAAAATTACTTCTATTCTGTTATCTCTTGGGGGAATTAAAAGTATTGACTGGGTTATCATCTGTATGTCATTTACTTAGTAAGTAATCTCTAATTTTTAAAGGACACTCTCACCTGTTTTATGTATGTGTTTTGATTGTGAGATTGAGTTTTAATATTAAACATGAATGCAATTTTACTTTCAGGCCAGGAGAGGCTTAATTGTTGTTGCTTATGAAAGTGGAAGTCCTGCAACTGTACATTACATTGATAAGGTTGCTATGAAGCACTACTGGAATGAATGGCTGAAACGTCTTAAGGAATTCTGGGAGATGAAAAGTGTGGGGACAGAAAATGTATAATTTAACAATGTTTTGTACAGTAAATGTATCAATATTGCAAAAATATATGAGCTGCTTTAATAATAATGCTTATATTATTTTATATATATTGCTTTGTATCATTTAATAATTTATTTTGTAGAGAAGGAAATCTTAGCAGCTAGAGACTTAAATTTGACATAATATTCATATTCAACAAAATTAGAAAGACAGAAAACAATATTTTTTTTCTGCCAAATACTTAGTGATGAGAACTGATGTTTTAAAGTTGCTCCTATCAGTTTACAAACTCTGGTAAAATTTTCTGTGCATTTTTTTAGTACTTCCTAGCATTATAATTCCCTTTTCATATCAATTCAATTTGGATTACTGTACTGAAAAAACTCATGACGTATTTTTCTTATTTTGATAAAACAGATATTTGGTACACCTCTATAGCATAAAAATTTAATATAGGAATCCATTTCATCTTCTTACATTTTAACTATGTTTCCTTTACGGTGTACACTGAACTTTCTATATTTTAATACTTTAATAGTCCTGAATTGCCCTTTCTAAATATGTTCATTGTTCTTTTTGATCACTCTTCTTTTCATACTTGTGAGGGCAGTTTTTAGAAGATTTTCGATATGCTAATTGATAATAATAATTCGATATTCTAGTCTGTCTTCTATAAAATTAATTATGGACACATTATAGAGAATTATGGGGATTTTATAGTCAGTTTTTGAATTTGGCACTTTATGGCAGTGATTTTCAACCAGTGTGCCGAGAGAAAATCTTAGGTGTGCCATGAACAGTTTAAAGGTCATTCATTAAATTATTTTCTAAAGATATCCAAAGCACAATAAGTGTACTTATCAAAATTAAAACCTCTTTAATTGATTATACAAGTATATCATTATTAGAATAAACATATACATAATATAATAAATATATATATGCATAGGCAGCCGTACACTGCAATGGCTGCAATGACTAGCATCATTGGTTGCTGGCTACACTGTGTCTGTTGTATTTAAGTGTGATGGTGTTAATATATAAATGAAAAAATGTATACTCTTTTTTCTATCATCATAATTTAAGTGTGCCATGCAAATTTAACTATAGGTTCAATTGTGCTGTGAGATAATAAACGTTAAAAAAACTCTGCCTTAGGGTATGAAAATGGATTGTAAGATATGAATAGTTTGGAATATCATTTTTTTTCCAAAAAAGGAAAAAAAAATCCCCAGTAATTGTTATCAATTGAGGATTTTGTAATTTTGTTTCTAAAAGAAATTATTACTAACTTACAGATAGGCATACACCAAAATCATTTATTGTTCATATGTATAATATTTGAACTCTCAAGTTTGTTTGCCTGTAATTCTATACAATAGAAAAGACATGCAATAGTGTCATATGTATGATTGTAAGATTATGGTGCCTTCAATATGACTTGAAAAAAGTTTTGCTAAAATCACACCATGGGATTGTGAATTATGGGTATTTTCAAGGCTAGATCCAATTGCACTCTGTTGGTTCTTTTTCCTTTTATTTTTTGGTTTGTGCTAAATTTCATTTAAAGCCTGAGGAAAGATTCTGTCTGTTGAGGTCATCCCTTTAAAAAATAAATAATTAAAGGTTGCCAGATTTGGCAAGAAGTTTTTCCCAAAAGGGACAAAATATAAACTGTATAGCTTTTTGGAACGACAGCCAATTTTAACATATTTTGCTGTGACATTCATCGTTAACTATTTGGAAAAACTATTTTTTTCTTCTTTTTAAAAATGATGTTATCTTGGTAATGTGGTTAAAAGTAGAGGAAAGAGAATGGAAAATGTTTTAGTATTTTGGAAAGGTGACAAATCTGTTAAACATTTCTCCAGAAACACTCTTGTTGAGATCAGATTATTTCTCAAAATAATGCAGGAAAATCAGTCACAAATGACACAAATAGATTGATACATTAAATTATCTCAAAATAAACTATTTTGTTTCAATAGAAATATTAGCTTTGATATTTCCCAACTAGTGAATATTGGTTATCAACATAGGTGATCCCGGGCGATGGGTAATCTTCCCAACAGTCGGCAAGCCGAACTGAAAGGGGTGCTTAAGCATAAAAAAAAGGAAGCAGCTAGCTATCAAAAAAAAAATGTAGCTCTATATATGAATCTGAGTGATCTCTTTTCATTCTGGACAAAACGCAACACAGGCTAGGGTTGTATTAACTTAATTTTAAACTAAAGTATTGCCAAATACGAGGAGAGCCTACCGGTGTGCCCAGGCGGGTAGTATCGGAACTCATCAGTAAACGCTGAAGAAAACAAACCTTCATAACTAGAACAATGGCGATTCACCGCCAAAAAAAATAGCCAAGTAGGAGCGAAAAGAGCGGGATGGCCGCTGATTAGACTTAGCCAAGAGTGACGTGAAGCGGCGCCGAATATGATTGGCGAAACTCGCTCGAGGCCAGGAGGAGAACCTTTTAAGAATTTTCTCACGGGGATGGTTGGGGTCGCCAACAGATGTCGTAGATTAAAGTCTGGGAAATGGATACGGAATGTCCGCACCATTGTACCTAATGTCAATTCAAAAGCAATTTCTACGACCCCTAGATGGAAAACGTCCGGTCCTTTTTAACAGGTCGGCAACAAGCCATAAAACATCCAATTATCTGTACGAGTAAATTGCAGTTTCAAATAAACAAAACTACTTTTAAATTGGGTTCTTGGAAAAAATACATTGCTGAACAAAATAGCGGATGCTATTATTATCAGGTTAGATGCCTGAATTAGATTGATGGAAACAGATTTTAAAACTTAACAAAATAATATTTATTCAATCTCCGAACATCACCTTTCGGTTATACAGCAGCAAGCGAAGTGTTCGCGAGCATCGAGAAAATTCTCGGGATACAATACTGCCACGCCACCTATCGGTGTCGTGCAACATAAAATGACACTGAATGGTGGTGCCATCTATTATACAGTAAATGAATGAAATGCACTTATAAATTAAATGAAATAAGTTATCACTACAATAGTATTCCTCCAGTGATGAACTTGTGAAGGAACGACAAAATGTTAAAAATAAGTATTAAATATACAGTGATTTCCGCTTATAAGAATCACGTTTGTTATTACTGTTTTTGATTCTTATAAGCGGTTGAGTCTTATAACCGAAACTTCCCTTTGGACAGCCACACATACACAAATATATACTTGTACATATATATAAACACACAGGCACATATATACATAATTTACCATTAAATACTCTTTAATTTACGTTATTTATCATTTATTAAAATTATTTTTTATAATTTTAAAAATACTCAATTTCTAAACAAATACTATAACTCAATTTCTAGACCTGTAAGTAACAACACATGATTATAAAATCAACAAGAGGCAGCTTCTCTTTGACTACACTTTGGAAGATCATCATATCTAATTAACAAGTTCTGTTTTTCAGAAAAACTAAGAGTTTTCCTTGTTTTTATCATATTTGAATTCGACTATTAAAAAGTTCTAACACTAACTTGCAATTTTGTTAGAAAACTAAAGTGAATACTAGCGACATATGCTTATTACAGTCTCAGACGAAGATTCACTTTATAGCTTACGTTTCACGGTTTGATTCTCGGGCCTAGTCTCAGCCCGTACGAAAAGAACTCGCATTCGAGAAACGTCAGAAATGACGTCACGAAGGGGGCGTTTTCGTATCCTGGGAGAAAATCGGTAGTCTCGGGCCACTTTTCGGACGCTAAACTCACTTCATATTTCTCACTTAGCGGGTAAAATTTCTCACTGAACTTGAGTCGGTGAGAAGTGTATTTAGCGTGCGAGTTAAGATGGCGCCGCGTGTTTTGTTTTGATTGTGTTCAATTGAAAGTACATTCATTTTTGTAATTAAGAGAAATAAAAGGCTCTAGTTTCGCATTTTAGTAGTAGGAACAGTAAGTAAATTTATTTGATTGATGAAATGCCTTTAATAATGTATTAAATGAATGCAAATTTTCTTCAGATGAAACTGTTTGCTTGAAAGTAATGATTTTGGTCTCTATATAAAACATCTCTTTCGTTTTATTTGAAAAATAAATTAATGTAATCTAAAGTAATATTAATAATCTAAAGTAAAATTAAGATTGTTACGAATTTAATTTGTAAAGAAATACTTGAATTATTCACTGTTAAGACACTGAATTGAATGTATGTATTGCATTTGAAATAAGTTTAGCAGAAAATACTCAGATTGGTTTACTTAACAGAATCAACTATGTTTTGTTATTTGAAGGAGTGAAGAAAGAGAGAATTTAAAATGCCTCTGCCTTCAATTTTAAATTTACAATGGTTGTGAAATAGGCAGGCTAAAGTAAACAAAATGTGTTATTATTGACTAAAGTAAGCTTTAAGAAAGTTGAATGATTGATCTTAATCTTTTAACCGAAAATTACTAAAGATTAAATTCTAAAATTATTGTGCATAGATCTATCTACCTTGTGGAATTTAATGTTACATGAATCATATTACTAATAAATTGCCTGAAGTTACTATATATATTTCAAATTAATAAATAGCTTCAGTTATATACCTGTTTTTAAAAATTTGTGATGATCTTATTCAATTAAAAATTCATGCTCTTCATAATTCCCGTGTGAATTATTATGGCTGTTATAATATGAAAGTTAGTTGTAATAATGCATAATGTATTGAAAACATGAAATATTTCTTTTACTCAAGTAATGAAGTTACATATTTTAAGGATATTTATTTAAATTATTCATACAGTTTTTTTATAATCTTATGTTTATTTTTGCTAAGTTTTATTATCCTAAATTTTCAGATGTTACTTAATGTATTCCTTGACTTTAAACAGAAGGAGGATAAACATAGATTACATGTAATTTACATTATGCTGTTATGCATATGAACATAATACACATAAATATCTTGTTTAAGTTTATAATTGATAAATGTCTGAAAAAGTTAACATTTGATTGTATAACTGTTCTAATAGATATAAAAATATCAAATGTATAATTAGCTTTTTATGTTGATCCTTTTGTGTGTTAAAGTTGCTTAAAATGTCTTAAAACCTTTTAAATATGCTATTGTTGTAATGTTTAAAATTGTAATCACTATTTTCTTCCCATATTGTAATATTGATTGCCATTTTATCCTTCTTCACTTTGATACTTGTTCATGAAAGGACCTTAGTTGAAAATTTATCTATTCTGCTAGTTGGGTGTAAACTTTAAAACAGAATTAAATAATTTTCTGTTTTGAGGTTTTAATCTTGCTGGCAATTTCATCAATTTCATGACTAAAGAAAGCTGTAGGATGAAATACTTTAAGAGCTACTGTATGATGTTAATAGATTATGGGACATTCCATGAATAAGTGGACATCAGATGAAAAAATTTTTTTTTTAATTTCTGCAAGTGTTATATATCATTATTTTCAGAAATAACTGAATTTTTGTAATTTGATAAGAATAATACCATTTCTCACAGGAAACATGCCTTAAAATACAACAGAAAATACTCTTTTTGCATTGACCATTTGACCTTAACTGGTAACACACATATTTTGTGTGTTGCAAGTAACATGTGTCTGAGATACGTGTACATAACAAAAATTTATTTTAGAGGTGCAAATTTAATGAAACTACATATAAATTAACTAAATATGTTTTATTTGATTGTTACAATACAATTAAAATCGGCATCATGTAAACAAAAATTACTTTTTTACTCCAGAAGCACAAGAGTTGCACACTTTTTTCAAGCACTCTAGGCAACACGGATTTTCGCATTTTATACATTTATATGCAGTTTGCCTCCGTTTTTTGATAAGGACAATATGGGCACGTTTTTCTCGTGGGAAGCTTATAAGAAATTTGAGAGGTGCTATGTGTTTCTTCAGGTTCTCTAAGAATGTCTCGTGCTATTTTTTTTTTTAGGTCATCCGGAAGGTTTGGGATGGACAACCGACATTGCACTTGTTTTTCTAACAAACTTTTTCCTAATGAATTTATAAAGTCAAAACGTGTCATTACAGGCATCTCATCATAGCTGGCATAGATAATGCCAAAATTTACAAGACTAACCGCTGTCATATTGTAAAATATTGTCAGAGGCAACCGTCTCAACCTTCTATTCGGTGAATAGTTTGTCTAAATTATCCACTCCTGATTTTGTTGAATTGTAAAAACTTATTATTTCTGGTTTATTACTCGATTGGTTGGTAAATTTTGAGTTATGCAAGGAGAATATCAAATTGACAGCTTTATTTTGTGTTGTCATTGAAGACAAAACAAAATAGTAGGAGACTACATTTTAATTGACTGGTTAGGAAAGAAAACTGTTCGCACATATGTTGCTCAAGTACTCATTATTGAAGATGATGATATCAAAGTTCTCTGTATGCATAAACAGGATACTCTAGGACTAATTTATGCATTTCCTTACAAAGAAGACAAGTGTTGGATCACGAAAACTCAAATTAAGCAAAAGCTGAAAAGAACCATCAATAGTAACTGATGGTTCAAACACTAGAATTAGAAGTCGGTTTGAATTTGAAAAACGTATATGTGCTGAGTAATGTATGAAAATCAAGTCAGTTTCAATGTTATTCATAAAATGTGATCTTTTGTAAGTTAATTATAATAAATTTGTATTTGATATTTCAAGCACATTAACAGAACTTTAACAGAACTTTCATTAACAGAACTTTTGTCATTCCGTTACCACATGATTTCATTAAGTCTAATTAATTTTATAATATTAATTATTATTTTGATGTTTAAAAATGACTGAAACTTTTAGTATTGAATCAGGTCTTGTTGCTGACATTATTTTTTTGTTTTGTTACTGCAACAGTTGGCTGAATTTTTATTTGTTATTCAATGTTTTTATTTGTTATGTCCAAAATATATCATTCCGTTACCACAAAAAAAGTGCTATTTTTTAAACATAGATAATGTGTAATTTTAAATTATCTGCATTTTTCATTTTAAGTCATTAAGATGTTTATAGTTTGCCCTATTTTCTTTTTTTATTTTAATATTTAAGTTAGTAGAATCTGCAATATATGTTGTGAATGCTTGTCCAAATGTCATTCCGTTACTCATGGGAGGTCCCTTATATCATGTTAAAAGTTTTAAGAAACTTGTGTGTTGAACTATGAACATGCTTAACAGGAATTATAGTAAAAATTATGTCCTCTATTTTGCTTTTCTATTGTTATTTAACCAATCAATGTCAGATTATAAGAGAATTAATATCCCTGTGTAAATTTTCTTTCAATAAGGCAAGCTTTCATTTTTTTGCTCTTGAAAATTTTGTATCTAGTAAAAGCTTACAAATAATTAATATATTGATTACATTTCCCTGTTGCTGTAATAGTTTGAAATACATAATATTTAGATTGTATGTTGTTGTTATATATGGCAATTTTTTTTTAAACTAAATCCATACAAATTATATACTGCTGGCCATTCATTTAAGGGGGTACCGTATGGGTAGCTAGCATTACCCCCATTTGTATGCAATATCAGTTTTCTTGATCTTATTTAAAGAGAACAATGAAAATTTTACACATTTTTAGCTTTAATTTATATATTTCAACATACATGAACACAGATTTCTATATTTTCTGTTTTTAATATCTAAAGAGAATAAATAAATTATTAAAAATTAATGTTAGTTAATTAATTAATATTTTATTATATCTTAATTCATTACATCTAATTAAATATACAGGTTTGAATAAAGGGGATAGATACTGCTTATTCCGCTGGCTTTCTCAACATGAAGTTAGTCGAATAATAGAAGTTAATTTGATTGAAAATTATTAGAGCTTTTCTTCTGTATCACTTGAAATGGATCATCTGGAGAGATGACCTCTGGATAAAAGTAATTGCAAGCAGAATCTTTCTTTAAAAAAAGAATTACAGATTTTTAAAGTTCTAATAAAAATTTATTATTTTTATTTAGCTTCCACAGCATTTAACCTAAATACTATGGACCCCCTTAGAAAGTCCATTACAAAAAAGAATTTTTCAATTATGCTTGTAATCCTGAAGAAGTTTTATCTTAACATTATTGTTCGAGATACTAAGTTTGAAATATCACTGTTATGAGTACTTAAAACTAAAAATATGATAGTTCTACTTTTATTTAATTTATGTATGAATATATATAAATACACTTTCAAATACTTACTTTCACACACACACACACATGTGAAAAATGTATTCATCTGTGTATACACACATGGATAAATTTGTTATATACAAATTTATTTTGTTTATTTAGACCTTTTTATTAATTTTGTATCTACCTATTAAATACAATTTATTTGCTGATTATTCAATTTCTTTTGGGCAGATTTAATTTAATATCAATTTTTTATCCTCTTCTGTATAAATGCGCACTTGTGTATAAAACTCAAATTAAACAAATGTGTAAAGAAAAAATAATTCAAATTGCTGTTTTTCTGCAGTCACTTGTATTCTTTTCTGAGACAGCACTTTACTGTTTCCATAGTAACGATATAGAAATTACAGAAAAATAAAGCAATGTTATTGGCTTATCGTTAATCGTTATCAGAAAAAACGTAGTAGCTAGTGGGCGGTGCTTATCCAGAATTCGAACGGTAAAAGCTTTCTCACTGCGTACGGAAAAGGTGGCTGAGACTACCGATTTTGCTCGCATCCGAGAACAGCGTACGAGGTGAACTGCATCTCGGACGGGGAGAATCTCGGATGCGAACTCTTTTCGTACGGGCTGAGACTAGGCCCGTCTGAATCAAACCGTGAAACGTAAGTGCCTGTCTGGAGAAAAGTGAAATCGGACCCGGGCGGGTTATATGCGTCTGGGTAAAGCTAATAAGACAGTGTTTAGCAAAAACGTATAAGGAGAAACTGTTATGTTATGTCTAAAGGAATGTATATTACGACTGTTTTCCACCCCAAAGTTTTATCAATCTTTCTTTTCAAAAACTTAAGAAAAAATTTCGTACCTTTTGAGAGTTCAAGTGGCATTTTTTGGAAAAATGAAAGGAAGGCGAAGATTGCAAAATGATTCTTATAACCGGTGGATTGATTCTTTAAAGCGGAAATTTTAACATGGAAATAATACATTTGTTTTTGTTTTTGCGATTTTGATTCTTATAAACGGTTGATTCTTATAGCCACTGATCACTATAAGCGGTGGTTACTGTACAATGATTAAAAAAAAATATCTTTCACATACATTGTTCTTTGGGAGATACCTGATGCAAACTTACTAGACAAATAAAATGAAAAAAAAATAATATATATGGCATATAAATTCGACTTATTAATATGTAAAGAAAACAGTCTGGGTAATATCTGAATGTAATAAACATTTCACTTGTATATACCATAATTAATATATGTCCCTGAATACAAAATGCTGCAAAGGTTAAAGAGAAATAATTTACTTTACAAAATATGAATATGTATATACCTGTCAAAATTTGAATGTAATATATATGATGCAATTTTCAAAATGTTTACAAAAATGAAATATATGTGATGCAATTTTCAAATGTTTTACAAAATGAATATATACAAAATGTTTTAACCAATTTCTGTTATTAACCTCTTATTAAATTTTACATGTCTACCAGATTTAGTTACTTGAGTTTTTACAGTCTCAGGATTTTCTGGTGATTTCTTTTCGTTTGGTTGGGTTTCAGGGTAATCAGTCTCAGGTAAGTCATTAAATAGAAAAGCTGGCTTGACTCTATCAAGTGAGACACAACTTTTCTTCCCATTTAAGTCTATGGTGATGTTTTTGGTCTCTCGTGAAAGTACTGCATGAGGACCAGTGTAGGGTTGTGACAAGGGTGGACTGACTTTATCCACTCTTAGAAATACATGAGAGCAAGTGTTGAATTCTGGGTGCACAAAAACCTTGGATTTCACATGATGGGATGTAGGGATGGGTTTGATGTGATTCATCCTTTCCCGCAATTGTTGGATGAAATTGTTTTGTGAAATTTTATTCGGTGAAGATTCTGTACACAAATCTGCTGGAAGTTTGAGTGAAACACCATACACTAAGTCAGCGCTGGATGCATTTATATCTGTTTTCACAGCAGCTCTCAGTCCAAGTAAGATGGCAGGTAAGCATTCAGTCCATCTAGGATTTTCATGAGCCTTTATAGCACTCTTTAGGACACGGTGGAAACGTTCCACTAAACCATTCGACTGAGGGTGGAAGGCAGTTGTTCTAATTCTGGTCGTGCCAAGCATATTTGTCAACTCTCGAAAGAGATGGGACTCAAATTGTCGACCTTGGTCTGTTGTTATGGTGGAAGGACATCCAAAACGACAGATCCAACCACTGAACAGAGCACGACATACAGTTTCTGCAGTAATATCAGCAATAGGCACTACCTCAGGCCATCTTGTAAATCTATCGACGATTGTCAGACAGTAGGTCTGCCCTTCTGATGGAGGTAAGGGACCTATCAAATCGATGTGGATGTGAGAAAATCTTGCATCAGGTGATGCGAAAGTGCCTAAAGGTGTCTTGGTGTGCCTGATCACTTTTGATCGCTGGCATGCAATGCAGCTTTTCACCCATTCCTTAAGATGTTTCTTCATCTGAGGCCAAACATACCTGGATGAAATTAGTTGTGTAGTTGCTGCTACACCTGGATGTGCAAGGTTATGAAAGTGTTCAAAAAGAGTTCTGCGAAAATTTTCTGGTACAAATGGTCGAGGTACATCTGTAGAGACATCACATAAAAGTTTGGTATTTGTCACTGGATTGTGGATGTATTTAAATTTTAAAGAAGTACAATTTTCAGTCTGCAATTTTTTTAATTCAGGATCAATTCTTTGGGCATCTGCGAAAGCATTGAAATCTAGAAAAAATGAATTGGAGATAGGGCTGATTTCTACTCTAGATAGAGCATCATCTACTGTATTGTTGATTCCACTAGTATGGCGAATGTCAGTGCTGAATTGTGATATGTAGTCAAGATGCCGCCACTGACGAGGGCTGCATTTCTCAGGTTTCTGTTTAAAAGCATAGATGAGAGGCTTTTGGTCCGTGTATATTGTGAAGCTGCGACCTTCTAGCATATGTTGAAATCGCTTTACAGCTGTGTATATTGCCAACAGTTCTCGGTCATAAGTAGAGAATTTCTGCTGACTTTTTGAAAGCTTCACAGACGTAGATGCAATTGGCTCCCATCTGTTTTCATGCACTTGCATAAGAGAACCGCCAACAGCAAAATCGCTGGCATCAACCCATACACTTAATTTTGCACCTGGAATAGGATGGTGAAGTAGAGTTGCTTCTTCTAAAGCACTTTTTGCATCATTAAATGCTTGTTCAGCCTCCTCATTCCATTGAAGTGTATCTTGGGGATTATTGCGAGTGGGTCTTTTAGATTTCTTTTATTTTTAATTCCCTCTAACAGTTTATTTAAAGGTGCTAAAATGTGTGCTGCTTTTTGTATAAACCGCCGATAGAAATTTAGAAGCCCTAAGAATCGTCTCAATTGTGTTAGTGTATTTGGTTTTGGAAATTTTAATATGCAGTCCACTCTATCTGTTAAGGGTTCAATTCCAAATTCAGAAACTTTATAGCCTAAGAATTGAATTGATGACACACCAAAAATACATTTAGAGGGTTTTAAACTGAGTCCATATTTTTGTAAACGCTCAAATACAATGCGGAGATGCTCGATATGCTCCTCTGGAGATTTTGAAGCGACTAAAATGTCATCAACAAAGGCATAAACAAAATGAAGTCCACGAGTTACCTCATCAATGAACCTTTGAAACGTTGCTGCAGCATTGCAGAGGCCAAATTGCATTCGAGTACTCTCAAATAATCCAAAAGGTGTTATTATGGCACTCTTATGGATATCTGCTGGGTTGATTGGAATTTGGTGATAAGCCTTAATCAGATCTATGTGCGAAAATATTTTTGTACCATGTAAGTTAGACGTAAAGTCCAAAATGTTTGGAACTGAATAGTTGTCTTTAATTGTTTGAGCATTGAGTGTTCGGTAATCTCCAACTGGTCTCCATTCAGCGCTGTCTTTCTTCGGCACCATGTGCAAAGGTGATGCGAAATTGCTTTTAGAAGGACGCATGTGACCTAGTTCGATCATGGTTTGAATTTCGTCCTTAGCAATGCGCAGACGGTCAGGTGCGAGACGGCGTGCTTTTGCTGTTACAGGAGGACCAGTTGTTTGTATATAATGCACAACCGAATGTTTAACTTCTTGGTCTGGACGAGAGGGGGGTAGTGATTTCGGGGAAATCCAATAATAATTTATGATAAACACTATCGCCTGATACAGTTTTAATTGAATGAATCGCACTGTTCTTTAGTATGCAGAGCGAGGTAATATTAGTTTGGCAGTCAATTAAATTTTTGGAGGTTAAGTTAGGCATTAGATTAAAATTATATAAAAAATAAGCACCAATTATTGGGTTGGATACATTCCCAACTAAAAATGTCCATTTGAAAATTTTCCTAAGACCAATATCTAAAGAAAGGGTTTGAGTTGTATAGACCTGAATTGGCGAGGTGTTAGCTGCCGAAAGTGTCATTTGTAATGCGTTTCTTTTTTGTAACCTTGAAGCAGGGATGATGGAAACATCACTTCCTGTGTCAATCAAAAAATTAACATTGGTACGCCGATCGCGCACGAACAGGCGACGAGAGTTTAATGGCAAGGTGGTAGTCGCCTCTACACCCGGCCGTCGTCGTTTTTTTCAAAATTGCACGGGGGAACGCATTTCTTGGCATTATGGCCAAACTTTTGGTGATACCAACAGTTAGCGAAAGTTTTGGATCGTGATTTACTACGAGCACGCGACGCACTGTTGCGATGAGGACTGCGACCTCTACGCAACGAAATTTCATTTATCCGCGTATTAATTTTTTTGATTTCCTCAAGCAATCGGTCTTCAATGGAATGAACTGAGGAAACAGAACAAGCACTTACCGGCATAGGTGTCACTTCCATCACTCTGTCAGCGATGTCCGCTGCCTTTTCTAGGCTTAACGGTGTTACTGCTGCGATGATTGACTGTACGGGCGTCGGCAAATGTTGTAGAAAAAGTTCCATCATTAATTCCTCCGGCACGTTGTAAGATTCGGCGCGCCGCCGCATGACGCGTAGCAGTTCGCTAGGTCTGCGATCTCCCAGCTGTTCACCGACGAGAAGTTTCCGGATTTCTTGATGGGATGACTCACCGCTTCTTCTTATCAGCTCCCTTTTCAACACACCGTAAGGGTCGGTCTTGTCAGGGTTGACGATAACGTCCCGTATCACGGTAGCTGCTTCCGGTGGTAAATTAGATGCTATGTAATTGAACTTTGTCTTGCTTTCCGATATAGCTTTCGGAGTGCCTAATTCGAACGTAGCTTCGCAAATCAGGAACCATAGTGAAGGATCAGCGAAATTGTAGACCGGTATTTTCACTGCTCCGACTTCTTGCGTCATAGTTGAAGACTGGTGAGCACGTGGTCAGCGAAAATATTGTCTTTCGATATAGGCGAAAATAAATCCAGGCGTCCGTTATTTTATTTGGGCGTATTGCCAGGTCACCATTATTATCAGGTTAGATGCCTGAATTAGATTGATGGAAACATATTTTAAAACTTAACAAAATAATATTTATTCAATCTCCGAACATCACCTTTCGGTTATACAGCAGCAAGCGAAGTGTTCGCGAGCATCGAGAAAATTCTCGGGATACAATACTGCCACGCCACCTATCGGTGTCGTGCAACATAAAATGACACTGAATGGTGGTGCCATCTATTATACAGTAAATGAATGAAATGCACTTATAAATTAAATGAAATAAGTTATCACTACACTATCAATAGATAGTACTGGAGTAAAGACATACCATTTTAGACCTGCCACGTAAAATGGGGGCGATACATGAATTACGCTAAAATGCTTATAGCAAAAGATCCTAAGATTAATATTAACATTACAAACATTAAGGTGATTACATCCTTTAAATTAATAATTACTCGTATTTAAAGTAGGTGCAATTAATAAGAAAACTGTAACGATAAAATCCACGTTACAGGTAATCTTGTGGGTGTAAACAAACAAACGAAAAAAAAAAGGAGAGAAATGAATAAGGGATGAAGAAAGTGAGATGAATCTCATTTCAAAGAACTCCCGAAGAGCTGAAACTGATGTCTAATTGATTATTGCACATTAGTTCAAAAGGTTATGTATGCCAAACTACTACAGGTTTTGAGGTGATTAATTACACAAGAAGTGTGTAGCACAATGTGTTGATATGAAAGTTCTGCAAAGTAGTTCTACTTCATGGAAAATTTTATGAAAAATGTTTTGAATAATAAGGTTTGTAGAAGGATTTTAATTGTTGCTATGATACAGACTCGTAAAATTTGTTATTAAAACTGTTTGTGTAAAGTGGTTTCCTTTTTTCCTATATATTTGGTTTAATTAATGAAATATTTTGAAGACTCGTATATTTTCTTCATTCTTATCAATACTACTCTAATCAGGGCTCCCAAACCTGGGTATTTAAACCCAGATCTGGGTTTTTCAATGACCATATGGGTGTATGCTTTTTCCCCTAAAAATATCTCGATTCTGACTTTTTTCTCTTGTAAGTTAAAAATATAGTAAAAAATTAATATTTTTCTTACTATGAGAAAAATTTAAATACGATAAGATGGTTTGCTAAAAAAATATAGCTGACAAAGACATTAGTGTGTGTTTGAATATAAAATGATATAAGTGAAGATAATTTCAATTGTATCATGATATACCTCCATCTTACAAAACCATAACAGAATCTTGGTATTTGTTACATAACAGCAAAGATGGATTCAGTAATTCCAAATATGAAATCTTATCACATTTCATGACCCATTTAACTATTTTACCTCACTTTTCTGCATGCGTAACAGAGTTTTTTCTCAAGTTAATAGAATCAGAACAAAAGACTCTTCAAGCTGAAAAATAAACGATTGTATGATGGCAAAACAGGCAGTACATTTTTTTTTTTCAATGCGGAGGCACTTGTCACGAAGACATTCACCTATAATTCACAGCAGTTTTACTGGCAATTTTAACAGGGAATAAATAAATATGGTCAAATTGTCACACATGGATACCTAAATCAGGACTGGTAGAAGACGTTATAGGAGGAGAATGTTATAGCCGATAAGCACATATCGAAAACAAAAAAGAGCTTCAAAAAAATTAACTTGGAGGTTAATGATGATATGGATAAAATCTGACAGTTAAATAAAATAACTTTAATATAACTTCAATTAATCTTAGAAAATAGTGTGCATATTATCTTATTTGCCTTTTTAGAAATTATTTAAAAAAATGTATATATTTATTTTAAAAAGCTGGTTTTTTAAAATTTATTTGCAATCTGGGTTTTTCTTTAGATGCAATCTTGGTTTATTACATTTTTTCGATGGGAGCCCTGACTCTAATCTCTAACATAAGAAATTCTTTTCCAATGTAAAACAAACTCTATAATTAAATATATACTGTAGATTTGCCTTTAAATACACCCTCCCACACATGCACCTTTAAAAACAAATTGTAGAGATATTTAAAATATGTATACAGAGAGGTGAGTGGTGACAGATATTCAAAACTCATCTATGTTGTGAGGTACTTTTCTTTTGTGTTATTAGTGTATATACCATTCTTTAAGTGTTGACTTAATGAGTTAGTCATGAATACAGATTTTTCTAAAGGTTTGCATTAAATGAATTGCTTCTAGATATTTTTTTTCAACCTTTTCTTGAAATAAAAATCTCTGCTTGATAGTATTAACCACTTGACAAATTCATAAATCTGTAAACCAGTATTAAATGGAGATATAAAAAAATAGACTCTAATATGAGAATTTCCCCGATAGTGCAATGTGAATGTATTTTTTGGTGCCTAATTTTACTGTTTATGTTGTGCCATTACACAATTCATTGAAGGTTAATTTCGTTGTAATGTGGTTGGGTTACAGGAATAAATTAAATCATCAGTACTATTACTGAATTATATATATATATATATATAATGAACAACGCTGATACGGGTTTTACATATACAATATCTAACAGATGATAAAATTCTTTTTATCTTTAATTGCTTTTCGCTACTATTCATACATCAAGATGGCAGCACTAAACTTAATAAATGTTTATTGGGGTGCGATCTAGGTATACGATGATATTCCTGGGACAAATGTTACTGACAAACTTTGTTCCTCAGGGATAGTTAGAGCAGTATATACGTAGACCTGCAGGTATTTTTCGATTTCAAGTTTGGTTACGCCATTTCGTTGTTGTAAAAGACATCAGATGATACCAGTTTTCAATAACCGATTGAAATCATAAGAGGATTTTCGCTTTTACAAAAACAGTTAAAAGTAAAAATAGTGTTTATAGTTTTTTGCAGCGAAGTGTAGACGTTGATCAATTGTGGTTCCTGAGACAAGATTCGGCACCTTTTCAAATTTTTTGACAGACTCTTAAGTAATGAATGCATGACTATAAGAAGTAGGTTACGTTACAGAATAACATACATTTTGGGAAAAAAATGTGTTTTAAATAAAAAAAAAGTTTTATTTATTTAAACATTATATAAACATTTATATAAACATTTTTTTGAAAATTACAAAATTAAATAATAGCAGAAAAAGTAAATAAATCTGAATATAATTTGTTATGTAATGAAATAATTACTAAATGATTTTAAAAGCCTTTAATGCAGCAATTTGCCTGATTGCATCTCTATAATTTATTGTTAAGGTACCGCAAAAATTTCGTATATTTACTGTCTTATTTTGACCCCTATTTCATTTCAGCGCCTGCTGGGACCGGCCATAGGTATCCATCTGCTTACCTTAATGCATCAAGATGCTATTGATTTGTTAATATTTATTTATTTTTCCTATACATCCAGGAATGATGAATATTCATTAGCTCGAAACTAGTTACTACCCCTTTATAGTTACTGGGGATTTTAAGAAGCTCAGTGTTCCTGTGTCTTGGACTCCATTTTTTCTCACTATCCCAAACCTCGACGACTCGAGCGAACATCAAAATTTCATCCTATCGTCACTTTAACTGCCATTTACCCCTCCAGCACGCGCGCGGTCTTTCCGATTTCGTTAAATGATACTGCACTATACATAGATTATTATTCCCAATTCATATATGCTGATAATTCTAGTATTCCGATTTTTGCAATATCTTAGAGTTGCTTTAGGTTGTATGTACTATTTGGGAGGATTTGGTGGATTAATTTTGTGTCTGGAGAACATTCAAATATCATTTATTCCCTTATAAATCAATGAAAATCGCGCTTCGTTTTACGTTATTTCGACGTACTAGGTACACTAGGTTTCTCCGGGACGCCGTACGTTCGGATTGTGCCTGTAATCGCTTGCCTTGAAGTGAGCCTGTAAGTAGAAGTAAAATTGATGAATCGTCTTTTATTTTGCGTACTTGCTGATTTACGGGTAGCTATCCCCGTATTTGCTACTTCTTTTCAAATGTATTGTGACAACTTCTGACCAGACTGAGGAGTTCTTAACGATATCGTGGCAAAAAGTAAACAATGTCCGAGTGGCTTCTAAAGACGAAAATAGCAGGCCAGAATTTAACCGAAACGTAACAAATTTTTTATGAACAAAACAGGTTAAATGTTGAATTGAACAGTTTACAACGGAACGAGACGCCAGGTATAAAACATTTTAACAGCGGCTCCTCTTTGGGCTAGTTTAATCCCTCAGGAAGCAAAGGTTCATCTGGCCACTCCTAATCCCGATCTTGAATGGGAGGGGGGGGGGGGCTCTCTTGAAAAAACCAGACCGGAATATATATCCTCCTTGAATTCCTTAGCTCCGACTTGGGAGTCTTCTTAGAAAAACGCCTGTTTTCGAGATAGGGGCGGAGTATTAGCTCCCGATGCCAGTCTAGGATCCGTCCGATGGGTCGTTAAAGTGAAAATTTATTGCTTCTATATCGTCAAAATGTATGAATAATGGCCACGAAAGGATAGCTTTATGAGTACACAAGAGTGGCCGATGATTTTTACCACACAGATTTCCCCAAGCTTTCGGGAAAGACGAGACGCGCGGCTTAAGACCCCAGACCAAGGAATGTTAAAATTCGATGGGGTACACACAAAATTCTGGTGGGGAACACACTGATCATTTTTTAAGCCCGCCAGATATTTGCTTTCAATTCCTCTGTTACTAGGGATTGTCTCACGAGGTTTTACATGCTACTACAGTATCTTCATTAATTAAAAAAAAATTAGTGATAGAACGAGAGATGGTATATCATCAATATTATAATGATGTAAAATCCACTACTGTGAGAAAAGTTTCATCGTTGAAGGCGATGTACACTTATTTAACAGGAGAATATTTATTTTTTAAATGTAACATCTAGGTGCATATCCTTTTCCAGAAGACAAAGATTAGAGTCAAATAATTAGAACAAACAAAAATATATCTGTTATCTAAAGAATGACTAAGGCCGTCTGCACACGGGGCAACTCAAAAGAAACTGATAACTGACTCCAGTCACAAACCAGTCCGTGATGAGTCGTAACCTATGTAATTGAATGGAGCCACGCACACGGGGCAACTGGTTACAAACTCGTCTTACGAGTTTGTAACCAGTTGTTTGTAACCAGAAATTTTATTTTCCTCTCCTTCTTCCCCTTCCCCCCAATGCGGATGGGGCTGAACTTGCATTTAAACGGCATCGGGAGTGTCGCTATTCATTTCAGGAGACCCCAAAACCTGTAGATTCGACACTACTCTCGGTCATTTTGGGCATTATTTTTCACCCATTCTTCCCCCCTCCTCCCTCAAAGCTGATGGGGGGGGGGAGGCTGAATTTGCACTTAAACGGCATCGAAAGTGTCACTTTTCGTCTCAGCGACCCCGAAAACTTTGGATTCAACACTACTATTGGTCATTTTGGACCTTTTATTTTTCACCTCTTCTCCCCCCTCCCAATGCTGATGGGGCTGCACTTGCATTTAAATGGCATTGGGAGTGTCAATATTCATCTGATGAGACCCCCAAAACTATGGATTCGATACTAATATCAGTCGTTTCGACATGTCCCCCCTCCCCCCCCCATAGGGGTGCTAGGGTTGGCCGACTTCCCCCCACACCAGTGTTTCTTTACAGATTGTAAGTCATATGTGCACCAAGTTTGATTGAAATTGCTCCAGGAGTTCCAGAGTGATGCTGGAACATACACACATACATCCATTTTTTATATACACTGATGGCCATCCAAGCAACCAAACAGCAGGAAATTTCCATCATTGGTATACTGCGTCGGAATATGCAAATGATAATGATTGCAGCGCAGGAGCCCATCATGGGTGACTGCCGTGCTCCTGACAAACTGTACGAATATATAAAGATAGGAAAGATGGCCGCTTTAAAGAACGTGAATTGTGCTCTCGTGCGATTTTTTTTTTGTGTGTGTGCAGCTTCAGCATGCCTTGGAGAAAAACACGAGCATCATTAGAACACGTTTCAGAGTTCGACCGAGGCAGAATCGTTTCATACAGAGATTGCGCATTATCCTTCCGAGAAAGCGGTCATCGCGTCGGACGTAGCCAAGTCACAGCCATGCGAAGGGAGCGCAGTGCCACATCCGCAACCACAGCACAACGAATACAGTCTGTAACACAACAATCGGTGTCCGCACGAACAATACGACGTCGTTTGCAGCACAGTGGACTGTCGGCTAGGCGTCCTTTGCTTCGCTTACCTTCGACTTTAAAACATGGGCTTTTGCGTTCGCAATGGTGCACTGAATGGCGGAGACGGAATTCCGAATGGCAGGGCATTGTGTTTTCGGACGAATCACGCTCCTGCCTGCATCACCACGATGGTCAAATTAAAGTTTGGAGACACCGTGGAGAAAGGTTTCTCAACTGTAGTGTTATGCATCAGCATACTGATTCTGCACTCGGTGTTATGGTGTGTAGTGGTATTGGATTCCACTCCACCCCTCTAGTCAGGACCTTTTTATGGCATGGGCAAATCGGTACTTTGCCCGGGGCCCCCTGATGCTAGGGGGCCCAAAAACTGTCCTCTTTAACATGTATGGCAACATGAAAATAGATAGGGTGCCAGATAAGTGAAAGTTTTTAATTTTGCTTTCTGCATTAGGAAAAATTTTAAACTATCAGGTTGTATCAGACGTACAGCAGAAAGTGAAAGGCGTTTTCAATTTGATGTGAAACATGTTTATGAATGCTTCATCTTATCAGCCATACACTGTAATAGCAAATATAGGACTCACATGCAGGGTTGTTTGGTTTAAATTGTTATTTGAATCAAAATTTAAATCAAACACGATTTTTTTAATCCTGATTTTTAACAACTTTTCCTCAGATGCTTGGTGTAGTACTCCTAATAGTATAGTCCATGGATAGTTCTTATTTTTATAAATGTTCGTAAGGGGGGGGGGTGCAAATAGCATTTGCCCAGGGGCCCCCAGCATTCATAATCGGGTCCTGCCTCTCGTACGCATTACCAGTACAATTACCAGCCGGCGCTATATCTCTGAGGTTTTGCAGCTTGTTCTCCTTCCTTACCTTCAGGGCTTGCCTGCGGCCACGTTTCAACAGCGTGACCACACGTTGCACACATTCTTGAAGATTTCCTCTTAGACCACCAGATTGCATAGTTACCCTGGCCTGCCTTTTCTCCAGATCTATCGCCCATAGAACATGTCTGGTGAATGATTGGACTTTCCTAGCCCGGCATGCCGCACCCGCGGGTACAGCAGATGAACTTGGGCTACGTGTGGGGGCAGCATGGGCTGCCATTCCCCAACACCACATCCAAAGCCTCTTTCAGTCAATGCCGCGGCGTGTCGCAGAGGTTATTGACAGACGTGGAGGCAACACTCATTACTGATTTTCTGGTCTTCCGCACTTCAAAGAAAGCTGTATTTCATATCAATTATCATTGATACTATCTGTAATCTCTGGAATAAATTTGGCTTTGATATCTCTTGTCCTTCTTGGTCTTGCATTTTGGACGGCCAGTAGTGCATATAGAAGATAAATTGGGTCCTACTATACTAGAGAGGCTGTTCGCACATTTTTTAGACGATTTTGGTAAGCGGTAATAAAAAATAATTTGCTGCAAAAGAAAAAATTGCAATTGTACTATGTTTTTAAAAGTCAAAATTATAATCTGCGGCTTGAAAGTTTTGTTTTTATTCAAAATGGCGTTTTTAACAAAGCAGTGGTTCGAAAGCTACATTTATGCTCTTTCCGAAGAGAAATATGCATACTCCGTTATCCAAAAACGATGTGAGAGTCATGGTTTTGTGATATCTAAAGCGTCGATAGGTAATATCGTCAACAAGAAAGGAAAAAAAACGTCAAATTGGAGCCTCAAGTGGGACAAAAATTCCAAACAAGTATCCAAGGAAATAACGAACATCTTCGACTATTGCAAAGGTACGTTGTTTAATGTTAAAAGAAAATCCCACTAGTCAAAGGACAGTTGCAAAATCATTAAAATGCTCGGTGTCCACTGTAAACAAAATGATAAACGTTGATTTAAATCTTAAGAAAGCGAAAAAACGCAATGTGCATCGTCTTCTTCCAAATCATATCGCTGAACGCAGGACACGCTGCAGAATTCTATATGAGAAACACTTATCCAAAGAAAAATGGAAAGCAATTGTCACAATAGATGAATCATGGGTGTATTTAAATGATTGCAACAAAAAAAGAGCCATTTATTATCATAAAAGGGGAGAAAAAAATTTAAGTACATGGTTCAAAGAATCGAAAGAAAGTTTTTCTAAGGGATTCATGATTGTTGCTGGTTTTTCTTATAATGGAAAGTTAAAAATAAAGAGAGTGGAAAAAAATGTCAAGATTAACTCCAAATACTATCAGGAACATATTTTATCGCCAATTTTTCTGAATGAAATACCATCGCTTTACCCACAGTGCCATCAGTCTGTGAGACTCCATCAGGACAAAGCTAGCAGTCACACATCAAAATCCACTGTAAATTTCCTAAAAGAAATGGAACAAAAAACTGGTATCAAGGCCATACCCTTCACTGATATCCCTACTAAATCTCCCGATGTATCACCTATGGATTTTTGTGCTTTCGGACTTTTAAAATCTGCATTATCCAAACGTCGTCCCAAAACCCTTACAGGACTCTGGAAAGCTGTTGAGGAGGAATGGGATAGAATACCTCTTCTGACACTTCAGAAGGCATTATTATCCTGGAAATTGCGGTGTCGAAAGATAGTTCAGAATAAGGGATGTCAAATAGAACATTTAAAACACAAGAATTTTATGTAATTTAGTTTTGTGAATACAATATACATCGTCTAAAAAGTGTGTGAACAGCCTCTGTATAACCCAGCGCAAACTGTGGGTCACGGATAGTTCGAAGTAAATTTATATCATACTAGGTGGCTCGTGTGACAATTTGGCATGCGAATAAAATACGATTCATTTTATAGCGAGGTGGGTGGTTGTAGCAGGATGAAAGAAGAACCGCTTCATTTGTAGCTATTGTTTATTTGTCAAACAACAATGGCGCGTAAGGATAATACAAAACCGATTTCAAAACACCTTTGGACACAAAATCGGAGAAGAAAACATAAAACAGGGGAACATGAGATACGTACACGGAAAAACAGCTTTGTAGACAATACTAAAAGCTAAGTATGACACAAACTAGTGAAAAATGGGATATTTACATTATAAAACTTCTTTGTACACAATATTGGATCGTGCCGTATCGACGCATCCGGGAAAAATAACTCTAGGGCCAAAAGTGAATTCTCAACTTCGATTTTTAAGCAAACGATACGTTTCATTCTAAATTAACAATCCGTCAGAAGCGGAGAACTTAATCTTTAAAATGGTACCTCATTTATCTATTTTGGCTATGTATGAAGGGAGAAAAGGGATCGTCACCAAAAATCACCTTCTAGAAATAATATATATGATGATGATGATGGTATGTTTTTTAAATTTAAAGGTTAGTGTTCGAGAGAAAAAAGTAAAAGTAGATAAATAAGCGCCCGCGTGCTTGCCATCTAGCAATAAAGCAAATCTTTACATGTCTCGCGCACATTTTCCCATAGAGTTTACATAAGAAGTTTGCCGATCCGCCAAGCACCAACCATTGCTCAATCTCATTTTTAATGTAGGATTACCGTAGAAGCGGAATGGTATAATTCCCCGCGGTGTGTGGGCCAAGAACAAATCTATTGTAAAGGCTGCAGAAGCAGGGGTAAATAGGGGCTTGTACACCAGGAGGAAATAGAAGAATAGCTGTCGGTGTGGCCATTGATAACGATCAAAAGTCTATAAATATTGCAACATACAGATGGAGTACAAAATAATACGAACACCTGTGCAAAAGTATGACGTATTTCACACCTGCAGTACAGCCGCGCCACCTGCAACAGAAGTCTGCCACCTAGTGAGTGTGAAGAGAAAGGTATCAGTCTTTCAACAGCAGTCACCAACGTTGCATGCTTCTATCGAACTGTCTGTGATAAGTTGAAATGTCAGACCTGTCAGAGTTCCAAAGAGGAATGATAGTTGGAGCGCGTTTAAGTGGAGCATCGGTTACGGAAACAGCAAACCTTTTGGGGTTTGCAAGGAGTACGGTATCAGCCGTTATGACAGCGTGCACGAAAGAGGATAAGACGACGGCTTCAAAGCACAACAGTGGCCGAAAGTCCAAGCTTGCTGATAGGGATAGACGGGTCTTGAAGCGCATAGTAGCCCGAAAGCACAAGCAATCGTTATCCGAGATAACATCCGAAATGAACAGTCATCTCCAGGACCCTGTTTCAACAAAAACTGTCAAAAGGGAACTTCATGCTGGCAACATTTATGTCAGAGTGGCAATTCGTAAACCCTTGATGACAGCAACTAATGCTTTCAAGCGGCGCCAATGGTGCAGAGATCACAAAGGCTGGTCCCCACAGCAGTGGCAACAGGTAATATGGTCAGATGAATCGTCATTCACCCTATTTCAGACGACCGGACGAGTTTATGTCTGGAGAACGCCCAAAGAAGCGTTTCATCCTGAATGCCTCTTGCCGACTGTGAAGCATGGGGGTGGCTCCATTATGGTATGGGGTGCGATATATTGGCGCGGTCTTGGGCCACTTGTTATTCTGCATGGGAGGATCAAATCCAATCACTATCTAAGCGTTCTAGGGGATCATGTCCATCCTTTTGTCCAGACTGTATTCCCTGGAGAGCGACCGCTTTTTCAAGACGACAACGCCCCTATCCACACTGGGAGGTGTGTTCAAGAATGGTTCGAAGAGCATGACGATGCAGTTGAACATCTCGCCTGGCCCCCTCAGTCTCCGGACTTGAATATTATTGAACATTTATGGCAATGTTTGGAGTCCAAACTTCGTTCCCGATTTCCACCTCTATCCGGACTTTCGGAATTAGAGACCGCTCTGCAGGAGGAATGGCTTAATATTCCTTTAAATATTGTCCATGACCTTTATGCATCTATCCCACGTCGCATTAAATCTGTACTTCAGTCAAAGGGTGGTTCAACCCCCTATTAATAAAAATTTTCCATTATTTCACAAGTGTTCGTATTATTTTGTCCACCATCTGTAGATGGTCGTTATTTTATGGCCCACAGTAAAACCTTCAGATGATACGGGTCAAAGTGGTATTGCAAATGAAAATTATGGTGGGGGGGGTACTTCGCAGACTATGGACAGGGGCAGTATAATAAGGAACCAATTGGGGCAGGAACTACTGAGAGAAAAACAGCCCACGGCCCAATGAAAAAAAAGGGCTGGCCAGAATGGCCCTCCCGTAAATGGACAACAGCCCCTCCAAGTAAGAAAGAAAAAGCAGAGAAGGTCGAAAATTTGCCCCGGCTGGTTTTTTTTGGCTAGAGCTCAGATTATACAGTCTCGACTGCCTCAGAGACTAGGAGTAGTGCCGGTGACCCGCCAAGATGATCCGGTATATGACGTGATTTTGGGCCCCTGTCGTCGATGCCATCTTTCATCGCTGCATACTTCAGCTGTAGTAAGTGCCTCCCCATATACTATAAAAAATTATTAGTTTGACCAGATAGTCTGCCTCTGCTTCTGAGTCCTCGTATGTAAAATATTAATATGAAAGAGAATATTGTGCTAGTAGTAATTACAATTTAAATGAATTTTGTGATTTATTAAATAAATGTATGTTAAAGGCCAATGCTCTGTCTTCCTTGCTTGCCCCAACACACGCAGACATCCATTGTTTTAAGGTTATTTAACTACCTATATCTCTGATCCTGGTCACGGCACTAGATATATAAGTAGTTAATCATATGCACATATTGATTGTGCATATGATTCTTTTGTTTTTTGATGTATGTTTATTTTTTAATTTCTGTTTATTACTACATGGTTTTGTACTTCTATTTTTATGTAAGCATTTTTATAGGAAATAAAAGAATAAAAGGATTTATGAACTAAAAGCTATATTATTTATAAAAAAATGGAACAGATCCAATTCAATTTGTATGGGTTTGTATAAAATAATTGATTCGTTATACGGCTTTTCGCTTTACGGCCAACTTTTCAGGAACGTATATAGGCCGTAAAGCGAGGTATGGGTGTATATATATATATATATGTATGTATGTATATATATATATATATATATATATATATATATATATATATATATATATATATATATATATATATATATATATATATATACATACATACATATATATATATATATATATATATATATATATATATATATATATACATACATATATATATATATATATATATATATATATATATGTATATATATATATATATATATATATATACATACATACATACATATATATATATATATATATATATATATATATATATATACATACATACATATATATATATATATATATATATATACATACAGTGGTACCTCGACTTACGAGTTTTTCGAGATACGAACATTCTCTCAGCAGATTTTTTGCTTCGAGTTACGAGCTAAAATTCGGGTTACGAGCAAGCGAGATTAGTTTGAGTAGCGAATGCCATGTTACGTGCTTATCAAATGAGAACACAAGAAGCATATAGCATTTACAACCTTAGTGTACAATTATTATACAATTGTATACATATTATTCTGAGACTACTATCCAGTCTTAAACCGAGAGATTGGATTCTGAGAAAACGTTCTTCGGATTCTCAGAAAGAAGAATCTGGACATTACAGATACAGTGCACGATGCAACAATCGCCCAGCTTCCGTGTCTCCTTCGTTCACTTTAAGAGAGCAGCTGGTAATAAAAGCGAAAGTCAGGAAAGCGGGGCGAAAAGATAAAAAATCAACGAATAAAATTTAATTTTTCAGTTCAACTTTTCTCCTCCTCTTCCATCAGCATCTTCAAGTCTGATCTCCAAGGTAAATGTTGTACTTAATAAAACAAATGTATATATACTTAATACTACACTTAATAAAACAAATTTATTGCAGTACATTCTATTGTATTGCGTTTTTATACAATGTTCGTCGTTTATAAGCACATTTTTCTTATTTAAAAACATGTAACAAAAAAATTGCGGTGTTTTGGGGGAGCCCGGAACGAATTAATGGCATTTCCATTCATTTCAATGGGGAAAATTGATTTGAGATGCGAGTATTTCGAGTTACGAGCTAAGTCATGGAACGAATTAAACTCGTAAGTCGAGGTATCACTGTATATATATATATATATATATATATATATATATATATATATATATATATATATATATATATATATATATATATATATATATATATATATATATATATACACATATGTATATATATATGTATATATATATATACGTATATACATATATATATATATATATATATATATATATATGTATATATATAAATATGTATATATATATACGTATATACATACATACATATATATATATATATATATATATATATATATATATATATATATATATATATATATATATATATACATATATGTATATATATATATATGTATATATATATACGTATATACATATATATATATATATGTATATATATAAATATGTATATATATATACGTATATACATACATATATATGTATATATATATATATATATATATATATATATATATATATATATATATATATATATATATATATATATATATATATATATATATATATATATATATATATATATATATGATAATAACGGCCCATCATTATATATCTAAAGCGTATTTAAAATTATCCTGTTAATAAAGCACGACCCCTTTTCTAAAATTGCAACCTAAAAGTAAAATAAGATAATTTATCGTAGCCCTGCAGATAATTATACAGGCATGTGAAGTAGCTGAACTCAATAACATCCCCAGATATGAGTGTAGGAAGTTTATGAGACTCCGAATGTCAGTGTAATGTCAAAATTCTTGAAGAGCCCTCGAACCACTCTGCATTTATGGGTTCTGTAATGTCAAAACTACACTTTACAAGAACTTTATGGCCACTTATCCTGCACCCAAGTCAATAGTTCGCGGTTCTAACAAGTGCGGGATCTAGCAGTAAAGTCCCCGGCAAAACTTAAGTGGACACGTGAACTCCACGAATCTAAAGTCGCCCAAATAAAAATTAAGTAGTTTAGGCCCTCTGGCGTCAATATCGCAAAACACTCATTTACTATTTGGGTGAACAGAAGATTTCTGTCTCTTCGTGTTTAACTCTCGTCGCTGTCGGACCTGCTGTCCGCTTCTGTCTTGTAATGTAATCCGCGCCCCGTCAGGCAAAGTCATGTGGCCACTGCAGCTAATGCCTTCTGATAAATAAAGCACGTCTTGGAATTTGTGTATTTCATCAATGGCTCCATGTGTGCGTTTCTCGCCTAAAGTTCGTAAGTGCTTCCCTGGATCTACACTACGCCCGGCGACATCTCTCCAAGTTGTGCGCAGCGACTTACTGGATGATCTACACTTCGCCCGACTGCATCACACCCTCGTGCCGGCTACATCTCCGATTAGTGTTATGCCTCTCCTCAACGGCGTGACGTGACGTACGGAATTTCACACACACACACACACATATATATATACACTCATGGACAAAAAAATTAGCGCACCAAGAAGGAGTTGTCAAAATGAAACGAAATTTTACAGGCGTAATGACTACTTTGATATAAGTAAATGATAAGAAAATCAAAGAAAAAGGATAATTTATTTCAGAGAAAAAGGCAAAAGAACGGAGGAGTTAATACTCCGTTGGACCCCATCTAGCGCGAATGCACGATGCGATACGATCGGGCATTGAGTCATACAAGTTCTGTATGATGTCTTGAGACATTTCGTTCCATATTTGCTGTAACCTTGCCTCTAGTTCGTTCAAACTCGTGGGATGCCCAACTCGTCGTCCCAAATGATCCCAGATATGCTCGATTGGAGACAAATCTGGGGATCGGGCAGGCCAAGGAAGGGTAGTAACAGTGCGGAGACAGTCTTGTGACACCCTTGCCGTATGAGGCCGAGCATTGTCTTGTTGAAAAATGGCTCCTGGGAGCCGTTGCATGAGTGGCAACACATGTGGTTGCAGGATTTCATGAACATACCGCTGGGCTGTCATGGTGCCACGGAACAACACTAGGGGTGACCGTGTATTGTAGGCAATGGCACCCCATACCATCACACCAGCTGTGGGAGCGATGTGTCGCTGTACAGCAAAGGCAGGATTGAAGCGTTCACCACGGGCTCTCCACACACGAACACGATTGTCATCACTGCCGAGATTGAATCTGGATTCGTCGCTAAAGACGACCTGGTTCCATTCCGCTGCAGTCCTGTTTCCTCGTGCGCGGCAAAACTCCAAACGGAGGCGTCGATGGGTGGGCGTCAAGGGCAGCACACGTAATGGGCACCGCGATACCAACTGTCCTTCAGCCAGGCGCCTTCGTATGGTTCGAGAAGACACAGAGGCCCCTAGTGAAGGTGCTACCTGTGCCTGGATGGCGGCCGATGAAGCAGTTAGCTGTACGCGTGCATTTCTTACGATGTGGCGGTCTTCTCGACGACTGGTCTGTCGAGGGCGTCCTGAGCCTGGTCTTCGTGTACATGACATCTCTCGGATCCACTGGTCCCAACACCTCCTCACAACACAATCAGAGCGGCCTAATTGACGAGCTACTCGCCTAGCTGACCACCCAGCTTCCATCATCCCGACGATTCTCCTCCTCTCAAACTGCGACAACTGCTTATATTGTCTTCGAACACGGCGTAATGGCATGTCTATCTCAGCTCTTCCTTTGTAAATGATTCAGCACACTTAAACAAGCTTTGGTTACCTGTTTTATACTCCACAGAGTACGATGTTCAACGCCCTCTACCGGCTATACGTAATGCGCAATCACGCTGCATTTCTAATCATTTGCATATCTCCCCGACATGTACCTTCATTGCAAGTTTCGTTACGATCCCGCAATTATTTCTTGGTGCGCTAATTTTTTTGTCCATGAATGTATATATAAAACCCCCTTAATGGCCATTCTTACAAAGCAGGTATGAACTTTCCCTTCTAAAGAGAGAATCCGAAAAATGGGTCCCGTAAGCTAAAGGTTAAAAGGGTAATTTTAGTGTTTCGCTCAAATCACCCACTTTTGGAAACAGAGACACTCCATGCGTTCTGATTGCGGCCTTGGTTCGACGAGTTTTCTTCAAATATGCTAGCGAAATATTAAAAAATATTGTAACATCTTACACTTGAACATGGATTTTAGAGCAGTGATTCTCAGCCACTGTGCCGCGAGAATCGTGAAGTGTGCCGTTACTGCGAATACCCATACATAAGCGACGTCAGACAAGTAGTTCAATCAGTTCTACCTTCCTAGCGGGGACTGGCTGAACCATGTGCATGACTATTGCAGTTCTGGACTTTCAAATCTGGATCACGAAATGAGAGTAGCGTTATCATTTTTACGCCCAAATATAAATGAAGTTATCAAAGAACAACAAGCTCAAATTTCGCATTAAATGTCAGTTGTAGTTAAATAAACATATTGTTTACTTTTGTTTACATATTGTTTGCATTTCAATGAAAATTATTTCGTATGCTATCTTTACAAAATATATTATAGGTACATCAATCAATTATCCAAGATGAGTTCTTTTAAATTTATCTTATTGTTAGCGTGCCGTCAAATTTTAAAATTATTAAATTTGCACCGTGACGAAAAAAGGTTGAGAGTTGCTGATTTAGAGAGAGGAGAGCAACGGCATTTAAATTCTCTGTCAAAAACATATCCAGTATCAACAATTATGTGTATTTCGTAATCACAAAGAGCTCGAATTTCAAAGGAATCGGGCGTAAATACTGTACTCTATGTACAGGTTTCGGACAAAATAATAGGAACACCTGCGAATGCAAATTTTTCATTTGTAGGAGGTTGAGCCACCCTTGGTCTTAATTACAGCTTGCATTCGACGTGGCACGACGATTGACAAATAAAGGTCTAGCACAGATTCAAGGGAATTCGCCCCCATTCCTCGTGCAGAGCGGTCTAGAGCTCAGGTGGTGTGCGTGGAAGAGAAAACCGAGCACGTTTTCTCGTTTGTTTTCTAAAAAACCCCACAAATGCTCAAAGATGTTGAGATCAGGGGACTGAGGACATCCATGAGATGTTCCACTTCATCATTATGATCATTTAACCATGTCTGAACACAGCGAGCCGTGTGAACAGCGGCATTGTCATCTTGTAGCACAGGACGTTCTCCAGGAAACAAAGTCTGAAGCATAGGATGGAAATGATGTGCGAGAATACTGCGATAATGCTTGCTTGCGACCTTCCCCCTCAGGTCTGAGAGTGGCCCCAAGCCACGCCACGATTTAGCGCCCCATACCACCACAGAGCCCATTCCATGCTTCACGGTAGGAACCAGACTGTCAACGTGAAATGCTTCTGCCGGTGTTCGCCAGACGAACACACGTCCGGTGCAAATGAGAATTCGTCAGACCAGATGACATGTTCCCATTGCTGTTGGCTGTTGTGTCCAGTTTTGGTGGTCTAGGCACCACTGTCGTTGCTTAATAGCATTCCGAGGCGACACTAATGGCTTTGGAATAGCCACTCTGCCATAATTGGTCGCAGCGTGTAGCTCCGGTTGAATAGTTTTGGTGGACACGAGGTTCTGGAGATGGGTGTTCATCTCGGAGGTTATCTGTGACAGTATAGTCTTACGTTTTCGGGCTACTATCCTCTTTAACACTCGTCTATCCCGGTCGGTCAACTTCAACTTTCGCTCACTGTTCTGCTTCGCATAGGACACCTTTTCCGGGTTTGTGTAGACTGTCATAACCCTTGACACAGTAGCCCTTGAAACACCCCCAAGGTTGGCTGTTCTCGACACGGACACTCTAAGCTAGACGAGCTCCAATAATCATGCCTCTTCGCACTTCGGGCACAATGGCGCTTTACTGGGAACAGAATTTTCGCATACAACTGTCACACCGGCAAATGCTCTACTGATACCTTCCCTTTCGCCGCCACTAGATGGCAGACCTTTGCGACTCGTGTTGGGGTAGTATTAGACGGTCTAAGTACGACACATTCATTAATGGGTGTTCCTATTATTTTGTCCGGAACCTGTATGAGGATCGTAGAGCCGTTGTGGATTGTTAGAGGGCAGGTATAAAATGGTGGCAACAGTCGTGCTGCATTGCCGATTATCACAGAAGGCTGCTGTTGTTTCGATCACTTATAGAGTGCTGTGAAAAGTATCCGGTTGCGTGTGTGCAAAGCAGAGGAGGAAAATTAGTTTGTGTGAAAGATTATTTGTCGAGCCAGGCAGAGATAAAGAGATGCTTTCCAAGTTAGAAGAACATTAATGTCTCAGCTATTATTAAAATATTCAGAGAGCATATGGGTACGAAACGTTTCCTCATCAAATGATCCCAGAAAACCTATACTCTCAAAAAACTCCTTACAGGTGGAACCCAAGGCGATTAGGAACGAAAAAAAATTATTAAAACAATAAAAGAGAGGACCTTTTTGAAATTAAAATAAATTACGAGTATTTTTGAAAATTACATTAAATAAACAAACACTCACAATAATGCGATTTAAACGCTTCTTGGGTACACTTTTTTTTAATTTAAAAAGTTAATATCCTGAACCCTGGAATTCTTCAGTTGAATACAAACTTTCAATTTATGCATTTTTACAACTGGCATTCTTATTAGCATGCGATAGTGGAATGTGTGTGGATTATATAGTGTTTCACAACTTAAAATTCCCAGGCCCTACGAGCTGGGGGGAGGAGAGAGGATATATTCTCCAGGTCCGTCAACTATAGGTACCAGGCGTAAAACCTCAAAGTTCGAAAGAAATTTTTCCTTCGAACAGGCGTTGGCTCTCTACACCTCTGGTCGTCGCTGTTATGTGCAGTCAAAATGACAGGCGAGGACAAGTTCCCTGGACAAGAGTGAAAAGAAAACATTCTAACTCCGCAGTAACCTACATAAATGCTATGACGCTTTTTCCGTGGTTACATCGTATTTAGCTGACTGTAATTGTTAGTCAGCGGCATAGCGTTGGGCTCGGAACTGGGGATACTCAGTTCGAATGCCATTAAATACATGCGTGTCTATGCCGGATACAGGTACGTTGAATCTGTAGACCGGAAAGTCCATACATAATGTCAGAGAGAGTGGGAGAAGGTACGACCCCCTCAGATGTTGTGATGAAATATATGGCGAAGCGAGCAGCGCCCCTCTCGTTTGCTAGAATTCGACTAGACGGAACTTATACTTCGCCTCATGGAAGCATGGCTCTTAGATTTGTGGCACTGAAGACCCCTTTTTAGGCGTTATAAATATGTAAATAAACGTTTATAACTGAACCTGATTTGTAGACCTTAGACACACACACACGCACACACACACACCAAAAAAAAAAAAAAGACGCACCAAGAAAGAGTTATCCGAATGGGACGAAAATCGGTAGATGTGATGTACATGTACAGAAAAACAAGTGATTACAATTTGAGAAGAATTGGATGCTTTATTCAAGAAAAAGAGCTTCACAAATGAAACAGTCAATAACGCGTTGGTCCACATCTGGCGTTTATGCAAGTAGTAATTCGGCTTGACATTGATTGATAGAGGTGGCGGATGTTCTCCTGAGGGATATCGTGCCAAATTCTGTCCAATTGGCGCGTTAGATCGTCAAAATCACGAGCTGGTTGGAGGGCCCTGCCCATAATGCTCCAAAAGTGCTCAATGGGGGAGACATCCGGTGACCTTGCTGGCCAAGGTAGCGTTCGGCAAGCACAAAGACAAGCAGTAGAAACTCTCGCCGTGTGCGGGCGGGCATTATCTTGCTGAAATGTAGCCCCAGGATGGAATGATATGAAGGGCAACACAACGGGGAGTAGAATATCATCGACGTACCGCTGTGCTGTAAGGGTGCCGCGGATGACAACCAAAGGGGTCCTGCTATGAAATGAAATGGCACCCCAGACCATCACTCCTGGTTGTCGGCCCGTATGGCGGAAGGCAGCCAGATTGGTATCCCACCGCTGTCCGGGGCGTCTCCAGACACGTATTCGCTGGTCATCGGGGTTCAATTCGAAGCGGGACTCATCACTGAAGACAGTTCTACTCCAGTCAGTGACATTTCAGGTCGAATGTACCGACACCACTGCAAACGGGCTTGTCGATGTACAGAGGTCAATGGTAGTCGACGCAAGGGGCGCCGTGAGCTCAGCCTCCTTTCTCTGATCCGCCTATGAATGGTCCTTGCGGTTGTAGAAGCGAAATTGTAGATTTGTTCTTGGCCACACACCGTGGGGAATCATACCATTCCGCTTCTACAGCGGTCACTGAAGCACCAGTTGCACGTACGATCGATGATGATGAATCTGGGGCTGTGAGTGCCGCTCTGACGATTGCTCAGTCCTCACGTTCTGTCGTTTCTCTAGGCTTCTACTGTAAAGGCTGCAGAGGCAGGGGTAAATAGGGGCTTGTATACCAGGAGGAAATAGAAGAATAGCTGTCGGTGTAGCCATTGATAGCGATCTAAAGTCTATAAATATTGCAAGATAGATGGTCGTTATTTTATGGTCCTCAGTAAAACCTTCAGATGATAAGGGTCAAAGTGGTATTACAAATGAAAATTATGGTGGGGAGGTACTTCATAGACTATGGACAGGGGCAGTATAATAAGGAATCATTTTGGGCAGGAACTACTGAGAGAAAAACAGCCCACTGCCCAATGAAAATGAGGGGTGGGCCAAAATGCCCCCCCCCGTAAACGGACAACAGCCCCTCCAAGTAAAAAAGAAAAAGGAGAGGAGGTCCAGATTTATCTCAGACTTTTCTTAGAGCTCAGATGATAGAGAGTCTCGACTGCCTCAGAGTCTAGGAGAAGTGCCAGTAACCCGCCAAGATGATCCTGTATATGACGGGATTTTGGGCCCCTGTCGTCGATGCCATCTTTCATCGCTGCATACTTCAGCTGTAGTAAGTGCCTCCCCATATACTATAAAAAATTATTACTTTGACCAGATAGTCTGCCCCTGCTTCTGAGTCCTCGTATGTAAAATATTAATATGAAAGAGAATATTGTGCTAGTAGTAATTACACTTTAAATGAATTTTGTGAATTATTAAATAAATGTATGTTAAAGGCCAATGCTCTGTCTTCCTTGCTTGCTCCACCACACGCATGCATCCAATGTTTTAAGGTTATTTAATAACCAATATCTAGGTTATTAAATATCCTTAAAACAGAGCATTGGGAGCCTTTAACATACATTTATTTAATGATTCACAAAATTTAATTAAAGTGTAATAGCTACTAGCACAATATTCTCTTTCATATTAACATTTTACATACGAGAACTCAGAAGCAGAGGCAAACTATATGGTCAAAGTAATGATTTTTAGAGTCTATGGGGAGGCACTTACAACAGCTGAAGTATGCAGCGATGAAAGATGGCATCGACGACAGGGACCCAAAATCCCGTCATATACAGGATCATCTTGGCGGGTTACTGGCACTTCTCCTAGACTCTGAGGCAGTCGAGACTCTCTATCATCTGAGCTCTAAGAAAAGTCTGAGATAAATCTGGACCTCCTCTCCTTTTTCTTTTTTACTTGGAGGGGCTGTTGTCCGTTTACGGGGGGGGGGCATTCTGGCCCACCCCTCATTTTCATTGGGCAGTGGACTGTTTTTCTCTCAGTAGTTCCTGCCCCAATTGGTTCCATATCATACTGCCCCTGTCCATAGTCTACGAAGTACCTCCCCACCATAATTTTCATTTGCAATACCACTTTGACCCTTATCATCTGAAGGTTTTACTGTGGGCCATAAAATAACGACCATCTATCTTGCAATATTTATTGACTTTAGATCGCTATCAATGGCCACATCGACAGCTATTCTTCTATTTCCTCCTGGTATACAAACCCCTATTTACCCCTGCCTTTGCAGCCTATACAATAGATTTGTTCTTGGCCACACACCGTGGGGAATTATACCATTCCGCTTCTACAGCTGTCACTGAAGCACCAGTTGTTCGTACCATTGATGATAATGATGAATCTGGGGCTGTGAGTGCCGCTCTGATGATTGCTCGGTCCTCACGTTCTGTCGTTTCTCTAGGCCCTAGGCCGACCGCTTCCTTCTTGACGCTGTGTTCGGCCATGGTTGACCCATTCCTGCTAACATGGAATAATAGTGGCATCGTTCCTATCCAAATGTCGAGCGATTCGCCGATTAGACCAACCTTCTTTGATCCCAACTACACGTCCTCTCTCAAACGCTGACATCTGCGCATATTGATCGCGCACCTGTATGCGAGGCATAGTTACTGTCTACCTGAGTACACGGAATGAAATTCGCAAAGAATTTATGACCTGGACTCGAAATTTCTCCCCTTTAATATCCTTCCAGTTGCGCAGTTAAGATGCGCTGTAGCGTCACATGTTCATTCATTGGCCGCCAAACTTTAAAGTTTTGCATTTTCAATCGAAGCCTGTATGCATATCAATTTGTGTCCAATTTGCATTACCCCTTGGCGCGTTTTTTTTTTTTTTTTTGGGGGGGGGGGTTAAGACTGTAGATAAATAACGCCCCAAATAGGGTTGATTACTAGAAACTTTTTGATCTTTTGCTTTAGATGTTGCCCCTGGTGGTGTTCGGTTAACATTGAGGCGGCACCAGGGGGGTGGTACTGATTCACCTATACGGTGCCCCCATTGAAAGCAACCATGATGTCTTCATGGACTGCATTGGCAAACAACAACTGAGGGTAGTTCAAATCAAAATACAAAAATGACCCCGATAACTCTTAACAGTGACATTTTACCACGGCTCTACAGAAAATACCAAAAGACCAAGAAAACAAATGAGGATAAAAGGTACAAAAATAATACTTTTAGTAATTTTTTAATTTTTATTTTGTTTTCAATTGTTATTCTACTTGAACATCTGGAATGAGAAAGAGCCATCTCAGATCTACCGTCAAAGTCAGCGCCATCTATTGAGGAAACGTTGCGTCCCCATCCTCCGAAATACACTCACTGTTCCAGAGATATTACGGAAATGCCTACGAACTTCAGAATTTTCACCCATTTTACTTCCCGATTTCAGAAGAAGCATTTTTCATCTTTGAGCGAGACTTTTTTAAAGCGCAACATATGCGTTGCGTTTCAACAGTGATTAGAAACAATACCCATTTCGTTACAGATAAATAAATTTTTTTTAATAGTTCACGTAAACACAAGCCAGCGATTTTAAGAATGTCTGTAGTGCTGTCAACAGTACTTAAAGAAGCTATGTAAATACGTAAAAAGAAATCAAATTTCCATTTTATATAAAGCTATGAAAATGATAAGGGACATTTGTGACTGAAAGCGATTTTTAAATGATTATTTTAATTAGATGAATCTGCCTCTTTGTTAAAATGCATATTCTTTATTAAAATACTAGCTGAAAGCCCGCACTTCGCTACGGAGTACATTCAAATTAAATACAAAGGTCAATGTATGCAATTAATGTCATATATATATATATATATATATATATATATATAATAAATACGACGATCAATGTATACGATTGATGTAAAAAAAAGAAAAAATATATTTATAAAAAAATCGTAAGGGATATTTTTATAGACAAAATAATGTAGAAGAAAATATTCAAATTAAATCTAATAAGACGTACTAAAGAATATAGTACAGTTTGAGGAACATATCTTTTACTGTATTTTAATATTTTTTTGGATAATTTCCAATCGTCTGCCGCATTACCAAGAAATTTTTTAAAAAATCTATTTAGTTGTTATGCACGGGATGAATTTTTATGATCTTTCTCGTGATATAAATTTTATAACCCTCAAATTATTATTTTAAATGCAAACTTAAAAAAAGTTACTAAAACAGCTTAAAAATTTAATTTAAAAAAATCTAAGAAGAATTTTTGAAAAATCTTTCTTAGTGCACCCCTACATTATAAGAAGCATCGCCATGCAAAATTTCAGCCCTTTAGGTCCAGCGGTTTGGTCTGTGCGTTGTATGTCAGTCAGTGAGTCAGTCAGTTACGCAACTGTTATATATATATATATATATATATAGATTAGTTTTTACGATTTTATTGATTACTTTTTCGGTCATAAAAAGACCGTTACATAAAATATAGTTCAACTCTTCAACATTAAAATATCTCTCATAACAATTTCTTTCAGTAACGTAGATTTAAGAAAAAAGAAAAGAAAACAAATGTTTGTTTTTTAAGATAACCAGCGTATTTTTCGTTAACTATCTCAAATACGGATGCAAAAACCAGCAGGGAAAGGTTATTCTGGAGGCACCCTCACCGCTACCTCACCTCAGAAAAAATAAAAAATAAAGACTTTGCGTTAAAAATAATAAATGTACAAAAGTACTGGCATGTCGAAGTCAAGATTTAGTAACTCGGGGATCAACCATACGTCCTGTCTGTTTTGGATATGACTGTTTAACATTTGGCCAAATTTGTTGTCACTATTTATTAGGCCAAACGATTTTTTTTCAGCCAATAAATTTAATGTATAGTTCTAAGTAAACATGCATTGATATTAAAGTCATTAACAGGGTAAACAAAACAACTAATTTTTTTCTACTGGATGGAAGGGGAGCTGGTGTAGTCTTGAGCACATCGCAGCGCACTCTCTTGCGTGTATGTCTTCTGTCTCACGTAAGCATTTGATTCCACCTTTTCCCTTATCAACTTAAAATAAGCAACTTTTGACTTTAAGGTCTGGACGTTTAACGATCAACCTATCTCCCGCAAAAATATTAATACTGTAGATTAATAATTTTAGATTACATATGGGTGAGAAAATTGTCGAAATTGTTAAAACATGTCACGGGAAAACCAGTAACATTTGCCAGTGAACGTAGTCGTTAGACCTGCGTGCTCAGAAAGCACTACAGCCAGCCGACAGATGACTACAACGAAAGTGTGGATACTTTTTAACTTACCCTTGAATGTAAGACGTATGTGTGCATGTGTAAATCGTGGAGGTAAAAATTATCTAAGCTGAAGAAAGTTAAACAGAATTCAAATAAACATACTAAATTACTGCTTTAAATCTAATAAAATTATTAAACTGAGTTAGATCTCAAACAGCAATAGCGTAAACCAAGTAAATTTTATTAGAACTGAATTACAGCTATTAAGTGTTCTCCCTTATGACGTCACCAAGCACCTGTATTATTTTATTTTCGTCCGATGATATTTTTCCAAGTCTATCAATATGTTAATCTGTCTCTGAACATTTATTTTCGTCAAGTTTGTGAGCCTGACTTCATAAGCTGTTAGAGTATAACGCCACCATCAGTTTCAGCGAGTAACAATGCATCAGAGTTGGATGACTCTCACCGGTCCATATGCTTTTGGCAGTAAATGGGTAAGTTCGGTTCGTTGCTTTTGTTCTTTACATCTTTTAAAAAAGTGGCAAAAAGAAAGTACCATTGCCCGCTGGATAATTGTTTTTACTCTTCCGAAGTTGCATGATAAAATGGGGTATAGTCATAGCATAAAAGGGTAATTTAGTGATTCTAGACTAAAGGCATATACAGGGTGATTTTTTATTAAACTGACACTACTCAGAGCCAACTGTAGCGCGATCTATCAGCCGGAATTCCACCAAAATTGATAGAGAGACTAAGGACGACATGGGAAAGAGTTTCCGTGGGAGGGAAAAAAAAAGAAGAAAAAAAGAGAGAGTTCCAAAAGTCGCCGATAGGGGACGATATGGCGCTGTTGTTGTCGGCGAACTCGAGAATTTGCATAAAAGACAAGTAAAACATCAAAATACAAATTCACGATTATGTAGTCGACAGCAGCGCCAGTATATCGGGCAATAAAGGTAAGGGATGAATACCGAACAAGTTGTAAGCAGACAAATGAATAACAGAGAAATTTCCCTGCAACAGCACTTTATGCAGCAAATTCCCTACTCTCTCCTTCAATGTGACCACAGTACTGGTGGACGACACATTGCATCCCGAACACTGCGTTCTCAACGGCCAAGCGTAACATGCCACCAGGAATGTTCATCAAAGTCCGGGATATGTTGTCCTTTAGGGCCGCTAAGTTCGAGACTCCACCAAGATACACCTTAGACTTTAAATAACTCCACATAAAGATGTCACATGGGTTAAGTCCGGGGAGCGAGGTGGCTATGCAAGTGGAAAAAAAGCGACTAATGACCTTTTCTTCTGTAAAGCGAAGGCGCAACAGGTTCCACACCAATAGCCCAAAATACTGGCGCTGCTGTCGACTACGTAGTCATGAATTTGCATTTTGACGTTTTACTTGCTTTTTATGCAAATTTCGAGAGCACCGACAACAACAGCGCCATATTGTCCCCTATCGGCAACTTTTGGAACTAATTTTTTTTTTTTCTCGGAAACTTTTTCTCTTGTCGCCCTTAGTCCCTCTATCAATTTTGCTGGAATTATCGCGATACGGATGGCTCTGAGTGGTGTCAGTTTAAAAAAAATCACCCTGCACTATAAGCCTGCTGTGTACTAACGCCATTGGATTCGCACACCTCAATGTTAACGAATGGAGAAAGTGTGTCCAAGAATTGCCGGCTTGGATTGAAAGATTTTTTTTAAAGAAAAAGAGTACTCCGTAATAGAGAAAGACATTTTAGACCTTGAGGCATTTTTCGTTTTTTTAAAATTGCAAATAATATTTTAAAATTTAAATTATTCGGGGGAAAATCTGGTACGGTGTGTTTTAAACGCTCCTAAATTCCTTTGGTGGATGGCATTTATAAAATGCATCCTGTTGCAAGGTGCAGAAAAGTTCAGGCTGTCTGAAAATACCATTTTTATAGGATTATCAGCGTTTATGTAGTTGTCAATAGTAGACAAATTTTCTCCGTAAGTTAACATTGAGGGGAGCGGATCCAATAGGGTTAGTACACAGCAGCCTTATGGGCCAGTGAAATAACTAAAAGTAATGTACGGAGACCGTGTAACACAATATGTTACAATAAGATGAGATCCGTAAATCGAATCTCTAAAATTTCATTCACCTACGTCAATGACACCTACGTGATCAAATTAAACGAATAATCAAGGAAATTGAAGTTTTAATTCATTTCTTTATGTATTTATTGATGTATTTATTTGAGAGTACGTGCCTTTGTCATCGTCTATAGAAAGTTTGACCTTCATCGGTCAGTTCGTTTTGCTGCTGTTGCACAGTGAACATCGCCGCGCCACTCTTCATTTGCACCAACAATGAGCAGAGCTATGCAGTCGCATTTTCCTGGTATGAAGGAGCCGAAATCCATCGAAGGTACAGTATGGAGAACGTGTTTTACCACACACGTCTATGGAAAACGTTACGGAAGACATTATGGAAGACGTATACGTTTACACGTCTATATGGAAGGTCAAACCTTCCATAGACTGTGACGGAGGCACGTACTCTCGACCTGCGTGCACAGAAAGCAATACATTCAACCGACAGACGGCTACAGTGAAAGTGCGGATACTTTTTGACTTATCCTTGTATAGAAAAAATAATTATTTGGATGTTGTTATAGTTTAATTAGCTCGCTAAAATCTGACTTCATTCTGAGAATTTTACCTGCAGATTATTTATCGTAGTATATATCGTTGGTGTGGCTGATATTTTCTCTCAAATAAAAGTTTGAGACTCAACAGTTTGATAGACATGAATGATTTGAAGAAGGAAATTAGGCAAATGATTGGCACTGAGGAGTAATTCCTTTTTGGGAGTAAAAAAGGGCAAAGGTGAGTAAATAGAATGGTGTCTCTAAGAGTTTACAGTCGTGGAGAATTTAGAAGGTAAAATGTAAGTCAGTTGAAAATAAGAGAAAATTTGTCGTTTAAAACCCATAACGACGAATCGTGATCGACGCAGAATTTCTCGCCTTGCGGATGAAAACAGTCTTCAAAAAGCCAAAAATTCGTCTGGTCTGTAAACGCTGGACACAACCAGAACATACCTGAAAGGACATTACGTAAAAGAGGACTTCTTTGACTATAATCTGGAGGACGTTCTCGAAACTTTAGACCAATGTTAAATGAGGTTCACAAGAAATCTCGACTAACTCGAACAAACGCTTCTTGAATATGGTTCTTTGAGCAATGAAAGACTGCTCAAGGAATCAAAATTTTATTTATACTAAAAAGATGCAAGAAATAAAGTCTATGGAATGTCTAGCCAAACATTCCATCTAGCCTGAATACAAGGAGCTGTCGCAAAATATGGTGGACCAAAAACCGTGTGCAACGGTTTTGAATCACGCCCAATAATAGAAGCGATCGATGCTTTCAACCTAACATACCTGCAAAGATACTTTTGATAAACAAATACGTCCTTTTGTGCAATATTAAAAGTTTCAAGACGCTACAGTCCAATATATCAGGATGACAGTTGTAAGAGTCAGACATTTAAAAGGTGCCACAGAGTAGTTTGAAGAACTTAATACAATGACGAAATAGACAAAAACATTTTTTTCCTTTCTAATGCGGCAGACAATTGAATATTATCCAAAAAAATATTAAAATACAGTAAAAGAAATGTTCCTCAAACTGTACTATATTAACTGTACTATATTCTTTAGTATGTTCTATTAGGTTTAGTTTGAATATTTTCTTCTATACATTATATTATCTATATAAATATCCGTTACGATTTTTTATACATTTTTTCGTTTATTTACATCAATTGCATACATTGATTGTTGTATTTATTATATATATATATATATATATATATATATATATATATATATTTGGCATTAATTGAATACATTAACCGTTGTATTTAATTTGAATATACTCCGTAGCGAAGTACGAGTTTTCAGCTAGTTTAACATAAAAAAGTAAAATAATATGCTGCTCTAATACACTGTTCAATGAGTTTAAATTTGCAGTTATTGAAATTCACGTAACATAGTTATGTATAGCCCGATACAATACTATGCTTTGCAAACTTTAATTTTAGTATAGAGCTAGGTTGTTAAAGAAAAAAAAAATCCCCGAAATTCGCAGCACAATTATACATTTTGAATATGTTTGGTTTCTTGTAGGCGTGTGTTAGTATCGGGCTCAACCTGTCTCTCCTCTATATAGGATATCACTAGGGATACGTAATTTTCGTATTTAGATGAGAATATTCGCGAATTCGTATAATAGATGCGAATAAATGCGAAATTTGCCGATAAGATCGAATAAATGCGAAAATTATTTCTTTACTACTTTTCGGTGAAAACGCGGCGATAAATGGCTTTTTAAGCGAAATTAGGTAATAATAGCAATAATTTATTAACTTAAAAGCTTAACTAAGACCATCCGAGCTCTATAACTAAGAAATCTCTCCTTCGAATTTGTTCCGAATTTCACCCGGACAGTTTGTCCGTATCGGAGTCGAACCTAAAAATCTAACTGTAAAAATCAACCATCAAATTTTGTGAAGCAATTTAGTAAATTTAAAAACGTCTCTTGAGTGTCAAAGTCAAGGGTATTTCAGCTACTTACAGTAGTCAAACAGATGTTGATGTTATACAGATTTTAATTGCAACGAAATGCGGCTACCTTAAGGCCGTCTGCACACGGGGCAACTCAAAAGAAACTGATCACAAACCAGTCCGTGATGAGTCGTAACCTATGTAATTGAATGGAGCCACGCACACGGCACAACTGGTTACAAACTCGTCCGACGAGTTTGTAACCAGTTGTGCCGTGTGCGTGGCTCCATTCAATTACATAGGTTACGACTCATCACGGACTGGTTTGTGATTCGAGTCAGTTATCAGTTTCTTTTGAGTTGCTCCGTGTGCAGACGGCCTAACTTTGCAAAGGTAGCTATACAACGCTTCTACAGTCCCGTTAACAGAGTAGATACTGAGATTATTTAGTATGCACAACATCGTAACTAGTGACAGAAAGCAAAGACTCGGGGAACAGAATGCGGAGACTACTAGAGAATTAGCTTTTAACTAAGAATTTTGATACTTAGATATACAAGTAAGTAAAATTGTAATTTTTTTTAATAAACGCGAAATTTTTTAATTTATATTTTTTTGCGAATAAATGCGAAATCTATGTATATAAAACGCCTAGGTATGCGGCACAAAAATCGACGATATTTCTACACTCCGAATGGCAACGGCTGCAACTACCGGATGCAAACATTAGCGGCTGTCCGCAATTTGCAACCGCGTGTCAACATGGATTTACGCATTGAAATCAGGAATGTTCAAAAAGCGAGCTGCACGATCAAGTGAAAATTGGGAACAGTCTCAAGGAAGAAAGCGAAGAAGAAATACATCATTAAGAAAGAGAATAAATGGTCGCGAAGTTAGGCTCAACCGTCGCCGGCATAGCAACCGAGAGCCAGTAATAGTTAATTTTCTACACTTTTTTCAGTTTTTGTTGAATTTTTACTAAGTGAAGAAATTTTCTCAATTTATTATTCGATATGATTAAGTGTAGATATCTGAAATGTGAACAACAGTACATACACAGAGTGATGTAATCCACACTAATTATTTTAGTACTTGCTGAATTTTTACTCCATTTTTTATATGAAAAATTTTTTATAACATAAAAAGTGGACATGTTATTTCTTACCCCAACAATTCCTTATTTGACGTAATGATAAAGTGTTGATATCTATCTTAATTTTGAAAAATAGTACATATAGAGACGGATGTAACTTTTAAAATCATTGGTGTTGGGTTTCTCAGTCTTATCTTTAACTCTGTTCTGAATTAATGGAAATTCACATTTTTTAATCACGATGATTTAGAATCAGCCTTATAGAGAATAGAGCCCTTAGCAATGTATATTTATGATGACAGGTAATGGTAACATTCCTTACATAAGTTACTTTATAAAAAACTATAAGCGGCCATAGTGGTCGCGCAGCTGCTAGTTTTATATATTGCATTTTTCTTTTTTTGCGAAATTTCGATATTTTTATGCGAAATTTACGTATCCCTAGACATGAATATCAGCCCCTGTGTCGGACTTTTCCTGCCGAACTCCTACTGCTTCTTCCTTCTCGATATCGGCTCTCGTTCCAAACCTCTCATCCCATGCTCGCATACCGGACGAGAGAGCAAAACGCCTCGGGGCGGGGCTCCCGACTCAACTCTTCTCCAATCAGGTCGCGGCAACTTAGAAACGGCGCGAAATGTGCCCAATTGGCTGTGCTGCCGCGGAGAATGTCTGCGTAATCGGTTTATAGTTAGGGGCGCAATCGAACTCCCCCCCCCCCTCCGCCTCTTAGGTCACAGGTAAAGCTCGGATTACAGGGATCACGATCCGTGTTCACACACATGCCTAATCGTCTGACGAAGGAAATGGAGAGGCCGCCGCTGTGTTTGTTTTAGAGCCGGGAGAACTTTTTTATTCTCTCTCTCTCTCTCGTGAGCGAAAGATGACACATGAAGATAGTGGTGAGAGGTGCTCACGTTTGTTCTGATGCTTGGGATTTTGGTTATTCTCCGAGAATAAAAATAACCGTGTTTTAACAGGAAAAAAAAAATGTCTTGAACTGCTTTTCTTTCGGCAAGATATGTTTTGAGCGTGTTGACGGCGAGTTGTATCAACTGAGAATTGAACAAGAGGATGTTATTGTGAACTTCGCTCGGAAACTGTGTTTTGAACTGAACTGTGTCATTCTCGAAAAACTGCACAGAGTGAAAGTTCTCGGATAGTTGAAAATGGAACAAAAACATTGTTATTTTTAGATTTTGTTAATTCTTCTTAAAATGCAAAATATTGAATTTTTTTTTTTAACCTACTAGGATGCTGTTTCTAGCTAAGTTTTTCAACCAGCATACACGAAAAATGCATTAACTGCGAGCAAAGTGCTAATTCTAAATACGGAAATTCATCCGAAGTTTTAAGAAGCACATTTTAGATGTCAATTATTTGAAGCAAAGTCACAAGTGGTAAAAGCATATTGATAACGATCCGATTGCAGTTAGATTTCTGAAGCAGAAAGAAAAAGCTTAACAGGAAAAATTCAAATGAAGATCAAAATAAAATGATAGCAAATAGAAACTGAATTTACAACGATTAAGAGCTAAAATTTGGCTTAAAACTTTAAGGAAATCTCCCAACCAACGGCAAACATGTGAAGTATCACTTACTGTCATTTTGTACCCAAAGAGATGATTCTTCTACAGTATTACGAAGAGTCCTGGAGACATTATAGTAACAGTTCTGACAGCAAGTTTAGAGTCTTCACCAAAGGTATTCACTTTGCAACAAATAAAGTAATTTGAGTTCGACTCTACGAGAAGTTTGGTTGGCATAAAAGTTTGGTTACATATTTTTCTCTCGTCTCCCCGAGATTTCGCCAACTTAAGTCATGCTTCCGGGTTATCCCGCCTTGCACGGCGGCTATCCTTGCTGCCTGGTGCCGGACTTATTCAAGGCTCCAGCCAATCCGGCGCCCAGTCGCCCTTCATTTTCCATCGACAGCATCCTGGCCAAGGAGTCCGGCCGCGTCGGGAGCGTGGCAGCCCCGGTCGCCGGACCTAGCACGACGATATGGACTGCATCTCCTTTGCACTATCATTACAGCGGAGCGGATCTATGCGGTGAGTAGATAAGTTTAAAAAAAAAAAATCTTGGTTGCTTGGTGATGTCATTATTAATGCGTCATCTGGGTTGTAACGGGCAGTACACAATTGTGTGAGGTTTATTGAATAACATCCGACAGCTGCTATCGGCAAGTTTAAGGCAAAGAGCACATTTTCTTATTCAGGCATTTGTTACATAACGCTTAAATTTTTTAACCAGTTATATCAATTATATAATTAATGGAACAGAGGGGGGGGGGATTTCATATAAATAATTCTAATCTCTTAATATTTTTATACATATAAATAATTATTTATAAGGGTAAATAATTTTGTAAAAGTATTCTTACAATGATGTGCTGTAGTATGCAGGTCATATACTTAAAATCTTAAAAATTGATTGTATTTGTTACCTATAAGATATTACAAAAATTCAGAGATTATTGGGAAGTTGTAATATATAACTTGATATGTAACATAATGTTGCTTGTTTCAAATGCGACACATTTTCTTATTCAGGCATTTCTTACATAACGCTTAAATTTTTTAACATATTTCCTTAAGAAGGCACAGGACCTTGAAGCTCGTCGAAATTATTGTAAATATGGTCTAATTCTAACCCCAAAAACTCAAATAATATTAGAAAAATAAATTTTCTTTCTTTATACATATAAAGTACATATCTTTAAGTATGTCACACAAAAAACTGGAAATTGTAAATCTATAAATAATTTTTAAATTAAAAGTTTAGAACTTTATAGGATTAACTGGTGATTAAAAATCATTTAGTGCTGCGCGCATCATAAAATTGAGATATATGCTTAACGAAAATAGTTAATGATCAGAATACACTTGTAATATATTTACCTGTAATGTTAAACCAAATAAATTGCAATAAATGTTATTTAAATTAAAAATTGAGCATAAAATTGGAAAACTTCAAAGATTATCAGAATTATTCGCTGAATTTTCCCACATAAAAAAAAGTATTCCAGAATTGCACGTTTTCTAGTTTTAAAATGCAGAGTACCATGAAATATGAGTGTAATTTTATCAGTTTCCTATTGATAGTTTAAAAGTAATGCTGCACGCAAACTCAAATTAGTGTTTAATCATATAAAATTCTGAATTGCTAATTTGAAAATTACTTATAGATTTATGATTTCCATTTTTATATCTGACATATTTGAAGATATGTACTTTATATGTATAAAGAAAGAATTTTTTTTGTCTAATATTATCTGAGTTTTTGTGGTTAGAATTAGACCATATTTATAGTCATTTCGTCGAGCTGCAAGGTCTTGTGCCCTCTAAGGAAATAGGTTAAAAAATTTAAGCGTTATGTAAGAAATGCCTGAATAAGAAAATGTGTCGCATTTGAAACAAGCAACATTATGTTACATATCAAGTTATATATTATAACTTCACAATAATCTCTGAATTTTTGTAATATCTTTAAGGTAACTAATACAATCAATTTTTAAGATTTTAAGTATATGACCTGCATACTACAGCACATCATTGTAAGAATACTTTTACAATATTATTTACCCTTATAAATAATTATTTATATGTATAAAAATATTAAGAGATTAGAATTATTTATATGAAATCCCCCCCCCCCTCTGTTCCATTAATTATATAATTGATATAACTGATCGAAATTCTTTTTAGTGTCCCAATATTTTGTCTTATCTCTGAACAGAAATCAAATATTCTTATTTATCAAATCAAAATGTGCCTCTTGATGACATTCAAGGTAGCTTTTTATACCAATAAAAAAATATCCGATACGGTAAAAGAGCTACTTTCCTTAGTCAAAACAATCTTTCATGACAGTAGTAAATTTTGAGTATCATTCCTATTTTCTTTTCATTATCTGTAAGCATTTTAAAAGTTGAGAATGTTATTAATTTCTTTCACGTTTATCATCGATACTGGATACTGAATATAAATATTTTTTTTTCGCCGGCGTTTAACTGTGGAAAAATATTTTAATGAATAAGTTGCTCTCAAAACCCTTTTAATGAAAACGGGACATATCTCAGTAATAATACACGTGCAAAATTATTTATTCGTAAAAAGATAATTTAATATTTGATATTCAACTATATTTGCTTTTTAACAATAATAATTACATCTATGCAATAAAGTCTCAGTTTTCATGCAAATTAAATGAAATTTTTTAAGAATTATACATCAGTATATCATAGATTAAGATTAATGTGAAAAGTCCTTTTTCACAAGTTTTCCATCCTAAACGTATTTCTAGATAAATAAAGGAATAAAATTCGTTTAATACCTTGAAAAGTATTGGATCATCTGCATGCTGATCGATATGGACAATTCCAGTTCGGACTCGTATATTTAAACAAATGATTCCGATCTGAAACTGTACCTTCATTTTTATACAACAATTCAGTGTTTCTTTAAGTCGATCTATCCAAGGATAGTCGTAAACATCTTCGTTATTATGGGCTTCTCATCTTTGTGTTCTTCCCCCAGTACAAATCATTGTTTTTGTTATACCGCCGTAGGTATATATTTATCCTATTGAGGTAACTTCTATTCCTTTAACTTCTAACATTTTTATAATGGCCACTGATGGGAAGCTATTATCGGTTAATACTGTTAAATTTTTTGATCCAATATGTGATGACTGTCTTTAATGTTTTCTAACATATATCTGTTATTGAAAATAAAAAAAAAAATAGGGGTATTTTTTACGGGGATATTTTTTATACGGGGTAAAATAAAATATTATATATATATATGAAAAGTAATGAGTAAGATCAAATTAAAAGTGAACAGGAAAATCAAAATGGCCAGAGGATCCTTTTTAAATCCTTTTAACAGTTTTTTTCCAAATTAATATCTTTTAATTTTTCGATTTTTTATAACTAGAATATAATAACCGATTGAAACGAACTAAACAAAAGACATATTATTCTGAATTAAAAAAATTTCATTTATGAATATTTGTTTTTACTATTCCACCTATAAAAATATATAAAGAAAACAAATAAAATCTTGTTTACCTCCATAATACCATCCTTGAATTTTCCTCCATCATGTGTCAATGAAATAAGGTAGATAAGTTATAAGCATGTCTGGAAGGTAAACAAATCTGGGTGTTTTCTTCGGAAAAGGAAATCTGAATTTTATGGGCACGTCCTCCCCCGACAGCATACTATAATGTGACGATTTGATTGCTAAGTCGACGGAAATTCATGTTTCTCGTGCTGGAAAGTTTGAAGAAGAAAGTGCTATGAAGGATACCTTTTAAATAATTACCTTCACAAGTCCAAGTCTAACAATAAATTTTATTTTATACGAGTATTTGAGTGGCGTGTCGTACGAGATATGACTTTATTTGGTTGCCGTTATGTGATTTTGTAATTTTCCTATTTTATTTTTCAACGGATTCTTTAGTTATTGGTTCCCTTGTGTTGCTGGTCATATTAGATCCACCGTCATATTACAAATACGTGCAAGTGGTATCGATTAAAAGCCTGCTATAAAACCTTCTTTATTCAAGCTATTTTGACTCAAGGGGCAACATTATTTGTCAAGGTGTATATAGAAATTTTCTCAGGGTCGGGTTACAGAGACTCGAGCGAAGTTCAGCTAAAGGGTTTTGTTGCCACTCTCAAATGAAGAAAAAGTTCTGAACATTTTGTTTACATCTCTTATATGTTTTCTATTTATCTGGTTTCATATTCATTTATGTGTCTTGTGTATGCATTTTCAGACATTACTTATTTCTCTTCTGTAGACACTAAGATTAAATCCACTTAAAGATAATTGTTTCACAGTTCTTTCAATCAAGGGACCAAATGTGTCAGAAACACGCTTTTCTTTGTCTGTATTGCAGAAGAAATATCTAAAAATGATCAGATGAACTTTATGAGGATTTGCTAAATATGTTGTGGTATCTGTTTTTTATTAATAAATTTTTTATGATTTTGTCTAGTATTGACGAAAAACGTCGGTTATAACTAAAATACCTGCCTACCTACCTACGTACACACACACACACACACACACACATATATATATATATATATATATATATATATGTGTGTGTGTGTGTGTGTATAAGTAAGTGTGTAATGTTTGTAGATGTGTGTGTGTGTGCCTTCCTGGTACGTTGATACATACATACAAACAAATATGCATACATACATACATACATACATACATACATAAACAAACACACACACACACACACACACACACACACACACATATATATATATATATATATATGTGTGTGTGTGTGTATAAGTAAGTGTGTAATGTTTGTAGATGTGTGTGTGTGTGCCTTCCTGGTACGTTGATACATACATACAAACAAATATGCATACATACATACATACATAAACAAACACACACACACACACACACACACACATATATATATATATATATGTGTGTGTGTGTGTGTGTGTGTGTATAAGTAAGTGTGTAATGTTTGTAGATGTGTGTGTGTGTGTGTCTGCCTGGTACGTTGATACATACATACAAACAAATATGCATACATACATACATACATACATACATAAACAAACAAACACACACACACATATATTTATATATATATATATATATATATATATACATTGTGTAAGTGAGTCGATATGTACGTAATACTAAAGGAAAGACGACACTCAATAACACTGTAATTTAGCCGTGCATCTGAAATGATTAGAATCAGACTAATTCAACTTGAATGGATTGAAAAAATTAATTCAATTATCGTTCAACATTTGCATCGATAGCATGATCAGTAGCATGATTTTTTTCGCAACTTTAGTTACTATGTGACGTGAGCAAACGGGTTATATGTATGTAAAACATCTAGTATATTCATTCAGTTGAAACGTAAGTCTAAAACAGAGGCAAGTTGAAATCGGGACATTTTGAAGATAATGTATATTTTTCTCAGCAGTGTCAACACCAGTGAAAGAGAAATTGTTTCTGAAATGTGTGTACGCGACGTTGAAGCTCTGAAAGGTGTATACTCGTCTTTGTATTTAAATTGCCCTCACAATCTGTTTCACTTTCTCTTCTTCCATCATGTGCACGTGCAACTCTCTTTTACACTTTTGATTGTGTTTTATAAATGCAAGCACTTCACGGAAACATTTTGAAGTCAGTGCAATACATTCAATTTAAAACGAAGGAACTTAGAATGGGCATTTTACTCATTCCAAATATTTGGTAATGTAATCCATGATCTTAAAAAATAATTGCTCGAGTTTTATTTGAATAAGGATGTGCAAGATGTATATTTATATGTGATGTATATAAGAGATATATATGAGACTTAATTTTAACCGCAGAAAGTATAATTATATCATCACGCTATACCTTACTTAACTTGTACAAAGAAAAGTACTTTTGTATGCAAAATTGATAGACTTAAGCCTTTTATACAAGTCAAAAGATTTTTGTATTTTTTTATCAATACTAACAAATATCTAAAAATCACTTTTTTTTACTTAAGTCCTTTATACCGGGCACCATAGATATATTTTATAAAATGTTCCAAATATGATAAATAATAAATATCTGTTCTTTGATCCTACATATTATAATTATTATATTATGACTATTATCATAATTTTTATATTGGGCTTGAATTATACCTGAAACCGAAATTTTGAAGCATTTAGGGTATGTTATTCTATTAAAAATAAATAAAAAAATGAAAAAATAAATAAAAATATCTCATGTTGAATCATGAAAACAAATTACATATTAAAAAAATAGAAGCACCGAATAATATTTCTACATCTAGTATTCAAACACATAAAATTTAAAGATACACAGTGGAAAGCTGATTAAGGGAAATAGTGGCAAGTTCTGGCGTAACGGTAAAGTAATCAATATGTCCGAGTTCAGTTCCTGAGCCAACCAAGGTTTTAAATTTAAAGAAAAACTGTGAGCGAAAAAGCCTGTTATAAATACTATAGTGGGTACTAGATTATTGGAAATGAATTTTAAGGGACCTCAAAGTAAGTGTGAGTTATGCTGATGGTTAAAAAATTTAGAATCCTCAAAAGAAAAAAGTATGCAGCACGACTAAAGTTTTATGTAGTTTTCTTTCTGAAAAAATGCAGACAGAGTAATGCAAATGGACATAATCCTTTCTCGTAACTGTGGGATAGCTCAACAGGAGAAAAGTACAGCATGAGATGAGATCGGGGTTCGATCCCTGGTCATAGCAGAAATTCGTTATAAGAGTTTCTGATATAAACGGATAAGACATATTTACCTGTTTCCATTTACTAAAAAGTGAAAAAAAATAAGGGAAAGATTATTATAAGGGATGTCAGAAACTATGCATGGTTTAGAGTTTGAAAATTTATTTTTCATATAAGCGCTCAACTACGCATAATTGATAATAAAATCATTTTTTATATGTGTATATCATTTATACACATATAAAAAATGTGTATAAATGTGATAATAAAATAATAAAAGCATTATTGATAATAAAATCATTATTGATAATAAAATCATTATTGATGATAGTAAAATCATTTTTTATATGTGTATCAATAAGCAACACGCGTTTGTTGCTCATCGAGTGATATATATATTCACTCGATGATCGCACACCAGTTTCACAGTGGTAATCCCAATAACCACATCGGATTTTTCAAGCACAGAGCGATGGGTGAATATTAGAAACAGGCGAAAAAATAATAAGTGGAATTACTTAAAAAAAAAAAATCTGTTTATGACTGCAATGGGTATGCGCGAAAAATCTTTCTTTCATATAAAGGCTTCATGCTTGTAGGTGTGTCTGATGCATTTCTCCTTTTCCGAACTTTATATTTTGTATCTATTCATAGGAACTCCAGTCTTTGTCTTTTTGATTACAAAATGATGATGAAAATTCCGTTATAAGCAAAAATCTAAGAGAATTCCTCATATGGAGTAATAGTTTCTATTACATATATTCATGGATTAAATTATGTGGAAAAGCACGACGATTTTCCAGTAGGCCCGGGCCTAGGGATCCCCGAATGTTGGGGGCCCTCAAAAATTTTTTTAATTTTAAAAGAATAAAAGGAAAAATTTGCCAATTTTTTTAATTTTACTTTTTTAATAGCAATTTTTTTTTATAAATCCTTTCAAATTTGATTGATTGATTGGTTCATCATATGTATAGTTATATGTATAACTCATCATATGAATATTTAGTGTATATAAGGGATTAATGAGTTTTTCTGGTTGCATTGTATTGGTGTTTTAATGATGAAGTTAATATGTTGTATTGCTTTTTGTTATTTGATAATGTTCTAGGCTTCTACGCTTCAAATAGCTAATTCTTTGTAAAATGGTAATTTCACAGTGATTCATGATTATTTCTTTTGTGTGTCAATTTTGGAAATTTTACGGCCACATCAGTGTTAGGGGCCCCCCCATCCCGAGTTGTGCCTATAGTCAAGAATTTTCTAAATCGGGCCCTGGGCATATACACTGTGGCATATCAGGAAATGAGGCAGCAGATTTATTAGCAAAAAAAAAAAAAAGAATCACAATATTCCTCTGTTCTCCCAGTAAAATTCCTTATCAAACTGCATGTAAGATTATAAAGCAGAGAATAAAGAATTCTTTTATTTATGACCTCCAGAACCGTAGTCAAAATAAAGTCCGGAGTGGGCTTGTGGCGGCCCTGTGGTACAGCGCGCTGGTTTTCGGTGCTGAGGGTGCTCGGATCGATTCCCGGCGTTGCGCTGCGAAAAATGCCTCCGTTTGTGTCGTCCCTTCGTAGGGAGTAATGCTGTCCGCCTATATGGTGCCCCCATAATAAAATGGATAGTGGAAACTGCGGCGTAGTATAGGTGAATATTTGACGACAAGTGCCTCCCAATTCATAAAAGTTTTCAAAAGAAATTTTATTTATTGCAGTTATAAACAGCAAAAATAGATTGCATTTTTATATTATTTAAAATTATGCAATCTAGTCTTCGACAAATTCCTAATCTAGTTTTCTTTGAAAATTGAAAATAAAAACAAAATCTTCACAGAGAATTAGGTCGTTTCGGGTTTTACAACCCATTTCCTTAAATTAACTTAAAATAAACTAAAGAGAAATACATTTTTTATTTACGCGATAAAATAAAATTCTTTACATTATATTGGGTTGTCCGGAAACTACTTTCGTTTTTTTCCCATTAAAATAAAATTTTTTTATACAAAGAATGAGTATTGTATTCCCCATTTTGATCAATAGCCTTTTGCAAATTTCTAGGCATAAGTTCATGATTCCTCTTTCAAAGAACTTCTGATCTTTTTCTAAAAAAAAAAAAAAATCCAAGTGGGATTTGACCCTGTTATCTGAAATGAAGGTTTTATCCAGCAAGGAGTTTTGCAGAGCATGAAACAAATGGTAGTCTGATGGTGTAATGTTGGAACTATATATGTTAGATGTCGTGACACATCCCAACGAAACTTCAATAGTTTCTCACCGCATGGCTAAAGATCTATGTCGTTTGGCATTGTCATGATGGAACACAATACCTTTACGATTCACCTATTCTGGACGTTTCTGTTGTAAAGAATCTTTCAGTTTCGTTAATTGTTGACAGTACACATTGGAATTAACAGTTTTGTTATTCCTTGGTAAAAGCTCAAAATAATCAATTCTCTTTAAATCCCATTAAACTGATACTATGGCCTTCCTTGGATGAATATCAGCTTTTGATGTCGTTTGAACTGGCTCACGAGGCTTCGACCATGAGTTTAGTGTTACTGTGAATAATTCATTTTCCATCACCATTTATCAATCGTTTCAAAAACGGATAATTTTGGTTATGTTTAAAAGCATATCACATAAGCTGATACATTGTGTTAAATGAATATCTTTAAGTTATTAATGTGAGATTCAATCATCAAGCTTTTTTCTATAGTCAAAATTTTTCAAATGGTCATCAATGGTTGTTTTGAATGGCTACTCTCAGCAAGTTTACGTACAGTTATGGGACGATCAGCCCCAATCAATGCTTTTAATTTGTCATCATCAATCTCAGTTGTCCTGCCAGAGGATGGTGCATCTTGAACTGAAAAATCACCCGAGTGAAATTTTTCAAACCAATTCTGGCATGTGCTTCCTGTTGGTTTATAGGCATAATACATCCATGTGTATCATGCCTATAAACATCACAAGTCTTTTTGTTTGCATCTGCAGCTCTTTTACCTTTACAGAAATTAAAAGAAAAGCAAAATGTGGCGAAAATGTTGATTTTTTTTATCATCCATCCTTCAGCGTAAAACTACTGCGTAAATATTCCACGATTCAAATAAGTTTTATTTAAAACGCACACAGATATGTCGGTTGCCACAATGAATCCTTAAAAAAATGTTTCAAATAACATTAAAATTGTCTACACGCTACAACAGCTACTTTCCGTAAAACCGAAAGTAGTTCCCGGACAACCCAATAAATCAAAAGGGTTTTTTCATTAACATTTAAGGACAAATATTTTGTGGTTCGTGTATTATTTAAACCCGGGTGCCCGGTTCTGGAAAAATTGGAGAACCGAAACCAGGTTCTGAACTTTTAGTCCGGTTCTGCAATCCCTAATTAGACCTTTTTTATTTAGCAGGGTGGAGTGTCACATGGTTTCATTCCCAATATGAAACTGTTGCATTGTTCACCCAAAATGACATTTTTTTTCTTCTCTCGAAAATGTAGAGATCTATATGAATACAGACCGAAATCTCTTGACAAGTTTTTTTTTTTTTTGCATGCAAAATGGAACCTATTAGCAAAGTAAAAGAACTATTTCGCATGATGGGTTTTTAAAACGTAAAATGTGATAATGAGTTGTCATTCCGGTTTTTGTGGTTGTCCGTGGTGCTTATAAGTTTCTTTTTGGAGGTTTGTAAGAAAATAATATATACTTAGCATTTATGCTATAAATTTTTTTTTTTTGCAATTATAATCGAGGAAGGGGGATTATTAGTTCTATTATAAAAGAGTTGAAAACACCACTCACAAAAGAAAAGAAATCGCTTTCACTAACACTATTTTGAATTAAAGTAACGAAATATGTTGCTTCTGCAAATGAAAAATTAACAGTTTTTTTCGTTCAATGATTTGACACATTTGTTTTTGTTCAAGTAAATCAAGCGCTAGCTTGGGCAAAACTATTAGAAAAATGTCGTAACCTTTTACTGTGGTTTGTTAAAATTAAAGATACTTTGCATTGAAGTAAGTCAGCATATGATTTTGCATCTAAGAGATCATTTTTTTTTCCAATGCGGCAGACGTTTTTTTGGACATTATCCTTACCGCCATATGACATAGCGGTTTTGCTGGCCACTTTTCTGGGAGCACCGTATAGGTGGACAAGAATTACCCCCTATGGGCCGGTCCCGTAATTTTGAACCGATTCAAGTGACCAGACCGGAACACTTGACCCCGCACGTCCAGAGGTAAATTTTAGAACTTGGAGGACATTGCAGCCACTCTATATATTACGTGCCCTGGCCACCATTAGTGAAAACGGCGGCGGATTTGTCAGAGACTGGTATCGAACCAGAGACGTTTAGATCACTGGCCCGCTGCCTTTGCCAACTGGGACACCGTGCCCAGAGATGAAATGTAAAAGTAAAGAAATTATTGTTGTTGTTGTTCCTAATGACCCCTGGCCGGAAGTTCCAGACCAAGTCCATATAGGCTTTGCGGACTGAGTAGTGCGGCTCTGGTTTATAACAGCACCACAAGGGATTGGCTAAGTGCCACCCCAATTTACACCGAGGATTTATCCCCCAGGGACGACCTCTGGGAGGGATCGTACCTTCGCCACCCACTAACCTCATAAAAGGACTTTCCGGTCTACAGATTCAAAGTGTCCATATATGCCCTAGACATAAAGGTATTTAATGGCGCTTGTCGGGATTCGATCCGAGCACCCCCAGCACCGAAAGCCGCCGTACAACTACTAGGCTACCTCGGGCTAAAAGTTATTATAATAAGCAAGTCGAGGTTTCCGTTTATTTTTTAAATTTGTTCTTTTTCGAGGTTTGAATGCAACATTATGTTTATATAAGTTATGACGAATACAATAATGCTGTTTTAATCTAATATGCAATTTAATCATTCATCATACTTAGCATGACTTGATATCAAACATATCTAAGTGCCTATAATAGAGTTGTTGTTTCCCCTAAAAAGCATAAAAACTACACAAGGGGTCTAAATTAATAGGTTCATTTTCCCCTTAAATTAAGACAATACCATCACATTTATCTTAGATATAAATACATACACTGAATATTCGTGCACAGAAGAAATGCTATCTAAATACTTATTTCTATAGTTTTACCTTCACGATATTTTTATACTCTGCTTATCATACATTACTCACACATTAAAAAATAAGGCGTGGTAAAGTATCGATCAGGGCTGCCTACCATATTTCTAAGCTACCCTATACAATTGTTTCCTCATGTGCACGTTATCCTGATAAATCCCAAATCATTCTGCATTCATATGACTAAAATTTAAAAAAAAAGATTCTGCGTGCGAGTCCCATTTTAATAGTCTTCATGATTCGGTATGGACATCCTATTTGTTTGGCTTCAACAGAGTGGTTCATGGATTGTGAACACTGATGGGGTGAATAATTAATCTGCTTTGTAACGGATCGCCGGGGATTCCATTACCTTGTTTAGACTGTGTTTGCAAATTACGACCTCCTCAGATATGTGAGTCTGTAGCCCCTCCCGAAAGGGTTAAGGGGTTATTAGGGGAAGGGGTTTAAAAACCCACGGGGACACCTCCGGGGGGAGATCGGAATTTCAAGGGCATTGTCTGTTATTCTCGTATTGAAAAGTCAAAATGAAAACAGTCGTATTTCTGTGCTATCAAAGAGTCTTATATTTTTCGAACCTTATTATTTTTATTACAATTGATTCATTGATGATTCTCACTGTACAATAAATTTTAAACATATATTTCGAAAAAAAGCTGAAAAATTTCTAATAGATCTAAATTTTAACTGAAATAATTACTTTTCCGCCTGATTGTTTTATAACTTTTACCCCCCCCCCCCTCCTCGCTTCAATTTCTCAAGGCAATGCTTACGATAGCAATTAACTTATCGGCCGGGAACTTTGCTTGGATGTGTTGCATTACATGCTAAATGGGTTATTTACGATACGTTATTTATTACTTAAAATCATTTTTAATAATTAATTAGCTAGTTACTTTGACTTTTTTTCCAGATTCTGAGAACATTTAAAAAGGGTCTTTTTTTTTTCATTACTTATGTGCAGTTATTTCTTACGTATAGAATATAGTTTTAAAACAATTATAGAGCAGAATGTAAATTCATAAACGTTAAAACTTTGTTAACAAAATTAATAAAGGCAGAATTTATGAATTTCTGTATGCTTCTAAAATTCAAAAACTCTGTCACATTCTCCTCTTAATCCTTTTTTTACCGCCTCTAACGTAGAAATCGAACTTGGAACATTCTATTTCTCTGTTAGATGTGTTGACCTTTACACCACTAAACCACCTCATGGCTTTCATCGATAAGCCTTAAATTCTTTCTCGTTTGAGGGAGACCATGAAAGAGAGGGGGATGGGTCCGCGACCATCGATATGTACAACTTAATTTGAGGAGTATCAATCATTGAAATTAACTCTACCAGCCTTTCTAATACTGATAAATTTTAACTTAAAATACTACGGGTGAGTTCAGAAAAGGAACTTGGAAACTTCAGCTTTCTGGACACGTGTGTTGGTTTAGAACCCTACAGAACGTCTAAGACAGTGTAGTGGTGAGTAGAAAGACTTGTGCGTAAATAATATTTGTTGCGTGAAAATACCACACACTACATTTTAAAAATTACAAACTTATTTATAAGGCTGAGTTATTTTTATTATAAAAAAAAAAAAGTCAAGTCATCCATGACAACGCTTGTGTAAAAAAAATTAACAGATGAACCCACAGTACGAAAAGTAAAATGTAATAAAAATACACGTCAAACTTGGTGTTACAAGGAGAGCCACTAGTAGACCGCAATTCATCAGCAATTTCTCCTCTCCGGAATGCGAGAAGGCCAAATGCAAATCGCACATCGCATACGTCTCAAAGTCCGATTCAACTCCGAGGGAGTACGCAAACTCTGACGTACTCTGGTCGCCAAAACACATACAATACTGAAGGGCCCGAGGCAGCCTAGTGGTGGCGCGTCGGCTTTCGTTGATGAGGGTTCTCGGATCGAACCATGACAAGCGCCATCAAATAGCTCTGTGTCTAGGCCGGATATGGGCATGTTAAATCCGTGTACTGGAAAGTCCGTTTATGAGTTCAGAGAGAGTGTGAGTGAGAACGATTCCCCTAGCTGCCACCCCTGAGGGTGCTCGGTGAAAATTGAGGTGGCAACTAGCTAAATCGGACTCCGACCTTTGTGGTGCCATTATAAACCGGAACCTCACACCTCAGCCCGCCAGCGTATATGGACCTGGTCTGAAAATACTTCCGGCCAGGGGGGCATTGGAAACAAGTACAACAATATTGAATATCTTTTCTGGATCTTAAATATCCACAGCAGAACCATATCTTTGGAAAATCGTGAAACCGGGAAGGCTGAGGGGTGGGGGGGGGGGGGGTGCATGACGTAAAATTTCTAAAACTGTTTAACTAAAATTTAGGCCGTCTGCACACGGAGCAACTCAAAAGAAACTGATAACTGACTCCAATCACAAACCATTCCGTGATGAGTCGCAACCTATGTAATTGAATGGAACCACGCACACGGCGCAACTGGTTACAAACCCGTCGGACGGGTTTGTAACCAGTCCTTAAAATCATACCTTAAAATCAACCAGTCATGTTCCTTAAAAAGGAACAAACATAGGCCTATTCGAAATAATCAATAAATTTCACAGTTTCAATGAAACACGCTGATTTTTTAATAAAGTTCAATAATTCAAGTTCGATTTACACAAATTGTGCATAAAATTGTACATAAATTCAAAAACCAGTTGCGCCGTGTGCGTGGCTCCATTCAATTACATAGGTTGCGACTCATCACGGAATGGTTTGTGATTGGAGTCAGTTATCAGTTTCTTTTGAGTTGCTCCGTGTGCAGACGGCCTTGGATTCATCTGGTTTATAAACTTACTAGCTGAAGTACCCAGCGTTGCCCGATTTTAAAAGAATAATATGTCTATGTTTTAATCTGAACTATCATCTATATCTATACAAAATTTCAGCTCAATTGAAGCAATACTTTTTCACTTAAAAAGGAACAAACATAGGCCTATTCGAAATAATCAATAAATTTCACAGTTTCAATGAAACACGCTGATTTTTTAATAAAGTTCAATAATTGAAGTTCGATTTACACAAATTGTGCATAAAATTGTACATAAATTCAAAAACATAAAGTTAAATAAAGTTCTGTAATATTATACCAATACATTTCCAGTTGATAGCCAATAAATTGTAAAACTTTTTTTACCTTAAATGTCCCATAAAAAAGCGTAATTCCAAATGTAATTTTCTTCATTAAAACCCTAAATGTTCAGAAATCCTTTTTGTATTTATCAATACCTCTTCCACTTGATTCTTTAAAATATTAAATGTTTTATTGATAATAAATGAAAATGTAGTTTGATGTGTTGCTATGGTAACTTGACTATGGTTGACAAAGAAAATTCAAATGTTAAATGTTTTACTGATAATAAATGAAAATATCGTTTGATGTGTTGCTATGGTTACTTGACTATGGTTGACAAAGGAAAAGTTGTAAAGGTGAAGCATCAGCTCAACATTTAGGCCCTAACTTTCTTTCTACTGATCAGATATACATAATATATCGCCTATGTCCATCTGGAATAATGTACCATTCAAACAGTGAAAGAATTTTTCAAATAAATGCAGTAGTTCCGGAGATTATCCTCCACATACAAAATCCCCTCTCTCTCTTTATATATTAGTATAGATTATCTTTTGTTTAAATGCTTAATAAGTAACTCGTAACACGTTTAAAAGTCCATTAAAATCCTTATAGTATTATTATTATTTATCGTATTACTTATTTATAGCCCCCATTATAGATATTTTCTTTTTTTGATTACAAATATCATTAGAAATGAAAGTGTAACAGTAATGTTTAGTATATACCCATTCTAGGAGTCTCTCTTCGTTCTCTCAGTGTATAAAGATAAATATTGTTGGTTTTGTACTGAGGGTGGATCCAAACTGAGCATCTCCCTAGTGACACTTGGATTTCATTTATTCGCGCGGCAGGGTTCTAGAGAATTCATGCTAAATATACGTCTTGACTTTTTCTATAATACTATTGTTATTTTGTTTCTTTTAAACGATGGGAAGTTTGTAGCAATCCTTTGCGATGAACTTAATTAGCCTTTACACCCTTCGTTTCAGGGGGTATGCTGTTTACCCGCGACTTTTGGACAGGTGTGCTGTCCTTATAAACCCTATAGTGTTCTTTACTTGCAAATCTTTACTTTGTACAAAGTGATGGAGGGGGAATTGGCACTGCAAATATATATATATATTTCAAAATATATATACATATACATATATATATATATATATATATATATATATATATATATATATATATACATATACATATATATATATATATATATATATATATATATATATATATATATATATATATATACATATACATATATATATATATATATATATATATATATATATATATAAATTATATATATATATATATATATATATATATATATATATATATCTATCTATCTATATATATATATATATATATATATATATATATATGAATGTATGTATGTGTATATGTATGTATATATATATATATATATATATATATATATATATATATATATATATATATATATATATATATATATATGTATATGTATATATATGTATATATATATATATATATATATATATATATATATATATATATATATATGTATATGTATATAAATAAATAAATATATATATATATATATATATATATATGTATATGTATATATATATATATATATATATATATATAATATGTATATGTATATAAATATATATATATATATATATATATATATATATATATATATATATATATATATATATATATATATAGTGCTAGATTTCTAGAAATAGAGGTGCCGGAACGGTAACCTTCCGGTGTGTGTGTGGGGGGGGGGGAGGGGGTATTTTTTCAAATTATTGCTAAAGAGAGGTACCTAAAGAGAGGTACCGGAACGGCGTTCCGGCACGTTCCGCCTCAAATCTAGCCCTGTATATATATATATATATATATATATATATATATATATATATATATATATATATATATATATATATATATATATATATATATATATATATTGCGTTGTAAATTATACAGGAATTTAGTTTATACAGTCTTTAATGTATACAGGAATACTTCCGATTCCATCATAATTTGTGAAAACAGGGAGAGCTGTTCCTGACTTTTAAAGGAGAGTACGGGTGCGTGTGTTTGTTTTTAACTTTCTGTGTTTTACCTCTGCAGGTTACCCGGGTGTGTTGTCTCCCTACCTACCCCCGTCTCCGGTGTTTCTGGGCGGCTCGCACCCCGTCGGAGGCCACCGCCGCAAGCGTAGGCACCGGACCATCTTCACGGAGGAGCAGCTGGAGCAGCTGGAAGCTGCCTTCGAAAAGACCCACTATCCGGACGTTCTGCTCAGAGAGGAACTAGCCCTGAGGGTGGATCTCAAGGAGGAGAGGGTCGAGGTGAGGCTCACCTTTCAATTTCAGAAACGAACTTACCGACTACGGTGACTTAATTGCAAAACTCTCATGCTTTCACTTGGTTGAGTTGTTTTTTCTTTGGCTCAAGTTGCGCGGAAGACAAAGCTATCTATATAAACAATAGTGAAGGTGACAAAAGCAATAACATGCAGTGATATATAAAAGTGATAAGTGTAGTCGAATATAAAAGTGATAATAACAGTCGTATGAAAAGGTGATAAAAAATATCGATGAAGTGTGATAAAAACAGTTATATGCAAATCTAACAAAGGTCAAGTGCGAGGTGATAAAAGTAGTAAAGGTTAAACAACAACCTCTGAATGGACTTCTCCATCCAGAAAGTTTCTGTCGGATTCATCTATTCCATTTAAACCGGAGTAGATGAATCGCACAGAAATGAACAAATAAGCATAAAAGTGTTATTCCATTGATAATTTTTTATTCGAAAATTAGAAACGGAACCTTCCCCTTGTAAAGTATTCTGATTTTATGTATCATTGAATTTCGATACAAATGACGACTGTTTTTGACTGCTTCAAGATTAGAATTAAGCATTATATTACTCCTTCAGATGAGGGTTTTAAAGAATTTTCCAGTTGAACTGGAATCTGTGAGAATTTCCTCTAGTCCTAAATTTTTATCTCGTAGTAGACTCTCTAATATTTCCAAATACTGGAGTGAGTCTGTGGTTTCGAGTCCCACTATTGGCATAGATGTTTGTAGCCGTTCGGAATTGGCTTTAAGCAGTAGGACCCGGTCTAATTAGCCCACGTAGCAAAAAATGAACTTAGCGCTCTCAATCAACTAACCAACCAAATACTGGAGTGAAATGTTGCTATTACAATCCGCAAAAAGATGAAGAAGACATCAATGCATTAATGGAAAAGCAAAAATTTCGGAAAATCTGAGTAAAGAGAGCATTTGATGTGAATGCCGTAGCAGACAATCAAAATTGTTAAAAAGCAGGGCCTCAGGCGTTTTAGATTGCCTAGCACGTTAAGCTCTTAAGGAAAATAATTTTGATCATTATCGGTTATGAATTTAGCCATGCTTTCGGAAATGTGAGTCGAAAACGTTAAGCTTTATTGTAAAACGTGTAAAATATTTATCAGTATGGGAGAGACATTACAAGAACGTGTTTAAAATCTATTTAGTATATCCCCTGAGTATTTTCATATATATATATATATATATATATATATATATATTAAATAAAGAGTAATTCTTTTTACACATGGGCTACGAAATTAGACATATTTTTTAAAAACTTTTATTGTAAAACTTCTCTGAGTTCTCTTTCGTTAAGAATTTCGTAACACACTGAGCATTTTTGGTTTAAAAAAATGGTGTCAGAGCAGAAAAATTCTTATTTCAGTGTTTGTAAACAGATTTTTCTTGATTTTTCCTCTTCGTTCCTTTTTAATTTCAAATTATTTTATGTTCAGTACCGTGAAAAAAGTTTATTTTTAAAGAATAATTCCTGCTAAAATAGCCTGTTAGATGAATATAACAGTTAGATGATAATAACAGTTAGATGAATTAAAAACTGAATGAATGCTAACATTAAAATGGATAAAAAATTTCGACACGCTCAAAAGAGGAACCTTAAGTTAGCCTATCGAATTTTTATCCAATCGTAATGTATTTATTAAGAGAAATATGAAATGAAATGTATACTGAATTTTAACAAAAGTGAATATTCGATAAAACTTTTAATAATAAATTTAATAAAATAATTTAATAAAACTTTTAATTAATAAAACGAGAGCTAAGAGAAAAGTGTTTTGATGAGTTATTCTTTTATAGTTGTTTACGGAGAAATATTTAAGGAGGGCTTGTGGCGACCCTGTGGTACAGCACGCTGGATTTCAGTGCTGAGGGTGCTCGGATCTAAGCCCGGCGTAGCGCCACGGAAAATGCCTCCCTTTGTGTCATAAGGAGTAATGCTGTCCGCCTGTATGGTGCCCCCGTAATAAAATGGACAGTAAACTGCGGTCGTAGTGTAGACGAATGTTTGACGAAAAGCGCCTCCACTTAATATATATATATATATATATATATATATATATATATATATATATATATATATATTTAAGGATATGTCCTTTGTTTCACTTATTTTCTTGCACCTGCAGAAAATATGTATAACGAATGTCTCTTAAACGTATATTAATATTACAAGCTGCTTTACTTCTGTTAATCAAGAACATCAATATCATTTTTCTATGGTTAATTTTCATGCCCGTCACATTGACTTCCCGAGACAGAGTTATCTGTAATACAGGGAAAGTACTCTTACGGCCAATAAACTAAGATTGTTTAAATTACGGAATCTGTTTTTTAGGTATCCTTAAATTTTGGACATTTTTATAAGAAAAATTATTTTTTATATGCCTGTCAATGCGTTTCGTAAATTACGCCAAGCATTTTTTATATTTATATCAGACTCTACCTTCTCTGTAGTTCTACTAAACTACCATTTTATCCTGCTTTATATGGTGACTAGCTGAAAACCCGCGCGTCGCTACGGAGTACATTAAAATTAAATACAACGGTCAATGTATGCAATTAATGCCAAAAAAAAAATAAATATATAAATTTATAATAAATGCGACGATCAATGTATACAATTGATGTTAAATATATATATATATATATATATATATATATATATATATATATATTTATGAAAAAATCGTAAGGGATATTTATTATTTATTTTTTTTATAATATCCAATCGTCTGCTGCATTAGAAAGAAAAAGAATATTTTTTTGGTCTATTTAGTTGTTATGCACGTGACGATAAATTTATTTAAAGTACCAGAAAAAGAAATCACGTGATCAGCATTTAATAAGTTAAATTCTAAAAATTAATCTTTAAAAATTCACCAAAAATCAGAAAATCAAGGTAAAGGTTCGAAAAAGATTTCATTTTAAAGGAATTTTTATGATCTCTCTCGCGATATAAATTTTATAACCCTCAAATTATTATTTTAAATGCAAAGTTAAAAAAAGTTACAAAAACAGATTAAAAATTTAATTAAAAAAAATCTAAGAAGAATTTTTCAAAAATCTTTCTTAGTGCATCCCTACACCATAAGAAGAATCCCCATGCAAAATTTCAGCCCTTTAGGTCCAGCGGTTTGGTCTGTGCGTTGTATGTCAGTGAGTCAGTTACGGAACTGTTATATATATATAGATTAATGTGGTACCGTATTTGCCGGCGTATACGACACAACAGCGTATAAGACGCACCTCCTCTTTTATACACATTTTTAAGGGAAAAAAATTCTACATTTTTTTTTCATGAATTTCCATAATGATATGCTGTACTAATTTTATAGTTATTTATGTCCACGAAAAATGTAACTGGGAACATTGGTATCTTTTAATCAGAATTCTCAAAACCCAAAAATTCATCCCCAAAGCTAAATGAAGAATCACTTAGATCCTCTCTTCAGAAACTGAATCTTCGTATAAAAAATCATAAATAAGGAATACACGATTTCATCAGCTTTCTCCTAATTGAATAACGCTACGAACCAACAGCTTGTTGTTGAAATGTCATCACGCATGTTCACATTGGATGAAACGTAACTTTAGATGTCGGCGGATTTGATATCTATTTTACTGGAACGATCCCTCTTTCAGTAATGAAGCAAAAAACATATCACTTAACTTTTTTTGCAGAACAGAAAAAAAATTATGGAAACGATTTATTCGAAACCACTTTTTCGCAAAAAACAAAAATAAAATGCAATAGAATACTTATACATTTAGCTATATATATAAAACAGTTCCGTAACTGGCTCATTCACTGACTGACATACAACGCACAGACCAAACCGCTGGACCTAAAGGGCTGAAATTTTGCATGGGGATTCTTCTTATAGTGTAGGGGTGCACTAAGAAAGATTTTTCAAAAATTCTTCTGAGATTTTTTAAAATTAAATTTTTAAGCTGTTTTTTTAACTTTTTTTACGTTTGCATTTAAAATAATACTTTGAGGGTTATAAAATTTATATCGCGAGAAAGATCATAAAAATTCCTTTAAAATGAAATTTTTTTTGAATCTTTACCTTCATTTTCTGATTTTTCGTGAATTTTTAAAGATTAAGTTTTAGAATTTAATTTATTAAATGCTGATCACATTTCTTTTTCTGGTACTTTAAATAAATTTATCGTCACGTGCATAACTACTAAATAAACAAAAAATATTTTTTTTTCCTTGTTAATGCGGCAGACGATTGGACATTATCCAAAAAAATATTAAAATACAGTAAAAGAAATGTTCTACAAACTATACTATATTAACTGTACTATATTCTTTAGTATTCTTTATATTAGATTTTATTTGAATATTTTCTTCTACATTATTTTATCTATAAAATTATCCTTTACGATTTTCTTATAAATATATATGTATATATATATATATATATATATATCAATTGTATACATTGATCGTCGTATTTATCATATAATATATATATATATATATATATATATATATATATATATATATATATTTGGCATGAATTGCATACATTGACCGTTGTATTTAATTTGAATGTACTCCGTAGCGAAGTACGGGCTTTCAGCTAGTATTAATATAAATTAGAAGTTTTATACAGACTGAAATTTAAGCTCATAATTTTGATTACCGGCGCATAAGACATATCCCATATTTTAGGTGTATTTCGATGGAAAAAAGAGCGTCTTATATTCCAACAAATAGGGTATCTATTCTATATCAATATTTTACGTCAAAATTCACGGATCAAGATCTTACCGCCTAACAGCACTGTTTTCTGGTTTGTATTTACTCTTTTGTAAAATGGAATATAAGAATTAGAACGCGAGGAAATTTCTTTTATTTCGGGGGGTGGGGGGCAGTACGTATTTGTATTCTGGCTATCTTCCTTTAAATAAGAGGTTACAAAGAATACGGTATAAGAAAATAATCAGTGACCATTCTGTTGCATTTGAAGAGAAATCGAGTCTTAATGGTTCTCACTGATTGATTAAAAATCTCACGCTATAACAACACCCAGCGGACATCCTTTCTCACCCCCTTTCCCTCAGTCAACACACATGCGTGACGTCGATTGCCACTACATTCAGAATTCTTTTGCATTTATTATTTATGATGAACGATCCAAACCTCGTCGAAGCGATTCCGGGGCTAGCTATAAACGTTTAATTAGCTTTCGCGGAGCTATCTCCGAACTTTTACTCGGAGTCGAACATTTTTATCGCATCCACATTAGAGAAGCGTCTTTTCGGAACAATACCGTCATTCATTCATCAGAGGAAAAGAAGCGGACGCTCAAAAACACGATCTTCCGGGCACATCCATTCTCTTCCTATCCGGCTTTCTTTCTAAATAAAAACCTCGGTTTTAATTAACACTTAAAAGCTTTCGCGAATACGAAAAGCATGTTCCCTTATAAGCGAGCATCCTCTAAAATCAGAAATTTATAAGTTCCCTTTTTTTTTCCCTTTCCCCTCGCTCGAGGAGAAAAATATTAAAATAAAAAGGGAGAGGCGCCCATTGGGGGTGTATTATTATTATGATTATAAAACAGGATCGCGAAATGGACTTTGAAGTGGCCCGCGCGGAGAAAATTAAAGTCAGGGGCCGCGGACTCGAGTGGAGACACCTGGCGGTGACGTGCTCTCGACTCTGTGCCTTGGTTCATTGTCTAGAGCCGGCCGATGATCAGCATCTTCATGACAATAGGGAGAGCGATCATGGCTCGACGCCTTCGGCCGACATTTTTGGATCACCGAATTCCAGAGAATAGCGGATGATGGAAATGGAAAATTCGATGCGTTTTATTCTTCTTGATCTCTGTTTTCGGGAACGTGACTGGAAATAATGGCTACATTCTGCCTTCCTGGTGGAATGCGTACGCATGTTCGTAATGCAATGGGAAGAAAAGAAATTTTCAATTACTGTTGACTTGATTCGAAAAATTTTGCTGCAGTGACAATTAAATCAAGCGGGTAAATAACATAAAGGGGTCATGAATTGAAAGTTTAATATATATATATATATATTCGCGGTTCATATTTCGTATTGGAAAAGCAATGTATACACCGTAGTATTTGACAATGTATGAGGAAATCACAGCATCATTCGCTAAAAGAACGTTAGAAAAAGGAGTTGGAGACAAAAAAAAAAGTCATTAAAAAGTGAAAATTTTTAGTTTTAGCAATAAGATAGAAAATTACACTGCCCCTAGAGTGAATTTTGGTACAGTTTATGGGAAAGCAAAAATATTTGTTAGTTAAAAATGTTCGCACGAAAAAAAAAAATAAAAACGAAGATTTTTTATTGTTTTCAATGCATAAATTATGGTAAGAAAGTTTAAACCTACCTTGCTTTTCTGTTAACCTCACTGTTTCAAACTTTAATTCAATTTAGCTCGTGTAAAAACCGGCAAAAATCCAGTGTTGCAATAATCATAATGGATTTCTGAAATGATCTAAATAAAAAAAAAAGCTCTTACATGAGAAATTTATTTTACACCACTTTTTCTTTTAATTCCCCTCGGTCTTCAGATAACAGACAAGAAAAATGTCACTTTTTAAGATTTGCCGAAATTTTACTTTTAAAAAAAAGCTTTGATCCTTCCAGTTTCCTCTGAGAATTGTTGCTTGTTATTAAATACATTTAAAGCAATTACTGACAAAGTATAAAATCTTTAAATAAAAAAAAATTCGTAAATCAAGATATAAACAACACGGAAGCAAAAAGAAAAATATATTCGATAGACTACTTTTATTGTAAAAGAAATTGTATCAAATCAATAGAAGGCGTCGTAGAGATTTTGAAATAACACAAAAAGAAACGAAGGAGTAAAAATGTAAGTTTTGACCTGCCGATAAATTTCATGTTGCCGTCTAAATTTGCTAGATAGGATGAAAAACAAATATTTAGGCATAAAAAAAAAGAGTTTCCAAATAAAAACATACGTAATAGCTGTTACTTAGTTCACGCTTACAACACATAAGAGAAAAAATTTACAGTAATTTCTACAACGTTCTATTTTTATTACCCAAGGACATGCAAGAAAATGTTTGCAGTATTACGCATCTCATCTGTCAAGTTATTGAATTCCTCCTCAAAAATATTGTATAAAGACTTATTGTCGTTTTGATCTAATTTGTAGCTTTAAAATTAATACCTTTAAATCAGAATACTAATTTCTGTTGTTTTATATCTATGACAAGAGGTGAAACATTCTCCCCGCCGCAACCCCTTTATGGAAGAAATTTTCCTCCCGATCTGCTTCTGGTCAAATACAGTGGTACCTCGGTTTACGAACTTAATTCGTTCCGAGATTTGGTTCACAAATCAATGCAGTTTTTCCAATATAAATTAACGGATGAAGAATTAATCCGTTCACTACCTAGAACATAATGATTTTTACCTTGTTTTTATGGATTTAGTTATAAAGAAATGGTGAAAATAAATGAAAAAAGACCTTATTATGAAGAACTAATACATGATAATTGTTCAGTACAGTATTTTAGATTTGTAGTGATAATTACTGGTACAGATGGTTGATTGCTGAAAAGGGAGGCAGGACTACAAATGGTACTGCTTGGAAGGAAAGTCATCTTCCGTAATATCACGAGGCAATTCTGATTTTTTTTTCTCTTCGTCTACTTTTCGTCTCACTAGTTGATTTTGGCACAAGGAACCGATTCTAAGGAATTTTTCTTTTGCTTTTCTGAAGAATTTCCCAGAAATGGGACATCACATTGTCGTTTACAATATTAACTGCTCTGTTGATCACAGATTTATTAGGGTGATGCTTTTCAATAAATGCCTGCACTTCACTCCACTTGCTGCAAATATCTTTTATCATGGCAATGGAAACTTTCTTCCTATCATTGTCTTTCTTTGATAAATGCTGTTCCTAGATAGCTTTCACCTGTTGACTCTGCAGCTCAACAAGTTCTTCTGTGGTGAGTTCTTCGCTGCGTTCTTCCCTCAGCTCCTCCACATCTTCACAGTCGACCTCCAAGCCATACTTTTGCCCATGGACACTATCTCATCCACAACTTTGAATTCCGACTCTTTCTTATCAAAACCCTCAAAGTCTCTATCTGGCACACAAGTTTCTTCCAGGCAGACTTCAAGGTACGATAAGAGACCCCCCTCCAGGCCTTATCGATAATGTTGATGCAGTTTAGGATATCGAAGTGCCCCTTCCAAAAGTCTCTCAGGGTCAAATAGGTATCATCTGTGACTTGAAAACACCTTGAGAAGAGTGCCATGATATACAGTTTTTTTTAAAATTGGAAATAACCTGCTGATCCATAGGCTGAAGCAAAGGAGTTGTGTTGGGTGGTAGAAACTTGACCTTAATGAAGTTATATTTGATGTTCAGGTCTTTTTCAAAATTTGGAGGGTGAGCAGGAGCATTATCCATGACGAGAAGACACTTCAAGGGCAAACCATTCTCCTCAAGATATTTCTTGACAGATGGTGCGAAGACCTCAATAATCCATTCCATGAAAATGACTCTTGTTAATAGGCCTTACATTTGCTCTCCACATAGCAGGCAGTTTAGCCTTTATCACATTATTTTTCTTGAATGCACGAGGATTTTCAGGGTGGTAAACTAAAAGTGGCTTGATTTTACACTCACTTGCATTAGCACGAAATAAAAGTGTAAGCCTGTCCTTCATAGGCTTGTGCCCAGGAAGTGGCGACTCCTCTTTGGTAATGTAGGTTCTTTTTGGTATTTTTTTCCAAAATAATCACGTTTCATCACAGTTAAAAACTTAGTTTGGCATGTGGCCTTCACTTTCCACAAACTTTTTGAATTCATCAACAAATTCATCAGCAGCTTTTTTTATGTAAACTAGCAGCCTCCTCATGCCTAACAGCACCAGGAATATCATTTCGCTTGAGGAATTTCTCAAACCATCCTCTACTGGCTTTAAAATCTTCACATTCAACAGCATTTGTACTCGGTGTTTTGGCTACCAAATCACTGTGCAACTTCTTAGCGTTTTCGCATATAACAGCCTCACTAATACTATCACCAGCAAGCTCTTTTTCACGTATCCACACTAGTAATAATTTTTCTACCTTTTCTATAACCCGAGGCCTTTGCTTCGTTAAAACAGTCACTCCTTTTTTAGCCGCCACATCAGCTCCCTTTATCGCCTCTTTGTTTTTGAGGATAATACACATTGTAGACTTCGCCAACCCAAACTGCGTGGCGAGACTAGAAACACGCATACCATTCTCATGTTTAGCTATTATTTCCTTCTTGTTCTCAATAGTTAGATTAGGTTTCCTGCTAGCAATATCACTTGCCCTTGCCATTTTCTTGGGAGCCATATTGAGGGATAATTTAAACAAAAATATTTACAAAAAATATCTGTGAAATACATGATCAACCGACGTTTAAGCAAGATTAACCGACAAGCATGATCAACCGACGTTAGAAAGCCCAACTGAGCTTGACATGTGGACTGTTCGCGAACCGAAGGAAGTGTGGTGTAGAATCTTGTATGAAATCTAATGTCTTTCTCTGACTACATGTGTGGCGGACTAATTTCCAGGCAGGAGCTTCGTAGACGTCCCGTCGCCGAGAATGAAGTATAAAGGATGACTCACACTGAAATAGCAAGTTCAGTGGCGCCTATTTGTGACGTCCCCTGGCTGGGAAAAAGCTGAGGGCAGACGGATAGCGAGAGGCGAGAGATGAAGATCTGTTAGAACGAGGCTGGAGTCATGTACCGGTCTTATGATACTTGTACATAAATTCTTAACTGTATAAATGTATCAGATAGGAGTCCAAATTAAGGACGTAACTCAGCACTCTAAGCCTCTGTCTTCACTGGATATCATATGCATAAGCATTAGCCGTGAGCGACTACGCCACAGTGGCGAAAGCTTGCATCGCATATCACCAGATGGTAGCACATCTCCGACGTTTGTTCGTAAACTGAATTGTTTGTAAACCGAGTCCTTCGTAAACCGAGGTACCACTGTACAAAAATTTTAAAGAGTAGACTTTTAACCTTTTCATCATTTTTCACAGCTATTGGTTGCTGACTATTGTATCACACTTAAGCTATTCATATCTTCTTAAATATTTTTGCAAAAATTTTATTTTTACCTAGAATTGGTTTCATGTGTTAAAGTAATGTTTGAAAAAAAATTATAACAAACTGTATAAATGAACTAACTGATTGGGGCCTTTTTTTCAATCCCGAATCTAATAACTATTACTGGTAAAATGGAGATATGTCGTGAAAAGTTTTCACGTAGTGACTTTGATTTAGTTCATTCAGCGAACACAACAAATTATACAGAATATTTCAATGGATAAAACAGTAGAGGTAAGGAGATAATAGTACTAGAGGGAACGAAAGACTAAAAAATATAAAAGAACTTTATAAATGCTAATTGTAAAAAGAAAGGAGAAAAAAAAGTAGGATCATTCCAGTTGGAACTATCAACAGGTTGGCACTATTTTGTGGCTTGCTTTTTCTTCAAAATTTCAGTTTCTTTTTGATGTTGCCACTAATTTGTTTTTGTTAGTAATGGTATGGTTTCACTGACCCGATGGTGCGCGGCCGTCCTGTGTGTTCCAATGGGAACGGGTGGGTTGCTATCGCGACGACATGTCATCAAAATAGTGGCCTTATAGCCTAAAGGCGAGGGAGGCGGGATGTTTCGAATATTTCAACGAATTTCACCGAAAATTTTTTCGATATTTATTTGCCATGAAACTGTAAGGCAGTGATGTTTATTAGGAGTAAAAGTCTCCTTCAAAGCACAAACCTAGTTCGTTAGAAATCTAACGCCTTTATTGGGTGGTAAAAGAAAATCGAGATCACTTACTATGTACAGCACTGAAATTCTAAACGTCAGTCTGTCTTTCTTCAGTCGGTGCTGTTACTTTTGGCATTTACTATTGTAGTTCCTCCAACGGAATAAAAAAATTTTATTTAGATAAAAGTTTTCTACTTTTATTGTTAAATAATTCTAAATCCATACGGAGAGGCATTTATCCTGTTTTGTTTGTTTGTTTGTTTGTTTGTTCTGCAGTGACGTAGCGAGCAGAACTGAAGCCAAGGGCACGATACTTTTTTGCCGCCCCAACCCCCGAAAAACATATAGTAATATAGTATATACAATTAGTGAAAAGGACCATTCGGCGCCCCTCTGCGAGTGGCACCCGGGGCATGATAGACACCCTTTCACCCCCCCTCGTTACGCCACTGTTGTTCTGTTCGGTTCTTGCTTTTACACTCCTTTGACTTTGAGAGGGATGAATATTTCTCCATTTCTCACAAATTTCATTTTTGTTTAAATTGAACGTTTAGCTGGAATTTAAATTATGGAAAATACCTTTTAGTCTTTTTCTTTATGTGATCTTAAATGACTTTTAATGAATATAACCGGGGGGGGGGGTTCGTATGATGCGTGGAAACCATTGGAGGGGGTCGCGACTCGAAAGAAGTTGGGAAATACTGCACTAGGATATTTCTTTGAACAGGAAATGAAACTGTATGTTTGAATAGTAAATTTAAAATCCATATATTCTGATATATTTCAGAGGAATTAAGAGGGATTTTTCAACTCAATTCTAATCTTTTGTCCAACAAAATGCATATTGTGTTACCGTGTTCGTGGTGTTACCCTGTTTGTGGGTTACCATTGAAGTGAGGACTTGCTGAAATCTCTAACATTGCGTAGACCAAAGATGGCGACTGGTCGATTAAACCGGCATTTTGAGGTAGGGGGGCATATAGATTGCTGCATTTGGGGGATTTTGAAGGAGGTTTTGTTGGGGTTAGCTCCGCCTAAACCGGGCCGATTATTGGCAAGGCGGCCTTTCTCTCCTATTCGTGAATGCGTGAGGCATTTTGCCAATCACGTCCCTTGTCGTGCAGTGAAATGATATGCGACGGAAAAGAATGAAGACAAAATTGGGGAGCGATTCCTTTTCGATTGACCCCGCCACTGGGAAAACCCCGTGCGATCCGGGGAGAAGGAGGAAAGCAATGTCTGCTGAGTGCGGCATTAACGAGCTACCCTTTCTAGTCAATGCATGCTGATTAAAATTTTAGCTGGCTCTTAATACCTTTGAATTAATTGAAAGAGCAAGATGATTTCTGCTCGCTATGCCGTTTTCATTTAGCTATGATCTGTTGCTATTATCAGAGATTTTATCGGGAAGAGTTAATTGAAATTTCATTGCGTTTTCAGAACTTCAAAAAGAAATTTCGATTTTATTCGATCGCCATTTATAGTCGATTTACGTTTGCTTCACATTTCAAAGTGGAAATGTTGAACCCTCTTCCTAAAAGTCATTGAAAAATATAATGAACAACTATATACTTCTTGAGGGAAAAAACGCGGTTAGAAATGCTGATTCTCCTAAAATAATCACCAAGTATTATCAATATATTAATTACTACGTATTAAAGTCCTTCTCTTAAGGTCAATACTCCTATATTTGTTTATTTGAGGGAAAATTCATTTATTGAGGGTCTGTATAAAACAGTTCAAAACAGCTTTACTCTGAACTGTTGGTTGAACAGTTCAAACAGTGCTGAAAATATTTATGGCTGTTCTATCAGATGATAATATTTTGATCAATACCATGACATTGCTTCAAACTATTTTGAGATATAATACAAATACATGTGAGGAATCAAAATCTAGTTTCTACTACTTGATTCTCTATTTTATTCCATTTAAATCTAGTTTCATCTCTGCCGAGTACCGAACACTGATACACAGGGCAGATGCGGCCTTTATCCTGCGCTTTCCATACAATGTTACATGTATCACATTTTTAACATCAGATATAAGTTTCACCTTTATTTTGTCAGATCATCAGCGTGGAACATCTGCTGAAAATGCTGGAGATAATAGTATAATTTTATATTTAGAATAATTAATATTTTTAATGATGATGATGGAATTTCTCCCTGTTATTTCTTTTTATCCGGAATGAATAGAAGGAAAAATCTACGAACTATGTAACACAGAATGAAAAAGAACGAAAAAGACGGAAAATCACAGGCGAAGCCGTTGAATGCGCATCCTCCTCGAATTTCATACCGTGGACTCAGGGTTCGTCTTTTTTCACGAAATACATCATCAACAAAGGCAATAAATCAGGATTCCAAACGACTTTATTTATACATGCATAAAAAAGGAAAACGGCTTCATAGCGATAGATTATTTAGCTTGATACATCGAAAAACACAGTTATTTGAAGGATTAACCTTTATGTGCAAAAATGCGATAACAATTAGCAAAAATGTATGTATGTAGCGTTCAGCAAATTTATGACAATATTTAAGATGGCACTTGCTTTTTAACTTATACTTTACATTAGAAATGTTGTGAATTTCATTGGACTTTCATTCATATAAAACTTTAAAGTTGTAAAGCTGTATAGCATAATTTTCAGTTACTTAGCAATTTTTCGTTAGGTTTGTTTTCCTACTGCCTTTTTCTCGGCAACCACTTTTCCGTAGAACTCTCTTTTACGGCTAGAAAAGTCTAGCAACGATATTATGACGTAAGGACCAAATAAGTAGATATTTATATGCGGAGGTGTTGAGCCACATAAGATTCTGTGTTTCCTCTAACAGCAGAGACTCACTGGTTGAAGAAGCTGACTAAGTTGAAGAGATCTTTGAAATCCAACTAAGTGAACTACATGAAAAACAAGTTAGGAAGATATATTAGTTCCAAGTGTAAATAATTGTTACTGGAGAAAAGTACATAGTATGAGAAATTATTTGTTGAAGGTAGATTATTTTAACGATGTGACCACCGGTTAGAAGTTATGCAATCCAAACGTATTTTAAGTCGTGTATTTTTGTTCCAGTGCCGTGGCGAGCATAACTGGCGCCCGGGACAGGATACCTTTTTGGCGCATATAGTAATATAATGTATAGAATTAGTTAAAAGGACCATTTGGCATCCATCTGCGAGTGGCGCCCGGGGCATGATAGACCCCTTGCCCCCCCCCCCCTCGCTATCCCACCGTTTTGTTCATCCATTCTTATTTCAAAGCTGAAGTTGGAAAACAAGTTCGTTTCTATTTTGAGCTCTAATTTCTTACTTTTAGACCTCGACAGCTGTAAGTCAGTTTAGTTAGGCTGAAGTATGGTTTATTTCCTCCCAAATAATCTATTATTTTGCAAATATATTTTTACGGAATCAGGATATTATGGTTTTTACATAAATTACCTCAAAAATGTGCTCAGTCTTCTAACTTTTAGGAATAGATGATTAAAAACAAGACTATTTAAAAAGTCTCATATTTCCCTTGCAAATAGATAATGTTGAACTCAGTTATAGAGGCAGAAAATAATATGCCCGTTGGTAGCAATTTATAGAGGAACGATCAAAAATTAAACTGGAGGATATCCTCTTTGATTCGGTAATAATTATTTTGTTAAAAACCAAATTTCTAAATTTATACAAAGGGATTAGTTCACTAATTAAATGATGAAATAACTAAAGAATAATGGTAATATATGTTTTTTAAATTTAAAAAGTTTTAATAAGACTTTCTTGCTGTAATCTTCACTCTATGAAATCCGACAAATAATATTAACCAAATACGGGCTGTTTGGATTTCTTTCACACAAATCCAAATTCTCAGATATTGAAAACAATATGAAGAACAATAGGTTAATACAAAAATACATAGTCTTGAAAAGCAACGTATGCAATCTAATGCCAACGTATGTATCTTCGCACTGAAACTTACTGGAAGGTTAAGGGAACGGTGGACCTTTATTTGAGCAAATCTTTTCATTGTAATACTGAATGTGTTATTGTAAAAAATATATATTTCTGTAGATTATAAGTACCAAAAGAATTTTTTTCAAGTAAAAAATCATTTATGAAGCTTATACAAAGTAATTTATAATGGGTAAGTGTAGTAATAAATTTTAAATCTGTTTTTCTCAAAACAGATTTTTTGAGGTTTTTAGATTTTTCAAATGCTCCATGCTACTTAATTCTTGATCAAAATTCAGGAAATTGATAAGGAAGAATCCTGATGCTGTTTACAAAAAAACTGGGTATGCATTTTACAATTCGACTTCATTAAGGTAGTTAAATTTGATTTATAACTTTTTAAAAGGCAAAATTTTGATGAAAATCGGGACGGAATTCAGAAAAAAAATCTCTCAAAAATTAACTATTCAAGGGATTAAATAATTGATACCCAAATTTGTTTGTTATACAGTTTAAAGAGATTAAAATGCAAAATCGAGGAAATATCTCAAAAATTAAGTAGCAAGGAGCATTTTAAAATTTTGTTTATAAATTTAAAATTTTTAAAAAAATCTTAAAATTATAATGAGATTGGAAATTTCTTTTAAGGTTTTCTATTTATTTATAGTGAAATGTGTATATGCACAAAATTTCGTATCTCTATGACGAAAAGTAAAAAAAGTAAATTTTAATGTCCACCGTTCCCTTAAACTACATTTACAGTAAATGTAACAAAAATCGACGCGTACCGATTTCAGAATTTCTTAAACTTCCTCTTACTAACGTTAATCTCATATAGTATAGGAACGGCGAAGAAAATTCAACATTGTCTAAAAATTTCTAAAGTGCTATAATTAAGCTTATTGAAATGCAACATTTTCCATCAAAAGCTACAATTTCCCCCCTTTTTTTTAAAAATTTCAGGTATGGTTCAAGAACAGACGCGCCAAGTGGCGAAAACAGCAGAGAGAGGAACAAGAAAGAAGCAGGAGACTGCAGCACGACCGCGCACATTCCCAATCGAGGCACAACGACGAAGATAGCAACGAGAGGTCCCCCGACATTTTAGCCAGTTTAAGCACCGGACTGCAGCAGGACTACAGGACCGGAGAGCGCTCGGACTTGCATCCTTGAACGCTGCTCACGTATCTAGAACAGACGGGAAAGGGGAAGGCGTCGTTTTCACGGAAAAGTGCCTGAAACGTCCCCTGGAGGCAGTTGCGAGTGACTGCAACTATTCTGACGACGATTAGGATCATTTTGACTATTTATAGCTCCGTCGCAACAGGTCTTGCTTGAAATTCAAGAACATCTGCTACGATTTCGGGTGCACCTTCTCACATGTCAAAATACTGCCCGTTTCCATGGTAAAATTTCCAGTGATGTTTCATTAGTATGAGAAAGATTTTTTAAATTTTTTTGGCGAAAAGAGAAGCTGAAATATGATAAAGATTCAGAGAAACAATATGTTCTATATATGAATGAATGTTTTTTAAGGCTGCTATGTACTAACCTCATTGGATTCGCTTACCTCAATGTTAACCTATGGAGAAATTTGTCCACGGATAGCCGATTTGGATTCAAAGATTTTTTTTTAAAATTGTACTCCGTCATAGAGAAAGAAATTTTACATTTGTGTACATTTTTCGTTTTTTTTTTAAAAAATGCAATTAATATTTTAAAATTTAAATTATTTGGGGAAAAATCTGGTATAGTGTGTTTTAAACGCTCATAAATTCCTTCGGTGGACGAAATTTATAAAGTGAATCCTGTAGTGCTTTGCAGAAAAGTTCAGGCTATCTGACAATACCAATTTTATTTGATTATCAGCATTTATGTACCTGTAAATAGTTGACAAAAATGTATTTTAAATAAAAAATTTGGGGACAGCGCTTAACCCCCCTATAGAGAAAGAGCCATTACAATCCCTCAAAATGTCAATCCTAAGGGGGGTGGAATTCTCGAACTGTCAACTGGACTCCTCTCACCACAAGAGTCTGCAAGAAGAGGAAAAGGGAAATACGATTTTTTTTCTTAGTACATAGCAGCCTTAAGACAGTACATCGAAAAGAGGTCTCTTTACCTTGTTGCCACAAGCTGGCGATGTAAAGGAGTTTTATATTTGAATTTTATCATTCGCCATATTATTCATACTTGCATATTATTCACATGCAAGTTATCAAATGATACCACATAAACATACAATATATTGATATTTAAATGCAAGACTTATAAACATTACGAAAACAAAAAAATTCATGGCAGCAAAAGATATAGAAAGATTTAGAACATAGCTGAACTATATTAAAGTGGATAACGTTGATCCACCAAAATAGCACAGTCAATATTAAAGGAATCTAGATAGAAGAACACAAAATGATCTAAAAATTATTTCTACCCAGCAAAGTATCTCTTAAAAACTACTACAAGTCCATAGCGTTCCATAGCATTCATAGCAGTCCATGGCGTTCAGATTAGGCTCTAGGACGATTTCTTCATATCAGGAAAAAGAAAAGTTGCAATGCTTGATAGAGGTAAATATAGTTGATATATCCATTTAATGACGTCGTTTAGAGGTCATAGAGGTCACAGCAAAAATGTAGTAATCGAATCTTTTATTCTTTGACTAACACGCACACACACACATGCGTGTATATATATATATATATATATATATATATATATATATATATATATATATATATATATATATATATATATATATATATATATATATATATATATATATATATATATATATATGTACGTAAATAATATTCGATGCAGATTAAATCACATTTTAAGGTTAGATAACTATCTTGATTGTGTTCCCAGAAAGTTATTTCAATGGAAACAGAACTATGATTATTATGGCCAGCATGTTATCAAATGAGATGTAATATGAAATGTCCTTAAATGTTATAAAATAAATACGACAGAATCCTTTATGAGAAGTAATCGTAATGTGAATGTTATTAATGCCGAAAAAACTTTGTGTTGGCTTGGTATATCTCTTTTGAACTATTCATGGTGAAGTTTTTTGCAATCTCCTTTCAGCTCATAGGAATAAAATTATGTAAGACTTCTTCAAAGAATTCAATGTACATAAATGCATTCTGGCTAGAAGTTGTATGAAATATATTAACATGTATATATAACATGTATATATGTATCTGTAAATTAATGTTTCGTCTTGTAAAAATTGTATATAGGTTAAATATTTTAATTAGCTTCATCTATAGAACGTGGACATGTATTTAGGGGTTTATGAAATATATATATATGTATATGATACTACGTTTCTTTTTATATTTTGATGTGAGTTGCATATTTATTTAAAACTGTAAATATTATTATGCATGTAAATTTATTTCAGAGAATTTTACTTCTATTCATTAATAATATTGATCGAGAAAATGAAGACTTTCCAAATAAAACTGAGTGTTTTACTATAATTAATCATTCATAAATAAAATATGTCTTGTGACGGTTAGTGTGTAAAATGATGAATCAAAATTGCAAAATTTTGATCTTCAGCCCCTTCATCTATGCAATACGTGGAAATGAGGAAAATATGTTAAAAATCTTTCGAAGCAAAAAGTAGTTTCTATAATGTACAAGTTAAATATACCTAAATGAATGTAATAAATTACCATTCTCTTTGAATAAGGATGTGCCATTCTATTTGTTATCCATTTTTAAGTAAGAAAATAAAATACCTGATTGCGTCGATCAATGTGCTGTGCTTTTTCTGAAGAACAAAAAAATGTATGAACGAAAACAGTATGAATGTCAATAAGTATGCAGAGAATTATCTAATTCTTTGATATGGCTACTGATGTGGTAGTAACTAAGGTTTATAGTAAAATAGAACAAGAATTCGAATAAAAAAAGAAAGTTTACTGCTACTCTCTTTCAGCCTATAACTAATAACAGTGAAGAAATTATTACAAATGCACCGGCTTTAAGAAAATTCTGCTACTTCGACCTCACAAAGCAAACACACTGTTTTCAACTTGGATTTCCTTATGCAATTACATACACCTCCTGCACACCCAACATCACTGGACCTAGATTTTGCCTTTGTTATGACCTCATTAGCCCTTGTTATGATCTCATTAGCAAAGCCGATAAATAAACTGGAGGTAAAATAATTCCACTTGCAGAATTTCGCTGAAATTTGACTGGCGATTGTCAAGTCACCAGTATTAAAAGTCTCTTGAACCAAACAGTAGTTTCGATAACGTGCAAGTTAAATAGATCTAAATGAGTGCAATAAATTAACATTTTCTAAGAAATTTTAAAAAATTAGGAATTTAGGGAAAATTTAGGGAAATTCCAAAAGCGGAATTTCTTTTAATCTTTAGTGGTAACTGACAAATCACCAGTAAAAATTTTTTTTTAAATTTCTCATTTTGAATTGTTTTCCTTCCAGCGTACGTATCGACAGAGAATCACAAAACAGCGTGAAACTTAGGTCCAAGGCTGCCGGGTATGTTGGAGGTGTATATATTTTCATTAGTGACCCATCTCACGTGGGCGTGTACCTTTCATTACAGTCTTTAGTTCCACTCACTGACTTTCGCTGGCCAACGTACTACCCGTGGTACCCAACTCTTCCATCAAACTATGGTTACTTTGACTCGCTGGCTTGACTGGCTTCGTAGTTTTGCAACGACGTTAGTAAGCTTCGTAAATCAAGCTTGATCTCCATCGCTTGACGCCAGATTGGTAAAAAAAAATTCCTTCATTTTGACCAGTAAATAGCTCTTTCCATGCTTATGTAAAACTTTCTAATTTTAATATGGCTGCTTTAATCCCTTTCTCTCCCCCCCCCCCCTTTTCTCTTTTGTGTTTGTTTCGGCAGAAAACGGGCAATGTTTACGAAATTCTCCGGGAGAATATGGCAGTCAGATAGTAAGCTTGTGTGATAAGTTAGTTAACTAACAGATAATAATAATAATAATAATACACTACCTTAAAGCTGATCTTAGCTAAGATAAAGTTTAGACTAAATTCTAAGCCCATCGTGGGAATTAATCATTATCAATGAGATAGCTGAATCATATTTGAAAGCTTTTTTTTCAATGGATCTTTATAGTTATGAGAAAATCAAAAGAACGCCCTGAACTGTACACATTCTGTACCATTTTCTCGTGGACAAGTTCAAACAGATGCATTGGCCAAAATAAATTAAATACATTATCAAAGAAATCTCATTCTTCAAAGCACAGGTAGTGAAAAAGTATAAAAAGAGTGAACTTTATACTTAATCTAATTATCCTTTATTTCACTCTTCAAATGCAATATATGAAGACGAAGTTGATAGTTATAGCCAATTGAAGAGCAAACCTATATGTCAGGGCATCATTGCGATGATAAACGCAATCGCACGTTTAAAGGAATACCACATTTCACTATGCTCTTAAAACCTCCTCGAAGATTCAAACATTTTTCAAACACATCTCTACTCAAATTCTACTTTCATTCACAAATATTTAATCCTGTTCGAACTCTGAAAAGACAAGATCCGTGAAGGAAGCCTTAGGACTTCGCTAGGTATTACGTCTGATCCATTTAGTACAGCTAATTCTGTCAGGGTATTGAGGGAAGGTTAAAAACTTTGATACCATATGGGCACGGATTTAAGAACTTAGGCTGATGCAAGATCACAATCTGATAATGCCATTAAGGCAACTAAAATCGTACTTTAGTGACTGGATTTATTTCGGGGGGCATGAAAGGGATGAAGCACAAAATGCGATTTGAATCATCTTTTAGATTTTTCTCACAGTTTCTCTCATTGTAAATTTCTCGCTTTTTTGATAAAGAATAATGGATTCCATAATAGATTTGTAACATTTTAAAGTTTTTATCTTTTAAGATATTGCGTAATCATTTTTTTTTGATTAAAACTAGTTTCATTTGCTCTCTGTGGAAACTATTTTCTTGGCGATCATATTTGGCGAATCTTCATACGATCTTCCAATCTTTACGTAAAAGCGATCACATCAGGTATGTTGATTCGGAAGTAAGAAGTATCTAAATAACGAAACATTTATAAGAGTCGAGGCGATGATTTAGGACTAAAACAATTCGTCAGCTCCACCAGCAGAGTGATTCGATTTCAAGAAGTTGTCCCTAGCGAGAACGTACCAACTATCTTCTAGACCGGTGGATTCCACAAAACAAGATTAAGCTAGATGGCTAGATGACAGTGGCGTAGTGAGCATAACTGGCACCCGGGGCACAGTACCTTTTTGGCACCTCCCCCTCCCCCGAAAAACATATAGTAATATAATGTATAGACCCTATAATGGCGCACCTCTGCGAGTTTCGCTCGGGGCATTTGTAGAGAATTAGCTACTTCTACCCAGACTTGGGTGTATATAATTTGAAGTGGCACTCTAAATGAATTTGATACAAACACAGTTTATACATGAAACAATGTTTATTGAATTCGTTGCACATATAGGATTTGCTTTTACAGCAATAAGCATACGTACTACTTGTACGGAATATATATTAGCATTCAATAAAAATACACATTGCAATACTCACAAACCAGCAGAGAGTCAAACCAGCAGTTCTGCCACGTAAACTTTGGGCCCCCTAAGCACAAGTGCCGGTTAACACCTGGAGCTGCTTACCTCGTAGCTCCCTCTCGCTTATCTATCAACCTTTTTTTCAACCTTTTTTCTTAATCAAGCTGCTTGGTATTTATACCAAGCGCGTATGCCGAAATTAGCATATCTCAAGCAGCTTCTTTAATTCATTCACTCAAAAGTTCGATTCTTGTGAATCGAATCTTAAGTATACCTTACACATTATAGACCCCCTTGCCCCTCCTTCGCTACGCCACTACTAGATGATCTCCTGTTACAAGCGGGTTCAGTCGCTAACTGTTTTGTTCCTCCCCCATTTAGTTGAACGCTCAAGTCAAGTTGTTATCAATCCAGCTATATGAGATACGGCTTAACATTTCTTGAAAGAAAATCGTCTAGTTAGAATGAAAGTTTATATTTCTTTATGTTTAAAAATTTTTCACGTCCGGGAGAATATATTTTCTTCAGTTATCATAAAAAATCGCAAAAAAAGAGGGCCTAATTTTACTAGTTGATCATTTTCTTAGGTGAGAATTTTTAATGGCAGAACAATTACAAAACAAAATATAACTAAAAAATTAATATTCCTCTGCGATTAGCAAAAGGGTAAAAAAAAAAAAGTTAAGAAAAAATAAGTTTGTCTTCTTCCATTGATGTTTTTGCCTGAGGCTCATGGTCAGAGACTTTTCAAATCTGAAATAGCCATTGTAAAGAAAAATGCTCGGCAACTGCTAGCAACGATCTTGTTTGGACAATATGGAATGCTAGTGTAAACAAACACACACACACACACATACACACACAAACAAAAAAAATAATGTGATAATTGCTCGCCATTTCCCTATTAAAATGAATTAATAGGAAATGGCTGGGCCATAATTTATAAATGGTAAAGTAGAAAGATAGTACACAGGGATAGCTTGCATGAATTTTTTAAATGACATTCAAAACACTAATTAAATTCACCCAAATTAGTAAGATTTGGAAATATTTTATGAAAGATGACTTTAGAGAAGTATTTAATCAGGCATTAGAAATAAAGAGTTGAAAAAACATAAATAGTTTCCGAAGATATACAACAGAAAATATGGGGAACTGAAGCTAAACTAGTTTGTTTCCCTGATTTCAATGTGATAAAATTTCTGAAAACAAAACAACATTAAAAAACAGAAATTATTTGATTGGAAAAGTTATATGGATTAGATAACTATTCAAATTTACACATTCATTCACTTTTATGCTCTGAGGCTCTTTAGAGATGTGATACATCTCAAAATTTTATTCTGGTAAATATGAAAATAGAAATTATTAGCACTGCATAATTTTATTCGAAAATTGTATTAGATTTTATGAATCAGTCCAAAAATTCATAGGATCGGGTAATTTCCACCCTCAACCTCCCTTCTTGTAGGACTGGAATATTTTTATTAAATGAGAAAATTAGAAATTGATTTATGACTAGTGTTTTGAATTTCTTGTAATTTGTAAAGCTGAGAATCTTTACAGATGCTTCACTAATATTGACCTGTATTGACAGGCTGAGTTTATTTGTCTGTAATCCAAAAATCAAACACGGTGCCCCAAAAAATCAACTGAAACAGAATGAAACGTTTAGATCGTACCATGGATGACCTATTTACTAGCCTATTCAACCATATTTTACGATTAATTCATCATTGAATTCAGTTTAAGGATGGTATACACAGTGCGTCAAATAAGTTTTAAGACTGGGTCTGTAAAAAGAAATGGAAACAAGAAATTAATACCTGTTTTGGTTTTTTATTCAAAATAGGACCCTCCGGCTTCAATGCACTTTTTACAGCGATTTAATAATGAATCGAAAGCCTGTTGTAAATCACTTTGTGGAATGACCGGCAAAGCACACGTCGAAGCTTCTTGTATGGTCGAAATATCCTCAAAATACCACCCTTTTAACTTCATTTTAAGTTTTGGGAATAAGGAGTAGTCACAGGTTGCTAAATCAGGTGAATTCGGTGGTTCAACACACAGACATTATTTTTTGCCAAAAATCGACTAACTTATTGTTAGTCTGGACGAATGCGACGATTTCTGGCCATCAAACGCTTTAAAACAGCTAAGTAGTATTGACCTGTAATTGTTTGTCCAGTTGGAACAAATTCTTTGTGGATAATACCTTTACTATCGAAGAATGTAATGAGCATTGTTTTGATTTTGGATGGAACTTTTCTTGTTTTTTTGGCTTGTGGTGAATTTGGTAACTTCCATTCCGCACTTTTTCGTTTTGTTTCAGGATCATATTGGAAACACCAGGTTTCATCACCTGTAACAATGGACTTCAAGAAGTTTGGATCGTTTTCAGCGGCTGAAATAATGTCTTCGCAATGTGTATTTCTCATTGCTTTTTGTTCAGGGGTTAAAGTGTGTGGAACAAATTTAGCACACACTTTTGTTTTGCCAAATCTTCATTCAGGATGGTTCGAATTGTATCTTTGTTGATGTTTAAAGAGTCTTCTATCATTCTCAGTGGTGCACAGCGATCGTTTGTTACGAAATTTCGTACTTTCTCAATAACTTCAGGTCTCCTAGATGAAATTGGTCTTCCACTACGCTGATCATCTTCTACCGTATCTCTTCCGTCCAAAAAACGTTTGTGCCACACAAAAACATTTCATCTACTTAAACAACAGTCACCGTAAACTTGTTTCATGAGTTGGTATGTTTTCGAAGTACTTTTACCATGTTTTGCGTTAAATTTAATTACAGCTATTTGCTCCATCTTAAAAAATCAACATGAAAAATATTTACTTCTGCAATAAACGCTCGCCTTCTCTCTACTACTTAACGAAATGCGCACAACTTGTTAGCAGTGCGTCAGCAGACGATGGACGTTATGACGCATGCGGATTTACACTCACAGCGCCTTTACAACCTGCGCTCTGGGACGAGTCTTAAAACTTATTTGACGCACTTATAATGTTTTTATCTGTAGATGAAAAGAAGCTTTCCTTTACGGCGAAACCATTTTATTTATTTTTTTTTCAAGCACCAAAACTTGGTAAAGGGCTTCTACATAGCTCTTAGCCAAAGTAAAATAAAGGAAACGTTTGAATACAAAACCATTTTTTTTAAGATGGTATAAATCAACCGAAAATGTCATAAAAAATATTATTTGCTCAACAACTTTCAATATAATAAGGAATAACGAATCCCATTCTTGAGTAAAAAATGACACGAATGGATTGAAATGTTTAAATAACTAATCTCAAAATAAACTTTCTATTTCGGGGTAGTATTCGTATTAGCTAGAATTCTTCGCAACATCCCAAACTGCGAAAGCCGGGTGACTTACCATGGCAATGGATGGACTAATACACACAAAATAAATGTCTAAGCTCAGTGTTTTATCCTGATTATATTAAGAACGAAATATCTTATTGCGATGATAATCGTTCTGTGAATGAAAGGAAATCAGAAAAAATCTCAGCTATAAATGTTACTCCTTCAGCTAAATCATATTTGATGAAATTGGAAAACTCAGACGAACCACTACATAACAAAGAAATTATAAAGCAATGAACCTTAAATCGCATTGGGTACCTCCCTCCCATTCCTCCTTTTATTGAAGAAAGGACAGAAGTTGATGCAAAAAAGAGCAAGCTCCGAATAGAATTGTTCATTTGACGGGTACAAAACGAACTCAGCGATGCCGAAAACAAGTTTTGTGATGGTAATACGCTTCCAGCTCCGGGGAGGTCCCGGGATTAAACAGGGAAACTCTGGATTTGAAGGCTCCCGATACCAGATGGTTTCGGGGAGGACTTGTAAAACAAAAAGTCAACAACGCATGATCGTCTTTTTATGTCTCTGCTGAATGGACTCTAATCTGGAGGCTTATATGCTTACAAAACGTTCCTTTTGTGGGTGAGGTAGACCTACCTGGATGTTTGGCTGATCTTGTTACAAAAGTGGTGAAAGATCGGAAGTCTCTTTCTGCGCCAGGATTTGGGACCAGGCATTTGTAGTATTAAAAGGAGAAGATTAGGCGGAAGGCGATTTAAAAGATTTCCGAGAGTATTACGAAAAAAAAAAAAAGGATGCGGAATGCAGCAGTGGAATATAGCATAGTTTCCTCACAGTTCAAAATTTCTTGGTTAATAATTCTGAGTTTAGAAAAGTCTGGGACACAGGTATGCTGTTTGATGGTTGGTTGGTTATTTGGGTTTTAATGGCGCAAGGTCCAGAGAGGACAAGCTGCGCCAACCACAAGTCAAAATGAGACCACGAAGCATATATAAAATATTAAATAGACATAACAAACAAGAACGTTATAAAAATAAGAACAATATGGGTAAAAAGGTTGGTTGGTTGGTTGTTTTGTATGCTGTTTGAACAGAGTCATAATGTAACGTTTTTAAACTTATCTAGCTCAATGACAAAACTAAGAGAAAATAATACACTGCGAAAAAAAAAAGGAGGGAAGATTTATACGGTTTAGTTCATGTTAAAAATGGTAAATTATTTACACAGAACAATTAATGAAAGAAAAATGTAATAAAGTTCTGTAATATTATACCAATACATTTCCAGTTGATAGCTAATAAATTATAAATCTTTTTTTTTTTACCTTAAATGTTCAATAAAAAGCGTAGTTCCATATGTAATTTTCTTCAATAAACCCTTAAACGTTGCCAATTTCAAAGATTCTTTTTGTATTTATCGATACCTAATCTACTTGTATCTTTAAAATATTAAATGTTTTACTGATAATAAATGAAAATGTAGTTTGATGTGTTTCTATGGTTATTTGACTATGGTCGATAAATAAAATTCAAATGTTAAATGTTTCACTGATAATAAATGAAAATATCTTTTGATGTGTTGCTATGGTTACTTGACTAGGCTGACATAGGAAAAGTTGTAAAGGTGAAGCATCAGCTCAACATTTAGGCCCCTAACTTTCTTTCTACTGATCAGATATACATAATATATGGCCTATGTCCAGCTGGAACAATGTACCTTTCAAATAGTAAAAGAATTTTTCAAATAAGTGCAGTTGTTCCGGAGATTACCCTCCACATACAAAATCCGCTCTCTCTCTTATTATCTATACTAATATATAAAGAGAGAGAGAGTGGATTTCGTATGTGGAGGGTAATCTCTGGAACCACTGCACCTATTTGAGAAATTCTTTCACTATTTGAAAGGTACATTATTCCAGATGGACATAGGCTATATATTATGTATATATGATCAGTAGAAAGAAAGTTAGGGGTCTAAATGTAATCACCTTTACAACTTTTCCTTTGTCAACCATAGTCAAGTAACCATAGCAACACATCAAAATACATTTTCATTTATTATCAGTAAAACATTTAATATTTTAAAGATTCAACTGGAGGATGTATTGATAAATACATAAAGGATTTTTGAAATTGGCAACGTTTAAGGGTTTATTGAAGAAAATTACATTTGGAACTACGCTTTTTATTGGACATTTAAGGTAAAAAGAGATTTAAAATTTTTTGGCTATCAACTGGAAATTTATTGGTATAATATTACAGAACTTTATTTAACTTATAAACTTTATGTTGTTGAATTTATGTACAGTTTTATGCACAATTTGTGTAAATCAAACCTGAATTATTGAACTTTATTCAAAAATCAGTGTGTTTCATTGAAACTGGGAAATTTATTGATTATTTCGAATAGGCCTATGTTTGTTCCTTTATAAGTGAAAAATATTGCATTAATTGAGCTTAAATTTTGTATAGATATAGTTGATAGTTCAGATTAAAACATAGCCATATTATTTTTTGAAAATCGGGCCCCGGAGTTTTTTTTAATGAATGTTTTAATGATTTTTCCCCTAAAAGTTGCTTATTTCGACAGCTTCAGCGGCTGTCCTCGTTGACAGCGAGACTATGGGGCCGAATCGTACCAAAATCGGCAAGCGGGTGACCCCGGACACGATTCCGTGCCTGACGTAGCTGAATTTTTAATTTTTAATTATAAAAAGTTATTAAATTTTTTGTGCCTATTTTGGGGCATTTTTCGTGTTTTTTTGTGTGACGTGTTTTTTTGTGTTCGGCCCCGTAGCGGATAGGCTACGGGGCCGAATCGTACCAAAATCGGCACGCGGGTGGCCCCGGACACGATTCAGTGCCTGAAGTTACAATTTCCAATAAACATTTCTTTTGCCATCACCATCAACAAATCCCAAGGTCAAACATACAAATATATCGGATTTGACTTACGGGAAGATTGCTTTACTCATGGACGATAAATGTGTATAGGTTGGACTATAGGTTGGACTATAGGCATGGACTATAGGTTGATCTCTCTAGGTCAGGAAATGCGGAGAATCAATTTATTTTAAAACCTAAGAAACACGAAAAATGTGGTATACCATGAAGTTTTAAAATAAATTATACCTACCTAATATCTACTTAAGATAGATAATTGTTCAACCCGGACAAAGTCGGGACGGGCCGCTAGTATATTAGTATAGATTGATAGTCTAAAAACAAGTTATATATATATATATATATATATATATATATATATATATATATATATATATATATATATATATATATATATATATATATATATATATATATATATATATATGTGTGTGTGTGTGTGTACACATTTATGAATTTTCCCTTTTTATTGTTATAAAACATGGTTTTGTGTTCCATCAAAACTTTAAAGCCAACAGAAAAAAAATTTGAAAACTATGGCATCGACACGCATCGATTTTCAGCTTAGAAAATCGGAAGGCGGCCCAAGCGTCTTAGCGGCATCTTTGAAGATCAAATGCGATTAACCCGTCCCTCTCGCCCTGTTTTCGAACCTCGATCAGGCTCAGGACTCATAAACAGCAGCCATCTGTGTAAATAATTCCGGTACTTTTGAGCGCGAAATAAGCCGATCAATGTACGAACGTCTCGACCAATCGTCTAAATCATAAAGCCGTTTAAAAAGGAATCAGCTTTTCTGGACGTCTGGGGGAGTGATTAAAATTCACTGTGGGGGTGGAGGGAGAGATCTCTTTCAGGGGTCCCTCCCCTCCCCTGATCCCGGGCGAAACGGATAAGCTGGCAATTTCGTACAGGGAGAATTCCGGGGTTGCACTGCAGAAATGCACAGCTCAGGGCTTGGCGACAGTTGTTCGAGGGAATCGGTTTCGAAAAAGTCACGAGGGGGAAATGCATAATTGCCCTGAATTCTGAAATAATAAATTTTGTGTTGGACTGATCGTTAAAAAAAAAAAATAAAAAATCAGGTAGTCTCTTCTAACGAAACTACCACGGGTTATTAACATAGGATTACTTATTGTTGCCTACCTCTTTTTTTTTTTACAATAAAATTCTTACATACGAAGAGAAGTATGAGTGATAACTCTATGCAGAATAGGTCGATGGTAAGGAAAATAAGTTACATATGTCTACTCTGCCCCTCTTAATTTATAACTCACGACGACGGTTTCAGCGTCATAAATTTTGCTTTCAGGAGGAGCGTTTATGGAGGAACGTAATCCTACGTTAAAACAAGAAAAAATATTGCATCATATTCAGATATTACACGCTAATAAAGAGATTATTAATATCAACTGATATGGTGCACAGGAAGACCAAATATATATAATTCTTTAGACGTCTACTTCCGTACTCGCGACATTGGCCTCGTTTGAAACACAATTTACGTTGTTATTATGGGAATTTTGTGTAGTTTGGGAGCAAGTTATCAATAAAGAATATACTAATTATACCACTAAATAGTTAACAAGATAAATACATTTATATAAAAACAGCCGTATTTTAGAATAGTGGAAAAAGCACAGAAATTTTTTTAGAGCTTGTTTTTCATTACCATTATTTTATACTAACTTCTTTCAGCGAACCTGTAAAATTTTTAAAATTTTATTTCCAATGTAGCGGGCAAAGGGGAACACAATTCTTTTGCCATGCAGAAAAAGAAAGATACCTGATGTAGAAAATAAGCATAGCCAAAATAAATAAATAAATAAAATAAAATAAAATAAAAGTAAAAAAAATCTATAGGGGCTGAAATCAAGCATTTTGTTAATAAACAGCAGTCAATATTCCAGGATTTTTCCATTAATGGAGTTTTGAGTAGTTCTGAAATCAGGAACATTTTAAAAGTTATTTCCAGTGTAAAAAACTCTTTCGTACATAAGTAACAACAAAAAAGTCTGTGTGTTTTGCTTTTACTTTTCATTTTTAAGCTTAAATCTCATTCCCATGTCAGTATAGTTGAATAACATTCGTTATACTAAAACAATTTACATTCAAGTAAATTTCTTTTTAATTCTTTAAAATATGTTTTGAATTTTTATCTATTTCTGAGTTTTTTAACTGTTAATCGTCATGGAAAAGTGCACAAACATTAAAGAAATATTACCGATACAATCTTGTAAAGGTTTGTTTCCAAGGTGTCAGTTTGTTGTTGTTGTTGCTTTTGCCCCTTGACCGACAGTAACTTCAGATCAAGTCCCGAGGGCTATGGGCGCTGAAGGTGCGGCTCCTGTTTTGAATTAGCATCACAAGTGTCGAAGTCCGACTTGGTTAAATGACCGGTGCCGTAATTTTGAACCGAGTCAAGTGACGAGACCGGAACACTTGACCCCGCACCTCCAGAGGTAAATTTGAGAACTTGGAGGACATTGTAGCCACTCCCTATTTTACGTGCCCCGGCCACCATTAGTGAACACTGCGGTAGATTTGCAACGACGAGCATCGAACCAGGGACGTTCAGATCACCGGCCCGCTGCTCTTGCCAACTGGGCTACCGCGCCCCTAGGTGTCAGTTTAAAACTTTTAACTGAAAATGAATTTTGTTTTTTTTGACCAAATAAAAATTATTGTAGACACGTTTTTTTAAATCTCTTATGTGCAAAACTGAATGCAGGTTTTTATCTATTACAGTGATGATAACTCGAGTCAATCACGTAAAACCGGGGTTATGAAACATGCAGATTTCAAATTTGCATTGGTTTAACAGAGACTTCACAGCATGGATTAGACAGCTCCCGAAAACTTATTGAAAAGCATGAAAACCTAGGACTGGCTGATAACCATCTTAAACCTGGGCACTAATACTTGCTGGATAGTTTCCACTGTTGGCTCCGTTCTTAGCAGCTGAGGAAAAAAATTGAATAAGCTATTGGTGCAAACAGCAGAAGTGACTCTTAAAAATTATTCAAATCGTATATTTCTGACATCCATCGCTGTTCGGATCTCGCCAAGCACAGGATGGATACGCCGCTTGGAACCCGGGACCTCTGGTGTTCGAGGCTCTAAGCTGATTTGTGTCATGTGCATGTGTAAGCAGAGATTACGGGGGTCCCTCGATTGCCACTTAATCTGCGCGGGGCCCACCCAGGCCGTTTGTCGCTTCCGGATTAAGTTCTCCGTACACAGCCACGGCCGATGCTCTGCTCTTTAAATTCGCACTCCATTATAGGGCCCGTGGGGCGGGAAAAGAAAGAGATGTGCCCCGCGGCTTGGCAAATGGAGTTGAATTTGGAGGTTAAAAGTGTGAATGCATGTGGTGAGAGAGGGAGAGACAGTTCATTTCTTCATTATTACCGCCCAAACACGAACAGCCAACGACAGGTGGCGTTGTAAATGCTAGGAGGACATTGCGTTTAACGCATGCTCACGTATTCAATTCAAACACAAAGTGGACATTTAATGAAGGGTTTAGTGAACTATGATCAACCAGCGACTGTTTCTTGATAAATATTTTATTTACATAGTGCCAGAAGATAGTCCGTGGGGATTTATAACTGCTTCATAAAGGATGCTTAAGTTCTTAGGAAAGCAAACGTCAACTACTAGCATCGTAAAATTTTGGTTTGTTAACCCTTGGCATGAAGGCACGCCACAAAGTTTTGTGGAGTTTCCCTCATATTTAACGTTTTATTCCAAAATATTTATCTTGCGGTTCAAATAGTCACAGTTACGAACAGAAAAACTACATTCTTCTAGAGGATGCAAGTTGCTAAATTAAATGGGGCAATATGGCTATAAACCTATTGAATAAAGGAAAAACAACTTAATCTACAAAAATCAGTTGTAAATCAATAAGCATGTATCAAACATGAGCATAATGTTGAGCATGTGTAACTAACACACACACACACACACACACACACACACATATATATGTGTGTGACACCGTTACAGTCAGGAAAAACCTCAAGGGAGAACTATCGAATCATTTTGTTCGGGCACCATAGCCTTTGTCTGAGTTACAGCCTTTCTTTCACACATTTGAAAGAAAAAAAATTGTTTGGCACACCAAGGGAACTAGAAGAGTTAGATAATACATTAATACTTCGACACTCTTTTCATGAGTCTCGTTAAATTTTAATTAGTCAACGTAAAATGCGAAAAGTTTCTGCATATATAAAGCGAACAGAAATACTATTACATTACAGTTATAATGGTCGTATAAACTTTCTACCAATAAGTATTTGGACAGCCATGTAAAGGACGATATCTGCTGTCCTGATATATGTCACGCCCTCCGCCGTTAAATATCGTGCAGGAAACAACATTGGCATTAGTCGCATGCAAGATGCCACGAAGTGCAGAGTTATATGATTTCGAGAAAGGTGTAATCGTCGGGTATCAGAGAAATGGCCGATCCTTAAGGGACACATCTAGCGAACTGAATGACCCCAAATCCACAGTGGCCTGAGTCATTCAGAAGTGGAAGGTGAGCGGTGATTATCGGAATATACCCCGAGTCGGCAGACCCACGAAACTGGGAGACCGATGAATGTTGTCCACAGGAATTCGGAAGAACAGCAGCCAACCGATAGCCCACATACTCAAGGAGTTTCAACAGGCATCCGGGAGTGTTGTTTCGATGAATACCATCCGTAAGGAAGTACATCTGTTTGGTTTTCATGGTCGTGCTGCCACCATAAGTCTTTGATCACGTAGTCCAACCGCGCTGCTCAGTTAATGGGGTGCAAAGTACGTCGAAAGTGGACCGTAGATCATTAGAAACGGGTTCTCTGGAGCGATGAATCAAGGTTTCCCCTCTACCGTGACTATGGCAGGGACTGAGTCTGGCGTCTGCCTGGAGAACGCCTCCTGCCAGAATACATTGTGCCCACAGTAAAGTTCGGTGGAGTTGGAATTATGGTCTGGGATGTTTCTCCTGGTATGGACTGGGATCCTTGGTCCCAATTCACGGTAAGCTTAACGCCGACGTCTACTGCACTATTCTGGATGACAGTGGGCTTCCTACGTTGAGGTAGTTTTACGGGTTGGACCCATGTTACTTCCAGGACGACAACGCCAGCTGTCATGTTGCGAGGTCCACCATGGATTAGTATGGTGACAATGGGGTTAACAGAATGGACTGGCCTTTACAGAGCTCAGACCTGAACCCTATCGAGAACCTCTGGGGCGAGTTGGATTGCCGAATTAAGGGGTACGACAACCGTCCAAAATCGATGAAGGAACTTACATGTCTTCTCCAAGCCGAGTTGAAGAAAATAACACTAGCCGTCATACAAGGATTTGTGGAAAGCATACCCCGGAGGGTTGAGGCTGTAATTACCTCTCATGGGGGCTCTACCAACTATTGAATATGAACAAATTTTCTTTTTCTTTTCTATCACAAGTGTCCAAATACTACTTATTGCTAGAGCGTGTAGTCTACTACTTATTTTTCTATTGTGGCCTCTGTTGAAACGTTGAGATTTATATATGTAATTAAAAATAAACGAATCTATCGCAGTAAATTAAAAAAGGTCCACCTCACAATTGTAAAAATATGTCATTGCAAAAGAAATTGGACTTCATTATTATTTCCTGGGACATGGTACCATGTTTACTTCAAAATCTTGCGTACAATATGTAAAAACTCAGAGAGCTTGTGTAAGTCCATACAGATGCTACCGCTAATATTTAAATTATTGAGAAACAGAGTTTATTGCATAATGGTCAAGTCAAACCTTTCTATATATAGACTATTTAGAACTTAAAACACCCGTTCCCACAAAAACCACGATCTCGAATTTTGCTACGATTTCAAAAGCCTACGTCATACGGTAATATATGTGAATAAAAAGTGAAATTAGGTCACTAAAATTTTTAGTTGATACTGAAAGAATAAAAGTTGATTCAAAGCACCAGAATGTTATATTTGCATACGGAGACTAACTCTTAGTCCTCATATAGAGCATTTTTAAGGTTTCGGCGAACATCCCTTTTCTCCTAAGCATCATAGAGTAAAAAGTCTTCTTTTGTGTTGAATCGAAACGCTGAATTTTCAGAGAGCTTTCTTCATTCATCCAAAACTTATGCTGTTTCAAATGGTGTAGGGTTTCCCTGAAATGCAAATATGATTGGCACGCGATGAAATGTTCTGTTACCGTTTTCTATTAAACACTGAGAATGCGTTCGAATGCACGAGAGAGAAAGAGGGAAGATTCAATACATAAGGGAGATATAAAAGGGAAAAAGGGGAAACATAGCAATAGCTTATTCTTCATCTCAAGCCTACTAAGTGCAGTCTCTCTAATACGATCAGCAACGGGCATTAGCCGCATTGAGGCAGCAAGCTCAGGTCACGGCACTTGGACGGCTTCGACTCAGAATGAAAGATATAGTATAACTACAACTTGGCATGATGTTTGGCGAGAGATTTGTGCGCCTAGACCGACTGATTTCAAAAGTCTTTTTTTGTTTGTTCTTACTGGCAGCTGATTCTTCAAGGCAAAAATATAATTTCAATTAGCACTTTTTAATGCATCACAGATTCCCACACGGTGCTTCTATACACTTGTAAAGCAACTCACCATTTCCAATACTCGAAAAGGGAAGTAGTCATGGCAAATGTATACACATAACTTCACAAACTAAAGATGAGGGCTGTAATTAAAATGCTCCAATTTCAGAACGCAAAGACGAACCGTCTAATGATTTTAATTCTAAAACTCGGAATACATCTGAAATTTATACAGAAAAAAAACTGTGTGCACAGTGTAGCCCAGGGGTTCCCAACCTTTTTCCTACATCGACCCCTTTCAAAAGAATGATTTTCTTCATCGAGCCCTTTTAAAAGAATGATATAATGTACAGCATACAGCATAATTATAATACCAATAATTGAACATAAAACACTGAAATATAACAATTTGACTAAGAATATGAACAAAAAATTAGAGAAAGGTGGTTCATTAGGTTTATGCTTTATTATTACCATGGTTTTATTAACTCGCTTTCTTGTTTGTTTGTGTGTGTGTGTTTGTTTGTCCGTTACAAAACTTGCAATCGATTTTTAACTAACTTCCCGACTACCTAAACATTTGAAACTTTTAGAATATCTCAGAACACGATGACAATGCATAATTTTAATCATTTTAGCCATCTTTAAGTAGAATTGAATTCTTTTTCAGTTAATTTTGTTTTGCAGACTTTTGCAGCCATCTATCGGGGACGGGATCCCGGGACGGGAACGAAAAGTTAAACGCAAGTTAACTTCCAATTAACTTCCTTTTCTTTCAAGTTGATGGGATAATTCATCAAAAAATTTTAAAAAGTATTTATTAATTCATAGAATTGTCAAGTTTATATGATTCAACAGAAAATTTAAAAACATGGTATGTAAAAAGTTCTTTTTATCTTGTAATTATTTTTGTACTATTTTCATTTTTAATTTCCCAAGTATAAACAAGATTTCAGAAACATTGTAATTGTACAAACATCGCCAAGAGAAAAACGAAACTGCTTTTGATTGGTTGCATCGGGAAGACCCATGTGCTGTTTAAGGTTCAGTGGATTTCCCCTGTTATACCTAGTGTTGGTAGACAAATAAAAGCCGACGGCGGCATTCGAGGAATATACAAAAGAGTCATGACATTCGACTTCAGATGCGTGGATCACTCCGCCCTATGCAAATCTGTATTTATACATATTAAAACGGATATTATTATCTGATAATTACTTTCCTAAATAATTAAATTTTAAGACAGAAAAATTTATCATAGACTCCGAATAGACCCCTGGAATACTGTAGACCCTTTTTAAACTTCCATTGACCCCCAAGGGGTCCACATGGACCGCGTTGGAAATCCCTGGTGTAGCCTTATTTGAAAGATTATAGTATTCCTGAAAAGAATTTAAATTTAGATTGGGGTTCAAATTACGCCATGGCCATTTGTCGTCTAAAGGAGAGATCATTTCTATGCAGTCAAAAAAAAAATTATTAAAAAAGGAAAATGCCGATCGTTCGGTAATGTCGGCTCTAACAAAGGAATATGCGGCTCTAACACAGGAAAATGTTCAAGCACTTTAAAAAATGGCATACAAACCAAAAATGTCGTCATCAAAAGCCTTATCAATTTGGCAAAGATAAGCTACGTCTGCAAATAAAGAGAGTGAGATGACCCAATAGTTTGTGGGTCGTCTAACAGTGACTAAATCTAACAGGATAAAGGGAAACACGTGAAAGCAATATTTCCAAAATTTTGTATTTATTTCTCAAATTCAAGACCCTTTGTAATACTGGATTATTTTAAATACCTTTTTCTGACACAATCTTATTTCATGCCTAGTTGCTGAAGAACCAAAGTATTGCTCATAATCAATTCCAAAAGATTTGTAAGAAATAATTTGTAAGTTTTCTTACAAAGATATTGAAATATTGTTATCTAGAGCTTACTTTTGTAAATTATTAGGTTCATCGACGAAATTAAAATCATCGCTCTGTTTCTGTTACTTACTTGGTTTTGATATAAAATTTTAAAAATAGGAAAATATTATGACAAAATTCCATGTAAAATTTATTCTAGCACACCATTCCAGCCACTCTCTCTCTCTCTACGTCTCCCCCCCCCCTCTCTCTCACACACACACAATAAAGAAAAAAAATAAAAGAATTTTAAAGCATTGAAATGGAACAATCAAAACATCGGAAGAAAAATTCCCAAGCTAAACATTATAATTTTTACTATCAACTAAATACTATCGACGCCAAACTGCTTATCAGTATAACATGGTCTATAACACAAATGCTATTTATTTTTCTTTAGAACATATGGAAATATACAAAGATATGCAAATACTAACTGAATTCCAACATATATATGTTTACATCTACATCGGTATACTCCATCTCTCTCTCTTTCTCTCTCTCTTTACTTACACACACACACACATATATATAAAACAGTTCCGTAACTGGATGATTGACTGACTGACAGACAACGCACAGACCAACCGCTGGACCTAAAGGGTTGAAATTTTCCATGGCGATTCTTCTTATAGTGCAGGGGTGCACTAAAAAAGATTTTTGAAAAATTCTTTTTAGATTTTTAAAAAATTAAACTTTTAAGCTTTTTTAGTAACTTTTTTTAAGTTTGCATTTAAAATAATAATTTGAGGGTTATAAAATTTATATCACGAGAACGATCATAAAAATTCCTTTAAAATGAAATTTTTTTCGAATCTCTACTTCCATTTTCTGATTTTTGATGAATTTTTAAAGATTAATTTTTAGAATTTAATTTATTAAATGCTGATTACGGGATTTCTTTTTCTGGTACTTTAAATTAATTTATCGTCACGTGCATAACAACGAAATAGACAAAAAAATATTTTTTTTCTTGCTAATGCGGCAGACGATTGGACATTATAAAAAAATATTAAAATACAGTAAAAGAATGTTTCTCAAACTGTACTATATTCTTTTATGTTCTATTAGATTTAATTTGAATATTTTCTTCTACATTATTTTGTCTATAAAAATATCCGTTACGATTTTTTTATAAATATATTTTTTCGCTTTTTTACACCAATTACATACATTGATCGTTGTATTTATTATAAATGTATTTATACATATTTTTGGCATTATTTGCATACATTGACCGTTGTATTTAATTTGAATGTACTCCGTAGAGAAGTACGGGTTTTCAGCTAGTATATATATATATATATATATATATATATATATATATATATATATATATATATATATATAGTGTCCCAACCTCTGTAATATCAACCTTGAATAAATCCACAGTACGACAGTGTCTGTTGTAGACTTTTGGTAGATTTATACAAAGTTAAAATCAAAAGTTGCAACTTTGATTAGGTAAATCATTAAGTTAAAATTCTGTGACCAATTTTTTGAGCAAGTTAACAATTAAAATTAAAAAATTGAAGTCGAGAAAGATGTTTTGAGAACTTCGATTGGCCCGTAAGCATGACGTAAATCACTACATTCCCGTTAACATGATTTACAAGAAAAATCTCATGCAATTCATCGAAAGCGTAATTACACACACAAAAAAAATAAAGATGGGTATGTTCTGAGAAAACTCTTTAAAAATAGAACCTGACGAATATTATTTAATATTTTCAAATTTTCGTTTGAAAGTCCTATCACAATGCAGACCCCCCCCCCCCCAATATGTCCTTTGTCATACGTACATTGCAATTTATATAAAGTTCCATATCCTTTGCTACAAGAAGGCTAAAAAATGTATTTTAAATCTGGCTATTGTAGAGATTATGAAAGTTAGTGATGTCAGGGAAAAATTTCTTTGTTGAAGATATTCTTGCAAACATTTCAAAATATTTGGTTTCTAAAACAAGCTAAGCTTTCTTGCAGACACTTAAACATTCTTTTTGATATGGTTTTCAGTTAGGAAAAATTATAATAATAAAACAGACGATGTCTAAGACTTTGCGACACCACCATATTTTAAAGCCGATGCTTCAGACGCAAAATTTCATTGAAATTGTCTGAAAGTTTTTAACTTCCAAGTAAGAGAATGGAAATTTATCTGTGAAGATCAAATCATACAATTTTTGCTTTCTCGAATTATTTTTAATTAAAAAAAATTTTAAATCATTTTTCTATTATGTATCAATCAAAATTAACATCGACTGAAACGAGCAAGCGAAAAATTCGTAGTACATATATGGTTTAAACCGAAAGCTTGATAAGCTGGAGGGCTCAGTTTGGTCTAACGTACTCGAAAATTAACTATTTTAACATGAACTTTCTCCAGTGAAACTACAGAGGCAAATTTGTAGACTAAAAAAACCTTATACAGTGGCTCCCAAAAGTGTTCTTACACTTACGATTTTCAATGAAATAGGGGCCTCTCCATTTATTAAAATGAATATTTCAGAATGGGTGTTTAATAATAAGATCTATAATCTATTAACAAAACTACATGAAATATTTTTAAAACATAGTAAAACTTTATTTTTAAGAAACCAGTAATCAAAAAGTAACAAAAACTTTATCTCACAAAAGTCATCGTACACTGAAATATTTTCGGATAAATTCATAATTAAAATTATCGTTTGGCACTTTATTTTTATTTTTGAACTGTGGTGGCATTTAAAATATCGTTTAGCTTTAATTTTTGCTTGCCTACTCCGTAATATTCTATTTATTATTTAAAAATAGCTCGTAGTCGTAAAGAAACAACAAACAGCATTCGAAAATTGATTATTTTTCATCATAGTAGTGGTAACTCAGTTCGAAATATTGCTAAATTACTTAATTTATCCCATTCAACTGTACAGTATGTGATAAAATGCTTTAAAGAAGAAAATAGGATCGAAAACAAAGGAAGAAAAGGTCGTTCAGTAAAGTTAACAAAACGTGATCAGAGATTTATAATTAGAAAATTTGTGAAAAATTCACGTTTGAGTGCTGTAAAATTTTCTGCAGAATTTAAGGAAACATTTTCTACTTCAATTTCACTTGAAACTGTTCGACGAGTTCTCAGAGCAGCTGGATTACATGAGCGTTCTGCCCGTAGAAAATTTTTTGTGAGTGAGAAAAACAGAAAGCTTAGACTTTCCTTCGCACTATCAATGATAAATAAGCCCCAAACGTATTGGAATAATGTCTTAATTGCCGATGAAAGCAAACTTAACATTTTTGGTTCCGATGGGCGTATAATTGTATGGAGAAGAAAAAATGAGGAACTTAATCCCAAGAACTTAGTAGGAGCAGTTAAGCATGGCTGTGGAGGTGTCCTTGTGTGGGGATGCATGTCAGAATCAGGACTCAGTAATTTGGTATTTATTGATAGCATAATGAATCATGTTGTTTATATAAATATTTTAAGCGACAATTTAAAATTATCAGCCCAAAATTTGGGTATTGGAAGCAACTTTGTTTTTTATCAAGATAACGATCCTAAGCACACGGCTCGCAACGTTCGCCTCTGGTGTCTCTATAATTGGCCACAAGTTTTGAAAACACTACCTCAATCACCCGATTTAAACCCAATAGAACATATTTGGAGAGAACTGGAGGTTCGAGTACGAAAACACGACATTCACACGAAAAGCGAACTAAAAACAATTATGATGGAAGAATGGATGAACATTGATACAGAAATTACAAAAGAACTAGTGCAGTCTATTCCAAGACATTTAAAAGCTGTTGTGGATGCTAAAGGATATCCTACTAAATATTAATTTAACGAAAAATTAGAATATTTACTAATATGTAGAGATTTTTTACAAGTGTACGATGACTTTTGTGAGATAAAGTTTTTATTACTTTTTGATTATTAGTGTCTTAAAAATAAAGTTTTACTATGTTTTTAAAATATTTCATGTAGTTTTGTTAAGAATAGATTATAGATCTTATTATTAAATATCCATTTTGAAATATTCATTTTAATTAATGGATAGACCCATATTTCATTGAAAATCATAAGTATACGAACACTTTGGGGATCCACTGTATATGCCCCTCCACCGGCAATAATTCATAGATGTAACCAAATTAAAAATGACATGAAAAACTGTGTAATGAACTCCCTGAATTATTTATATGGATTCGTTCAACAGAGGGGGAAAAAAAGGAAATCAGTGGAATAGTACGATATTAGATAAATTCGAGATTAACCTGTGCAGAGAAGGGAACTTTCATGTGGGGTTAGCAAAGAATATTACGCTACCACCAAGAACTTAGTGGTAGCTTAGTGGTCCTTATTCTGATTTTATGCGTTCCGAAGTGTACTGGATGAAAATAAACTTAAGACTGTGATCTCTATTCGACCTGTTCTTTTATTTGAATTAAACAAATTTCACAAAATTACTATTTGCAAGTACACGCGCACACACCCACACGCGCGTGTGTGCGCGTATACATACAGACTTGCATAGACACATACATACAGACAGATATGCATGTGTGTGCATGTGTTCTTTCCAAAGCAAATCCAACAAATAAAACTAAGCATCGTCAATGACTCTATTTGAGAAGATTCATGCAGATATTAAAATCACTGAGGGTTGAAAAAACTTAAATATGAAACAGTTCGACAAAAAAAATGTCAAAAGAGAATAAAACTTCGAGATAACGGGAAATTTTTTTAAAAACATTCATTTTTTATTTAGTGAACTAAAGACTATTCCATCCACGTCTGAAGAGTTAGAGTGTGTGAATCCTTTGCTGCAGAACTCACTGCAGGTAAACTGATGATGAACAGATTACCGTACCATCCACCCCTCTTGCTTTTTAAAGTCATATAATAAAAATACCCTAGAAATAAGAATTGTTGCACGGGTATAACTGCTGAAATAATAAACTAATAATGCTCAGTTACTTATAACGATACTGGAGAAGTCTATAAATGATTTGGGACTCGGGCTTACTTTCTCTTTATCAACGTTGATTTCTTTTCTTTCTTTTTAAAAATAATAGTAGCAATACATAGTTAAGCATGGACGTTCCCATGCTGTCAAAGGGAGAGATATGGTACTCTCATAATAAAGAAACCAACAATTTCGTGGTTATTGTGATGCCCATCATCTCACGAGAATCTGATCTTAGTTGCTTTTCTTGTTTATATATATTAACACAGGATTACGTTCCTCAAAAATGGTCCTCCCGAGAGAAAATAATTGTCCTGCGTAAAAGTTATAATTTTGGCAGCGCGCCAAACCCAGTAGCAGTAAACAGTTAAACAGAAAAGTACCAAAATGCGCCAAAAATAAAAAAGAGGTAAGCAAACGATAAGTAATCTTACGTTATTATACCGCGGTAGTTTCGTTAGAGGAGACTACCTGAAATATTTAAATATTTTTCAGTTTGTTCTCCTTTACAGATTTGTATTTTCCCCGATTTTTCTGTATACCTAAGGACTGCTTTTTATATAAAAAAAAATTAAAATAAATAAATAAATAAATAAAAAATTGCGTCGTGGAATGGCCAAACATCAAAACGACAAGTGGTTGCAGCGTAAGCAAAAAAAAAAAAAAGACATTCTTTTATCCCAAGATGAAGGATGATTTTATCTAGGAATATACAAAAATGTTTGATATGAAACGATTGTACACCAATAATACTCAAAATGAAACTATTTTAGTATATTTTACTTAACCTGTAAAAGCGTTCTACCTTTGCAATACGATGTATGCTGAAAAAAAAACTTTTTCTACCTCTGCCATCCGCCAAGAATACTAGCATGATATGCATATACAAAAATCGAAGTAAGGCAACTTCAATTAAAAACTTTTCATTTTGAGTAATATTGGTATACAATCGTTTTTTAATATCAAACATTTTTGTAATATTGTTAGATAAAATCATCCTTCATCCTGGGATAAAAGAATGTCTTTTTTTTTTGGCAACACAGTTATGCACTTATGAGAACTTTTACAAAAACTCGTAACACTGTATCCCACAGTTAAGACTTTGATAATGTGGAAACGTTAAGCTTAAAGTACAATGCGCAATACTAATAATTTCTTTTACTTTGTGTTTATTTCTTAAAGGGGTAAATACGCAAAAAATGGGAAAGGATTTATTGAGTTTTTCTTAACAAGAAATCGCGAAACAGTGCTATTAAATATGAGTGTAAGTATAATTTTCACTAAAAAGATAACAATAAATAATTTAATTTTAAATTAGTCTTTTATTTTCCTCGATAAATCTCATACCTTCCTTAAATATTCTATTTAATCCTTTGCAGCCAAATATAAAGAGTCATAAGTAAAGTAAATATTTACCTTTATGAAAGACACTAGCAGAAAGAAGATGGTACTTCAGATGGTTGAACAGTGGGGCAGTTCCGTACAGAAAGATAGTAGAGTGAATGCAAATACGTAGTTTTGTACTGTCATAATTAATTGTCTTCAGTAAAAATAATTCTGTTTTATTTCAGTGTATATCTCCCAGACTTTTGTCAGTAGGGTATCATTCTTTTGCAAACATTTTAATTTTCTGTTGCTATAAAAGAACTGTCCACACTTAAGATTTGAGACAACCTTAATTTTTTATTTATTTTTTAAGTGTTGGTCGGATGTTTGAAAGAGGAAAATTCGGGGCTAAATCTAATATCATATCGAATATTACATTATTGCGCTCTATTTTATACAGTTTACATTTTTAAAATTAAAAATAAAAATATATTGAGAAAATATCGTATTTTTAGGGCGCTTCAATTAGCCGAGAATATCAATTCCCTTAGAATTTTATATTAGTGTTTTACGAGATGCTACGCACGTTTGGAAAATGTTTTGTCCCTGTATAGCCACCTAAAAAATCTCTTAAAACATCATCATCAATCGGAAGCAAAATTTATATTTAGCTTTCAAACGAAATACAGTGGGGTTTACTCTCATTTTAAAACTGATGTTTAAAGAACAATATCTATTTCTTAAATGTTTTATCTTATAGTTAGTTTTCCAAACTATTGACCTACACCTAGATGAGTAGGCATTTCTTTAGAGTTATAATTCTTATCTCGTATAACTCCTCATTAAGCGCTTTCTATACTTCTGTTATTGTTTTAGATTAAGTTTAGAGTACTTTTCTAACAGTCGAAAAGCCCAATAGTCTATTTGTGATACATCAAAGGACACTGAAAGAATATAAATATATAAACGGTGTTGACTTTGTCTGTCTTCTGTCACTTTTTCAAAGGATTTACAAGCAGATTCGGATGCATAACTGATTGTCTTACTTTCAAAGACCTTGTACGTTTTGAAGGTTTCGAAAGAAAAGAGATGGTAAAAATATACATTTCATTGCTTTAAGCTCAACCCACTTGGAAGATTTATACATTTTGTCAAAGAGATGAAAATTAATCTTTAAATATAGTATGAGAAACATCAGTGATAACCATAAATCCTCTACTAAAACTTCTTTTAAATTCTTGGAACCAAAATAAGAAATATTTTCTTCCTCTTTGAGATCTGTTTCTTCATTTAAAGTATATTCTTGCTTCATCAGTGGTCGCTATACAATTCATTTGTCCCTGAAAAATGGTTTTCGTATAGCTCTAGAGGTTGTTTTCGATCGGCCATATGCCGTGATGAACGTAATGCGTTTTAGCCATTTTAAGATTTAAATATCTTGTTTACAGTTGCTACAGAGGTATTTAGAGCCATCGTGATTGTATTTTGCTTTTAACACGAGACTTTACTTTTTAAATAGCATATAAGAATTACTTTCTTTGGATGTTCGCGTTTTTCGTTCTTTTTACAGTAAACAGCAGCTCTTGACATTTTCTCATATTATTATTAATAATACTACCTATTTTGCATCCAGAAATGTTAATTTCTATCCTTTTAATAACTCTTTTTAACAACAGAATGTTTCTCTTAGGAACAAGCATTAACATACCTTTGATACAAAGCTTATTAAGTACAATATTTAAAACAGACCTTATTTAACTGCATCAGACGATAATTTAGTTTTCGTGCGATAGGTAGTAGCCAAATCCCTCGCTTAAATTCTTTAATCTTTCTTTTTTTTTGGTATGCCGCATTAAGAATGTGTAAGCAGCCTCTGTACGTTCCTTTCGAACTTTATTGATTCAATTTCTTAAAAATTCCTTCATCAGCAATAGATTCCGATAAGCGTTATCGACACTATTGTCTCTTCAGTATTATCCAATTTATACTCAGAAAAAAACGCGCTTGTTTTTAATACATTATGGCAATTTATAAATGGAAAAAAAATTCAAAGGAAAGAAGAGGAATTTTTATTCAGTTAGTAGCTATCGTCTGCTGATGTTTTTACATCAGAGTATAAAATTAAAATTAATGTTTACACAATGGCACACGCTAAAAAATGTTCTTTAAATTTTACCTTTTAAATTAATAGTAAAGCGTCTCCATAATAGAAACGCTATGCATTAGTTTTGGGGAATTTACAAAACTGGTTCATTTGGCTTTTAAATAATTACAAGATAAAAAGAACTTTTTATATACCATGTTTTTAAATTTTTTGTTGAATCATATAAACTTGACAATAAGGAGAAAAGTCGCAACGTCACTGGCTACGTCAGTTTTCGTCTGCTATAGATGACGTCATTATCGGGTGGCAGAAAACAGAAGCAGTTCCTATGCGTTTGCATGTGTTTTTGGACGATACCTTCATTTTGAGTTAAATAATTTAAGTTTATTTATAAAATTCCTCATATTAGTTGTATGTAAAAGGTATTTTAACACTTTTTTTCAATATTTCGCAAGGTTTAAGAGAATATAATCATTCTTTCGTTGAGAATGATTATTATTATGTTGAGATATGTATAGATATCAGGATAAGTTACTTCAGGCCAGCGTCTTGTATCGTAACTCCAGTCTTCCTCTGTCAATCAATACGGGTCACATACTGAATAAACCTTTCCGGGCTGTAGCTGAATGTTTAATTTAGTGATATACCTTTGTTTAAATACCGTATCTAAAGACTTTGCGTAATCTGAGAGCATTTTATTCAACAAGCTGTAAGAATGCTCATTGAGCGCCATGTTAAATTATGCAATGATTTGCCACTCCTCGCCAAACAAGAAGTAAAATCTACAAGAGTTGAGATGCGTGACATGCTGCGAGAGATTGCCCTATTCTATGTATTAATAAATACTTTTTAAAATTTTTTTTGATGAATTATCCTATCAACTTGAAAGAAAATGAAGTTAATTGGAAGTTAACTTGCGTTTAACTTTTCGTTCCCGCCCCGGCCAATAGATGGCGGCACCAGTCTACAAAACAAAATTAACTGAAAATTATTTCAAATTTGCTTAAAGATGGCTAAAAGTATCAAAAGAATGCATTGTCATCGTGTTCTGAGCTATTCTAAAAGTTCCAAATGTCTAGCTAGTCGGGAAGTTAGTTAAAAATCGATTGCAAGATTTGTACCGGACAAACAAACACACACACACACACAAACAAGCAAGAAAGCGAGTTAATAAAAACATGGTAAAAATAGCGAATAATGCAACTCCGCCGATTTATTACCTTCAGTTTCTAAAAACTGCTCTGTAAACAGCAAATCCTTAGTTAAATTAGCCATGAAAACCGCATGCTGATGATACAAAATCCTCTTGATGCCACGCGTTGACATAGACATGCATACCAGAGTCATGAAACTGCTTAATACGTTGCATACATACCTCAGCATTACTCAGAGTGAAATTCTTTCAAGCGTACTTTTTAAAGCGTAAAATATTTTACTCGTGGCATAATTCGAATTTGAGAAAATGGAGGTGCATTATTAAAATTTGAGAATTTTAAATTTCTCTCTCCAATGAGCTTTAAAATTTCAATGAAATATATTAGTTCCTACAAAAATAGGTCATTAAAAAAAAAAAGACTCGAAAAGAACGTTTTTACAAGCATCAGATTAAAATGGAGACTTCATGTGGCGACAATGGCAGCAGAACGCCTAATGCCCCAGCTCGGATCCTTAGAATCCACAGACTTACTTAAATGTTGAAATGAAAGATGTAAAGTGTTTGTGTTAAATATCAATACGCAGGCAAAATTACCTTCTATCGCATTTGATTCAAACAATTCTTAAAACGCGAAAGAAAGGTAATTCACGTGAATTATCACAAGCGAAATGATATTAATTTGATTGTTAACAACAGGGACAGGGAACCCTCTTATAGATTCCTGAGATAACAGACAGCCACTCGTGTAGAGAGAGGAGAGAGATAATTGCATTTGTGGCGTAGTAAAGTTCTAAACATTCATGGGCGTGATTATTGAATCGGTATCATATGAATAAAACGGATGATTTTTTCCTGTTAAGTTTTATATCTATACTAATATATAAAGAGAGAGGGGATTTTGTACGTGGAGGGTAATCTTCAGAACCACTGTACCTATTTGAAAAATTCTTTCACTGTTTGAAAGGTACATTATTCCAGATGGACATAGGCTATATATTATGTATATCTAATCAGTAGAAATAAAGTTAGGAGCTTAATCCTAACAATCTCCATTGTTTCCGCTACTGTCTTCTACCGCTTTTTGTTCCGAAGATTTCAACGATCCTTATCGTGGTGCTATCGCGGTGGGCTTCTGTTCTGACGCTAGCGGTTCGAACCTAGCCGTTCTCCGGCACGCCCTTTACTTTAAAAAAATTTATATTAATTATTAACTAACATAAAATTAATTTAATTTATTATTTAGGTTATTATTAAGGTAAAAAAAGATTTACAATTTATTGGCTATCAACTGGAAATTTATTGGTATAATATTTTGTTCAACCCGGACAAAGTCGGGACGGGCCGCTAGTATTTAATAAATTAAAAGAACTGAATAAGATAAAAGCTACCGAAACTATTCCTGCTAGAAAGTTGCGTCCTTAATGTGTGTGGCGTACAGGACTTGCGATTTTCCTGAGAGAACTAGTATGGTTCTATACATTCATGGGATTGATAATGTAATCAATATCATAAGCCTAAAACGGAAGATTTTGCATATTCAGTATGGGGTCAGTGATAATTTTATTCGCTAGAGGGCTCCGAATATAGAAAGATTATTATGAAGGGTGTTTCAGTTTCTTTCTAAAACAATGAACAGCAGAGATTTTATCTTTGCACACGAAAATTTCGAAGCTTAAAATTTCATTATTACTCCAAACAGAAAACTTGTATAAGACAAGATATCTATACATTTATAATCTGTTTCTTCATAAAATTTCATCTAAAACATTACATCTAAAATATTTTAGTCCTTAAATAGATTAACAAATAAATTGTATAAATAGCTATAAACAAACTGTTCTATCAAAAAATCAATGCTGAAATTTAAAGGATTTTCTGTAAAATAACAGCTTTGAAATCGGATCTCCCGTCACAGAGATCGCTTTATTTGATGCGCTCAAAACGCAGTTATAACATTAGATTCAAAACATAGTTTGCTGTAAATTAGGCATGAACTATACTGAAACCACGGAGGGGAAAACACAGAGAAAAAAAAAGCCGGTCAGTTTTCGAAAGTTCCAGGTTTGCAGACACACTTCATGTGGGTTGAAAATAAAATGGGTCGATAGGCCTATCTAATGTGTTCACCGACTCGCCCCAAAGCGAGCTGAATATCTCTTTTGCGGGTTGATGAGATTTTCCCGTTTTCCTGGCTAGCGCTGCGGGAGATTTTCTTCGGAAGCGGGTCGGAAACGGGTCGAAAGCTGTACTTTGAAGCAATTAGTAGCTTTTGGGCTGGGGAAATAGGAAAATGGCGCTTGTCGACGAAACGGAGCGTCCACGTGTTATAGTGCATGTAAGTACATTTTTAATCTTTTGAACATTAAAATATATGCAAAATTCTTCATGTAAATCCGAATTATAGATCATACTTCAACACAATAGAAATGTGAGGACTTGTAACGGAAGATTTGCTATTTGTTTAAATTTGAAATTGTTGTGTAAGGCTAAAGTTGCGACAATCGCGTAAGCTATTGCATGTTTAACATATAACTCATATATGAATTATAGCTGTATATGGTTGAGCATATCATGATATTACGTTTTTCTTGTCACAAATCTTTCATGTGCTTGTGTGTGTGTGTGTGCTCGCGTACATGTATGTAATATCTAAACATTATGTATTAAAATTACTTTTACATTACATAAAAATCTCATCATAGAAAACTCTTAATTGAATGCAATTTTAATGAATAAATAGATTTTTATGGTTAAAAAAAACAAGAATACGATTTCTAAAAGTATTTTTTGACATCTACTGATATAACAGGAACACACAGCTTCTAAATATCCACTATAATAAATAAGGTTGACAACTTATTTTACAGATGTTAATGAGCTGTGTGTTCCTGCTATGCGCTTCCTACAACTTTTATTAATAACTCATCAATATTTTAAAAACGCTTAGAACCACTGAAAAAAAAGTAGAAGGATGCAGTTTGTTTCATGCAATGCTACGAGTAGTATGCGTATGTATATCTATTTGTGTGTACATATAAGTTGTGTTTGAAAGTCCAAGTTCATTCTAAAATCCAAATCTACAGATGATACTATCTGGCGATAACATTTAATTATAAACTCATTTGGAATGGTCGAATTTAGAAAAATGGATAAACAAGAGGGTGAAATCAGGTTTTTAAAATTCATCTATACATTACATTTATGTGTGGAAGTGTGTGTTTGTGAATAAGTAAATAAGAGAGTAGGAAATAAAAGAAATATCTTGTAACAGATGATGATCTATCTAGATAACTAATTCAAAATTCTACGAATTCTTTTCCTTTTATACTAATAATTGTCAGTTTATAAACTAATTTATTCTCCTAAAGATTTGATACATTTTAGCTTTATATAAACACCTTAAAACAGAAGGAATTCTGTAATGATAATAAGGTAGCTGGAAAATTCAAATTGAATTAATATTCATGCAGAATAGAGAAGGGGGGGGGGGAGATTGTTTTTGAAAATTTTCATGGCATGTATAAAGTAAAGTAGCAATTTTTCTTATCTAATATTAAAAACATAATTTGAAGTTTGTTTATTTTACAAACTAATGTTATTGTTCTGAGTTGTCATTTTAGCTGTATAAAATTTAAATGATTATCTAATTTGGGTAACAAAATTTCATTTAAAAAATTCGATGCAAACACTTTCAGACTAGGCATTTTGGAAAATTCTTTTAAACATGAAGGCTAATGTACTACAAAATTTAAAGATAAAAATAAATTTTTTTTAAGTCTAAGTATTTATTACTAGTTGTGAAGTATGCTTTATAACTTTTAATGATAATATTTTTAATGTTCAACAGATTAAAGAAGTGCTAATTTGATTCATTTTAATTCAACGCAAACAATGTCATCTTTATATAATTTATAGTTCTCAGGATGGCAAGTATCAAATAAAGGTGTCTGGAATAAAATTATAAATCACTTGCTTCAAACTGAGATACATAATGCAGTAACTAGAAATTATTACTAAAGCTGTAAATGATCTGTGTCTTATAATATTAAAAAAATAATTAAATGTGTATATATATATATATATATATATATATATATATATATATATATATATATATATATATATAGGCTCAATACACAACTCGCTGTAATTAACTCATTCAAAGAGTTTTTAAACTCACAAAGGCAGGTAAATGTACCCGTTTTCGAAAGTGGGTTGTAGGACCCACTTTCCAATGTGGGTTGTTCGACTCACCAAAAGCGAGTTCCCCTGTGCAGTGGATTTCAACCCAGCAAAGTGAGTTCACCGACCAACTTTTTTTTCTCTGTGCATGCAAAGCTCTGAAAGCTGCCGTTCAACGAAAAACACTTACATTCTAATATGACAGGAGGTAGTACCCCAGAAGATGATATTCATGTCTTTTCCTTCCCTTTCCAGATATCGTACGCCGAATCTATATCACGGATAAAGCGTCAAATTTGTAATAAGTTGCTTAATGATTCAACAATCATTCAGCTAGATGTTTTGAACTGATGAAAGAAAATTATCATTTAGTTCGTCTGATCTGAAATATTCTAGAAACGCTAATTTGATAGTCGGTGTTTCAAGTTTATGGGGGGGGGGGGTTCATCAATTATTTGCCACCTTCATCTATATGCAGACAATCTGTTTACAGTCGATTCCCGTTAATCGGACCACATCGGAACATCGGCGATCATCATTGTTCTAATAACTGGCTGGTCCGATCACACGAATATTCCCAGAACTGATTGGATGCTCCATAGAGCCAATGTTATGGAAGAAACCTCTTTTCCACGGCCACCTCTCAAAACAGCCACTTTTTTCGAAACCATTACTGGAGCCCATAGAGAAGTTTCACTGTGCATATATATATATATATATATATATATATATACACTCATGGACAAAAAAATTAGCGCACCAAGAAGGAGTCGTCAAAATGAAACGAAATTTTACATACGTAATGACTACTTTGATATAAGTAAATGATAAGAAAATCAAAGAAAAAGGATAATTTATTTCAGAGAAAAAGGCAAAAGAACGGAGGAGTTAATACTCCGTTGGACCCCCTCTAGCGCGAATGCACGATGCGATACGATCGGGCATTGATTCATACAAGTTCTGTATGATGTCTTGAGACATTTCGTTCCATATTTGCTGTAACCTTGCCTCTAGTTCGTTCAAACTCGTGGGATGCCCAACTCGTCGTCCCAAATGATCCCAGATATGCTCGATTGGAGACAAATCTGGGGATCGGGCAGGCCAAGGAAGGGTAGTAACAGTGCGGAGACAGTCTTGTGACACAGAGGCCCCTAGTGACACAGAGGCCCCTAGTGAAGGTGCTACCTGTGCCTGGATGGCGGCCGATGAAGCAGTTGGCTGTACGCTTGCATTTCTTACAATGTGGCGGTCTTCTCGACGACTGGTCTGTCGAGGGCGTCCTGAGCCTGGTCTTCGTGTACATGACATCTCTCGGATCCACTGGTCCCAACACCTCCTCACAACACAATCAGAGCGGCCTAATTGACGAGCTACTCGCCTAGCTGACCACCCAGCTTCCATCATCCCGACGATTCTCCCCCTCTCAAACTGCGACAACTGCTTATATTGTCTTCGAACACGGCGTAGTGGCATGTCTATCTCAGCTCTTCCTTTGTAAATGATTCAGCACACTCAAACAAGCTTTGGTTACCTGTTTTATACTCCACAGAGTACGATGTTCAACGCCCTCTACCGGCTATACGTAATGCGCAATCACGTTGCATTTCTAATCATTTGCATATCTCCCCGACATGTACCTTCATTGCAAGTTTCGTTACGATCCCGCAATTATTTCTTGGTGTGCTAATTTTTTTGTCCATGAGTGTATATATATATATATATATATATATATATATATATATATATATATATATATATATATATATATATATATATATATATATATATATATATATATATACACAGTTGGCTCTCTGTTTAACGACGCTCTCTATTTAAATACGATATTTCCCAGTCCCGGCCCCTCCGAAGTTATGGGAAATGTTATTTTTTCACAAATTCTGTTTAAGGGCGATCTCTACTTAAGGACGATTTTTCACGGTCCTTTGAAAGTCGTTAAACAGAGTGCCAACTATATATATATACTTCTTATATTTTTGTTGATAGTGGTGCCTTTATCACATTTTTATTTCAATAATCAAGTGCCATAATTTTGTAGGGTTCAAACCTTGCACGGCCAAGCATTCTCCTCTTGCAAACCTACGCGCACTCCTTTCCCACTCTCTTTCGGACTGTATGGAGATATTCGGGATTAGATTCCTGCACTTTTTGGCATTTTTAAGTTCTTACGCATAAGCAGCTCATCAGGAGCAGTAGCGATAACTGCGCCAAATGTGAGAGCTTCCTCTCCCCCTCACGACACTTCTACAGTCTCCAGGTCGTGATGTCTGCTGTAAAGCGGCTAATAGGCGTATATTAAGGGGATGAAACAATGTATTGCCGAGAAGCCTGCCTTCTGTCAAACAACCGGCTAACCCGATAAATTAGATGCGTGTAGAAGCCGTGTCGGACATGCCTTGTGTTTTGTGAAGAGGAGAGGGAGCCAAATCATGCGGCATTCAATTCCGCAGAGAAGCACCAGCAGTGTTCGCAGGCGGAAATTGGGCCTTTCGAAGAGCTTAATTTGTTTGCCACGCGGACTCGGGAAATGAATGAATAGGGTAGCCTACCTCCAGACAATGGGGAGATGGAGGAATGATTACGAATAAACTGCGGAGGCTCGTTTCGAAGGAGTTGTGGAGAGAAAGTTCAAAGATCGCGCTCAACCCCAACAATGGAGACGTTTATTGGTGTTTAATAACAGCAGAACACGAAAATGTGTGCTTAATTGCGAGTAGGTAACCAGCGCTAATGTTAGTTTAGAAAATAACTAATAAAATCAGAAATGCCTTTACTAATTACGTAGAGTATTAGGATACGATAAACACGTTTTTCTCCCTCATTCGATATTGTACGAGCTTTGAGTATTGAAAATGAAAAGATGGAAATGCGTTGTGCAGAGCTAACTTCTCCATACACATAAAGAACGTAATGATTTAGTTAATCCAAAGTGTTCAAAATAAAGTTTCTGTTAAAGTCTCTTTCCCTTGAAGCAATATTACGTAACATCGCAAAGTCAATTCTATACGTTTGGTACGTATAGAACTGTTTAAATAACACAAAATAGATCCTTCCTTTAAAAGGATTCAATACAGATAAATAGAGATTAAATATTATAGGCGGGCTTGTGGTACAGCGCGCTGGTTTTCGGTGCTGAGAGTGCTCGGATCGAATCCCAGCGTCGTGCCACGAAAAATGCCTCCATTTGTGTCGTCCCTTCATAGGGGGTAATACTGTCCGCCTATAAGGTGCCCCCCATAATAAAATGGGCAGTAAACTGAGGCGCAATATAGGCGAATGTTTGACGACAAGTGGCTCCGCTTTAAAAAAAATTATAAGCACTGTATTACGATTTAATACCTTAAAGAAATGTACCTGTTTATTTCAGCAATTTGTTTTGACTGTATTAGTAATAAAAACATTCTGAAATCTTTCGCACGTAAAAATGACGGGTTTTGATTTTATAGATTACACGTCTATAAAATCAAAAGATGTTTGGCGTTCCGAATAAAGCTTTTCAAGCAAAATTTCAAGTTCCGTGAAGTTTTGAGAAAATTTACCGATTTATTTCAAATAATTTGCTAAGTATTTGACCAATTATGATTGTATATTTTTCACATTTTTTTTCTGCATTCTGAGAATCGAACCCGGGATCTCCTGCTAACAGAACAAATGAGTTAAACCATTAGAACACACACTATTTAGTACACAAATTCTTGTATCATTATTGTAAAATATTCCATTTTTGTTACACACATACCAAAGGCTAAAAGAATACATCAAAACTAGTAAGTCTCTAAATTAAAATTTCACTGACAAAGACTGTCATCCCCTCCCTTCTGAAATACACAGATAAAACCCTGCTAAAAAAAACTGATATGCTCAGAACATAACCACACTTGTCTCTTTAAAGCATTTCTCTATACACTGCTACTCTGGAACATGTCTAGTAGGGCGGAGCGAAAAAAAAAATGTTTTCGATTTTGTTTTTGCCCTAGTGCGGAAAAGTTGGGTACTAGTGGGTAGGTCACGTATGCAAAGTTTTGGGAAAAAGAAAAAATATCTTCCGTCTCCATTTCTGCCGCGATTTTTAGCAGATTTTTACCATACAGCTCAAAATGCATATTTCTATTGTTTTGTATGCAGCTTTTCGCTTTTTCTGAAATAAAATTCAGAAAAAAACCCAGAACTCCCCACGGGGAGGTGGCTGCATTGCAAGTTCCACCCGTGCCTACCTATCCACCCAACCGTATTGGCACATAACTCCTTTGCCCTTGCAGTTATTCCGGTTTTACTCGGTACTCGCATTTGGTTCCAAATGATAGCATAGCTTTTCTCGATTCTGTTCGGTTTCTAACTAAACCGTCACACTTATTTTCTCCACACACAGCCGCAGAAACCTCTGTTACTAGTTTCACGAAACGTTCAACACTTTGTGTGTGGCAAGGAAATTTTAGACTTCCAAGGTGTTGAGCTACAGACTATCCACTGGAAATCAAATTTCTCAAATCATCTTTCAAGTGAGGTGTTTTTGGGGTTCCGTCAAATTGCATTTCTGCCAATCAGTAAGGTCTATATATGAAACTGCCTCGAAGTTGAGTGACGAAATGTTGTAGTGTCTGATTCCTTTCTTTTTTTTCTTTCTTGCTCGGAAAATCCTACGTAGTCCAAGTTCTCGAATGGACTGTCTGTCATCTGTGACCATTGACAAGATTATTGCTTCCGAGTGGCCAAAATAACCATTTATCTGGATAATGGGATCGACCACAGTCTTTAAATCGTTTTTAAGATAGCGTGAGACGTTTATTGTCTTCCACAAATTTCGTGGACCATACGTGCAATATGAATTTAATTTTACTGTAAACCGCATAGGTGGGTACACTTTCATGATGAACTCTGCCAGAGTTTGAAGGCTCTGACGAGCTAATGTATAAACGCTTTATTAGATTTGCAGTTGTTAGCCAACGTGCATGAGACATTTTCCCAGGGTGCTTTTGTGACAAACTTGATGAGCAATTTCTATTTGTGACAGCTTGACAAATATCCCAAAGCTATCGCTTGTGTGTGCTAAGATCCTTTATGTCGATTTTCGGAAATTCGCTCGAAATGTCTACAAATCTCACAACTGGGAGGTTTTTACAATTTGCCAATGCTTTCCCAGTAGGACCAGAAAATGCATTCGGTCCACTCGTTCCACCATCCAAATGCTACACTAAATGTCGGAGTGGCAACTCATTTGCGTGACAGATAAACCAGTGCAAGGGTTTCCCAATGGCTTCCCCAGAAAGGCGAATCACGCCGATTTTATAGCCAGCATTAACGACTGTTCCATCGCACCCTATTGCTACTAGTTGATGAATGTCAATATTCTTATTCCACATGAATTGCAGCATCATTTGAGAAATACTCAAAGCTGATGATGAGGTTAGTGCTGTGTGTCCAAGGTACTTGCTTCCAGGTTCCTTAATCATTGTAACGTTTTCTTCCAGGACTGTTTTCTGGTACATCTTTCCCCCTACGCTCTCTTGCATTAGAGTTTTGTCCTTCCTTCCGTCAAAATAAAGTCCCTTCAGTGGTTCCAACTGTCTTTTATTTCCTTGCTGATATTCTTTCCGAATTTTTTCCCCCTCTCTTCTTATTTTATGTCTATCAATTACATTTAAAGTGTGTGTTTCGGTAATCATCCCCAATCTTCGAAAACAGCGCTTGCAATGATGGCTCCAGTCCGATCTGAAACTCCGGTTCTGTCACAAGCTATAGCTACTGCTGGGTATCGGCTTGATCGTAACTTCTTTTTCCCTTCAGATTGAGTCATCCTAAATGTGGATGGGGAAGGCTTCAAGTAACCTGTGTCACTATCGGAGTTATGTGGATCCAGGTCAGAACCTGGATCAAGAAATATGAGCCTAGATGGAGTAACAGATGGCGAAACATCTATTTTAAGACTTACTGCTTCTGTCTCTTTCTGCTTCCTATTGGCTCGTTTCATCAGCTTTCAGTTTAAATCAACTGCGCCTATGGACATTTGCCAAAGTGCCCGTTGGTCTATAAGAAAAGTTCTTTCCCTTTCAGGAATCCTTTTATGATTTGGGCAAAAACATTTGTTAAAAGAAACACACTTACATGAAGAAATGTCGAACGATTTCCGTGAGTCTTTCACGGAGGTTTTAAACTTCGTTTCTAAAGTTGTTGTTGACAATGTTTTCATGCCAAAATGTTTCTTTACCTTTCCGCACGCAGTGTGTCAGCTGCTGCCTTTCTGTATTAAGTTTCGAATTACCTCTGTATTTTATTTAAGAACAAAATGACAAGTTGCATACAAAACAATGGAAATACACATTTTTAACTGTAAGGTAAAAATCTGCTAAAAATCACGGCCGAAATGGAGACGAAAGATATTTTTTGTTTTTCCCAAAGTTTGCATACGTGACCTACCAACCAGTAACAACTTTTCCGCACTAGGGCAAAAACGAAATCGAAAACTTTTTTTTTACGCTCCGCCCTAATGTCTAGCCACTCATTTTCTTCCACAGTTCAATAGCCGTGAGTTTTAATTTCAATTTTGGGTAAAAAATGTCTACACTGGCCAAATCTGGGGGCTATCGGACTAAAATAATCCGATTTTCATTAGCATTTAAATAAATCTGCTATTCTGGAGTGACTGTAACACGGTTTGCTTTTGGTTGAGACCAGGGCCCGATTTAGAAAATTCTTGACTATAGGCACAACGCGGGATGCCCCACCCCTAACACTGATGTGGGTGTAAATTTTCCAAAATTAACTCACAAAAAAATAATCATGAATCATTGTGAAAGTACCATTTTACCAAGAATTGGCTATTTGAAGCGTAGAAGCCTAGAACATTATCAAATAACTAAAAGCAATACAACATATTAACTTCATCCTTAAAACACCAATACAATGCAACCAGAAAACCTTATTAATCCCTTATATACACTATAACATACATATGATGAACTATACATATAACTATACATATGACGAACCTATCAATCAAATTTGTAAGGATATATAAAAAAAATTGCTATTAAAAAAGGTAAAATTAAAAAAAAATTGAATTAGGAATTTTTTATTTTAAAATAAAAATTTTGGGGGGCCCCTAGGCCCGGGCCTACTGGAAAATCAGGGCCTGGTTGAGACAATCAGCATACGTCTAAAGAGACGTACAAGTCAGTAGGGACTCGGCTCCTGGGACTATTTCCTTCATAATTAATTTCGGGTCGACAGCCTACTTTTCCTGAATTCAAGATTTTTCGGTCGAGACGATTTTAAACGATTGAAAAAATATCCGATCGTTAAACAGTTGCATTTGTAATTGACATTTGAGCGAAGAAGAGATAAGGTGTCAGACGTAACTGATGATAATCGTATGATAATAAAATGCCAATTAAAATAACTTGGAAGAGGTTTACAGTCCAGCTAAAAGAAAAACAAAACAAATAAATGAAAATAAAAGTTCTTTTAATTTTAACAACACCTTTATAAAGTTTTTGAGTTTTCCACTGATCTAGTCGAACTTAAGATATACCGGGTGAGCCAAAAGTTCGTAAAAACTTTAAAACTTCATAAAAAAGGAAGAAATTATGATAAAGAAGTGCAGTTTGCCAAAAAAAAAAAAAAAAAAAAAGGGGGGGGGGCTGACAAGAAGTCGGATTATTTTAGCAGCAAAATAAAAATTTTTAAAAAGTCCTTGGCAGAGTCACTGGTCCAGCTTTGCGAGTACTGCTACTCCCCGTGGACGATTCCGCCGCCGTATTATTCATAACGGTTCCCACCGCAGTAATGCGGTCTTCCACTTCGTGGCCGATCCTCCAAATCCTCGTGTATCACGGTCTTTTATTGCGAGATTGATTTGCACAATTCTGCTGCATCGCTCGCATGTCAGCGCCATCTACCGGTGACTTTTTAAAACTTTTTTGCTGCTAAAAAAATCAGACTTCCTTGTGAGCCCTTTCTTGCAAACCGCACTTCTTTATCATGATTTCTTCCTTTTTTTTATGAATTTTAAAAGCTTTTAGTAACTTTTTGCTCACCCTATATTTACTTTTAGCTTGTGCATAATTTTATTATTTTCTCTTACTTTATTAAGATGTTACTTGGGATTAAAATGAAAGAAATATGCTTTATATAGTAATAATACACTGCTGGCCACCCAAATTGCAACACCAAGAAAGACAAGAGATATCACAACAAAATTTATTTTGTAGATAACATGTAGACCAAGTATCAAATGATTAAATTTATAGACTTCTGTGAAGTGTGGTTCCTGCCAAAATCAGTAGCCAGAGTAGCCGCCATTGTTGGAGATCACCGCTGCCACACGCCTCGGCATTGATTCAAGCTGTTCAGACTTTGGATGAGTTCTTGGGGTACAGCAGACCAAGCAGCTTCCACGCGTTGCCAAAGTTGATCTGCTGTGGCAGCTGGGGATGGAATCTGGGTCAATCGTAGAGCAACCATGGACCACATGTTTTCTTTCGGCGAAAGATCCGGAGAGCGAGGCGGCCAGGGAAGCAATTCAATCTGGCGATTGACGAAGAACCGTTGGACAATGCGTGCCACGTGTGGTCACGCATTATCCTGTTGAAATATGGTTGTGGGCAAGCCCTGAAGTTAGGGAAGGACAACTGGCTCCAACACCTCGGAGATGTAGCGATGGCTGTTTAAAGTACCGGCAATGCGTACTAGAGGGGTGCGAGAGTGATATCCAATACCGCCCCATACCATAATACCCGGTGCAGGACCAGTGTGGCGGTGCATAACGCAGCTGTTCAGCATCCTCTCTTCACGGTGTCTCCAGACTCGAATGCGACCATCGTGGTGTTGCAGACAGAAGCGTGACTCGTCAGTAAAGACAATTTCATTCCATTCTGCCGTCCACATCCTTCTGTCATCGCACCATTGGCGGCGGAGACGTCTGTGGTTCTGCGTCAAGGGTAGACAAACCAATGGACGTCTTGCGGACAGACCACTCTGCTGTAAACGGCGTCGAATGGTACGCGCAGACACTGGATGATGCGTTACAGACTGCATGTGCTGTGCTATGGTTCGTGATGTGACTGAGCGATCCGTCACTGCCATGCGCACAATTTGCCTGTCATCACGTGAAGTGGTGCGCTGAGGTGGATGCGATCGAACACGCCGGTCCGTCGTACCCTCCTGCATCCAACGATCACATATCCGCATTACAGTTGTTTGGTTTCGTCCAACACGACTACCGATTTCCCTGAAAGATAATCCACAATCTCGGTAGGCCACTATCCTTCCTCTGTCGAACTCGGATACTTGATCAAAAGATGATCGCTGTTTTCGACGAGGCATAATTGATCGTTTTTTTTTTAAAAAACCACAAGAAAAACACAATCGCCGAACTTGAAATCGTCGAAATCTCCAAGCCTTAAATAGCGCTTTGAAGTGGCGCCACAGGCGCGCGTGATGTGCGTCTGCGCTGAAATTCTTATCATTTGTATATCTCACCTCCGCTAATGCATGTTGTAAATTTCATGTTATTTGCATGTTTCCTTCAGGGTGTTGCATTTACAGTGGCCAGCAGTGTATTAACAATAGTTTTCCTATAATAATATAAAAACAATTCTTAATGTACTGCTTAAAAAGAACTGTTAAAATCAGTTTTACATTACTTGAACCCTGTGGGTCGGGTAAAGAATGCCTTAGTTACAAATTAAATCAGTGCGAGCAAAACTGATAGCTGGGCTTTGAATCTGCGGCTGGGCAGACCTTTAAAAAAGAAGTGCGACAAATTTCGTGAGAAAATGATACATACGAAATTTTCACTCAACTTTGTGTGATTGAGCCATGGACTAGGAAAAAAAAAAATAAAATAAAAAAAGAGGTCCTTAGAGCTAAAATTCTGGTAGTGTCTGTCCAAGCTATACAGACTGGGTTTGGCGCGCTGCCATAATTATAACTCGCGAGGTACGGACGGACAGTTTTAGCGTCTGAAATTTTCTTTTCCGGAGGACCGTTATGGAGGAACGTAATCTTAAGTAAAAATCTTTATCATAATTCTGACCGTGAAAAGTTAAAATGAAAGTTCAACCACATAATGCGGACTGAAAATCTGCAGATACGTCGTGTTACAGCGGAATTTGTGCCACGTTTCTCCGATAGATGAACAAAAATGATATAGTCGTTCACATTCATAATTTTTGCGTTTCACACAGTTTATGCAACTGCAGGCTGTGCAACGAAATCTTCACTCTGTAACATGCACATATAGAAGAAATGCAAAACTTTCTAGGTTATTTGTTTAAATTATTATTTTTTAAATTAAACACACATGAATAATCTCAAACAGTATATTTTAAAGCACGATTTGTTTTAATATTATAAAGCTAAGCAATGTTAAAACAAATCATGGGCGTTAGTTTCGAAGCTTACGAATATTCCACCGTGCGAAAATGGCACCACAGTGACATATATTTGTAAAATCTACCAATGAACATTGTTGTCGATTGCGATTATGGCGAAATTTTCATATGCTCCGAGACTGAGGCTCCATGTCTTGATAGATAAGGAGTTTTCCTCGAGATTCGATTTTATTTTTCCCGGTCGTCACGTTGGCGATAATTTGGCGAAGAATAGTGTAAACTTTACTAAAATGAACACATATTTGCTATTGTATTTGTCAGAATGTAACTACATTCACATAAAGTGAAATTTTCTTCCGTCTTTGTACATGGTCTCCCTAAACAACTGAGAACAAACTTCATAAGTCCGGCAAATCACACATTCGTCCAACATACAAATAAGTACTTACATCGTGCCAGTAAATTCAAATGAAAAACAACAGCAAATTTCATAAATGAAACCCATCCCTAAAACAGGAAAGGCAATATAATAATCCTTAGCCAAATGATATTCGGCGAGAGCAGTCCCTTGCTAAATACTTGGAAACATTTAAGAGTAAATAGAGGACTGTGTGCTACCTACGGAACTAAGTCTGACAAAGAAATCAGCGAAAATTAAATATATTTTTCTTTCATCTTCAAATTTTCGGAGAGCTACAGGGAAAAATAGAATCACACGTAAAGGCTTTAACTTTATTGAGCTCTCGACCATCCATGAGCTAATTAGTCGAGCATCCAAATAAAAAAGTTTAAGTTAGTACAATTTTTTGAAAGAATGTCAAAACGTACACATGAAATGCAGTACCCATTTGAAAACTGAAAATCAACACAAGTTTTATCATTATTTTGATTAAACCTTCTTTAAATCACTAGATGTACTCCTTTTATACGCTTGAATAGTTAATTTTTTTTACGACAAACAGGGCTAACTTTGAAGTATCCGAGCTACGCCAACTGTTCCATTCATAAAATTTTAACAGACAGTGCTGCCATCTATTATCGAATTAGAGATCTACAATTCCGAAAAGAGAAAAAAAGATTCAGTAATTTTAATTAGTTCATGATGCAATTGCATAGTTGATATTTAGGGCACAACAAAAGTGAAAAATTTGGCAAATTTCAAAAACATTACGCAATACGTACAGTATATTCTTGTTTTATGATACTGTAATCAATTATCATATCGTTAATCCCAATGCATCCATGAAATAAGTGATACATACATGTTTACAACTTGCAACAGCAAAGTGACATGTTTAAAAAAATAAATAAAAAAAAGTAAATACAGTCGAACCTCCATATATCGAACTTCCACATATCGAAATTTTCTATATATCGAACTCTTAGCAAATCTCCATGTTCATTACATAGCAAAATTGTTTCTATATATCGAAAATATCTCTATACATTGAAATTTTTTTCAAGACAAATTGGGAGATTTTATTCCACTTTAGAATAAAATATCCCAATTTTTGGCGTTTGAAACAATACGTCGTGGACTTCGATTTGCGGAAAATGTCCCGGATGAAGTTTTTAGTGGACTGAATAAATACGAACATTTCTTTGAACTTTCCGCAACACTGGCTGTTCAGCAAGATATTCATAGTTTTTTTTTAAAAGAATGTAACTGATCATTGTAACCACTGTCTGGATTGTTCTTTTTGAAGGTATGTAGTACTCAATAAATCTTTCATATTAATTCATTTTTTAGTTATTAACTTTCATTTAATGGGATTCGCATATAAATTAGAAATGGAATTTCGTATATGGAAATTAGCTTTAATTTTTTTAGGAGAATTATGATAAAAATAAGCTCAATTTTATAGATCAAAATTTCTATATATCGAATTATTTTCCGGCAATTTTCTACTTCGATATATGGAGGTTCGACTGTATATATGTGTGTATATATATATATATATATATATATATAAGTTAATTATTTTGTGTTGGAACTTTTCTGTCTACATCAAGATCTGATTCTGAATTTTTTTTTCTAGTAACTTTTTTTTTGTATTACAGCAATGTTTTGTATCAGCAGAATTCCATTCATTACACAAATTATTTTCCAATTACTATACCATGTTAAACTAGCCAATATTTTTACTGAGCAATTCTGGTCAAATTAAAACCTTAATTTCGAGGATTTTTAAAATAATATTACCGAAATGCAAGAACAAATTAAAACATTCACCTTATTTGTATCCTGATATATATACTATTAATTTAATTTCCACAGTTATGAAAACTCAATTCTAATAAGAAAACAGCTTTTAAGGTCATAGCAAAGCAGGTTTATGCCAGGATATGGCCCAGAAAGCACCCAAAATTTTGAAAATCAATCTTGTATAAGTGATGATAAATTTTGCTGAAATGATTGGTGAATTCTAAGGATTTCTCCTGGTTTAAGATCACTCTGGTTCAAAAGGGTGGAAAGAGAATAACAACCATGATAGAAACACGAAAGACTACAGTAAATAATTTAGTACTTGATGACAAAGAGTTATGGATTATATTTGAATAATGTCAGGAATAAAGATTTGAATTGCTTTCCACAATAGTATGGGGTCTCTGTAGTGAAAAGGGAACATCAGGAATAAATACAGAAAATCCACATATCTGTTGACACTACATGGTATCACAACGAAATGATGGATATACTGAAACATGCTATGTTTCGCTACATCTCTCACAATGTTTAGCTGCAGAAACACCATAGTTAATTATTCAAAGAGATATATATCATTTACCTATGAGATTGCTATGGATGAATAAAATAAAAATATAATTTTTTATTCTTATGCATGTACTTGTCTTGTTTTACTTGTATACCAAAAGTTAAGTTGCATAATTCCTTTTTATGCATGAATACACACTGAAAAACTACGAAATATATAACTAAGTTTCAGAACAGCATAATTGATGATGTATGAAATTTAAACTTTTTAATGTTTTAATAAAGTAATGTCAATTTTTTTAAACAAATAACCTACACAATTTATAGCCCTCCCCCCCAAAGAAATATATATAAAGATATATTAAGATGAATTAGCTTATACTCTATATTTTGTATACTTCATTTAATAAACCTTGCAAGCAGCAGATAAATTGAATTGGTAGTTTGAAGAAGGGAACAAATACAAAAACTGTTTTGTGGGAAATTTAAAAAAACTTTAAAAGAACTTTCTTATTTATTATTTTTTCTTCACTAAAATTTTATATAAGATTCTTGACATTCTCCCGCTATTCCAGTGCCTTTTACAGCTTACAAGGAGCATCTATATGTAAATAACAGTATGTTTAAAAAAATAAAATAAAAAAATAAAATTTTTTTTTTTGCCACTTGTTCCCTTCTTCAAACTTCAGGTTCAATTAGAAAAAGCCCTTTTTCTGTTTACATTTGCTAATATTTTTTTTTCTCTTTCTCCCCTCTTACAATTAAAAAAAAATTCAAAACAAATATGTTCATAAGTGTTTTATTATGAAAATTTATTTGAAAAATCTGACCCATTAACATATATTACTATAAAGCAGGAGCACCATATGCATCTGGCATTCTTTCAATGGAGTACCTACAAAAGAAAAGAGATTATAAAGCAATGAAAGTGGAAAAAAAGAAGAAACATTTCAGGAATTAATGTGAAGGTAAACTAATTCAGAAAATATAATGGAAAATGCTTCATTAACGATAATTGAAAATGAGAAACAGATTTTCAAATTCATCCTACTTTTCTAAAGTGGGGGGAGAGGGAGAAATATTTTAAAATTGCAGCAGCTGGTTTCATTATGACACAACTACAAACCCCCCAAACAGCCCAATTGTTTTCTCCATCCAAATAATGTGGTTCAAATTTATTTTTGCATATTTGTTTTTTAAATTAGTTTAATTTTTAAATCAGTCTGTGCAAATAGTTTGAAAAATTGAAGAGACTTTTTAATGTTTCCAGATAATTGGCAATTAGTTCTTTGTCCTCAAGTCAAGCTTAATCATGACAGATCATTGTCACAATTTATTGATTTTTGAGATCATAATCTACTTTTACTGTAAACGTATTTCAGCATTATTCACATCATCTCCAATTCTTTAACTCTGATGTAAAACCAACTGAATTTCAATCCTGGCAATGCTATCAGACACAGTATGATGGTTCCTGGATCTGTTTAAACTCTTTTTTTTTTTTTTTTTTTTTTTTTTGGCAGGTTTATAACTAGACAAGTCCACTAATTCTTCAATTAAATTACATAAATAATTTTCACTTCACTATTAAGTATACTTGGTGTTTCTATAATATCTTCTTCATCAACAATTCTTTTACCTTTCATGTATAATTACATGATTTTGTCTAATAAAAACAATAGGGGCATAATAAAAGTTAAGTTTACTTACAGAAAAACATAGCAGAGCCATATCTTTGATGTTGAATTGCAAAAGGTTATGTATATACTTCACAAATTTGATTTCTTTTTTAATATAAAATTACACATTTTTGAAAACTAATCACTAGAATGAAAAATAACACAAATTTTCCTCTCCTCAAGACAGATTAATTATCTGTTGCATGGTAAGCTAATATATAGATATTGCCCACCTTTTCAGTAGCATGAAATATATGCATTATTATTCTAATTATAATTAATCTAGGTTTAATACAAATTTATATACATTATTCAAACTTAATGTTTTTTTGAACAATTTCAGTTCATGCATAACATATGAATACACACTAACCTATACAAAACATAAAAGAAATAAAATAATTTTGAGATAACAGTACCTGTGACTGTTTATATACATGATTGGTACACCAGGAATTTTTCTTATTCTCCGCTTCAGATCTTTATCACAGGTTGCAACAATATAACACTTATGCTAAAGGAAAGGGATAAAAATATTTTTTAAAAAATGATTCCTACAAATAGTAGCTGTTTGATTACACTGATCCAGATGTTTACATTTCACTTATTAGTTTTTATTTGCATAAAGACAATTTTAATGATTTTTAGCTTATATGTTGAGAAAAGAAGGAAAAATAAACTGCTCATGCTAAAAAATAAGACCTTTTGATGGTGTACTTTATAACTCTATTCCCTAAATATTTCATAGCATAATATAAGGAGAGGAAAAAGTCAGCATTTACATTACAAGGAAAAATATCAATCAAACAAATGTGGACACAACAAATAAATAATCAAACAATGAGAAACTAACACTAGAACATTTAAAATTTATAAATAAGTGATTAATTTAAGAGTCAGCATCTCTGATATCTATGCTAAAAAAATATGAAAATGTGTGAGGAAGAAACTATAATCATGCCTAAAAATTAAACCAACCTCAGTTATCCTTTCCACTATGCAATCATCAGCATATGTGCCTTTGTGCATGCAGGTCAGTCTTTTGAAACGGGGATCTTGAACAATTCTACCAAAAAAAAAAAATAAATAATAAATAAATACATTTTTTTTAAAAAGAGAGAGAGAAGATGACAGAAATTTGAGAAAATCTAACTGAGTACATACAAAAATTCTTACAGAAAGCTCTTAACACATATCTATATGGTTATAAATTTAACTTTGCTAAATTATTTTTCTGAATAAACTATATAAATACTGTTGAATGAATAATGTCATATCCCCCCCCCCCCATCTGGGATATACAGACTTTAAATCCTTGCTTGTGATATGGAAAACACTCCATCTTAAAGCATTGTTCAGAAAAAAAAAAATTCCTAACCAAATTGAAAGAACTAATTATAGTTTAGAATTAACTTTAATACAATATTTTTCTCTATCTTTACATAAAGGAAATTGAAATATAACTATTTCAGAACCCAGCTCTGATAGAGAATATGTATGAAAAAGGAAAGAAAAGAAAAGTATTGCTTGAAATTAATTAACATACTAGCTATTTCACTCTAATTTATCTACAGAGTTTGCTAGGAATTATTTTAAAAACCAATTCTGTTCATATTCATGATGTAAAAAAAATATAAAAAGTTTATATTGAATCATGTTATTTATATTATTTTAAAAGAAGTCATAAACTATGCAGATTTTTTAAATATTGCCTCAATATTCCCATTTATTCTTGCATGTTTATAAATTTTGGTGTTGCAAGTGCCTGAGGATAAAGAGTGCTATAATTTTTTGCTTATAATTCATGGATTAAGCATTATAAAAGTTTTGATGTGGATTAAAGGCCATTGCATGTTGTCCGAGACTGCCAAACAAATTTTTGATCTGAAAATTAACTTTTAAAATATTTTTCTTTATTGATAACACATGGCACCATAAGTGTGAGAAAGTAGAATTTCATCACAAAATGTAGGATGGGGGTTATTAATGTGACAAACCCTTGTTGTTTCAAGTGAATTTTATTAGCTTTGCTCCAAATCACAAGTTTTGGTCATTAATTTGTAAGATCAGAGGGAAAAGAATAAACTGAAACACATGCAGTGGGTTTAGATCTACCCACCCTGTTAAACCCTGCCATCATGTGCACTTGAATAGTAAAACGTTTCTTTATTAGGAAAATTGTTATAATTGATTTTTCTACTGGAAATTATGATAATAATGTTTATGTTTAGCTTATTTAGAGGTAAGTTTTGTCTGAATGAAAGCTGAGCACTTTTAATTTCTCTAATGGACCAATTCTTCAGTGGCATGAGGTGTATTGAAAAGAAGCAAGTGAGTACAAGTGTGATTGACATGCCACCATGGAACATAGAAAAAAAATACAATCACAGGTTATAGGCAGGAAATTACAGTATAATCAAACACCTATTACCTAAAAAGCTCATTTATCAATTTTTAGCATTTTTTTTCTATTGTGGAAGTACTTTGTCAGGATACATTCACCTTTAGTTATTCACCAATGGTTTTGTTGGCAACTTTATTGTGGGAGCACCATTTAAGTAAGCCAGCATTGCTGTGTATGAGGGGGATGACATGGAAATGGCCAAGCATTATTCAGGATTTGAACTCAAGCCCACTACATGGCAGCTCATGATGCTAACCACTATACAATGTGTGTGAGTCAATTTCTAACACAAGCATGAAGAAATAAATCGTATTTTAAAATCATAGATGACCATTCGTTAAAGAGAGTTAGGGAGAGAGAGAGAGAGAGAAAACTGTAAGAGAAATAGAAATATTATTAAGGAGAATAGAATCACTTACAATTGAAGATTGGATGAATGCTTTAAACTATTATAACAACTTACTTAAGAGCTATACGATATTTGCTTCCTAACTTCTGTAATTCACCAACAACACAATCCGTGACATATGGTATACCTGAAATCATAGAAAAATATCAATATATAAAACACATATTTATATAGTTGTTATTTAAAAATGAAACAAATTTTTCTAAAGTAGCTTTAACCAATATTAGTCAATTCAAAAATTCGAAATCACAATCTTTTTTCAAACAGAATCCATTGAAATTCATTACTTTTGTAAATAAGAAATTGTTAGAGAGTAATATACTTTTATTTATAATGAAAAAATATTTTACTAAAACTTATTAAATCATAAACAATATCATCTTAACAATGTAAATAAAAGTTCTGAACTTGTTTCGACTACAAAACAGCTCATTAGCTCATTCATTCCTCTTTTTCCCATGCTTACTTTGGTCTCTAAAACTTTCTAAATATATACAGTCGAACCTCCATATATCGAAGTAGCAAATTGCTAGAAAAAAATTCGATATATAGAATTGATCTTAGTTTTATCATAATTCTCCTAAAACATTAAAATTAAAGCTAATTTTTGTATATGGAACTCCATTTCTAATTTATATGCGAATCACATTAAATGAAAGTTAATAATTAAAATATGAATTAATATAAAAGATTTATTGAGTACTACATATCTTAAAAAAAAAAAAAAACCCAATAATCCAGACAGTGGTTACAATGATCACAGTTACATTCTTAAAAAAAAAAAAAAACTATGAATATCTTGCTGAACAGCCAGCTTTGCAGAAAGTTCATCAAAGACATGTTCGTATTTATTCAGTCCACAAAAAACTTCATCATGGACATTTTCCGCAAATTGAAGTCCACGACGTATTCTTTCAAACGCCTCTCGCATTTCTTTTTTCAATGGCTTGGAAATGTTTTCAGATTCATTTATTTCCTCTGGTTCTTTGGTTTCTTTATCAGTTTCATGAAACGAAGTCAGTATGTCTATGTCTGTAGGATAATCAGCAACAATTAACTTATCATCGACTGTCAGGAATTCATTAAGAATATCGTCTGTAATGTCACCTTGGGAGTGCAAATTTTCCCAAGACTGTTTGATGTGCGGGAACACGCCTTGTTCTTCGATTTCCAGTAATACAGCGAACCCAGCTTTTGCGAAAGTTTTTTATTATAGATTTAGAAACTTCATTTTCCCACACTTGGCTAATTCTGCCACGTATATCCTCATATTAATCACCTTATGTAAAGTTTTTCATTTTCAAATGTCCAGATAAGTCGTCGGTGAATGCAATTTCGATAATGAAGTTTCAGGTTTTTTATTACACCCTGGTCCATTGGTTGCAATATTGAAGTGGTATTTGGGGGAAGAAAAAGCAAATTAACATTTGATAATTTTGAAGACACATTAGGATGGGCCGGGAAATTGTTTACAATCAAAGCAATTATGCTATTTTGATCACTCATTTTTCTATCCAATATTAAAATCCACGCTTCAAAAATCTCACTTGTCATCCATGACTTTCGTTTCGAACAATAGTCCACCTCTAAAGACGTTACATTTTTGAATACTCTAGGCTTATTACTTTTACCTACTACCAATAATCGAAGTTTTTCTTTGCCACTCATGTTAGCGCCTACCAGTACAGTTATTCTATCCTTACTGTTCTTGCCTCCATGACAATCATCGTCTTTCAAAGTTAGAGTTCTGTCGGGTAAACACTTATAAAAGAGACCCATTTCATCAGCATTAAAAATATCATCAGGCTCATAATCTTTTAGAAATTTTCAAAGTCATTGCTTCTCTAGTCATCACAGACTGCTTCAGATACACTTCTACTTTCTCCAGAAATAACCTTTTCCTTGATGTCATGACTTTTCGTAAATTTGTCCAGCCACCCAGAACTTGCTTGAAATTGATTATTTCTAAAGTGTTTAGCATACTTCAATGCTTTCTCTTTTATGGTAGAACAAGAGATCGGCAAGTTTTGGTCTCGAATGCTCTTTATCCATTTCAAAATGGCCTTGTCCACTGTATTGTAACTGCATGTTTTCGAACGCTTTCTGTTAGATTCAATACTTTCATAAGATTTCATTATGGCATTCCGATTTTTTTTATAACAGTCGACACTGTGCTTGCAGGAATACCAAATTTAGCAGAAATGTCTTTTTTGCGCATTTCACTGTCTACAGTCTTCAGCAATTCAACTTTAGCCACAACACTAAGGGATTTTCTTTTTGACTTAGTAATTGTGAGAAAAAGTAGAAGTTCAAAACGTATTTGCAAAACACTACTTTAATTTGAAGAATTTTCACTGAAACTAAGCAGATGTAGGAGTGAGGAACAACCATCAGACAAAAGGGATAGCTAGAAACTGGATCTACTACAGGATATGTCACAACCAAAATTCGAAAACGAGTTGAGGGAATTTAGGAATTCCAGAACCGAACAAAAACCTGTTATCCACCCCTCAACACCAGCTGACTTGTGGGGTTCGTAGTGACCTTCACTGAACTTCCTTTTCTCCCTCACCTTCATTTTTCGTGAGGTAAACGGTTTAAAGTGGAATAAAATCTCCCAATATGTCTTGAAACAAAATTTTGATATATAGATTTTTTCGATATATAGAAACAGTTTTTCTATGTAATGAACATGGAGATTTGCTAAGAGTTCAATATATAGAAAATTTCGATATTGGGAAGTTCGATATATGGAGGTTTGACTGTATATATATATATATATATATATATATATATATATATATATATATATTCTGAAACCCTTAAATGCATGAATACTCAACAGTTTATGTGACTGATGTCACTTTCAGGCTAATTTAAAATTAGGTAAGAACCTCTTTTAGTACTGGCATAAAACACCTGAATAACTAAAATATTGTAAGTTTATTTGCTTTATTAAACAAACAAAAATTTAAAATTTTTGACTTAGTTTATACATTAAATACACTGAAGAGACTATCAAGGTTAAGTCTATAAATCATCGGAAAAATTAAACATATGAAGAAAAATGAATAAGGAAAAGAATGAAGACATAGTGAGGAAAAATAAGAACATTCACCTATAATTTGTATAATGAAAGGCTGAAAATAAAAAGCAGTTAATTTTTAAGGGTATAAACTTGTTGTTGTTTAAGCAGTATTTGTAAACAGAAACAAGCCAATTTTCTTTTTTTGTCTCTAATATATTTCAGAGTTTGAAATAAGTGAAATCAAATGAGGAAAGACTCACTCAGAGGGTTGAGGAGGGGGCTGATACCAAGAAGCATCATGTAATTTTTAAAACTTCTTAATTTTCTAGATGATTTCTTTGTTACAACCACTAATGCTTTACCTTCATTTCCTTAAATCATTCTTCACATAAAAAAAGTTTTTTCAATGGGAAATTTCAATGTGCATCAAGTTCTGTGGCATTTGGAACAGATGTGTCAGCCACACCCTCCCTTGGCGACAAAATTTTTTTGGCACCAACTAGTCGCCAAAATATGTCTATGCGGACATTTTACACTTAAAATAACAGATATACACAAAATATCAATAACAACCTGTTAGGTAAAACAGTTTTTTTCACAGTCCTCTCCTATTTACTCAGCAAGCCGTCGAACGATAACGCCTCGTTAATTGCGTTATAACAACGACTGACGTCAGAGCTAGCAAGAGCAGGTGGAATGACGTCACTACCTTTTAATCAGTAGTGATGGTCGTAACCGTGCCGGTGATGCATAATTTGCATATTCCGGCAGCTCACCGCTGACACCAGAGGGCGCAGAGGCGACGCATGGCTATATATAAGCCAGTAATACCAGGTATGGATATGTCAGAAGTAGGATGGTGTTAGTGCTATAGGCGCAAGATATGTGATATGTGCTGTATGGTGCGATATATACGAGACATAGAGGTGTGCATGCTGGTGCGTATCCTTGTTTTGTTGCATTACCTTAGCTAAGCAACAACGTGTTAACCAACTATGGCGGATAACGGTCATCGAGCATAAGTCAATTGGAAAGGCCACACGTCACCGGTAGCGGAGTTTAGCCAAGCCGTACATCGTTCCTTCACCGCTGACGGGAGCAACTGATGCTGGTCACCCAACCGACAGTCAACCCCAGTATGCCCGAAGCTCCGTTTTAAAAGCCGCCATTTGTCCAGCAAGCCCGACTTCGAGAAAACCAGTTTAACACTGATATCGACATTTTCCCTTTTTCCCGGATGAAACCGGTAAATTGTTTTTAAACTTTTCTCGCCTCTAGCTCAAGCTATATATATTTATAAGTGTATGATTTTAAGAAACAATCCATAATACTTAAGCTAAAGTATATTAAAATGCATAAACTTTTGGTTAATGTTTTGTAAATATATTTCCGTGTTTTTTCGTTGAATAAATGTGCAGTGTTTATATTTAACTATTGTCGTTTTTACTAAGTTCCAATTCACACACAAGTGCATGCTTCTAGGTGAAAGTTTTATCTGTTTCCCTTTTAATTTACTGGCGGGCTTCCATCTGCTATTTAGATCGACTCTGCAATCTTAAGCTATTGTGCAAAGCCATCGGCATCTTATGTTTTGTCGTGATGCACAGTTAGTTCTGGCCTTACCGGCCAACATCCTAACACAACCCAAAAATAAAAATAAATTAAAAACAAACTTACCAATGGCAATAATAAACTTCCAAAAACATGACAAATCCACAACAGCTACTTTAAAACATACACGAATATATCTAAAAACGGCTGTATTAAACTTCAAAACCTTAACAGAAATGCTCAACCACTACTTTAAAACATACGCAAAAATATCTAAAAACAGCTGTATTAAACTTCAAAACCTAAACAGAAATGCTCAACCACTTCTCTAAAACATATGCAAAAATATGTAAAAACGGCTGTATTAAACTTCAAAACCTAAACAGAAATGCTCAACTACTTCTTTAAAACATACGCAAATATATCTAAAAACGGCTGTATTAAAATTCAAAACCTAAATAGAAATGCTCAACTGCTACTTTAAAACATACACAAAAATATCTAAAAACAACTGTATTAAAAATATATATCTAAAAACGGCTGCATAAATACGAAAACTAAAACCTAAAAATTAATGAGAAATTTGTTAGGTGGGGGGGCTCCAACCCCCCGCTAAAAAAAGTCAGTATAATACAACTAGTCAGTCCAACTAATAATAACTAATTTAAATAAACATAAAAAACACCTTGGTTAAATATATATTTCTTCATTAAACATATATTACAGCACAAATTCAAACGATCTATTTCCATTATATTGCCTCTATTTTAGACACTAAAATCCCCTGATATTTCTAAATTACACTAAATACTGCACAGATAATAAATAAATTGAAATATACAACCAGATTATTGTATCCAAGCTGCATCCTAGCTGAAACTTAGCCGAATTCAAACATAGAACGAAAAATTCAAAAACCATTGCTACAACAAAATATTACTACACTAAAGAATGTAAAAAAAACCATTCACGACCTATAAATGACACAAAACTATAAAAGACACACCCGAATATAAAAGACACCGACTATAAAAGACACACCCGAATCTGGCAACAACAAAATCCTAAAAGCAACAAAAACACAAATTGGCAACACCAAAGTAAAAAGCCGGCTGCCTGGTTGTAGCATAAGTCTCACAAATTTTCACTTCAATTCAATTCAATTCAATACCAAAGTAAAATATACATCTAATACTATCCAAAATACGTCATTAATATTTCAGAACAACATAGCCGCCATATTATATCACGTAAACAAACACACACAACTAGTCGTTCAAACTGGATTGCTACAAAATAACAAAATCTTGCCAAAATCGCAAGGCTGCCACACCAAACACAAAATCGCCAACTTGGCATCGAGGTGCGTCTAACACATCTGTACCATATAGGGAAATATATATATATATATTAATATTATCAGTTTATAGAAACAAAACAGATTAGCCTTAATCAATGTTACTAATTTATCTTTACTGTCATAAAAATATAAGTGTAGACCATTCTTTTCTTGTAAAGTAATTTTGGGTTTTCAGTAGAAAGCATTATTAAAAAAAAAAAAAAAAAAAAAAAAATCCAGCAAATACTTTCTTTGTCTATTAGTTTTATGTTCCAGTTACTTACTGTTTACTAAACATTTCAAGTAATTTGTTGCAGCAAAATCTTTCTTCAGGTTAAGTTAATAGGAAAACTTACTGGTAAATTAAATATATAATGCCCTACAATATAAAATCTGGTGCCGATGTGAACGCTAAATCTTGAATATCTCACTGTTTGTACACATAATACTACTAGAATAATCTGTCAATAACATAAAAAAATTGTTAAGAAATGTCTTGTTTTGACACACAGAGGAAATTTTTTGGTCTACCATAAACAACTGAAAGGCTTTAGAAAAAGTAAATATAGTTTGCCTTCTAGGTTCAATTTTTAGTTTGAGATCTGAGTGAAATTCTAGCACGAGCAAGGGCTTTCAAATATCAGCCCTAAGAAAAATTATTTATTTACATTCAAAAGATTCTTTCAAATTTTTTGTTATGTATTTTCCTTATAAAAGCAGTATAAAAACCATACAGTGGGGACATTGCATTTCATTAGGAGCTTCTGATATAGCTTCAGATTAACCGGTAACTCTTATCCAAAAATTTGTTTTTAATAATGTTAAAGCCTTTTGTTACATAAGTCGATCTCTGTATTATAGGTGTCATAAATTTTTATCAAGAAAGGTTTGCTTTATACATATATTACTAACAATGTGCCAGAATAAACATTTATTTCACCAGACATTTGAATGCATTATAAAAGCCAAGAACTTTATTATAGGCAACTGCAAAAGAACTATTTCAGAAATACTAGACAATATACAGAATATGTTCATTTATATTTTAACTAACAAACTTGCAGAAAGAAAATGTTTAAATGTAAATTCTTTTTAACAGTAAAATGATGCTTTTTTTTAAACCGGTAACTTTAATATAAGTATAAAAAAATAATAAAACTAGTATGCTTTGCAAATTTATATAAAAACAAAATGCATCAGAAAGTTTTTTTTCTTTTTTAAAGAGAGCTCACAAGCAAAAGAATGGAAAACAGTATATTTCACTAGTATATGCTAGTACTCAAATTCATATTATGTTAAAGCTGAAAGCACAAAACTGTAGTGAATAACAGTCTAATTACAGTGTTAAGTAATAAGAGCAGAGGATTCTAAACAAGCACTAAGAATGCTTTTGGTAAAATATTAAAAGCAATAACCATATTTCATTATATGTATGTATATATATATATATATATATATATATATATATATATATATATATATATAAATATATATACACACAAAATTCTAGCCATGCAGTCAAACATTAGTCAGTAAGTAACAGAGAGAGATCAACTTTTTGCATATCAACAGAGAAAATTAGAATAATACTGCCAAATACATGTTTTCCCCCCAGGTCAGAATGTAATAGTTACTGTAATAAAGATAGCAAATTTTTATAATGCTACAAAGTCTGTAATTAACAGTAAAATTTGAACAAAACTGTGGAATGATAGGTTTAAAATGCTAAGGTCATTTTTCTGGACAGAATGATACTCTGATGTTGAGAGATTTTTGTATTTTTGAAATATTTTTTTTTTTTTGGCTGCCTATATAATGGTAGTTATACATTAAAAAATCTCTCTTTAATACATTATGGTTAACAGTTTGATTTATCAGCCTGTATAAATACAAAAGTAATATACTCACATTTTCCATACAGGCAATCCATCATAGAGGTAATTACATCAAGCTTGTTTTTAATAGAGAAGTTGACAAAATTTGTATCAACTATGATATGGTATGGAGGTCCCAAAGCAGTATTATATTTGAAGAAAAGAGCTGATGAATATTGAGGTCTGAAATTTCAAAACAAAAAAATTAATTCATTATAATACAATTAATACATTACAAATTTATTCCAGAACATTTAAAAAAATTAATAATAATTTCACACATTTTAACATTTTTTTTTTAGCCATAGGAAACCACATTATCTAAAAATACACCTTGAGATTATCTTGACCTGAAAATCTGAGAGTCAGATTGACACCACTTCTATAAGGGCAAAATGGTTTTTAAAAAAATTTTTGTTAATTTAATAGACAAATGAGAGTTCATTTCTCTCCCCCTAAATTATTTTAAATTTTGTTAAAAATCCGTATAACACGTAAAATGTTAATATGAAACATGTATTTAAAAACTTATTTAAAAATCAAACATTTATTTAAAAAATTCCTTCAAACTTAGGAAAGGACACTTTAAAAATCTTAAGACATCTCAGTTGTTTATTAACAAATGCTGTGTGTTCATTAGAGTACCCAAAGATGTCTTGTTTATTTTTCCACAAGTCTCACAGACATTTAAAAGGGTGACAGTCTTAACACATTCTCCCTTCCTAACACAGCCTATAGTTTACAAGAAAAAAAAAGACTTTTTTTTTCCATATTTGTAAGAAATGTTTATTGTGAGATCCATTACTATCTCTGTTCATAAGAAAGTAAATACTGAAATACCCTTCATAGACACAGCAACCATATATGTGTTCCCTGTATATTCTTTTCATCACATCTAGTTACACCCAAGATCTTCATTCAATATATTTTTTAGACCAATACATATAGGTTAATGATAATAGTAATAATTTTTTTAAAAATGATGCATACATAGCACAATTAATTTTAGTACCTAACTTTTATTTAAAGTATTTTGTAAATGATTAAATTTATCTGAAAAGTTCTAAATTTTAAATTACTGTAATTTCAGGGAGAAAGGGTAGGAAAGAAAAAATTAACAGAAAATCTGCTTTGGTGAGAATTCAAAATCTCATCACTATATTATCGAACTAAGACTAATTTAGAATTTTTACTTCCATGCCTAGCCATATAAGAAAATAATTTAAATATAAAATACTAAAAAATAACATTAAAATATTTCATATAAATACCATCCAGAAATATATGCTATATACTAAATACTAATATTTTAAATATATGCCACACTTATATTTTATTTAAAAATTGGTTCACATAAGAAAATTCAGTAACATTTTTAAAATTTAGTAATTGACAATTTATCTGCACTGATTGATTTTAAGTATCTTTCATTTATTTTTTACTCAATTGTCAAACAATATTATTGCTTTTGTTTTTATTACTTTTATTTAGAAATATTCTATTTTAGAACCTCATATTTATTTTTATCTCATCAAATATTAAGTGATTGATTATGCATCATTCCAAATAATTAAAAGCTTTTAAATAAGCTCTTATAATTAGGAATTACTTGTACAATAAATTTAATATGTTATAATTTATGAATAGAAGAAAAGTGATCAGTGGTTTGTGCAAGCATATGAGAACAGTTTTTCCCCAGCAAATGTCACAGTTCCCCCCGAGAGGTTAGTAACAGGTTGGTAAAATGGGAAAGTTCCGCATATAATACTAACATACAACTTACATTTCTCTTACTGTAGGTTCATCCTTCTTCTTTTTCTTACGTTTGATCACGCGTTCTGATTTCTTTCTGTAATGATGGATAAATACATAAAAATTAGTTTAAAATTAATTTGTAATTTGAAATATCTGAAATTTAAACAAAAATTATATCATAAAACATTCAGAATGAGATTTAACTAGAAACGACAAAACTTAAAAATACAGCGCACAAATCAGTACTCACATCCTGCTATCCGATAAACTTATGACTTTCTTTGAAGCAGCAAATTTTGGCTTGAAACTTTTGCCCTGAAATTGAACGATATAAGGTAATTAAGATAATACGGAGAAATGTTACACACGATTTGGATTAAAAAAAAAAATACAAGGAAGAATCATAAAAAAATTTAGACCAATCTCAGTTAATTTAATTCAGTTATGTCAGTAACATAATTTGTAAGCAGATTTCATACTGTTAATGATGTACAAAATGTCACTAAAGCAGTTTTATGCACTAAACATTCTACTGCAAACTTTAAAAAGTGAGTTCATCTAAGTTGTTTACAAATACAAAAACTTAAAACGATTATTTGAGCATAACATTACCATGTTAACGTTTAGTAGTTGCACGCGACAGTTCGCAAAACAAATATGTGCAGTGCATGTTTCCCTGAGAGTTGAGATGTTCAAAATAGAAAGAAGCTAATAGTTAAAATCACCATCAAATATATGGATATAAAAAATTATTCTGGAGGCATATAAATGAAATGCAATGATATTTTATAAGTACTGAAAAAATAATAATTTTTTTGCAAAGTTCAAAGCTTTTTAAAACTTTTGTAATTTCTTGAAAAAAAACGAAATTTTCACGAAACATCGATAAGATATTCGATTACTGAGGTTTTAATGTTTAGCATAATTCATGATAGTTCAGTTTAAATAAACAATAATATTGAATTCCCTAAATGTTGCTTGACGTGGGCTGTAAATATTTACTCAAATAGTGTGATAAAATAAACTTAAATGGTAGCCATAGAAAGTTTTCTGTAAGATATTCAAATTAATGGATTTAATTTCGAATTTTTTTTTGTGATATATTTAATTATGTGTGTGAACATACATTATACTGGATTAAATCACATTCTATATTTAAAAAATAAAGAAAGAAAGAAAGAAAAAAATAACGCAATATGTATTCATGACTTAAAAATTGAAAATTTGATATTATTCTGATAAAAGACTGTATCAAATACAGATATTCCTTATATCTATGTTTGTGTTTCCCATGTATGTGATAATATTAAGTTTTAATTGAATTAACTGACTTCTGAGGAATCTTTATGTAATGTTTTCAAATATTTCATTAAGAGAACTAAATGCATTTGTAGTTAATATTCGTACAAGTACATCGTATATCGGGCATATGTGTAATGCGTTCTGATTCTCATATCATCCTACAGTATTGTTAATTAAATGTGTTAAACCCTTGTCTCCTATCATATTAATTGAGATTAGTTGTAGAACCTTCTGAGTTAGGATCTACTTTGTTACTGTTTTAGATCGTAAATAATAATGTAAATGTAAGGTCACAAATTTAGTTTTTTTTTATCACAAATAACCACATCTCTAAAGTTATCTTTTAAGCCAGAACTTCATTGCTGGTACTAGTAATGAACTGATTTACACCATAGGATAAGTAAACTGCAAGGAAGATGAATATCTAATGTATTTAAAGAAATGTACAACAGTACAAAATCATTTTCAGAATTTATTTTAACAATCAGATAAATGAGTAAAGATAATTAAAACTATGTGTCAAATAATTAAGTCTTGTGTCACTGGGCGATAACTAATATGGATAAATGATAAATAAACTGATTTCTACATATATATGTATATGATTCGAAAATTTTTATTGATTTCTTTTTTACATTAGTTGGAATCTTATTTAATATTCACATGTAGTTGAAATGAGTTAATAATACAGTAATTGCACATATGTGAATTTTGAAGTTTTAAAGTTATTAATGATTTTATTTTTGGGTCTTATTTTATCTTCTCTCGAGGTATTACCAAACATATGCCTCATACAATTTTATTTAGATAAAAAAAAAATAATCCTACATTGAGAGATGAGTTAAGAGATCATTCCCTTTGAGCCAGTGTCATACAAATAAGTCCTGGAAGACAAGTTATCATCAGTAAAACTGTTGCTCATGAAGCAGGCTTGGTCAAAAGGTCTTCAAAATCCATAGGCACCCCTGAGAGTATATTACCAATAGAGATATATCAAAATAATGAGTCTATAGAAAATGCTTATGTAGAGAATATTTCAAAATACAGATCTGGTGTTTTTATGATATACTCTAAAATTTTATTTAATGGAAATAAATATTCTAGTGCAAATTATTTTGGAAATCTGATGCAAAAGTCATTCCTGTTTCTGAAGAGATTTATTGTGAATAATTTACCAGAAAACAAGAACATATTTAAAATTAAAAAAAGACCCATACAATGATTATAAATATTTTACATCTATTGGTATCTCTTTTTGTAGATGTGCTGTTAATGATTTATCACAGTAACAATATTTGTATTAGTGAGTATATATATATATTCTCCCATAACGTGCCCTGGGCAAGAATTTGCATTTGGGCCCCCCCCCATCCTAGTGGGTCCTGGACAGGTGCCCCTGTTGCACTTGCTTAGTTACGGCACTGTATATATATATATATATATATATATATATTTATTTATTCAGTACCGTAACGTGCCCTCGGCAAGAATTTGCATTTGGGCCCTCTATCCAAGTGGGCCCTGGGTGAGTGCCCTGTTGCACCTGCCTAGTTACGGCTCTATATATACATACACACACACACACACATATATATATATATATAAATTTTTTCAAGTATTTATACTGCTAAAAATTAAGATTTTGTGTGTCTTAAACTTTATATAAGATTTTGAAATATCCTGCTCTTAACTTTTAAAAGATGGCATAATTTCTGTCAAGTATGTAATTTGCTCTTTTATTTTTACTGATATAGATATTTTCAGTTGTATCGGTAGAGTGAAAGGACATTAAATTTACTTCTATTTTTTTTATGTATCACTTTTTAGAACAATTTATATAGTATGCAAGTTAATGAAAATTTAATTTATATATATATGATTGATTGATATGTATATGATTTATATATATATTTATGATGGATAATCTGCATATTAATATTTAATATGGATGAATATTCTGAAATAAATTAATTTAATCATATTTGCTCACAATATGTGTTTATTTTGAATTCTGTGAATTTCAAAATATACTCTAAAATTTCATTTATTGGAAATAAAATTTATAATTACATATCTACTTTAGAACACATCAGAAGTAGAGAAGTAGAAAAGAAGAGCTCTATCATGGTTGTTGTAGTCTTTTGTAAATAAAAAGTGAGTAAAGTTTAAAAGAATCAGTTCAAAAAGTTTAGTTTTTTATTAATTATTTATACAACATACGTGTAAAAAGAATCACATTTTGTGGAAAGTATTTTTGTAAAGGCTATATTTTTTATTAAATATTTTATAATTGATTTAAAATGCATCGCATCATCATGTCATAGTTATGCTATATATATCGTCAGTGTTCTGTAAAAAGGGCGAATACCCATAGAGATTTACATACATATTTGCCCTTTTTACAGAACTATATGTATATAAGAAAACATAGTAATAAAACTTTTATATTAATTTTTATATAATTTTTTTTATATTTTACCAAATGCATTTGCTTATAATGAAATTAGTCCTATATCAGCTTATAATGAAATTTTATTCCCATATCAGGAAGGAATACATACTTTGTTCAGTGCAGTACTATCTATCAATTATTTAAATAAAATAATATATATTTTAAGGGTTAAGATATCTTATGTTTTTGATAAATTTTATTTATTTCTGAAAAGAATTTAACTCTTACTTTTTAAAAAAGTTACGACATTGTAGTATAATATAAATTATATTGAAGAACCATATAAAATGTAATTTCTCATTTAAACTATCTACAGAGTTGTCAAAATAATGTATGAGTACTCTAATGATATCAAAATAATGTATGAGTAGATTTTTGTTACTTTATTTTTTTCATTATTTTTATGAAATTCTACAACTAATAAAATATCATGAAATCATAAAAATAAAAAGTTATAGGTAAAATATTGCCGTGAAGAAAAATACTAAATTGTGATATCCTTGAAAATTACATAATTATTAATTATATTGATCCATTTCTCTGTCTATCTATATATATACACATATATTTATACAGTGGAATCTCGATCTATCGTTTTTGAAGGGACCGACTGAAATGAACGATAAACGGGGGAAAATGATAGATGTGGGAACATAACAAAGCAATATGATCGTTGGAACTGGATGAAATGAACGACAGATGCGGGAAAACGATGTTTCGGGAAACGATTGATCGAGATTCCACTGTACATCTACAGTGCTGTAACTAGGCGGGGGCAACAGGGGAACCTGCCCAAAATGCTGTATTTGTTTTATTATTTTCCCAAACCTATTTAATTAAGGGGCCCTAATGCAAATTCTTGCCCAGGGCTCATGAATAGCTAGTTATGGCACTGTATGTATATATATATATATATATATATATATATATATATATACTTCTCTTAATTGATTATTTAACTTCATTTTTGTTATTTTATTGGAGTCGTTATTCTGTTTAGATTTCTCAGTAACTGTAAAAATAAATCATCTTGATGAATGACTGTAAATATATAAAAATATGTGCTACATTTATTTTTTTTGGAAATTTTTTTTTCAGTAAAATAGAAAACTGGAGGCGTGTGCAATCGTTGTCAAGATGATCAATTTACTAAAGATTAATTTAGCCTGACTTCATCATGATGCAGGCTTTGTGGAAGAAAGCTGTTATATTTTTAGTTATTATTATTGCCATTTTACAGGTAATCATTGATAGGTTTTTTTTAAAATTAATTTTAAAGGATACTATATCTAATTTAGTTATAAGTAATTTTATAGATTGTGTATATTTTGGTTTATGCTAAATTTGTCAAAACTTATTAGATCTGGGGACAAAAGGAAAAAAAAATTGCTTATGGGTTGATAATGCATCTCATCTTTGTTATTTAATCATATATAAATTTATTTATATATATACTTATACACACATAAGACATGAAATGAAGGCAGATGGTAGTATTTACTCTGCAAGTATTTATATTTAACACCAATTTAATCTTATTTTGTACTTATTATTTTTTTTAAAGAAAAAAATAAATTTCCAATTAAATATCTATTAAACTAAAACCATTGTTTTCTAGAACAATGGTGAAATGAAATAGGTTTACATTAAAATGAAGGAAATTACTTCCTAAGTGAATAATGCTGCTAGACAATTAGACAATGTTACTGATGTGTTGTATTTGGGATTGCTTACAGTCTTCAGATGTATTTATCATCATAGTCTCTAAAGGTCAGATAATTTTGAAATACACCAATGTTTATTGGTATCGTTGGCATTCTTACCAAGAAACTGTACTAGTAGATTTTTCCTAATTTTTGCATTCATCTTGTTAATTTTAGTTTTATCTAATTATTTATCCCTTCCTATACTGTAGTATAATTTTATATATATACAGTGGAATCTCGATCGATCGTTTTCGGATCCATCGTTTTTCCATATGTGTCGTTCATTTTATACAGTTCCAATGATCATATTGCTTTGTTATGTGTCCGCATCTATCGTTTTCCTGCATTTTTCGTTCATTTCAATCGGTCCCTTGAAAACGATAGATCGAGATTCCACTGTATATATATATATATATATATATATATATATATCGGTGACATTCAATATTTAATAGTCCAATATTTCTAATAGTAAAAAGACCTAATAATTTTTATTTTAAATTTTGAGAAATTATCTTTTATCAAGTGATTGAAATAATTTTCTTGAAAATAGAAACTAATTAAATATAACTTCTAAATTTATTTTCTGAGTTTAATACTGTCTTACAATTAAAAAAAATCCTCCTGCAGTTTCATAGAAAGGAAGTCAATATTACTCATAGATTTTGTTCAGGCCAAGGGTATGATCTGTGAGTTCTTATTGAGATATTTATGGGGCTAGATGCATAGTTCAGGGTATTTTTGTTTGTTTGTTTGTTTTGGTTTCAGTTTAAATAGTAATTTTTAATTTTTTTTGTATATTCTGATAAGAATAAACAAACAGATACTGAATCTGATAAGAATCAACATCAACTAGCAGTAGCTGATTTTATGCTTTCCATTTATGATAAAGCAGGGCTATAAAACTGACCAGCAATTCTTTAAAAAAGAGTTTGTTAGCCAAATAGGATGCTTAAGAACAGTGCTGATGCTAAAAAAGCTTTTTAAAGAATTGGATTTTGTCAAAAGCAGTCATATGGCAGATGATCTTGTGTTCTTGGGTATTAAGTTATACTTCTCTTTTTCCCCTCATTTCTTCGCTCGCATTAGTATGTTAAAATGAATCAGATGTATTTAAAATTCTGAAATTTGTGAATATATTGTATTAGATCTTACATCTGTAAAGATTTATCATATGATTCTACCATTTTTATTCTATAATCTCCCTCCCCCTATTAAAGCTGCTTAGTATTTAGTAGCAATTATATTAAAACTGTATTTACCTCTTTCTTTGATTTTGAATGCAGCCCAAGTACTTACTGTTCAAAAACTGATTTATTGTCTCCAATTTCATGCATCTTTAATTTATCATTGAAAATTTTTTTAAAGAAGACTTGTACAAGTTTTTTAATTTTTCAAACACTTAATTGTGATCAGTGATCACTGGTTCCTTTTGTTAATGGAAGTGTTCATAAAATTTCAAGGCCTCAAAAGGACTATATCAATATTACTAAATTATATTCTGAATTTCAGGATGTAAGACTTTATAAATGTGTGCTTGTGTGTATGTAATTTTTTTTCTTGTGCTCACAAGTGAAACTGAAGGGGAAGAAAAAAATTAGCTTAGCTAATAAAACTTTATTTCTCAGACATGCTTGGCTCATGAACATTTAATTTAAAGATTTCTTGAAAGTGATCTTATTTTTATTTATCAGTGTTTATGCAGTTTTAAAATAGCTATTTCTTTCTAAAGTAATAATATAGGTGAATTCCCATAAAAAGGAAATGCTTTAACTCTAATGCAAAAGTAAGGTCACGATGTAGGAAAAGTTTTTTAATTAGACATTTGATAGAATGTTACTAATGGCTGTTTTTCTTTATCTATCTCTCTCCCCCCCCCCCCCCAAATAAAAAAAAAAATAAAAGAACTCTTTGCAGTTACAGTTTAAAGCAATCTCGAAATTAAGAGTATTTATTCAAAATAAGAAGTTAAGAATAATTATTCAAAGTTTCTTCCACAATCCTTTTTCCTAATAAAATAGTCTTTCATTAAAAGCTATTCTTAATTAATTTCTGAAAAACAGAAAAATAATATTGTCTCAGTGTAATTATTTCAAATACTTTAAAGGTAATGAATGGTCATAAATTTTTAAAAATCTTTTTTATATAATTTTATTGCATTACTGAAATTATTGATATTATTATGATGAAGATTATTGGTTCTACTGAGTTTTACAATTTTTTATATTTTTTTATAAAAGTTTTATCTTTAACTTGTTACTACTTTATGTACACATACACTTAAAAAATTATGCTATTTAAATGTGTTTTTAGGTTATTCATATGACACTTTTAAGTCGTTTGGAAGCCCGCAAAAATCAGCGACATCAAAGGGAAGTCAATGGACTTGGTTGGGAAACCAAGGTACGTGATTACAGAGAAACAGAAATCCAAAAAGACAGAGCCAGTATGATGAAATCTATTCATCAGAGTAGTGTTTTAGACTCTTCTGGAGAATTTCACATCATAAGTTACCTCATGAAAGGTGAATTAATAAAAAATCGCTATCATGTTAAACAAGATCTTACTTTAGCCACTCAGACAACCATTAATGGGCTTCATAATTTAGATATTCTAGCTGCATCTTGGCAAGGACCTATCTCTGTTGCTGTTTTTAGTTTAACTGAAGATGTACCTTTGGCAGTAGAAACTATTCTCCATCTTAGAAGGTGCTACCAGAGTATCCATTATAATACAAGCTTTCATTTAGTATATCCTTTAAATGGTCCCACAAATAATGCAATGCCCTCTTCTTACCCTAATGTTGATTCATGTGACTTTTTAACAAATAATTTACAGAAGGTTAGTTTTGGAAAAAACTATGCATTAGGTGTTGCATACCCCAATAATTTATTGAGAAATGTTGCTAGGAGAAGTGCCCTTACTGAGTTTGTTTTTATGATTGATATTGACATGGTGCCAAGTGAGAACCTACATAATGACTTCCTTCAGTTTGCCAGGGAGAAAAAACTTTTTACTGACTCAAACAAAGATGATAAAACTGTCTATGTTGTGCCAGCATTTGAAGTTAAGGAAGATGCTACAATACCAAGAAGTAAAGCTGCATTGCTTCAACAGGTTGAAGCTATGGAAGCAAGACCATTTTACTTTGAACTATGTTGGAAGTGCCAAAAGCATACTGATTATGAAGCGTGGCAACGGGAACCTCCCTCAAAGAAACTAGATGTTTTATTTGAAGTTCTATGGCGAGATCCCTGGGAACCATTTTATATTGGTAGGAACAATGTACCACTTTATGATGAAAGATTTCGTCAATATGGATTTAATAGAATCAGCCAAGTAAGTATTTCTTATTGTTTAAACCTAGTTGTGTAGAAATGAAAATTTTAGTTTTATATTATTGTGATTTTGGGCTCTGTTCCAAAATTTAGAACCATAAGGCGCTTCCCTGTATTGTGTATAATTTGGGAGTCATTGTTTGTTAAAACTTCATTTGCTTCTGTACTTACATATTAGTATAAACTTAACACATTTCTTTTAATCATAGTCTGTTACAACGGTGATTCCAGGGGGGGGGGGGGTTAGTAGGGGCAATTTCCCCTCCCCCCCCAAAAAAAAAGCCCAGTATATTTTTTTTCCATAGCTTAAAATTATATAATCGTAGACCTAATATTAAATGAGTTGTTCTATCACTACAAGTGAAATATTATTTTTATGCAAACAAACTACTTTTAGTGTTTGTTTTTGTAAATATTACAAACTCCCTTCTTTTTTTCTTAATATTTGGTTTTTTGGTTTTTCCTTATTTGCTATTATTTCTGTTATTTCCTTAAAACTCAATGTTAAATAAAACACTACCTATTTGTTTTGGAAGCCCATGTCATAATCAAAATGAAAACATTAATAAATTATTACCGAGAAAGATTTAATCTAAATTTAATTGTTGTTTATTTCTTATATATATATATAACCCCAGGAGCCAATATTGCCCCCCCTCCCCCAATCTCTTGACTGGAGCCACCCCTGGTCTATTATGGAATGCATTGGAACATGATGCATTCATAGGCATTTTATTCCTCTAATTATTGTGTTCGACTTTCAAATATGTTTTTAGGGGAGATTTAAAATAAACTTTATTTTCATTATTTTTACATGTACTTATCAAATTACCCTCATTATAAAACCCAATACAAGCAATTTCTGACTTAAAGTAAATGTTCATCTAGATATTGATATTGGAGTTTATCTTGTTTTAATTTAGTTCTGATAAAATAAAAAAGTAAATTTGATTTTACAGATAGTTTTTCAGTGTTTTTCTTCTCCCTTTTAGACTTTTATAAATGATGTATTTCCTCTCCTTTTTTTAATGAGAGTGAATAGTGTTGAAATGTGTTTATTTATATATATAATGATTGATCGAGGTTGCACTGTATATATATTATATCAACATGAAAAATGGCTTGAAAAGAATGTTGTTTATGATTTGTTGAAATTGAATTACTGGGGAAGAGTGACTTTTCATTATTTTTACTATATGATTGCTGCAACTTTGGATGAAATCTGGGTCTGCATAGTTAAGAACTGATGTATAATTGTGTTAACCAAAAAAGTGCTTTCTTGGGTTTCACATTTAATATAGCTTTATAGTGATGCATGGTAAATATTAACAGTATACACTTGCCTATGAATCAGCTGTAGTTTGATGAACTGGAAAATATACCAAGTTAGTATCTTGGTAATATGTTGTAGTGTGTATAGGCAAGTTGCATTTATGTGAATAGTGAAACGTGTATATTGTGGTGAACATGTTTTTGCATCTATTTCTCATTGTGATGTATATGCTTGGGTACTCTGTTATTATCACCATCTCTCTTGTACAGAATTTTCCCCCCCTTGTTGCTCTACAGTTACAAATTTTCTATGGCTAATCTTGAATTGCATGGTTAAAAGCTTATTATTAGTAGGTGTAGGCAGTTAGTACAACTGTTTTCTTGGTTTCAGGGTTTTCAGTTGCTGCTATTAAATTATAATTGAAAAGGAAGATTTTTTTTATGTAGTACCTATGAATTCTATCAAGATATCCATATATGCATTTATTTATAGTTCTTACCTTTTGTTGAAATTAATTAAGAATATTTTGTATTGATTTATTTTGAATTTGTAATTGTATCTTTTACTTTTCATTTATGCATTAAAAATTTTTTTTCTTTTGCCTTTTTGAAACATGTACATTGATCAACAATAATTATATTTGATTTAGGTATGTGAATTACATGTTGCTGGTTTCAAGTTTTCTGTCCTCAATAATGCTTTTATTGTACATCGTGGCCTTAAGACCGCCAATTCATTTCATAAGGACAAAGATGTTGATCAAGAAAGAAATCGTGTTTTATTTCGACAATTTAAAGTGGAGTTGAAAGAGAAGTATCCAGATTCATCTCGGAAATGTTACTAATATATATATTTCCAGTATAGCAAACATCAGTATATGTATTTAATTATAACATGAAAAGTTATACTGTACATTATAATTTATGGATTCTGTTATAAAAAATGATCAAAATACTATTTCAATAGAAAAATATACTGCCTGCACAAAATATACTGCATTAACAGCATAAAACTTTATAATATTTAAAAATATTGTATTATTATTATTTTTTTTTATTTGTCAAATATTTTCTTGCAAAATCTTGCATCAAACCAGGTGATAACAGGCCCTGTATAATTGAATGCATTGTACCCCCAAATATTTAATGGGTACTTTATGGAATGATGGGATGTAGGTCTACTATAATATTTTAAATTGAAATAGAAAGAAAAAAAGTTATTTTACTATCTATTATTAACTTTCTCATCTCTAAAATATTAATAGTCATGATCTTCACAGATGGCAATACTTCCACATGGTAGATTTGCCCTTGCATAGTAGTTGTAAATTAAATAAATTTCTTTGCTGTGTTTATTTAAAAATAATCTTGCAATTTGAATTGAAACCATTTTAATTGATAGCCTGTCAGTTAATCCTAATTTTATTAATATCAACTTTAATAAAAAATTGAAACAGTTACTAGCGGATCAGTTTGGTATAATATACACTTGTAATATAATTAAACTGGTTATATCTGCTTTATAACTGCTTTATTCTTGTCTGATAAGCAATAGATTTCCAGTTTCTCTTCAACTCAAAAGTTACCCTGAAAGCTAATGAACTTTTATGGAAATTAAAAAATGATGCTGATTTGTCTTACATGGAATAATTTATTTTATATATTTTTGATGTCTTCTATAGCAATGTCTTAACTTATTTTTCTGTGTAGTAGTTTTTGTTTTCTACCAGAAGACATGAAAATTTGAAGAAAAACTAAAAATTGTTGTTTTCCCATCATTTTCTTTTAATTTTTGTGTAAAATAGCTATAATTTACCTGGTTTTATCAATAAATAAATATGTTTGAATGAAAAAAATTTCCATTTAGTGAATTAAAAGAAAAACTTTTTGATATATTAATTTTAACTGAGCACTTCAGTTTAAAAAGCTAATCCTTAAGTGATTAGTAAATCATTAATATCCTGACTTCAATTACTGATATTTTTATTTGATCAATATTTGATATGAACATAAATTTTTTGTCTAATCAGTTATTTGTATGAAACAAATGTCTGTTTAACGGTCATTGAATTCCATTGTATCTTCCATTGTATACCATTGTATACTGAGGTTTTTTTTAACAAGAATTATAAAATTTTAAACACTTCAGCTATTTCACCAGTCATCATATGATTTTAATTATTTTATTGGTAATTGTGTTTTTACCTATAAGTATATTTAATCATTCAATTTGATGCAGGTTTCAGTAAGATTTAGTCATATTTTAAAATATTTAGCAGCAAAATATTATTGATTAGCATTCAGAATTTCAAAACTAAATAAATTGCTTATGAATCTAGGGAGAAAGTGGAAGTTTCTAGTGATAATTTTACTAATTTTTTCTACACAAATGTAATTATCGTAAAGTTATTTTTAAAAATAACTTTCTGTTTTCTGTATTTTAATATGATACAAAAATTTAGCTGTGTGTATGGAAAGAAAGAATTATATTGCCTCTTTATCCATCCTTAAACTTAAAGTAAAGATTAATAATTAGGTTATTCATCTTATCATGAATAAATTGAAATTTAAAAAAGTTTTGTCATTAAATTTATTGGTGAAAACAGATTAAGCATTTTCTGTTCACTCAGTTGTGAAAGTGTGAAACACAATGAATGCATTTTAAATTTTTTCTTCCATTTCATTTTCATATTAAATTCATTTGCATATACATTTTGTTTCTAATTTTAGTAGTTTATTGTCAAGTAATATTTGTAATTAATATTAAGTGTATTTTCTACTCTGAATAATTTTCAGGCTTCAGTTTTTTCTTTTTTCTTGGATGCAGTTCCTTTTAAATATATTCAGATAGTATCCCAGATTGCTTTGTTTGTTTGAATATTAATTTTTATCTTAGTAGAGATACTGAGGTTTTTTTTAACGAGAACTTTACCAAAAGAAGTGTATGTGTGAAGGGAGGGGATGTAAGTTCTTTCAAATTGTATCGAAACCTACAACAACAGCAAAAAATGTTTAAAATAGTTAAATTACTGTATAATAATGTCACATTGAGTGGAGCACAATATCCATCACAGAGGAGCACTAAAAATTTTGTACTGAAATATCCTCGAGGATTTGTCTTTAGAGTTTCCTTAGTGTTATTTTCTCCTGCTGGTTGGAAACTGCTTTTGTTTTACCACTATTTCAGAAAAACAGGTAAACAGTTTGTGTAATTTTATAGCTGATTAATGTGCTTTTCAACAGTTCTTTGACATTCCCACTTTTATTCTTTTTATTTTATTATATTTCTTTTATAATTTTGTTATGTTCTGAACAAGTACATTTTTTTCCCCTGATGACTTTCACAGAGCTTCTAAAACTTTTTATTTAAGTTATACTCAACATACACTGCAATTTTATTTGTTTTGTTTAATGAATCTATTTTTTTCCTATGTACCCAAAATAGGCAGCTGTGTGTGTATATATATATTTTAATTGCAAGTTGAATCTGTTCCTCTTTTAAACTTCATTTTCAAAATTTAATAAATGTGTTCAGTGAATTCATTATTTCATTCTAACTTTGATATTATTGCTCATAGCATTTAATACTCATTTTTTTTGTGTGATTTACATTAATATGCACTTAAATTTAGTTTACTAGATATGGTATTTCTTCATTAAACAGCTAGTAAATTTTCTCTTGTTTCCATTTGTATTATCCTATTGACTGAACTGTAATAATTAAATTTTTATTTTTAATGTATTTTAGTACAGTTTTTTACTCTATTGGGGATTTGCTGTTATTTATAGTTTTGTTTATCGTTAGTATAGTATCTACATTTTGTTTGCTACTGATAGAATTATTTGAATTTAGAACGACAAGAAATAGGTGTATTTCTCTTTTTTAAATTATATATTTGTATACATCCTAAAAATTTAGAAATCAGGTTATTTTAACTGAATACATGTATTTAACTTTAAAAATTATTCTCTCATTCAAACATATAAATAAAAGTGGCAATTTTTGCTAACAATTGAACTCAGTACATATATTCAGTTTGGGTATTTATACAGATGACCAGTTCAAAATTTGAACTGTCACTGATAATTTTCTATGTAGAAGAGGTTTGTTCCTTTAAAAATAACCATTCAAACATTCTTGTGTTTTGAAGATGGCAATTTTATATCTGGGTTTCCGAAGTAACAAAAGCACAATGCTTTTGGTGAGATAAGGGGAGATTAACTAAAAATGGTGCTTTGTCTGTGAATAGAATTACCAGCTTTCTTTGCAGTGAAACACTGGAGAAAATTTTCTTGGAGAAGGAGAGATAGGGACTCATATTAATTTTACTGAGTATGATTCAAAAGTGATAGGGGTAATAAAAAGAAAAATTCACATATATCAGTTTATATATATATATATATATATATATATATATATATATATCTGTGTGCTAGAGGTAAAAGGCACCACGCCCATTTTTTGTCCATGTCCTATCATTGTATCATTTACTATGTCCTATCATTGTATTGAGGTAAAGAGCACTGAATGGATTTCCTTGAGCTCTCCAGTAAAATTTAATAATTGTGACTCTGTGCTTTTTACCTCTGGCACTCATATATATATATATATATATATATGAGACTACTCTGTAATACAACACAAATAAAACATAAATTTATAATAAAATAAATAATAAAATTGATAATGTAATTTAAATACAATTTCAAACAATCTTGTCTAATTATTTCTGAAAAATTTAAGTTCATTAAGTACTAAAAGTTATTCATCAGATGAATGTATAGCTGAAATGCAGGAAGAATGGTTGCCTTCAGAAATTTCAGTTTGGGAACTTATTTACTCTCCAGATGTGTTAGGGGATTAACAGGTCAGTGGGGAGAATCACAATTAGCAAGTTTACATATTTCCAAATAGTGAACATTCATGTATCTATATTTGATTGAAATTTCAAAGTGACATTAATAGTTTCTTACTTTTGAAATAATGGCTTACTTTTGGAATTTTAAATTCTTATCTTATTGAAGGTAAATTCTTCAGCATCATTGTGAATGTCTGATATTTCCAAATTCTTAATCATTTCCTCTTATTGCGTGATTTGCTTTACCAGTTAATATCAAACTTTTAGAACATTTAAGGGAGTTAATTTTTTGTAGAACAGATAGCTTTTTTTCTAGTTTTCCTAATTTAATCGAGAAACATTTAATTGGGTTATTTCAAAGAGTTTTTATTGTTTAAATGTTATACAAAAAAATTTATAACTTCTCTGTGGTAAGTGTATGGAATATCAACTATTTTTGCATGTATGTAACTGTGTGTTAATTGTCATTTGTCTTTTCTTGTTCCTAATATGTTTCTCCTTCTCAGGTAACCAGTTTTTACTGCTAATTTTACATTTTTATGTAGTATTAATGATGACTTGTTTAATGCTGAAAAATGTCACGATGCTGTACCTAAATGTTTGCATTTATGTGTATTTTTTTCTACACTTTTAATGTTAGGCATTGTCTTTAGTTTTCAGTGCATATTTTCTTCTTCTCTTACCTGTAGAGTATATTACATGCTCAATTTATTTAAGTCAGTGTTCTGAGAAATGTGAATGAATATGTGATAGAGATGTCAGAAAATGAGGTTGAACTGACTGGTTTATATAAACATTTTTTTAATTATAAACACATGTCACCAGCCCTTCACTGATTGCTGCTGTTTTCTGTTTCTTAGTTTTTAAATTTGTATATTTATGAATTTATCTAGTGTATATTCATACTATGATCATTTGTCAGCACCTGTTGGAAAATATGTATGTCTTGTTTCTAAGAGTTGATCCATTTTATAACCAAAGAATTTTTTTTGTTTTTTTGTATAGAAATATTTATATTGTGCAATATTGTTAATAAATGTTAGCGTTTGTGTATTTTTTTTAAAAATATAATTCTGTGTTAAAATTTTTAATGCAGTATTTGTTTGTAATGTTCTCACTTTTAACTGATGAAAATTATCTTTCTGTGTGCCATTAAATAATACAGTTATGTGATTGACCTGTTTATTGTATAAACCTGTATTCAACTATATGATTTACTGTATCTAGTTTTTATTTAAATCTTTTCGAAGTTATTTTATGAACAGTGAGATGAATCTCTTTGGTGCATTTATATATGTATCAAAATAAGTATTTATGCTTAAATTTAGCTATTACTTCAAGAGCTCTTTTTGATTCTAAGGAAATACTTCCTAAAAGAATGGGTGTCTTCGAGGTAGTTTAATTCTGTGGATTCTCTTTGATTATGTGGTGTTTTTGTGGACTATCGAAAAGCAGTTATGCTTGATAACTAAGCACTAGTATAAATTGATTTCTGACTCAGTTTTAATTAGTTCTTTTTAGTTTAATTCTTTTTAAAATCTGAGTATTAATCCAGATTTAAAAAAAAATCATAATTTCTAACCCAAGTTATGAATCTAATAGTGATACTAATGAATTAAGTCACAGTATTTCTTAAAGAATATAGTAGGGAAGAGCTTGTTAATAATAGCACACCTATTATTTGGGGTTTTAGTGAAAACTTTTTTTGCTATGTAAATTTGTTAAAACCTCTGACAATCTAAACTATCTTTGAAAGTTTATTAACATGATTAAATTAGTATATTAATACTTTCTTTTATATCTGATTATTTCTTTTATATTTGATTGTCTTGAGGCAGGTGTTTTGGAAAGATAAAATTTATAATTATGTACTCAATTTTTCATTTAAAAAAAAAAAATCAGCATAATAGATAAAATTTAAAATTTCTGTGTTCATTATCTTTTCTTTTGTCTATAAATATTTTTACTGTGATTAAAAGAAAATAATCTTTTTAATTTCTATTACATATTATGGCTTTGGGTTTTAACAAGTTTTTGTGAAACTGATAGAAAGTTTTAAATATTTATATATTGATTTCAAAAATGTCTTTTTCTAATATATATATATTTAATTTTTCTGTAATTCAGAGGCATATGTCGTAATTTTTGCAAATGTATTTTAAGTATTCAACGTATGAAATCCTAGTGAAAATCAGCTAATTCAATTCAGGCATAATCTGATTGGTAATAAAATTATACATCTTATGATTATTGAGTCCAGTAATTGTTCTGGATTGCGAATGACCTTATGAAATATAATTGTATTGTATGTGCAATATGTTATTGTAAATGGAGCTCCTATCTTGAAGCTTTTATTTATGTTTTAGAAACCAAAGGCAACGTTAGTTTTTAATATTGAGGTGTTTTAAAAATTCTATATTTTTAATGTGTTAGTGTATTAAAATTTTTTATATTATTTCTAACAAGTTAAAAGTTTTTTACGTGTAAGAGACCATTTTATTTGGTATTTTGTTATACGTATATTAGAAGCTATAAAAAACAGTTTATTTTTTGGAGGTATTAATTTTTTTATATTATATATCATTACTAAGGTGTACTACTTAAAAATCTTATTAAATTAAATTCTTATATAAGTACTCATTTTGATTGAAATTTACACACTTACCAACTAATATATATATTCTAAATTCATGATATATTTATATATAAATTCACAATATATATATTCTATATTCTAAATTCATGTCTGTGTTTTGGATTATCTAATAATTTTCTGTGTTGCTTTTGAAAATTCTTCCTTAGTAGCATAAGGAATAATGAGATCTCAGTTGTTAAATAAATGGAACTGAGAACAAATTTTGCAATATCTAATTCATAGAAAGTTCTGGATTATATAAATAATCTAATTGAAAGTCTGTGGAAAACTGTTTTGTTGTTTAAAATTTCATGACAATGCTAAAATATCATATTAGGTTCTGAATCTTTGTAAGCAATAAGAAATGTAACCTACTTTTAAATTAGTATTTTTAATGGATTGTGTTTATTCAACAATTATAAAACAAAAAGTTAAATAGTGCAATATTATCCCAAGTTTAAGCTTTTGTTCTACTCTAAAGTGTTTTAAGTTAAAAGTTATTTTTTGGTATGAATTTTAAAAAGTGGATATTTGTCAATGTCTTTAATTTCTATTCTTTTATTTAAATACCATTAAATAAAGTGTTTTTTATTTAATTTAAATCTCTATCTATTGTTTTATATTACTTTAAGCTTTTGTGTGTACAAATTTCTGCAGATAAAACTTAAGTATGTAATTCAGTTTAGCTCAATATACTTAATTTATTTTGCATGTTTATAACTGCATTGTATATATAACAAAACTGATCTAGTCGCAGTGATTCAAATTTAAAGTGCAAATAGATGCTTATTTTGCTCAGTGAATTGTGTTCTTTTACTTATTTGAGGAATATTAATTTGCTTTAATAAAAATTGCTTAAATGTTTTCAACGTTTTATGTATTCTTTTTTTAGATTTAATGTTTTATACAAATTGATACCATATCTTACTCTATCATTCACATAAACTTGTACGTTAACAGAATTTTGAGATGTTAGTACATTTTTTGGTTCATGGCAGTTAAGAAAAACAAAAATTTTAAATTGTATATATATTTTCCTATTTTCTCAAAAAACTGTCTAGATTCTATCAGGACGTTTACACTTAATGAAACTGGTCCAATTAACTGATAATAATTCTTTTTTACATAGGTGATATCTAAGTAATAAGCTGAAATTTTAATGTCCCCGAATAGGGAGTTGATGAATTTAAATTTTTAAGTTCTATCAGTGAGAAAATCGTAAAAAAATCCAACATTTTCTGTCTTTTAATCGGTCCGTGGTTTGATCTTTTCGGAAACTAAGGAGAGTAACGAAATAGTTTTTATTCTTTAAAAAAGTCATGTTCGTTTGACAGCAAGGTGTCGTAGGAGGAGGAGTGTATGTAGGTAAGCTTACAACTCATGGAAAATCACCAGAAATTTCGCGAACATTTTCTGTAAACATTGGAGTATAAGGACCTATTCACATAGCAGTCCGTTAGCGTAAGCGTAAAAGGTCAACGGAGTGTTCACGGATGCTGATAGGTGAGTCAACGGATGACGTCATAGAGCTCAGCTATATGATTGGTTAAAATTGAACGCTTACGCTAACAGGCCCTAACTCATGCTTGTCTAAAGTGCGGCCCAAACGCAAATTATGAAAATATTTAAATTTGCACATTTTTATTAAAAAAAATAAATGTTTGCAATCTTTATATAAATGTTTGCAATATAATAAATGTTTGCAATATTATAAAGCTTTTTTAGTAGACTTAACAGAACATTTAATTGATTTAAATTTGAGACTTCAAGGAAAAAATCAATTTATTAATTATATGTTCCAAACAATAACAGCGTTTAAAGAAAGTTGCAATTTTGGCACAATAAAATAAAAGTAAAAGATTTGACACATTTCAGTACTTTGGCTGCACATAAACCTATGAGTTGCACAAAATATGCAAAATATGCTGCATTAATTTTTGATTTAATTCAAGAGTTTGAAAGGAGATTTCAAGATTTTTGAAAAAATGAAGAGTATTTCAACACATTTTCTACCCCATTTTCTCTAGAAATAAATAAATAACATTCAAATCTTCAAATGGAATGCATTGAACTGCAAAGTGACATTCAACTGAAAGAAAAATTTGGGAATGTTTCTTTACTGGAGTTTTATAAAGATTACCTACTCCGCGATAAATATCCTAATTTTCACAATCATGCTTTATTAATGTCTTCAGCTTTTGGCAGTACCTATATTTGTGAACAATTATTTTCAAGAATGAAGCATACAAAAAAACAAAAATAGGACAAAGATCACTGACAAACATCTTGAAAATGCATTAAGAATTGCAACCTCGTCTATTGAACCCGATATCGATTTGCTTGTTCAACAAAAGCAAATTCATCCATCTCATTAATTTGAATTTTTTTCCATCTTTATGAAATTCAAACTAAATGAAACGAAACTTTTACAAATTTAAAATAAACATGTACCTATACATATCTAATTAAAATTAAAAAAAATTATAATAAAAAGAAGTTAATTTATTTTAATAAAACTACATAGAGTTAATTTTTATTTCAATTTGTTAAAAAAATATTGTATGTGTGGCCCAGCAATTTTTTTTTTTTTTTTTTTTTTTTGCAGTTTGGCCCTCAAACGTTTAGACACCCATGTCCTAACTTATATATGAGCCGCTCACTTGCCAAATCGATTAACTCCTTAAAATAAAATGTGGAGGAAAGTGATAAAATAATATACATTGTTTTTTATTATTCTTTTTAAAATATAAATTCAAATACACATTGTAGAATGTATTATTGCAGATGTAGTTTTATCTAACGACATATGAGATGTATAGGATAGAATATCCTTGGAGTAATCACTATTATTACAATTTTTACGTGACTAAGGGAGTAAATCGATTTACCAAGTGAACTCAGTCTTCAAAATATTGCTTTGTTATGGTCCCGCATTTATCGTTCAGTTCAGTCGGTCTCTTGGAAAACGATAGATCGAGATTCCACTGTATATAGATACATATATGCATAACTCATACATACATATATACATACTACAGAAGAGGTAAGCAACGATAAGTAATCCTACGTTAATAACCCGCGGTAGTTTCGTTAGAAGAGAGTACGTGAATAATTTTTATTTAAAAAAAATTTTTTTTGATGAAACAACACTAAACGATTTACCGTTATCATCAAGTACTTGCTTTAGCGTCTGAATTGCGTTATCGCAACGATTTACACTGGTGAAATAAATTAAGAGAATTTGCATATTTTATCGAATTTCATGAAAAGAACTGAATTGAATGTAAAACCACTGCTTCTAGACAAAAATGCAAATCTTGTACGTCAAATACGTAAGCGTGCACGTGTGTGAAGGCGCAGCCAGTAGAGAAACAGGCTTTATCAGCGCGCGTAAGTTAAGACGCATTTCGTTCGCTAGCACACCTCGGCGAATTTCTTGGTGTTATTGTCGTGTTGCTACATCCAGCTTTAGTTGGTTGGGCGTGTATCGTAAATTATTTTGGTTAGTACAAAATTATTTATTTTTAAAACAAATTTATTTGGGTGCGTTGTGTTTATTAATTATTTTGTTGAATACAACCCAAAGCTCTGGATGTCAAAATTTAGCAAACGAACAAAAGCTAATAAACTATTCTCAATTTTAGATCATGTAATTGAACACCAAAAACTTTTAATTTAGACAAACTAATAGATTTTAACATAACAAAATTTAGTTTATTTACATACTTAATATTTACAAGTATAAAAAAGAATCTTTCATTTTCAAAAATTAGGCACAATATCTTTATCTCTCACAAACCTTATTTACTACTACTTTGCAAAGGTTAGGGAGCCTCCCGAGCACAAAACAAACTTATCTATTAGTTCAACACTAAGACACTTTCTCACTTAAAACTCATCCCTTACGAAAAATCTAATTTACTTAGCTCAAACTGGAACCGAACAAATCAAATTTAGATTTAACACTCACCCCAAATTCTTTTCATTTAACCAGTTTGCTATTTTGGCCTTCTCGCCTCGCCGAGGGTTCGGGGTCACACTGCTCCACTGGGCAGGGAGCTGTCTCTACTTCTTTCAAGATGAGGGATCAATTTCTCTTAGTTGATATCGCAGTCGGTCTCTCCTTCACGTGTAAATTCACTATTTCGCTCGAGATGGGGATCTCTTCTCGTCGTGGAACGGGGTGCTGTGCTCTCCTCGTCGTGCATCTTCATTATTTCATTCGCGATGGGGATCGCTTCTCGGCTGTGGCACGGGAGCTGGGTCTCTTCGTCTCTGCTGCAATTCGAGTGCGGACCTCTCTATTTTACGTAGTCAACGCAGTCGTTTTCTATAAGTTATCGTATGAAATCTGGGGAGCTCTTCTCTCTACCCACAGTCGCCGGAACGGGTTTAGGTGGAACCCTCATGTCCACTTAAAGTATAACTTTTTAAGTCGTGTTGGAGATGGGGATCTACAGCTTCCCCGATCAAGACTCTCTCTCTGTTTTTTCTTCCAAGATCTCTTCTATATATTTTATTTTAATCCCCTTTCACACCCATGACTCCACCTTCTCATCTTCATCAGCCATTCCGAACACCGTAATCTTTTCATTCGCTATTCTCCCTTCACACTTTTTCATTGGCTTCTGAACTCAAAAACATCATGCCGTCACTGCCTGCCCTTTTGGACCACCCAAGGTTTGCACGTGGCCACTTTCCAATCCGTACTACCATAAATTTAACATAAAAGGCTTTTGTAACATAACGTGACCTTTCGGCTCCGTCATCTAATCTGTGTCTCCATCTCAGACCTTCCCATCTTCAAAGCTCATAAAGCTGTCTCGCACGGGCTACGTCCTAAATAACTCCACTCTATTCTATAATTACTGTCGGCGTTAAGTTTGATTTCGACCTTTTATCGCAAACATGTAATAAAGCTAGCTTACTACAGTTAAAAGCGCTTTACTACAGTTAATTTGCAGCAATCGGTTAATTTCAAATTGTAACAGTAAAAATGAGTAACCACCAACGTTTAGATGATGGAATGAGGTGGCGAATTGTGGGGAGGCTAGAAGCAGGCCAATCTCAAGTCCAAATTTCTAAAGAGTTCAATTTAACGCCCAGCGTCGTGTGTAACTTATGGAAACAGTTCTAGGATACCGGATCCATCGAGAGAAAGCTTGGGCAAGGTCGTCCAAGAGCCGCGACGGCCAGAGACGATCGCCATTTGTCGATTATAGCGAGGCGTAACAGGAGTGCTACAGCTTCTCAGCTCTCTCGTGACTTGTATGCAGCCACAGGAACCCGTGTATCAAGGGTGACTGTTTCCAAAAGACTTCATGAGAGAGGGTTGTTTGCAAGAAGACCTGCTGTTTGCGTCCCGCTCACTTCTACGAACAGGAGAATCCGTTTATTATGATGCAGAGAGCATAGAGATTGGAGTATGGATCAATAGGCGACCGTTCTCTTCACTGATGAATCCCGGTTCAGCCTAAACACCGATTCTCGCCGTATATGAAGAAAACCAGGGACCCGCTACCTACCCTCCAATGTCCGCGAAATCGACCATTAGGGCGGAGGAGGTTTAATGGTCTGGGCAGGCATCATGTTGAATGGCCGCACATCTCTCCATGTCTTTGAAAGAGGTACTGTGACTGGTGTAAGGTATAGGGTTGAAGTCTTGGAGCCCTATGTTCGCCTTTTTAGGGGTGCAGTTGGCCCTGAGTTCATTTTAATGGATGATGACGCGAAGCCACATAGAGCTCTTCTGGTCGATGAATTTCTAGAGAGTGAGGATATTCGCCCGATGGATTGGCCAGCCAGATCTCCAGACCTTAACCCTATAGAGCATGTCTGGGACGCTCTGGGGAGGGCAATTGCAACTCGCAACCCCCCTCCGAGAAGCATCCAGGGAATGAAAACAGCGTTGCTGAACGAGTGGGACCAATTGCCACAGGAAATGATAAACTGCCTTATTTCAAGTATGAAATCACGCTGCGAGACCTGTATATCTGTAAGAGGGGACCATACCCCCTATTAACCCATCTATTAACCCATTTTTTTGTTTATTCTGCAACCGCTGTTTCATACCTTCCGACTCCAACGAGTGTTACGCACGATCACGAGTGTGCATTACAATTATTGAATGGTTATTTGTTTTGTATTGTATCAATGTATGTACATATCAAATTTCATTAAAATCGGTACAGTAGTTCTAGAGATAATCGACCAAGTCTGCAAATTCTCTTGATTTCTTACACCAGTGTACATTAGAGTATGGATTTAATTGGATTGGCTTCTGAAATAAATTAATTATAATTCCATGGCCAAAAATAATTTGTCATTTAGTGGTATTAGTCCTTATTAGGGAAATTTATTATGAATATAAAAAGTTAGGAGTCTGTCAAGTGCTTTGACACTAAAATTTTAAAAAATTCCAAAAGGTGAGTTAATCGATTTGGCTTGTGAATGGGCTCATAATGTGATTCTCTTTTTTGATTGCTTAATGTAATGGGTCGTCTACACGCTCCCAGACCACGAGACAAGTTTTGGTGTTATGCTATTTTACTGAACGCAGATTCATAAAGAAAGTGTTGTCGGTTTTCGCAAACTGGATTTTGTATTTTAGATCACTCATAGCTCACGTTCTCTAGCTCTGCATTTCTGAGAATTTTTAAAGGGTATGGAGATGAAAGGAAGGGGGCTAATTATTTTAGAATTACTGCTTCAAGTTGTAGTTGTAATTAATAAGGGCAGAATTCTACAGATTTTACCATATTTTTATTAACTTGCTTTCTTGTTTGTTTATGTGTGTGTTTGTCCAGTACAAATCTTGCAATCGATTTTTAACTAACTTTCCGACTAGCTAAACATTTGAAACTTTTAGGATACCTCAGAACATGATGACAATGCATTTTTTAATACTTTAAGCCATCTTTAAGCAGAATTAAATTAATTTTCAGTTATTTTCAGTTAATTTTGTTTTGTAGACTGGTGCAGCCATCTATTGGCCGGATCGGGAACGAAAAGTTAAATGCAAGTTAACTTCCAATTAACTTCAGTTTCTTTCAAGTTGGGATAATTTATTAAAATTTTTTTAAAAAAGTATTTATTAATACATAGAATTGTCAAGTTTATATGATTCAACAGAAAATTTAAAAACATGGTATATAAAAAGTTCTTTTTATCTTGTAATTATTTTATCCTTAAATTCTTTTATTATTTAAAAAATTATTTTTACTTAATTAGGGCCTATTTCTGATACTTTTAATACTTGCTGAGCACATATATTCTGATGCAAAAATTTACTACTGGAGGTAAAGTCTTACAGACCCTGGCACTCCGACAAGTTGATATACCTGACCTGACCTGACCTGACCTGACCATGTAACTCTGGCTTCGTAAAAAAACAACATATATTGAATCTTATTTTATTTAGACATTTACTAAACGGGGAGGCGTAAAAGGATAGGAATCCGGTAAAACCTATTATGAGATTAAAAAAGCAGACTTGACGATTGTACACTAGATAAGAGAAACTGTAAGAAAGTTCATGGAGTTGGGAGGCGCATGCAATTTGCTGAATTAGGAAAAATTTCTTAAACTCGGAGCACATATAAACTAGTTTTAAGGCTTGCTTTGGTGAAAACAATTGAGCGCTGCTAGTGAAATACTTTAAACCAAAGAATGATAAGAAAGAAAGAAAATAAGCCACCATATGCATGAGAACATATCTTAATTCATCGTATAAAAGATTAAGGGCCTGTTCACATAGGAGTCCGTTGCGTTGCGTTAAGGAAAAGATGACGTTGAGACGAAAATAAACCAATCATAGGCGTTAAAAACTTCATTGCTAATCGTTTGGAGGCATATGATTGGTTTATTTTCGTCTCAACGTCATCCTTCGCAACGGACTCCTATGTGAACAGGCCCTAATTCTTAAATCAGATGGAAAAAGTAACGATATTCAATTTGATATTCTCCTTGAACTCAAAATTGGACTCGAATTACTGCTTCATTTGATTTGGGGAATACTTTTTTGGCTGGTATTTGATGATCAGCTTTCAATATAAATTTGATTCGTATTATTTTAAGGGGAATTATACTTTATTTTAAAAAACAGGCATTCAGGGTATTCCATCAGAATAGTGTGCCCCTTGGTACGCTTCTTGGCACGACTGCGATACATACATACATACATACATACAAACATGCATGCATACATACATACACTCTTAGACCAAAGAAAGAAAGAAAAAAGACGCACCAAGAACGGGTAATGCAAATTGGACACAAATTGCTATGCATACAGGCTTCGATTGAAAATGCAAAACTTTAAAGTCTTGCGTCCAATGAATGAACATGTGACGCTGTAGCGCATTTTAACTGTGCACCTGGCAGGATATTTATGAGGAGAAATTTCGATTCCAGGTCAGAAATTCTTTGCAAATTTCATTCCGTGCACTCAGGTAGACAGTAACCATGACTCGCATGCAGGTACGCGAACAATATGCGCAGATGTCAGCATTTGAGACAGGACGTGTAGTTGAGCTCAAAGAAACCGGTTGGTCTAATCGGCTAATCGCTCGACATTTGGATAGGAGCGATTACACTATTAGACGATGTTGGCAGGAATGGATGAACCATGGCCGAACACAGCGTCAAGAAGAAGCGGTCGGCCTAGAGAAACAACAGAACGTTAGGACCGAGCAATCGTCAGAGCGGCACTTGCAGCTACAGATTCCTCATTATCATTGATCGTACGTACAACTGGTGCTTCAGTGACCACAAGGACCATCCATAGGCGGTTAAGAGAAAGGGGGCTGAGCTCACGACGCCCCTTGAGCCGACTACCATTGACCTCTGTACACCGACAAGCCCGTTTGCCGTGGTGTCGGGCACATTCGACCTGGAACGTCACTGACTGGAGTAGAATTATCTTCAGTGATGAGTCCTGCTTAGAACTGAGCCCCGATGACCAGCGAATACGTGTCTGTAGACGCCCCGGATAACGGTGGAATACCCCGGACAACGGTGGGTGCCATTTCATAGCAGGACTCCTTTGGTTGTCATCCGCGGCACCCTTACAGCACAGCGGTACGTCAACGATATTCTACGCCCCATTGTGTTGCCATTCATATCACGCCATCCTGGGCTTACATTTCAGCAAGATAATGCCCGCCCGCACACGGCGAGAGTTTCTACTGTCTTTCGTCTTCGTGCTTGCCCAACGCTACCTTGGACAACAAGGTCACCGGATGACTCCCCCATTGACCACTTTTGGAGCATTATGGGCAGGGCCCTCCAACCAGCTCGTGATTTTGACGATCTAACGCGCCAATTGGACAGAATTTGGCACGATATCTCTCAGGAGAACATCCGCCACCTCTATCAATCAATGCCAAGCTGAATAACTGCTTGCATAAGGGCCAGAAGAGGACCAACGCGTTATTGACTTTTTCACTTTGTGAAGCTCTTCCTCTTGAGTAAATCATCCAATTTTTCTCATATTGTAATCGCTTATGTTTCTGTACATGTACATCACATCTACTGATTTTCGTTCCATTCGAATAACTCCTTAGTGCGTCGTTTTGCTATTTTGTCTAAGGGCCTGTTCACATAGGAGTCCGTTGCGTTGCGTTAAGGAAAAGATGACGTTGAGACGAAAGTAAACCAATCATAGGCGTTAAAAATTTCATTGCTAATCGTTTGGAGGCATATGATTGGTTACTTTCGTCTCAACGTCATCTTTTCCTTAACGCAACGCACGGACTTCTATGTGAACAGGCCCTAAGAGTGTATATGCATACATATAACATACATACATATATACATACGTATATACATACATAGATACGTATATAGTACATACATACATACGTACATACATATTTCCACTCCATCGCCAGTTTGGCGGGGGCACCCTAGTCTGTTGAGAAACCGCATTCAGTTTCCATTTTAATACATATTTTAATCAGGATAATTTTGCATAATTTGATCACGTGAGTATCAAAATCATTTTCCATTGACTGATTCTTTAACGATTTATAGTTTAATTGATTTGCAAAATTTGCCCGGGAATGAAACTTCAATGTTTAATATTATGGGAAATACTTTAACCTCTTAATTTATCGGAGGAATTAAAATTATTTCAATAAAACTTTGTTGTAGGAAGCATATCTATGCATGTTCTGTCAAAAGACAACGAATACTGTTATCAGGAAAACCAAGTCTCTATAATTACTCTTACCAATCTTGAATTCCTTGAGAAAATCAGCTTAACTTTAATAATGTAGTGCGAAAGCTAATTAAGAGGATTTTTGAGAGCACTTAATCATTTATTTGACTACGCTTTAGTGTCCCTTGCGAATGTCGCTTTAAATGATGTTGACATTCCTGTGATTTATTAACTTTGACGACGTACGCAACGCAAATGTGTTTACTTACGAATTACTTTGCACATGATTGCAATTTAACTCAATTTATATTTCATTATTTAATACTCCTAATTAAGTTTTGAAAGCGAAGATTGAAAAGTTTTATGTAATACGTGCATTATATCATTTTGCAACTTTCACCGAATGAAGTAAATGAGATAACGAAATTCACCACAGAACGTTACGAAGGATCGTCTAGCATTTTAAAATTTAAAAACATTTCATTCGATTCAATCAAAATATTAATAAACAGTAATTTTGTGATCTTTTATGGTCAAAATTCTTAACATTTTTAATAAAATTAAAAAATCGTTTGCGCAGAGTTAAGATTTGGATTAAACCTTGATAAGTATTTGAATGCCATTTTTGCTAGAATATGTTTTAGACTAGAATATGACTAAAAATTTTACATTTATACAACTTATGAATAGAATTTTGAATATTTTAAATAACTGGGGAAAAATCCTATTATTAATATAATCTTTTATTTATAACTTTGATTTTACTTTTATTACATTTTAAAAAATATAATATTTGTTCCACAATTAACACGTTACTGGCTTTAGAGTTAATTATGCACGAATATCGACCAATCAAACGACGAACTGAGGGTAATTCGAAAAGTGCAGCATTATGTTGGCGAGAACGAAGTTCTTGGACACGAAACTTCATTTATATTCAATTTTCACTCAGAAAGGGCCAAAAAAGGAAGGTAAGAATTCAGAACTATGCAAATATAGAAATTTTATTTACCTTTTAACAAGTAGAGGTTGCGATACGATTTTCAGCTATACTAACCGTCGATTTGTTAAACATCTTGGAGGAGAAATGCAAATTTTCAAACAATGTTTTGAATAAGAAATAAATTTAAGAGGAATAATTTCTTGAATTACATTTTTGAAGTTCTTTGGGGACTTAAATCTTCCAATGTAGTTAATAATGTTCAAACATGAGCATAAAATCCATGACCAGAAAGCAATAAATTGCAATTTTTTATTCTAAGTTAGAATTATTTCTCAGTGTGTTAAAAAGAGATAAAATATTAAAAGCTGTATGTTAAGCCACAGCCTTATGCACTCCGACAAAAAAGAATAAAAGCTTTTCAATAACATGGTTGCATTTATTTTCGGCAATGTTCATAAAAATGTACTGTTGTTTAAAAACAGATTTTGTCACTGATTTGTTTTCGTTATAGAAGTATTTTCTGTACTTTATGAATACAAGAACTTTAAGTATTTCCCAGCAAATAGATTCAGAATACATGTAGTTTATCTTACTATTATACCGATGTGTTAGATTAAAGAATCTGGGTAAAATGCCTTAAAAGTTTTACTTGCAAGTTTTTAAGTTTTACCTTGAAAACTTTACAACTGTTTTTAACCTATTTCTTTTTAAAAAAGTGTATATTCAGTACTTTCTGAACTTATAACTGAACTTTCTTCGAATACTTAAAAGAAGTATTTGAAGAAAGATCGCGTCTTTTGTGTTTCTTTGATATTTGACTTTGCCTTTCAAATACTTATGCTTTAAACGAACCACGTCATTCTTTGTGACTTATGTTCTTAGCATACCACTAATTTTATTTTACATTAAATATTTCTGAGTATGAAGTTCGCAAGCATATATTTTTTAAGAACCTGTTAATAAAATGCAACTGAATTTGTAGATGTTTAGTAAATACAGTGCAATCTCTTTACCCCCGATACGCCCTACCTCTCTCCTTTGGTATAAACCTTTAGAATTAATTATATTGCTGTTTCATTTTAGCGATAAAACATGTACCAACAGCTGTGTATTATCATATTTAATGTCGCAGGTAGTTTCAAAATATGTTGTTTACTTCAAGATATAACGAGAATTTTCGAGAAAATAAAATTTTATTCCCGGGCAACAGGTAAAATATGCAATTAAATTAAATGGATTAAAAAACCCTGAATATAAAATGTAGTTCCTGATATCCTTAGAGTTAAAACTTGGACTATATATTTATTTATATGTATATATATATACTTGGATATATAACTGATTAAAATTGGTTTATTCGCCACAATTGTGATATTATTTGAAGTTCAACTTAAATCATGGTTCCTCTCAAATGGTAATTGCACGATCTACTGTGATTTAAACAAACTTAATTTTTTTCTTATTTATATAAATAGAAATAACTGTTCTCAAAGAATATATCATTGGAACAGTCAAGAGTTTTACAGCACTTATATACAAGCAACGGCAAATTCCGTTTTTACATCTTCGCCTTTGCGTCTGGGAATCAGGACAGTTTCATACGCTTAAAATAAGCTTCCTTACGTGCGATGCATTCATAAACTTCTATTTATTTCGTTATTGAAATTGAGATTTTATTTGACTAGTTATTATGCGATGATGTCGTCTTACTGAAATGTCTGACAACGGTGAATATAAATTTTTTTTTTTAAAATTCTGACGTCAACTTTAAATATTATGCGACTTTTAGTAGTGTCTTTCGTACTTCACGAAATTACCAAAAATAGCCCGCTGTACGTAGGTAAAATAAATACCCTGCAAAATACTCTGCTTGTAAAGTGTAAACGCTATTTTTCGATTAACATGCTAATTGTATCAATCATTAGCATTTCTTGCATTGTGGCGCATAAAGAACTATCTCGGTGGATGCACTGTTTTGCAAGATAAAGGATTGGTTCATCATTATCGTTAAAAATATTTTATTTAATGATAATGATGCACCGCGTAAAAGTATCGGTTTATTGCAGTAACTACAAGTATGTTTTGTCTATAAATTCGGGAAATTTCGATCTATGTAGAGAATTGGAGTATCCCTTCTTGCAACTGTCATTGGATGTACGTGCTAGATTTCTAGTAGATTTACCTTCCGTATGATTAGAAATGCGACAGGCTTCGGCTAGCGAAAAAATTATATCCTGCCCTATGTCTATATATTTTCTAATGAGTTATCCTTGGAGGTTCTATTGGTCTGGGATAGGGCCCTGTGGTGGTTGTAACCCTTTTGAGAGATTGGTGTAAACCTCTTTATATCACCCATACAGTACTTTTCCATTATATCCAAATAAAATCTGAATAATTCTGTACATAAGTTGCCATCGAAGATTTCCAATACCAGTACTAAATGGCCAGTATTCCTTTTAGTTTATTTTCTAATCTCAGATTAGCAAAAGTATACTTTTGTATAGTTTTTTTTTCACATGAAGGTAGACGTTGAAATGACGAGTGGAGTTTTTATGCTTTTAAAATTTTCCGCAGTGGATTTTTTTAAGGGCATTATATTACTGATGTCTGTCACTACAAAGTTAAAATTGTTTTTTAAAATATAAATTAAATTAAAAATGTCTTGGAAAACATACTGATTGCATTTAAAAATCTATTTTCGAATGCAGTAAAAAGAATTGGAAAATATGCATTTACTAGTCTGTGATTTAAAAAACACTGAATGCAAAATTCCCCGTAACTTAACTTAGAGATTGAAGATTTGCAAGGTCAACTGGTGTAGCACCTTTTAAAAAAAATAAAGTGAATCGAAAATTAAAGATGAAAACCTAAGAAACACACGAATCAGGGAAATCATCCTTGGAACTTGATGTAATTTAAAATTGGTTTAGTTCAGTTTAGATGTAAGATTCTTTAAAATAAATGTACTTGCAATTACATTCAAGTGATCTAAACATCCCGAAATATTTACTTTTTTTTTATATTCAAGTTAGAACGCCTAGAAATGTATGGTTAAGTAAGTTAAGTAACTTAAGGGGTAAATATTTAAACCACTCTCTAATCAGACGTTACGAAAAATAATTCAAAACTCAGAAACTTTGTGCGCTACACAATTGTTTCATATATAATATAAAACTTAGATTCATGAATTTTTTTTTTATTGGGGGATCTTCTCTTGAAAATTGTTTATTCCGTGCAACAGAAATGTTATTCAAACTTCAAAAGTAAACAGTTAACTCTTTCAATTTAAAGTGACTGGAGGAATGAAAATAAAATACAGAGTAGGGTGTCCGGGCTAAAGGTACCCAAAAGTTACGACTTATTTTACGGAACTACCCATTAGAATTTAAAAAAATTATTTAAATAGAAAAAAATCTCACCAAGTTTTAATATCAATCATAGATTTCAATCATAGTATCATAGATTTCGACGTGTGCATCTTTTGTAGTACGACTAACGTCTAAATGGTAATCCAGTTCTCTCCAAGTGTTTAATAGCATATCAGGAGTTATTAGACTTTTTTGCCTGGAGATTCATTAAGTCCGTTGTGTATAAACAAAAAAATTGAAACTGTGGATGAGTTGAAGAAGCGTATCATCCAAGCAATTCGTGTAATAACTCCTGATATGCTACGAAACACTCGGAGAGAACTGTATTACCAATTAGACGTTTGTCGTGCTACAAAAGGTGCACATATCGAAATCTATGATACTATGATCAAAATCTATGATTGATATTAAAACTTGGTAAGAACATCTTTCTATTTAAATAATTTTTAAAAAATTCTAAAGGGTAGTTCCGTAAAAATAAGCCATAACTTTTGGATACTTTTAGACCGGACACCCTGTATGTATGAACAAGTAAAAATAAAATCAAAGAGGTTATACATTATATAAAGTTTGAAGAAATTGAACTACCTCATGAGAATTTGCTGCTTAAGTTCAGAACCGGTCCCATAAAATGAGACACAGTAAAAATACGAAATTTTTAACGAATTGAAAAAAATATTAGTAGTTTAATATGATATTTGACGAAATTCATAAAAATACACAAATATGAGCGAATATTTAGACTATTATTTTGTATGAATTGCTAAATCTCAGAGCATAAAAAATAAATTGTGAATGCCTATATCCAAACGTTGTTGGAGCTCTAAGAATGCTGCTAACACTACCTGTGACTGTGGCACCAGCTGAGCGCCGTTTTTCTAAACTGAAAATTTTAGTGAATTATCTACGGATAACCATAACCCAAGAGCGGTTGAATGATCTGGAAATCATATCTACAAAAATTACGGTATCTGAAACTATTCATTATATACATGCAGTTGAGCAGTTTGCTTCCATAAAGGCTCGAAGAACGATCGAGTCATTATTTTTGTTTACATAAATTACATTCAAATTTATTTACTTTTTCTGCTTTTTTTTAGTTCTGTAATTTAAAAAAATTATGGTTTTTTTAATAAAATAAAACATTTAAAAATAAATACATATTTTTCCTAAAATGTTCGTTATTCGATTAATTAGACTATTTCTGACAGAGGTATACTCACTACTTAGAGTCTGTCTGAAAATTTGAAAAGGCAACGTTTTTAAAACTTGCCTCAGTCGTCAGAATGCATCGGCCCGGCTCGGCTTAAATCATGATCCTTCTCGCATTACTCTAAATCAATGATTCTCAACCACTGGTCCAGCGGACCGGCACCGGTCCAAGGAAAAATTTGACCGGTCCTCAGACAATTTTACGCATTAAAAAAATTCTTATTAAAATAATAATAATAATAAAATTTTGTACGACATTTTTTACATTTATGCCATAATTTTAGGATCTAGAATCCATAATTTTGTCTTTGAAGGTTGGCAGCACTGGAGTGTGCTCGCATTTGTCAGTTGTTACGCCTCGCATTTTTTTCTTTTAATCTGGAGGGCTCATAGCAGAGAAAGAGTTGCAATAATAATATGACGGTAATAAAAAATAAATTTAGAAATCGGCTTTCGGTTGTTTCACCGCTCCGACTTAGCTTGACTAATTTAGATCCCCCGATTGAAAAGTTAATTGAAGAAGAGCAGCAGCCATATTCTCATTAACATTATATATGTCAAATAAACAAAAATTATAGATATTTAATTTTATAGTAATCAAAGAGAACTGATTTTTTTGTTTTGTTTCTATAGCAGTGATTTTGTGATTTTTAAAAAAAATTTCTGTAATTTTTCTCAAAGGTTTATCTATATATATAAAACAGTTCCGTAACTGACTCATTCATTCACTGACTGACTGACTGACTGACATACAACGCACAGACCAAACCGCTGGACCTAAAGGGCTGAAATTTTGCATGGCGATTCTTCTAATAGTGTAGGGGTGCACTAAGAAATATTTTTCAAAAATTCTTCTTAGATTTTTTTAAATTAAATTTTTAAGCTGTTTTTTAAACTTTTTTTACGTTTGCATTTAAAATAATACATTGAGGGTTATAAAATTTATATCACGAGAAAGATCATAAAAATTCCTTCAAAATGAAATTTTTTTCGAATTTTTACCTCCATTTCCTGATTTTTGGTGAATTTTTAAAGATTAATTTTTAGAATTTAATTTATTAAATGCTGATCACGTGATTTCTTTTTCTGGTACTTTAAATAAATTTATCGTCACGTGCATAACAACTAAATAGACAAAAAAAAATTTTTTTTTTCTTTCCTATGCAGCAGACGATTGGATATTATCCAAAAAAATATCTCTTACCATTTTTTTCTAAATATATATATATATATATATATATATATATTACATCAATTGTATACATTGATCGTCGCATTTATTATAAATATATAAATATATTTTTTTTGGCCTTAATTGCATACATTGACCGTTGTATTTAATTTGAATGTACTCCGTAGTGAAGCGCGGGTTTTCAGCTAGTTTACTTATATACAATAATTACTTATCTTCACCTTTGAATATCATTGGAAGTAAATGATAACAAAAGTTACAATTAACTTAGGTAGTAGTTCTTTATTACCTAGTAAAGTTTTTTTGTTTAAAAAAAAAACCCACCGGTCCGCAAAATTTTTTCACAAATTTTACCTGTTCGAGGGCCAAAAAGGGTTGAAAAACGCTGCTGTAAATCATAGTCCCTTGAACGCGGACCAATTACGAACTTATCGTCAAGCCCTATGCTCTACAAATTGCAAATTTATCCTATAGTAAGAGCGAAAGAAGTGTCTCACGAGCGGCCGAAACCAAAGGGTTCCTCAACTGTCAATTAAGATCATTTAATAATAGGGTAACTAAATATGGACTAATTTGGATTCCCGCACGAGACTACCACTACAATTTTAGGGTACGGAGTTAATTATCTCTCCTGTCGGTAACCAGGCTTAATTGCAATTGGATAAATCTGGTACTTTTTTCAAAATGAAAATTCTAGAATACTGAAAGTGATGAGATAGTGATGGACTTTTCACATATTTAAACTCGATTCCGATCTACAGTAGCAGTAGAATGTTTTCCTTGAAAAGGTTCCTTAACGGGAACGGGGCGGGGCGTATCCCGATGGGAAAACAACATGTCTAACTTTTTCGACCTCAGAACTTTAGCGATATTAATTTCTAATAGCTCAGCTCTCGATCACAGTTGAAATTATTTTAGACGTGATCATATTTAGGTAGAAATTAATGCTCTTAGTAAACTTTAGACAACATTCCGCTAGTAGTACATTTTGCTATTAATGTTCTAATGGCGAAAGCATTTTCATTATTACGGCATTGGAAGTATATCATTAATTTTTTTAAATGTAAAGGTTAATTGATAAATAACTACGCATAAGAGCATAGATAAATAACTACGATAACTTTTCATAAATCTTACATATAATATTCTATACTTTTTTCCTTGAAACAGAAAGAAAAGACATGCAATCTTGTAAGATGCTTAACTGATCTCTCACGATTTTAGTTACCATTTTTTTTTCTCTCGTAGAGGCTAGTTTTGTAGAGGTAAACTCAGGTTTTAAATTAGTAGTCTGAAGCCAGTCTAGGAAAATACTGTGTTATACACATTTTATTTTAAATTTTTTTTCTTTATAAAAAAATTAGTGCAGTTTCATAAAAGTGCGCTGTTATGATAGTTGATATAGTAGAAACTAGAAAACAGCTCATTATTTTGAAAAACAAATATTAACCCTCTGACGGTTCAGTGGTTTGAGACGAAATAGAAGGTACGGTCGGGTCGGATCCGACCCGATAACTTTTTTGATGAGGTTTTTGGTAGAAATAAGTACACAATAAGCATTTTTGTTGTATAATAACATTTAATGATAATATTTTGCATGAAATAAAAACCTTTTTGTAGAAAAAGAAGACCAACGAATTGTAATTTTGCTAAACAAAGAAAATATCTGTCATTTACGTAGAATGTTGTATATATTAGGTCTAATATGTAATTTAGTCTTGTACCTAGTTTTAGAAGTTACTGAACCAAATTTTCGAGCACAAAAATGTAAAAAATAATATATACCGACATTTTTGGCCTTCAAAACTGAAATAAAAAAAATAAAAAAATCTAAAATTAAAAAAAATGACTAGTAATCATGAATAACGTTTTTCATCAAAGACACTCATATTTACTGCAAACTTATTACTTCAAATGCTCCAACACCTGTTGCAAGACTGCCTGGTAGGGTTCCTTGTCAACTCGATCTCTTGCAATGAGAGGGGAAAGTGCGGGAGCGAGAAACGCACCCCTGGGCCGGATTCGACTCCCATCGTACCGTTAGAGGGTTAATTCAATTTTCATTGTACTTGTTCAATGAGCAGATTGACCCTATAGCCTTTTGAATAGCAGGTCATATAAGATATCAGCATGCAGTTCTCCCATTAAAGTATATTAAAAATTGTTTAAGACGAATTAAATAATGTTGTATGATAAAGTAAGGTATTATATAATATAAAACTATTTTATTGGCAACTTTTGTATGATATTTAACTTAGTTAATTGTATAGAACACCGTTACACTATTAAGAAAATGATTTTCGTCACCATTTATCTAACAAAAACCGCCCCCCCCCCCCCAAAAAAAAAAAAAAAATAAAAAAAAAAAAAATAAAAGTTTATGCTAAAAAAGGTATTAGGTGTCTTAGTGAAATGCATTTAAGTATATTCATTCGAGATGACAAAAACAAATTTCGATGAACAATGGTATTCCTCCGTTTTCAACAAGGTGAAACGATGAGTCAAATTTTCTTGAGATTGATGTTCGCTTTAACCCCCCCCCCAAAAAAAAAAAAAAAAATAAATAAATAAATAAATAAAATAAAATAAAATAAAATTAATTAAAATAAAATAAAAAAAATAAAAATATATTTGAAGTAAAAGCAAGACAATTTTGAACTCTAAAATGATTATAAATTCATTGCTAATTTGCTTTTTGAGCACAGTGATCATGTTATGTAACACATGGTGAAATACACTGCTGACCATTAAAATTGTAACACCAGGACGGAAAGCGAATAACAAAACTTTACTTATTGTACGTATACAGCACAGTAGGAGGAAAACATGATTAAATTTGTAGGCAATTTGGGGATATACAGGGTCCGAAATTAGTACACAGCTGCCGTCTCTGGCAGCTACGACGGTTCTAACCCAGTTAGGCATCTAACCGAGCTGGCCTTGGATGACAGATACGGGCAAGTCATTCCATGCTGCTTCAAGTCTATGCCACACTTCATCAATCGTAGTGCTGGAAAGCGGTGGCGGCCCAGTCTCTCAAAAACCCATGACCAGATGTTTTCAATGGGTGAGAGATCTGGAAAACGTGCTGGCCAGGGCAACAGTCGAACACCCTCTGCGTCGAGGTAGGTCAGGACATGACGGTCAACATGCGGGTTCGCGTTATCTTGTTGAAAGATCACGTCTCCGAGGCCTCGAAGATAGGGCACAGCCACCGGCCTTAAGATCTGAGAAATGTAATGATGGCTGTTCAGATTACCGACGCCGACGACGCGAACAAGAGGTGTTCGTGTCGTGTACCCAGTGGCTGCCCATGCCATCACAGCAGGGGCAGGGACCGTATGACGATATCTAGATATTTTACTACAGAAGTGTAGGCCCAATAGTGAGCTGAGTAGGAAACGCATCTCTTCGCCCTGTCATCTTTATGGCGGACTTGGTTAAGATTTATCCGGCACAATTAACAACAATAGATTTCTAAATGTTTTAAAATATAAAATTTACATCACTGTGCTAAAGTTTAATTGAGAAACAAGAGCTTAAATTTAAATCCAAGAAATTTGTTAAATAAATACAAACCTTGTAAGAGGTTGGAGAGGAGGACCTAGTCTGTCATTTTTATACATAAAAATTAACGATGTTTTTCCATTAATTTGCATATATATCTATATTTTTCCCAATATTTTTTTAGGATACGAGTATAAGGCACAAGACTCGTTCTGAGAGTTGTCCTCCTCTGACACTTTGCTTTTAATATTTTGGTATAGAAAGCAAAATATTTTTCGAGCTTTCGAATAGACTGGCGAACTGAATTACTACCTAATGTATAATTAGTATCTAATAGCTTAATAATAGTTTATTGCGTTTATATTTCCAATAACACGTTATACTCTTTAAATGTTTCAGGTCTAAAATGGATACTTCCGAATCCTCGCTCAGTTACTGCCCCGATTTTTCTGACATATGTGGCGAGGATTCGAGTTTCTGGGATTTCTTGAAGAATAAAGAGAGGGAAAATGAAAGTGCTCCAAATCAGGGAGATTCCGATGTTATTGTTTGTTGTGTTGTAGAAAATGAGGATATGTTTAATGTGTTGCATAATGAAAAAGATAGGACCAGCAAATTACAAGAATATTCAAGGGGAAAGCTAACAGATCAAGAACTGGATATTAAAAAGAAAGATCACGAGACAATTGAATCTGATCTAGACAGGTCTAAAATATGCCTATCAGGCAAATCTGGCGGTGATAGTAAATTATTTAAAGTTCCATGTCAGAAAAACACAGTGAAAAATATTTCTAGAGAAGACGAAGATGAATTCTGGGACTTTTTGAAATCAGATAAGATTTCATCTCTCCAAGAGAATGCTGTCTTCAATCAAACGCCTCTATCATCGGCTGAACTTGAAGAAATGAGGAGTCTGTCTTCTTTAACACCATATTCAATGGACGAACCATCGTCTTCATGCACACCTGGTATCAACAAACCCATGGATTGGAATTCAACATCATCCGATGTAGACTGTAATTTTCACTATAAACTCAGCACACCAGCAGAAATATTTCGTGATTTGGATCTAATTCTGTCTGAAGTTGATTTTGCTCCTAGAATGATAAAAAATTGTGCGGAGAAAAATTCTTTAATTTCTGGTAATAAGGAAGAAGAATGCATAAGCGGCGTGATTTGCAAGGACAATATTTTGAACTCATTTGCAGATGTAGTCCCAAATTCAGAGGGATTAAAGAAACAGAGTTTGAAAGATCGCAAAATCACTGACCGAAATGAGTTGGGTAGTTTTCAAGATCTTACTAAAATTGACTCATCTTGTACAAATTTTCACAAAAGAATTCGGTCCGAAAATTTTCTCTCAACTAATATCCAAGCTTGTAGTGAGGGGAATAAAATAAGAGAACAACATTTGAATTCAATAAAAAAATATGTTGCAGATTCAAATATTCTCAATAATTCTCAAAATGAAGGCAATTCTAAAGGCTGCAAAGCTTCAGCATTGAGTGAAAATGATACAATCGTCGATAAAAACATATCCTGTCAAATGATTCCAGATCAGTCGAATCCTATGAAAATTTTACCACAATCGAGAAGAAAAGAAAATATGCATTTACCAGTTATTTCCTCTTTTTATTCAATTTCACCTTTCTCTGATAGCTTTTGTCAGCAAGAAGGTTTTGCAGACAAGCAAAATATTCCTAAATCGGAGGATTTTAACAATAACATTTTGATAAAAAATGATATACCCAAACCAATTGATCCCAATATCATTGCGGCTGATGAGGAAAACTCATCCTATGAGCCAAATTCCTTTTTCGAGCAAAATGGTAATGCCAGCAGTACTTCGGTAAAAAATACTTCACTATTCAAAGTTAAAAATTCCAAACGCTTTCTGCAGGGAAATTCTCCGAAAAATTCGATATTTAGAATTACGGACAGCCAGATCCCTGTTATCGACAGTCAAGCCTGTGCAAAGAGCCCAACTGATCCAATAAATAACAAACGGCAAAAAACAAACAATATCATAATCAGTTCAAGTATTAACAGTCAGGGAACGTGTATCCCAGAAAAGGATCAGAGAGTGCATTCTACCGTTCCTATCAAATATGTAGTTTTACCGACTTCTACCTTAGGAGCAAACACTACCGCCGTTTCTAATCCAGGCCCGCTTTATTTAATTTTACCAAAATCTTCACAAGCAGATAATAATCAAAATGCAGAATTAGTGATGGTTATTAACAATAACAATCCGACTGCAAATAATGCAGACCCGAAGACATCAACAAATTTAACTAACAGTACATTTCCAGTACCGGTGGTCACATGCTCATCAAGAATAGTAGGTAGCCATATTCCGAATTCTAGTCATCAAAGCATTAGTCAAAGCGTTCAACATGTATCTCTCCCGATAATAAATGTTATGAGTTTACAACAGAATCCCGATGTATCTAATGCACCTTGTAATTATTCACGGTCGACGTCAATGAGTAATCCTATGCTTCAGCCCATGGTTAATGACACAATAAACTTGCAATTTCCTGTTGATGCATCAACAGTTAAAATTACTACTTCGACCACTTCCTTGCCCCAAACCAGTTTACAAACAGATAACAGGAACTTTTATTCGGTTCCTGCAGGACTACCCTCAAATATTAACGACACGAGAATGCCACGGGCTAATTTGCCTACAATATCACTTCTTGCAAACAATAGTCTTCAATTACGTAACATTAATTCTGAAACGGGTCTCAAAACTTTGAGCACGAGGTCCGTGTTATTTCCTGGGAAAGCTTTACAACCGAACCAATATATTCAGCCTGTGCCTGGTGGATCAGTTCCTCTGCGACGTTTCAAACAGGTTCGACAACAGAAATTAAAGCCCATAAAAAGCATTTGTTTAGGAAAAGATAAGAACGCTATCCAACAAATAAGTATCCCTTTAAAAATGGACAGTTTAACAGATCCTCAAATGTTGAGTTGCGTTTATGATAATTTAGACAGATCTGGTAATGACGATGTCTTTTACATAAACTCCCTCGAAGCACAAGTGATTCCAGATGCAAATAAACAACTTCAAAGTTCTCAGGAAACGCTGATCCCGGTGGAACAACAGCAAAATATTCATAAATATGGAGTAAGTTTTGCCCCCCACAAACGAAATTCGGTGGGGATATTAGTGAAAAGAAATTTAATAACAAACGAAACTGAAGTAGTGAAAAGAAATCAATTTTTAAATAATCAACCTAGTTCTCAGTTACGCGTTACGAATTCAGTGAGTTTAAATAAAAGCTCTGAACTCAAATCCTTTGAAGATAAAATAAAAATTCCCGTTTCAAATTCATCTCAAGACACGAGAACTGCTCAGTTTATATCTATAGACAATTCAGATTCTAGAATTTACAATGATAAACCAAATAAAACAAGTATATTGCCCAGTATGGGTACTAATAAAAATATTACTTCAAATTCCGAACCCACCAAAAGTGCTCTTGCCACCCTTCAAGAGTTATTTCCACCACCTATATCGATGATTCCCGTATGCGTTATGCAAACAGTTCAAACCGTAAATAAACCTTCTGTTTCAAAAGTTGTAGTTTTGCAAAACCCAAGTACAATCAACAATGAAGCGAGTAAATTAAAGACACAGCGCAAAACAGCAGGTAAGAAAACATCAACTAAAACCAAAAAGCCAGAGCGTAAAACCGTAAAACAATTGCTTGAAGAGCGCTATAAACATACGACTGGTAACGAAACGAATAAAGTATACAAGCCGGGAGTTGAAACTAAAGTACTAAGACCTATATATAAAATCGTTGGTGATGGCACCTTGGTGCCAACTGCTCTACCAGTCACCGATAACAAAACTTTGAGTACTTTTAGCAATGACATTTACGGTAAAGAAACTGAAAGAATTGCTAGATTAGTGGCTAACTCAAATAAAAGACCAAATATAATGATGCTACCATCAGCAACGAAGATTGTTCAGAGTAATATTTTGAAAAATGAAACCAGCAAGAAAGATTTTCATTATGAAGGGCCTTCAAGAGTGTCAGAAACCAAGTGTTATAAAAATTTTGATACATCGCCAGGTAATTCATATTTATAAAATTTGAGCATATAAATCCCTCAGTGTGAACTTTAAAAAAATAAACCCCATTATAAAAAAAACATAAAATATATGTGTAATATTACTTGGGTGAGGTTAATTAAGTCGGTCTAAATGACAACGAATTAAGAAGGAAAGTACATGGCTTATACACATTTTCCCTGAACAAGTTAGAAATTTCATTGATTGAAATCTAGCCCAATGTACAAAGGATCAGATTAGCAATCAATATTAAAAGTGCATGGAATAGGTTCAATTATGTATTTTTCCCGTTCTTAAACGTTTATTTGTACTGAAATATTCCAAAAATCCCTGTGAAAAGATCAATTAGTGTGATTATTTAAATAACACGGTTGAAATAATTAGCAGATTAATAAACCTAACGTTTTGCTTTTGTGTTTTAAGATGTAGGCCATAGTATATTTTCATTAGAGATCGCTTAAACAGCGTTCAGGAGATTGTCTTTAAGATCCAGGATAATTTATTGTTCGAAAGAGTACAAAAATTGCCTAACAATTCTCTCGGGTTAAAAATAGTCAAATTTTGCTCCCAAATCCTTTGTCCGTAAGTAGAATTCTGAGGACAGGAAAAAATATTTAGTTCTGAAATTTTCTTATTAAAGTATCGCTACATGAAAATAAAAACCTAATTTGGAAATTAATGAAATTGTCATTTAGTTCGAAGGAACCTAATTGGACCTAATGCACAAAAGCTTAGAAAATGTGATTCATGGTTCTGCATACTTTACATTTTTAGTGATCCAAGATGTTGCGAAAATGTACAAAAATCCGGTTTTTATCTACTTGTTAAGATATAACTGTTTGCACGTGTTTAAGATAAATTATTGATAGTATTGAAGTCTTCTACAAAAGATGATCGAATTGTTTAGGAGGACTTGCAACTTTTAAACTCTGAGTTACTTGTGAAATAAGTGCATTATATAGCGGGTGGCTTATATAAAATATTAAAAATAGTATCTCGCTAAATTCTTACATAAGTGACAAATTTGATTCGTTCTTGATATAGGCTCATTGATACTTTAGTTTGACAATAACATCTTAAAATGCGAAGAAGGAAAAAAAAGAGAGTTCTTTTACTATTTTGATTGTGACTAAAACTGCAGTCATTCACCTCCCGTTCTTTCATTTCTATCACTCAGAGTGATGATTAAATTAACTCTTGCATTTTTTCATATTCTTCTAGATAATTTAACGCAACCCTCAAATTCTTTAATATGAGGAATGCATTATATTTTGAAATTGCATGCCGATATCTTCAGAAATCATGCATAATGAAAAAAAAAAGTTTGAGTTCAAAGAGTAGTTTAAATTTTTTTATCCTTAACTTTTCTTCCCTTCACTGTCTTCAAAACATTGGCAAGAAAGTTCAGTTAAGATTAAGTGTGAAAAGTGGAGGAAATTTAAACTTCCCCCACTTTTCACACTTTGCTGTTTCCCTTTTAAATGTTGTTTTCCTTTTTAATTCTTTGTTTAGGGTTTTTAGGTACCTAATATAAAGTTAAACAAGACGAAACAGTGTTAAGTCTTTTACAGAAAATTTAGTACAAAGCTTTTACTTTTCATTTAATGTATAAAAGTAATATTTCTTCATGTTCTTAATTGTAAGATATTATCTACTTTTAGGCATTTAATGTTCAGATCAGCTATTTTCAACAGTTATAGAATGTTTTATACAAAACTTTCAAATATTACTTTAATATAACAGTTAAACTATAAGGCACATAACAGTTTATACAGATCAAGAACTATGCATTATAATTTTATCAAGTCTCTAATCCATTCGTATTGCCTTAATTTTAGACTTTTTATTTGAAACAATAACTTCTAAAGATTGCAAGCCAAGATATTACGATATGTGTGAATTACGTATTGGATATTTCAAGGTATGTAATCTTTCATTTCTCGTCATTATTTAATAGGAGTTAAATTCTTAAAAAAAATTACGTTGATTTTGTTCTCAAAGTTTGTCAGTTAAGTTGTTACATTGCGTTCGGAGGAACATTGGAATGAATAGTTTCTTTTCGCTGATGGATGTTGTGAATGCTCACCTGTACAAGAAAAATGTCTTCAAGATTATTGGATAACATAAATATATTCCTTTTCCGGATTTGCGATAAAACTCTATTATTGTTATTTTTTTAAGCTTTAGCTAAAGACCTAATATTAACTTCATGTATGATGAGTCATGTATTTTAGGCAACTTCTATGATACAATCGGTTGATGAGGCAGTTTATCATATAGCCAAATTATGTTTATTATAATTTGGATGCTACAAAAAAGGCTAATTTACCTCAAAATTTTGATGAGAAACCGTTTTTCTTATTCAAGTCATTCCATTGAAACATTTTTTGGTCTTCGTCATCACAGTTAAATAGTTTCATTCGAACTTATATTAACTATAAAGATAATTTTGCTTTTTGCGTTTGAAAGTTGTACGCGTGTACCTATTTTCAAATATAAATCAGAAGCTATCTCCATTTTTTTCTTGGCAATGTATATATAAAGTTTAAATTCAAATAATTTCATTACCATTCAATCTAAATTATTTGATATGAATTATTGCCCATTTCTCGTAGGTAGAGGATGATGTAGATCCTTGTGGTCGATTTCGGAGCAAGTTTAAAGTTTTGCTCTCAAAGCGGTAAGTTGAAAAGTTTGAGCAAACTTTTTCAGATCGAGGTAAAAAATTATAACTTTTAATTAGGTGTTTAATTTTTTTCCTTCAGACAATTTCTCTATGAATTTCCAGCAACGAAGTGTAACCAAGTAGATCTCAACAACTGTTACACGAGTGAGCCTATGGTTCGAATCCAGGTGCCATTTCAGACGCTTGTAGCTATGAACGTGTATAATAGACGAATCAGTATTCAAATTAACAGATTTCCGGAAATTGGCTTGAAGAAATCTACCGAACGATCCGGTCTGACGCCGAAAGGAAACTATTATTCTGAAGATAACTGCTTATGGATTGATGCCGTGCAGAATTCGTTGCTTCATGAGGTGAGCTAATAGTTTGCAGTAGATAGGGCAATCGACATGTATTGGGTGATAGTTGTTGATTAAACAAAATCACCCATTGCATGTCGATTGGCTGATGCAGAGGAGAACCTGATAAAGGTTCGATATTAAACTAAATGAACATTCAAAAATAATAGAGGAAAATAAGTCTAGATTAGAGGGAAAATATAAAAAACTAAGGACGACAAAATCGGAAAAGTGACATCTTGTTATAAGTCAATACAATGGAAGAACAAGAAAATAAACTTATTTGCGTAAAGGCTTTCAATTAACTACTCATTATATTAAAATTTAGAAGCTTTTAGAGTTTTAAAATTACTCAAAAACTTTTAATGAGAAAAAGTTTATTTGGAACAATTTTTTAAACTGTCGTTTTCCCCCTGTTTACACATTCGTTTTACTCGTAAGTGCGTACGAAGGTCAAAGATGTAGTGAGGAATCGTCATTTATATTTGTTGTCGGAGTCAGAGAGAGAAAAACGTACACATGTAAATATCTAATAAGGGAAAAGGACCAACGAAAAATCCGTATAAAAATGTTTTCTATGTGAAAGTATATGGGAAAAAAATCTGTTTAAAGCTGATCAAGAACATTTCATTTTTATTCTTATTTTTTAAATTTATCAATTTTCTAGGATTTATTGCCTTAATTTGCAGTTAAATTCTCAGAAAGTGCTATATCTATCTTAAATATATTTGAAATGTATTTAATATCAAGATTAAAGTAATATTTTTAAAGCGCGAGAAAGTTTTTTTTATCTGCTTTTAAAATAGCTTATTTAGGTTTCTCAGAATTATCTGGATAAGACCTTTAATTTTCCTTATTTAGGACCGATTAGTTCCATTTTTGTTTAATCCTTCAAGTTATCCTTTAACTAATTGAGATTTTACATTGTTAAAAGCCGCAACTACCTCTCTAAACCTAGGTTACCGCAGACTATCGAAACAGAGCTAAACATCTAAAATGGTAAATTTACATGGATTAAGAAGATTGCTGGAACAGCTTCATATTATTGGTTAAGATTTTAGAGTATGAATGTGTTGTGTTATGCTGAGAAGTTAGTGGTTTTATTGAGTATAGCTACGAAATGATTGATTTTGAAAATCCCTAACTTTCCAGGATGAGTCTGAAACAAATGCAGTCTTAACAATATTTTTAGGTTATTATAACTCGCAAATTGTTCCCCTTTATTTTATGGTTTGTTTGTTCATTATAAATTCTAGTCCAAACATCGTTTTTTGTGCTTGCCTTTGATTTTTCGATTTATTATGTAAAAATATAAATATTGTCTTAAAATATGTGTGAGACGTTTACAATTCACTGATGAAAAAATAAGTATAAATAATAAACACTACCAAATGCCAGTTTAAAAGGAATTGCTTGAGGGCAGTTTCTCATTTTTGAATTTTTCTGACAACAGCCTTCTCTTTGAGGGATCTAAGATGACTTTTAAGGTATTAAAAACTTCAAATTTTAATGTCATGTACAAAAATGGCATTTTGTTTACTGGTCTTGACTCCCGTATTAAAAATTCTTATAAACAGATAAGTTTTGATTAAAAAATGGATTTCTTTCTCTCTGTCTTTCTTCATGCTTTTTTATTATTTAATATATTCATCTGCATCGTCACATTAGGCCCTTTAACTCTCAGAAATCCCGTTTTATTTTAAATGGTTTACCTCGTCTCTCATGGACATTAATTTTATCTTGCTGTATTTACGCATGAATACTATCATGCATTTGCTGATGCCAGTAGCTTTTTAGCATTTATTTTTTATGTTTGCGAAGTTAAGATTGATTTAATCTCGGACAAACTGTTTTATCTTGTAACATACTGAGTATATTTTACGAGAATTACAGGTTAAAATGAGAACAAAGTACTCCGAGTTACCATGAAGGATAAATTGCTCTGAAAGTGGAAGACTTTCCAATGCCCCGATTTAGTTTATTCGCTTGGAACACTCTTCCATGTTTTCCCTTGTCTTAGAAATAAATTGGCAGCACTCGGCAAGTGAAAGAGACACCTGCATTCCGGATGGGAGTTTTGTACTACTACATCCCCATGCTACATCATATTATGTAATGATCCACATTCTTCAAATTCTCTCAGCTCAGGAATGTTTTCCTTAGACCCTAGACATCGATTTTAAGCTTAATACCGTTATGCGAGTTAACGCATTGATCTATCGTATGTAAATTTAACCCAAAAAATTATAATAAACGTTGTTTAGATTAAAAGACTAAAATAATTCTCCATTCTCTCGACTCAGGGCAACAATTATAATAATTATAATATTGATATTAAACAATGTTCTGTATAACAAAATTTAATGGATTTTTTATATCACTCTTTCAGCGCATGATAGAGATTTAAGTTTACTTTAGCCTTATTCTGACATAATCTCTCGTTCTACAGATATTGTTAAGAAAGCGTCAAGCCGATAATCTGAAAACTTATCTGTGCCAGTTCGATCCAAACTTCCTTTTTCTTTTCGATATTGGAAACAACATTGGTTTAGCATCGATGACTGTCGATGTCGATTCGCCACCGTTTGAAGAGCAGCTTGCATCGGCAAATTTGAGGAAGATTTATCAAAAGAGTATGTATAGAATCTAACGGTTTTGACTAAAGATATTTTACATAAATGAATACTTCATTAGTAAAGAAGGTGAAAGCATGCTGTATAAGAATTTCTTGCAATAACAGCAAATCTATATTATTTGCATGACGGGATTAATCTGAACCTATCTTTATCCTTCAGTTTACTTTTATCTTATACACGAGATCCGCTTTTTACGTTGTTTTAGACAACGTGTTGCAAAAAGTTTCGAGATATATTCTTTGATTTTACTTTAAAGCCCACTGAACAAGCTGAACAACTGTCGTCCATTTGCATAAAGCATAGATTACATATAAAAAGCATACAGAGAATAAATTTACTGCGAAGAAATTTTCACGCCGTACTGTAAATGTTTTCCATCTTTCTCCTAACATTTATCTTTATAGATA
>OU015500.1:110219055-110231555 GCA_907164885.2 Dolomedes plantarius
GATTCGTACGGTACATTTTGGGGCATTAGTTGGTATCCTGGATAAAATAATCACTGCATGCCTTAGTTTTGCAGTTTTTTTTTTATCGTTTGAGTCCTCGTTAACCGACGGCTCTTTGAAACTGCTCTTTGCGCACAAGGTCCTACTTCTTAAAGTCTCTGTGTAATTCATCCGAGGGAGCTTTATATCATGTCTTGCGATAGAAGTGTGACATGAAAACGATTTCACATACAGCAGATCACGAACTAGTAAAACGCAATATCTCGCAATCAGTTGCATCTGGAAAAAGAAAATGCTGCGAAGTTTTTGACATTGGTGCTGAGTTTTATTTCCCGTTTTTAGAGATGACCTTTGTAAAATATCCTAGGGTGTGAGTCCCATATAGATACAACAAAATAAATCCTAAATTGTGTACAGAGGGTTTGAAGCATTTCAAAATTTATTTGGGATTTAATAATTATTACTAGTATACAAGTATTTTGAAGTCTCTGAAGAGATATAGTACAGAAGGTCGTTCTCACTTTATGAAAACGTTTCTAATAGTTAAGTTTTATGTATAAATGCCGTATTTTTTGCGGCGATTTGCTTCTATCTGATAGACATGGTTCTTGACAATAGCTCTAGCTCGAATCTTCCATGAAAGTAAACTTTTTCTTAGTACTGTCATGTCAATTTTACCCCATTCCTCTTGAACCATTTTCGAAAGTTCGTTCAGTGTTCTTGGATGCCGTTTACCCAAGGTTCGTTTTAATAAACCGAAAGCGCAAAAGTCCATTGGAGAAGCGTCAGGTGATTTTACAGGTATTTCATTAAATGGGATACATTTTATTCCTCTTTCTGATTCTTTCTTTGCTAAATAAGTGCAGCTGATTTAGATGTGTGACTAGAGGCTTTGTCCACGTGAAACTAAAATTTATCATTGTTCTTTCCATATAAAGCTGGAATTTATTATTCAAAAATTGGTTCTAAAATATTTTGTTGATAGTAGAGTGAATTAATTTTAACTTTACTCGAGACTTTTTGATTTTTAATTTGCCGTTGTAACGAAATCCTGCAACTATCATGAATCCCTTTGGGAACTTTTCTGTGCATTGACGAAGCCATTTCGTAAGGTCATTCCCGTCAGTTGGGCAATAGAAAATTAATCTTTTTTTAATTACAGTCACTTAAATACACCCATGCCTTATCGAGTGATACCACAAATTTCCATTTTTCAGCAGCTAGGTGTTTTTCATATAATTTTCAGCAATTTGTTTTTCATTCAGCAATATGCTTTGGCAAAAGCAGATGAACTTTAGGTTTATCTTTTTTAATTTCAAATCTTTATGAAGGATTTTACTTACAGTGCCAGAAGATAATCCTAGTTTCGATGCAATGGATCTTTCAGTCTGCGGATTTTCTTTCAGGATCAGAGACTTCACTTTCTTGATATTTACCTGCGTTCGAACAGTCTTAGAATGAGGTTCCGTGGTCATGTTTTCATTTTTACTTTCAGTTAGAAGTTTTTTCCTTTCAAATTTAATATATTACAAATACCTTTTTTAGAAATGCCATAATGTTGATTTTTACACCGCTTTATAATTTGTGGATGCGAATATTTCTCCTCGGAAAGCGCAGTTACGTAACCATCGACCAATCTATCAATTTTAGGAGCCATTTTCAAAATAAATCTTTTATTTTACATTTCAATCAAAACAAAACAGTAGCAGACGATTATTCTGAAGTTGTCAAATTTTTATCTCAAAATGCAAACGTCAAAAATAAATTACAAAATCGTTTCCATAAAGTGCGAACGACCTTCTGCAGATTCAAGTGAAACTGTTCCTACTTGTTAAAGGCTGCGTGTACTTTAATATTTTCCCAAAAGTTTCAGACAAACAGGACCTACCACTTTCTAAAATTTTCACCGAGGAAAGAATAATGTATAAAAATGGTTAAACTCATAAGTTAGCTTTCTGTAACGAATAAAACTAATTTTGGTTAAATATCAATTAAATGATTTTACGGAACACAACACGATAATGCTTATTTTTATGCACTTATCGAAACAGCCAGAGCGGAAAGCCCCACATGGCACTCGGCGTATAACAGAAAAGTCTAAATCTTCATTAATGTGAAGAGGAAGTTTGTAATATGAGTAAATTTTGAATACTAACCATGGCAGCAAGTGTAGGGAAAAAGTATTTTTTTAAGCTCATGCTTTTCTGTAAAATAAATTATTAACTTAAAATTGTTTATTGCTGAATTATTTTAAGTATATACTTATGCTGAGTGCTATCAATCGAAACTTTTTTTGTTTGTGATAGGTTTCTTAGTACGGGGAAGTGATGTTGCATAGACTGATCACTGAAAGTAGTGGAATGTTAGCGGAAGGGCGATAACTCTTTTACTTATGTTATTTCATAGTTGATGCAAGAAAATTTATCAGTTCTATTTTTTATAATTCAGTTTTGAATTATTATTGAGTAATCCAATTTAAAAAAAGCTTGAGCAAACCTTGAGTAGGGGTAAACCTTCAGTGGGGAAAATTAAAATGTAGTTAAAATCTTGACAAAGAAGAATTAATATAACAACATAAATCATGCACAATTGTATCTCATACATTGGTGAAGAATATGAGAGGAAGTTAAAGAGATCTGTAGTAGTGCGTAATAAAGGAAAATAAGCCCTTTAAAAAAAATGTGAAATTGTGGAGAAAGGTTCAATACTGTAATTGTCAAGTGACTACTAAGTATACTAGCTTATATATATTACTCCAGTTTTTACAGTCGATTAATTTTGTATACATGTAACAAATGTTATTTAAAAATAAGCAAGTTGCAGATTTTTCTCCAATATTTTGTCTTTCTCTATATTTGTCTCTCTATAGAGAAAGAGATCATAAATATGCTCACATTTTTTGAAAAGAAAAGATAAAACCTTTGTGCTCGAGGAATAAACAGGAAATCCAACGTAAATAAAGCACAAACAGCAGTAAGATGCAATTTTGCATACGCCCGTTGCGAAGCTACAAAGGAGCTTCTTCATCAGTGCAGAGAACTTAGTGGCAGCTCAAAAAAGCCGAAAACTAAGCGACTAGACACGTGCGCATGCATTAGTGCATGCAAAATTGCATCTTACTGTTATTTGTGCTTTATTTACGTTGTCCTTCCTGTTTATGCTCACATACTTATGCACACAATATTCTATTGCAAGAGACATTGTTCAAAAATATATGATGAGGAAGACATGCGGTCTAGATATATGCTTACTTCAGTATTGATTCGACTTTTGCAGATTCCAAAACTTCGAAGCTTCCTTCAGAGGTCCATAAAGCTCAGCTGCTGTAACATGGTCGCTCGAGTGTTGGATTGCATTCCAGGCACTATTTTGTGTCCCAATACAGAATGCAATGAAAGTTTGGAGTTCTCATGGTGCCAAGTAATCATCTGTTATCCAGAGAGGAATCCCAGAAACCATTGTTCTTTTTGCGGTCTGTGCTGTTTTACGAATAAACGTCACTGTCCGGTAATTACACCTCATTTTTAGCATTTTGTGCTAATTAAGTGCCATGTTGTAAGGATTTTGATAGCTGCGAAAGATTTCATTGCGCCATCTTCAAATGTCTGTTTTCATGTGTCTTGCATGAATGCTATGATTCTAGCTATGAAGTTTGTTTATTTTGTTGTATTGTTATCATGTGTATTAGCCAACACAATTTTTTCAAAAAAAATACGTTAAAATGTTTGGTATTTATTCCATTCACGTCAAACTTTTACACAAACCAGGCGCATTAAGATATAAAGTATCATTTGAATTTCTTTACATTTTATTTTATAGCGGCTATGGCTTGCTGTTTGGCGCATTTTTCGAAACCAGTCCTTATTCAGAATGCTCATATTCTTTAGTAGAAACATTTCAAATTAATAATTAATTGCTTTGAGTAAAATAAATGAGAGGGATGAATTTTTACCTATCCGAAAAATGTGAATGGGTTTAAATTACTTGATTCTCAAACCTACAATTGAGAGGCCCTAATTTAAGTGCGCATTAAATTAAAACGAAACCAGTCCTTATTCAGAATGCTCATATTCTTTAGTAGAAACATTTCAAATTAATAATTAATTACTTTGAGTAAAATAAATGAGAGGGATGAATTTTTACCTATCAGAAAAATGTGAATGGGTTTAAATTACTTGATTCTCAAACCTACAATTGAGAGGCCCTAATTTAAGTGCGCATTAAATGAAAACGAAACCAGTCCTTATTCAGAATGCTCATATTCTTTTAGTAGAAACATTTCAAATTAATAATTAATTGCTTTGAGTAAAATAAATGAGAGGGATGAATTTTTACCTATCAGAAAAATGTGAATGGGTTTAAATTACTTGATTCTCAAACCTACAATTGAGAGCCCCTAATTTAAGTACGCATTAAATTAAAACGTCTAGTTATTTTTTAAATGCAGAGGCACTTTGTAGTAAGACATTCGCCTTTTGTCATTTACCGCTGTTTTAGTGGCTGCTTTATTATGGGAATATAGGGGTGAGCCAGGATTGCTCCCTATGAAGGGGACGGCACGGAAGCGACCGAGCCTTATTCTGGATTTCAACCCAAGTCCACTTCGGGGAAGCTCAGAACGCTAACCACTACACCATGTCGGCGGCAAAAACACGTGTCGTAGTTTCAATGATTTAACTACATGTAGAGAGAATAAATAGATTCATGGTGTAAATGGATTTCTAACAAAGTTTTAGGAAAATTGTTTTGTACTTCATTTTTTTGGGGGAAATTTGATTAAAAAATTTACACATTCTTAGTAGTTATAAAATAATAGGCATTCTGTAAATTATGATTATCTTTGCCTTCTCCTGAAAATGAAGTCATTTCTAAAATAAAATATTGCTGGTATTAATTTACATCATTCTACTGTTATTGATCTTAATATCACCGTTCTGGGTAATCTCCCCCATCCAACCGAGGAAAATAAGTTAATTTTCTGAGAAAGTCCATAAACCAGAAATATAATTCCAAATTTTCGAAAAACAAGATCAGTGCTTACAAAGTAGGATATACTTCCATAGGCATCAGAGTTCCAGCTTTAATTGATGACATTTATCATTGTTGTATTACTTCTTTAACGGATTGTCAGTTTAATATTCTTTGTCTTTTCTCTGTGTGTGCACACCCACAGATTTGCAATAGGTGTTACGTCGTGACTCCTAAATCACCCGACTGCCCGAATTGCCGAGGAAGTGGTATTGCAATAAAACCCATCAACCAAGAGATAAACAATCAAAACATCGATTTGTACCCCGAACTCTTTGTAGAAACATCGTCGACAAAGTCTTGTTCAAAGCCTGAAATTATCATCTTAGACAGTTCACTCAAAGTCAAACTTGATATTTCTCCCACGAGAAAGGATGATATCGCTAATCTCAAAACAGAAAAGTCGCAGTGCGATATGGATAACAGCGCAAATGAGGAGAATAAGATGTTCATTAAAAGAGAACTAATGGAACCTGTTGAATTAGCGGAGTTATTAATGCATAAACACGACAACGCAGAGGTGAAGATTGAAATTTGTGAAATTCCGCTAGAAAATAACTCTGTTAATAATGATAAAAAACCGGATTTAAAGGAATGTGAAGCTGAAACTGGTGATAGCAGAGACGTTCAACCAGTAGCAGATATAAAAGAAGATTCTTTCGTAAGTATTGGTATAAAAAGTTAGTATTTTCTACAGCCTATAAGCTCTCATATCTTAAGTGTTAGAGTATAATATATACCTGCTAGAGTTTGGCCTTCAGTGTTTACGGTATCTAGTAGCTAAGTAATTTTTGAAGAGACTAAAAAGTTTAGTGGAAACGCTTCAAATATTGATGAAGTCGCAATTTTAAAGTATGAGAAACTTGGATGTAGTAATGCTGCTTTCTCTTAATGATACATAATTAATCTGCTCCTCTCTTGCTTATATATGTTCAAATTTGTAGTAGTGAGTTTATTATTTTAAAGTTTTTTCCACATGTAGAAGAAATCTACTGGAATTATTATATATCTTTAACAATCGCTACAACTGCAGTGTATGTAGGTTTTTGAAAATTCAAAACCCAAATAATCCTGGATCATTTTTATTTGGTGTCCGTTTTTATAGTAGTATAAAGTGAGAACAAATGCAATTTTAAACAGAAGGATCTTGCAATGGTAATAGTTATAAGAAGAATATTGCACATTTTTTTCTCATTCTTAGTGCGTTTAAAGGTAGACCCAAACTTGATTTCATGTTTCAAAGACCTCTTGTTTGAAGGTCACATAAAATAGACCTATAGAAAAGAATTAGAATGATATAGTATGGAATTGTAATTAACAAACGTGCTCTGTTAGTAGTACCCAGAAATGCTTACTGCATGAGATCAAAGAGAAAACTAACAAATATTTTAAATTAATAGTTTCTGAACACCATTCTCTACTGAGAGAGGTAAATGTGAGAAAGATGAATTACGAGGAATGGAACTTTAATAGTGGCAACACTGCTGTAGAGCCCCCCACGCAGCAGAACCCATGAAAGCAGCTCTCCCCACGAACATCATACGCCTGCACAGTTACAGGATGAACACAGCCATGTTTTAGTTACCGATCTATTGTGCGAAATCATTTGTTGCATCATGCTGATGGAAAGAAAATGCTTGTGCGCACATTGTGGCTGATGTGGTTGCTCCCTGGGGCTAGGAATTGCTCTATAGTCCCCCATATTCCCCGGACTTAAGTCTCTGTGACTTTGATCTCATCCCCCAGCTGAATGAACCGCTCCGTGGATTCCACCAGAGATTCCGCAGGCTGTAGACCGCTCTATTCGAAGGATCAACGGATCAGGTGCTGCCAACAACATCCTGCAGCTTCCAGGACGTTAGCAACGGGTGCTAAACAATGCTGGTTACTACTTTGAAGGGATATAAAAGTTTCACCCCTGTATCGCTTCTGTATAATTTGTACCTACCTAGTTACCACTATTAAAGTTCCATGCTAAGTAAATGGCAATCTAGATGGTGTATGATTTCAATTGCGATCATTAAAGTCTGGTAGATCTGTTAATTCAAAATTATTTTTACACGGTATGTGAGATTTATCAGAATTGCGTAAGAAGAGGGTTTTTTTTGTAAAAAATTATTGTTCAATGAACTGGTTTTAATGGCTGGTAACATCTAAATATTCTGATGTATACATACTTATACACAACTGGCTCGCTAACGCTTGCTTAAATGTACACAAATTTGTACCCAAGTTTCATCCATGGTGTAAAAGTTGTTTACGGTATGTCATCAGAAATACAGAATTAAAAAATTACTGTTTAATAAAATCTATAGAGATTTAAAGCGAGCCCTTTTCCAATTTTTTAATAAAGGATGGAGGAAGCCTCCCCCAATTACTATCCTAATTTTTTTCTTTTGAAGTAGTCCATTTCAGTTTCCTTATCTATAATTCCCAAAACCGTGTGAGTGTCCATTGTAATGGAATTGTTTGTGGGTGGGGTAAAGAATCGGTCATGGGACCAAATATAATAGACCTTTCAACTATTATTAATTAAATGTCATGTAATTAAACATCCTAAAGTCTTCACATTGCGTTGTGTTTCACAAATTATTACAGACTATCTGATTGTAGATAATAAATGACACGTTTATTAATTAACAACATCTAAAATGATATAAATACACACAGAAACTATTACACTTAACCCTTTCACTTATCATCACAGATATTCACACTTATTATTTTCAATATTGACTACACTCATGAATTACGTTAAGTTACCTATCCACATTACTCCTACTTCTTAAATATCTATCACAATTATATTATGAACTTATTCGGCATGAATGAGAAAATGCGAGGGCACATATTTATCACAAGGTGTCAAATAAAAGAGCACAGACATACCTCCACTGATGCACGATATTGCTGTCTTTCACAGGCGCTGGGTTCTCGGAGAATTGGGGTCTCCTTAAATGAACTAGGACGGGGTTCATCAAATGCGCTCGCTCCGTCGAAAATCTTTCATTCACACCTGGTTCTTTGTCGAGGCTCGGTCAATAACTGGTCAGGTAGGCTTGGCGCTCCGTTGGGTCTCATTCATCGGTTCCATACTCGGCTGGGCGCTTTCGGCATCACTTATTTTCTGTTATGGGCTTTCGGCATAAAACATCACGTCAGATCTTGGCTATTAGCAGGAACTCATTCGGTTTAGGCTCTCCGCATCATATTCTTCTTATCTGGTTCTTAACACTCCTTCGTATCTGGTCCTTTGCAAAAACTCCCTCTCGTCTGCTCTTTAGCAAAACTCCTTCTGATATATATTCTTGGCATAAAACTCCTTCGTTAATATGTCTTCCACCTTCTCATTGCCCCTCCTTTCTTTTTGCCACGCCTTCCTTTGCCATTGGCTTTCCATAATTTTGGGGGGACCTATATCTCTCCGCCCATTCGTACATTCTCCTCCCCTTACATAACATCATATTCCCATGGCTCTTTTCATCACGTGTTCCCAGCACTTCATCTGTTTCCGTTTACCTTGTTTTCGGCTAACTCATATCTTCTCCCCGTCTTTCATGTTCAACTGTTCTTATTTTTAACGATTTATTTTCTACCTGCCTTCCCATATGCGCTTTCCTGTCTGTGTATCATATCTTTTCACTTCTTAATTACCTCTCCATCTGGACTTCCTTTGTCGGCGTTTTTCTCTTCATCTCTTGGTTCCTCTTTTTTACGTCTTCTTTCTTTTGAACCTCTCAAGTCCACCGCCTATTCATCTCTTGTCTCCATCAATCCTTATTTGTAACTTCACCGTACGCTTATCCCCTTAACTCTGTTTGTCCGAACATGTCTCTTTCTACCTCATTATTTGCAATGTTACGCGTATTTCCCCGTAACATCCATTTTATATAAAAATGATATGGAACTTAAAGACTTCCAGAAAAATGCTTATATGAAGCTTGGATATCTTGGTCTCTGCCGAAAACAGAAAGAAAGCTTCAAGTTCTAAGGAGAGAAATTGTTTTTATAATTTTTTTCCTCTATAAAATTGAGCTAAGTTTAAAAATTTCTTGGTTTACGCGATTGCCCTTTATAAATATTTAGAAATAGCCTGCGATTTGAAAAAAAAAACTTTTTTCAGGAAAAAGTAATGTACTTCCATAGACTTTAATTTTACGCGAGGACTTTAAAAACTTACATTAATGATGAATTGCTCTTCGATTTGCCTGACTTTAATTTATGCACGCGATAATCGGCAGAGTAGACACATATTTAAATTATTATATGGTGTAGATCATATTATCTCTTGAGTTCGACTGTTGCTTTAAGTAATTGTTTTCATTAATTTTCAAAGTCGATTAACCCTTCAATTAAGTTCCATTGTTTTCCCCTTGAAATCTGTTATTTTATTTACTGTAAAATATTTAGGATGTCAAATATATATACCGCTAGAACATCTGATTAGCAAAATATGTGCATATTTTTAAAAGATTAATTTCTTTCGTGTGATTATTTTATGAATAATTTTTTAAATATAGGCAATTAATTTTAGATAAAAGATACCATCCTCCACTTTAGAGTTCACTGTAGGAGAAATACTCAAAGGGGGAAAAATAGACGAAACCGAACAGAAACATCACGTCAAGTAGCGGTTACGGAAATTAAAGTGCATTCCTTATCAGACAATAGGAAAAATAGGAGTATGCGCGCACTATGCACTTAAATCTGATGGAATGTTTCGAGTTGTTATCCACTGTGGCTCAGCGCAAACGTTAGTTTTTTTATACTTACGTTACTGACTGCGGAAAACAATGATAATATGGTAAAAATATACCACGTGATGAGGTATATTCTTCCGTTAAATTTTTCTAGTTCCTAAAATCCCCGCTGTCGAGCATAAACGTATTATATTAACCTTCTATAGTAATTTTAAACTTAGAATCCTGCTAACGACATAAAACTTATAAATTAATGGTCAAATGAAGTATTATGTTTCTAATCTCTGATGATATCAAATGATTGAGGCCCATGTAAAGATAAAATGCGCATTTCATCCTGCAGAGAACCAACTGATTTACATTTTCGTTTTCTTAACACTGTTGTTCTATGTATTTTTACTCTATAACAACTGTTTCTTCGATAAAATGTTTCTTCTTTTAAAAGTTGCATCACGAAATCCATCATAAAATATATGGTTTGGAGTAAGCACTGTAGATGAGAAAATTCCAGTTACAGACCATTGCTTCTCTTCTCCCATAAATTACGGCCGTATTTTTCTGCATACATACATACATACATATATATATATATATATATATATATATATATATATATATATATATATATATATATATATATATATATATATATATATATATATATATATATATATGTGTGTATGTATGTATGTGTGTATGTATGCATGTGTGTATGTATGTGTGTATGTATGTATGTATGTGTGTATGTATGTATGTATGTATGTATGTGTGTATGTATGTGTGTATGTATGTATGTATATGTGTATGTATGTGTGTATGTATGTATGTATATGTGTATGTATGTGTGTATGTATGTATGTATATGTGTATGTATGTGTGTATGTATGTGTGTATGTAAGTATATATATGTATATATATATATATGTATGTATATGTAGATATATGTGTGCATATATATGTGTGTGTATATATATATATATATATATATATGTATATTATATATATGTATATATATATATATATATATATATATATATATATATATATATGTATGTATATATATGTGTATATTATATATATATGTATGTATATATATGTGTATATTATATATATATGTATGTATATATATGTGTATATTATATATATATGTATGTATATATATGTGTATATTATATATATATGTATATATATATGTGTGTATATATATATATGTGTATATATATATATATATGTATATATATATATATGTATATTATATATATGTGTATATTATATATATGTATATTATATACACTCAAGAGCCAAAACATTATGACCACCCCTACATTTTGCAATGAATTCGCCTGGATGACGTGGAAGGCACGTGATCAGGTGGAAGTGGTATTTAACTGCTGCTGGAGAGTCTGAAGAATCATTCTTTTACTTACTTCTGTGTGTGATGGGAAAGGCTGCGGATCTAAGCGACTTTGATGGAGGGCAGATTGTAATGGCTCGAAGGCCCGGAACAAGTATTTCCGAAACTGCATGACTCGTGGGTTGTTCGCGACCTACAGTTGTTAGTACTTATGCAAAGTGGAGGAATGACGGTGAAACCAGCAGTAGACGACATGGTGTTAGATGTCCACACGCTATCAAAGAAAAAGGTCGTCGGAGACTGTCTCGCATGGTGAAGCAAAACCGGAGCCAGACAGTTGCTCAGCTGACAGCCCAATACAATGCAGGGCCAAGTAGAATAGTATCGTAGCACACTGTTCAGCGGACACTGTTGGATATGGGGCTACGCAGCAAACGTCCCACTCGTGTGCCTTTGCTGACCAAGCGTCATCGCCAAGTGCGCCTGCGCTGGGAACGGGAACATCGCGACTGGTCTATGGATCAGTGGGAGAGAAATGCCTGGTCAGATGAATCACGGTTTGTCATTCATCACGCCGATGGCCGTGTCAGGATACGCCGTCTTCCAGGCGAACTGTTGCTCCCTCAATGTACAGTAGGTCATAACACAGGTCGGTGGTGGCGGTATTATGCTTTAGGGGACGTTCTCTTGGGCGTCTCTCTTAGCGTGGTTGTGGTAGAGCAGACCATGAATGCTACAGGGTATCTGAACATCATTGTGGACCAGTTGCACCCTTAAATGGCCTCTGTTTTTCCAGCTGGAAATGGAATATTCCAACAGGACAACGCCCCGTGTCACAAGGCTAAAATTGTGTTGGAGTGGTTCCAGGAACATGATGCTTAATTCCAGTTAATGTTCTGGCCGCCTAACTCACCGGATCTCAATCCGATAGAACACATTTGGGATGTCATGGGACGGCAGCTCAGAGTTCAAAGACCACTGTCGCGTTGCTACATCCAGTTTTTAAGTCAAATGGGCTCGGATCGTAAATTTATTTGGGTTAGTACAATTTGTCTTAGGATTTATTTGGGTGCGTTGTGTTTAATATTTATTTTCTTGAATCCAACCCAAAGCTCTGGATGTCGAACTTAGCAACCGAACAAAACTAAATACTATTCTCAGTCTTAGATTATTGTAAATTAACAACAACAACTTTCAATCTAGACAGACTAAAAAGTTTAACATAAGAAAATTTAATTTATTTACACACTTAATATTTACATGTAACAAAAGAATCTTTCATTTTCCGAAAACAATGCACAATAATAATTTTTATCTTTCACAATTTATATTTTAAAATCACTTTGCTAAGGTTAGGGAGCGTCCTGAGCGCAACAACAAAATACTTTACTAATCGTTCAACACTAAACCTTTTCACT
>OU015500.1:110234055-110384055 GCA_907164885.2 Dolomedes plantarius
CTGGATCAAAAGAGAATGACATGAAAATGTATTAAGATCGATGTAGACTGTAAATATTTGACACATTTAATGTGCTTGCATTCACCTGTATCTGAACACTGTAAGAGATTTGAAAATTCAGAAGGAACTTTTTTTGCGATGTATTTTCCGGAACATTAATTCATTGTTTTCTAATTGTATCATTATAAATTTAGAATGAAATAAATCACCGTTTGTGCTGTTTTGTGATTCTGAAAAGTTAATTAAAAACAATAGTAAGTGTTTAAAATATAACAAAGTTTTTATATCATGCTCCCCAGAGATATAATAAATATGAAATAGGCATAAAAATAAATCCAAATTTAGTTCTCAGTTATTTTTTTATTGTTACTTAAAGTATTTTAAAATATCAAGGGAATAAAAAGGGACTTTTAAATTTAATTTACTACTTTTATGTAAAAACAAGTTATGCAAGTAGGACTTTACGATATCTGTTTGAATGCCGCATACATAAGGATAAATTTTGACCTCTCACAGGCCCCATATTTTTAAAAAATTTGAATTTGAGCAAGAATTTTTTTCTTTCCCTAAATAAAGTAATGGTACGGCATTTTAAATTTAATCTTGTTAGATCCCAAAGCAGAAAATTAATTAATATCAAAGCAACCATGACGAAACTACGGTGTACGATTCTTTGCTCGTCTTCCAATGTAACGAAGAGAGCCGAATCCAAGTTTACTCAGTACAAACACAGTATTTTATAGTAAATATTCTAAGAAATTTATTCTTCCCTATGTTTATTTTCTAGTGTTGGGGCAAAATATTTTTACAAATGACCTAAATATTTACACGACCTAAATATTTTACAATTTTTTTTTCAGTCGTTCATAGTAAATTCTGTGTGTTACTCCTTGGCTTCCATTTAATAGATCTTCATTTCTGTTGGAATTTCTTTTTTTCTTCTCGGATAATAAGCCGCGGGGATTTCAGACGACGGAACCGTGTCTCAGGAATAAGGCGTTGGGTTAGTCGGAAGCCATGTAAGTAATTAAGACTTAAGTAACAATTTAAGTCCGAAGATATAGCCTTCTTGTATCATTTCTTTGTAATAGATGTGCATTTTGAAATATAGGGTAGGAAATGCAATACCAACGGAGCATTGGTTCAATTAATAGCTTTCTTAAAAGTGGGATCTATTGAGATAAAAAAATTACTTAAAAGGACGAAGACAAAAATTATGTATCTCTGTAAAATATTTAGAACTGAAAATAAACATTAGCTCAAGATGTCTTTAATAGATGTTACCTAATATAGGTGAGCTATCGGAAAAAATTATCTGTGGAAATGTAGCACTCGTAATTCAGGGTGTTTTCAAAGGATTGTTGGGGTTTGAAAGTTATTTATCTTGGCAGTGTTAGGCAAAAAGAAACTATGTGAAGTATGAAATATGAGCATGTCAATATACCGTAAAAGAGGTTAAGAATGCTCAATGGGAGGTCACTTTGTGGCTCTGTTCAGTATATTGTCTCTTTAAAGGGATCAAGCACTTGCTGGTTTTGAAAATGGAGCCAAAAATTAAAAATGAATTATAAATTAATCGCAAGAGATGCTTTTATACATGAAAAATTTGTTTCGGTGCAGGTTAGTTATTTCGATAAGGAAATACTGAATATTAGTATCTACTGTATAAAAATATTCTCGCAAAATTTTTCGGACTCTTCTAAGACGGCAATAAATACAAATCCTTCATGATGCCATTTTGCACAAAAAAAACCCTATTGGTATTACTCATATAAATCGTGTGTTTGAATATTTAAAGCAGTTTTTGGAATGTTTTCTGTTTCATTTTTTGTTGTTGTTATGGCTGACCGATGAGAAAAATCTGCTAGGAGTATACTGGTTAGTTTTTTTTAATTTGCCTTTTGAAAGAGGAAAATCTTTTAGGAAAATAGATAAGTTAGTTTAAGTCGTCCAACTTTTCGGATCACCTAACCATTTTAACTCCCAGTCATGACACCGATCCAAGGAACATTTTAAAAAATAATCCTTCTTTCTCTCCTCCTCCCCCCCCCTTTTTTTAGTTCAGTCTCTCATGATACACATTTCCTTTTCGGATCAGTAAAACAAAATTCTAAAAATGCTTCTTCACGTTTGTGCTTTCAAAAAGAACTGATTTTCCAATATCTTTGTTACCTTTCATATTCTGTCTGATCTGCCTGACGTCGTCTCGGCTCTGTAAAAGCACTTCTCAGATATTCCCGTCTTTCTCTCATTTGCAATTTGAAATCCAGTGGGTGGGTCCATCATACATTATGAAATTACTTGTTCGACGCGTTTTGGCAAAAAATACAGTCATTGCAAAACTTGAAGACAAAGTTAAGAGTCCAAACAGGCAATAAAAGTTCTAAAATGTCCTTTCAATAAATTTTGCTGTACATTTATTTAACCCCATTTAATATAAATGGATTACACGACAAAGAGTGTTGATAATGACGCATGAATACTTTGCAGAGGCTTTAACAACAGAGTTCGCATGCAATTTTCTATTTCACTTCTCAAGACAGATGTATGCGTGGAATAATTTTCAGCTCGAGATCAATAGAGACATTAGTCAGAGTTGCTTTACGAGTTAAATATGAAAATTGGGAAAATAAGTTTTCAGGCGATGGTCTGGAACAGGAGGTTATTTTCCATGATTTAGCGAATCTGTGTTTTAGGAAGAGGTTAGAGGAGTATCCTAAACACCAGAACTGCTGATACGAACGATATAACAATTTCTACCTGACGCTGTCTCAGCAACGTCACAGCTGTGCTTAAAGCCACGTTGTTATTTTCATGTGCATTATGAGATGCACTCAACCACTGGCAGCTTTCGATTTTTCTTACTGACTAGTGTCATATTTTGATAAAGATATGCAAGTAGACATAAATTAATACTAAAAAATATAAAGTGGTGGTAATCAAACTTCATCTAACAATCATAAATAAGGAAATTTCCCGTTATTTTATATACACTACTCCACAATAATGGACCGGACAGCAAGATGTGATGGTTTAAGGGAAAGAATACATGCTTTAATAGGGTGATCCCCCCCCCCCACGTACTGCAGTTACACTAGTAACCCTTCTGGGCATACTTTTCAACAAGGTTTTGATACACAGCTATGGATATTTGTGTCCATTCCTGCTGGAAGAATGTTGCCAGCTCAGCTGTAGATTTCGGACATGGTTCCCTGGTCCGTAAGTGTAGCTTTAACTCGTCCCACAAATGTTCTATGGGGTTAAGTTTGGGACTCAGAGCAGGCCAGGAACGATGTTTTGCATCCATACCTTAATACCTCTGCTTGACAGAGGATTCAACATGACATGGAGCGTTGTTGTCCTGGAAGTAACATTCGTCCCTTCCATAAAATTGCCAGAGCGTAGGAAGAGCCTGATTGTCCAAAATGTTCATGTAGAAGTCGGTGTTCAATTTACCAGGAACAACATGAAAAGGTCTCAGGCCATGCCATACCACGAAAAACACCCCTAAACAAGTACATCACCACCACCGAACTTGAGAGTTGGAACGATGCACTCGGGTAACAGACGTCCGCCTGGCAATCGCCAAACCCAAGCACGCCCATCCGACTGGAAGAGCGTGTAGCGTGACTCGTCGCCCCATAACACAGTTTTCTAGTGGTCCACAGTCCAGTCGCGATGTGGCAAACACCAAACGAGTCTGCTGGCTTTGTTGGACGGGGTGATGTTTGGTTTGTGTGTGGCAACACATCCGTGGATATTGAGGGCGTGCAGTTCTATCTACAAAGTATTGGGGTGCACCGTAACCCCTGATGCCTGTTGAAACTTACTGTTGATGATTTGGAGTGCTTTCTTGCGATTCTTACGAACCTCACGCTTCAGGACACGCCGATCCCGTTCGGTCAGTTTATGAGGACGACCAACGTGTCCAGTTCGTGCCTCAACTCCCGTAGTCTTTCACTTCTTTACGACATCACCAACAGTTGACCGTGGCTGTGATAATTCTACCGAAATTGCGGGAATAGACTTGCCATTAATGTGACAACCAACTATAACACCTCTTTCAAAGTCACTAAGTTCCTTTCGTTTCGACATATTGTCACAATTTCACACAAAGCTAACGAAGTTACCACTTTGATAATCTTATTTAACAGTAACAGGTCACGTGCGAGCACTGGATTTGCATAAAATCTGACATGCAGTCGGATTTTATGCAAATCCTCGTATATATATATATATCAATAATATGTCATATTTCCGATCTCGGTGATAAATACAGTCATTGAAAAATCCATAGAGCAGTTGAAGGAAAGCCTTAACAAGCTAATTTTTTATGTCGTCAAAAATACTTTTTTCTATTTAAATGAGATAAAAATTATAGAAGTAACAAATAAATTTACCCTATCACATATTTCCTTGCCAAAATTTCCCCTGAATGAATGAAAAATAATTTAAAATGTACTCATTTTCACTGTCAAATATAAATCATTTGTCCCCCCTATAGTTAATCACCGTCAAAAAATTCACTTTCATCAATTTACTTCCTCCTCTGAAAAGACTGATCGTTATTTGTGACTACTTATAAGTAAGGGAAGGGGAGGTAGAGGTTGTCTAAGAACTTTAGAAAGTTTTGCCATTATTGCAGGCAAATAATACACTGCTCAAAACAATTAGGGGAGCACAAGGTTTAACGAAATTACGCAAATACTTACACCGATAAGTAACATAAAATAAATCATCCATAATTTAAAGCCTAGCAGGAAACAGAAGAAGAAAACTTCATATGCAAATCAAAGTTCATGACGTCAAAAACCAGAAAAAGAACATAAGGGCGAAAATCGGGATGTTGCAGAAACGTCTGTTTCACTGCCTTAACTGTGAAATTCGATTGCTCAGTTATTCTTTTTGAGAAAAGGTGACTTGAAAATGTCTCAACAACGTGATTTACCGGAATCCATGGCATGGCGTATTATAGGCAGACTTGAATCCGGGCAAACACAACGTAGTGTCGCGGACGCTGTTGGAGTCGCCAGAAGTGTCGTTGCAAGGCTGTGGAATCGATTCCAAGAAACAGGGAATGTTAGACGTCGACCAGGGCAAGGTCGGCCACGCGCCACTACAGCAACTGATGACCGGTATATACTGTTAACAGCTCGTCGTAACAGAACAGACAATGCTACTCAGCTGCAAAGACAGTTGCTCTTGGCAACAGGACGAAGGGTGTCCAGCCAAACAGTACGTAATAGGCTTCATCAGGGAGGTCTCTATGCACGTAGGTCAATGGTTTGCATTCCGTTGACCTCACGCCACCGTGCGGCCCGAAGAATATGGGCTGCTGAACATCGAGATTGGGAGCAACATGATTGGAGCCAAGTGCTGTTTACAGACGCGTCCCGATTCAGTCTGGACTGTGACACCCGACGTGTTTTGGTATGGAGGGAAAGGGGCACTTGAAATAACCCCACATTCGTTCGTGAAAGGTCACAATACAGACGAGCTGGTTTTACGGTATGGGGTGGAATCAGCATAGGTAGACGTACGGACCTGCATATCATTCGGAATGGTACTTTGACGGCCCGAAAGTATGCAGACGAGATACTGAGACCTTATTTCATACCTTACACTGCAGCCATTGGAGATTCCTTTGTTTTCCAGCATGATAATGCCAGACCGCATACAGCTCGTCTTGTGGAGAACATGCCTGAAGCTGAAACAATACAGCGTATGGAATGGCCAGCGTGCTCTCCTGACCTGAATCCAATCGAGCATGTTTGGGACATGCTCGGACGAAGCATTGCTGCGAGACCAAGGCCTCCTTTTACTCTCCGAGACTTGGAGATTGCACTTCTTGAGGAGTGGAACAGTATTCCCAAAGTCTTATCGATAACATCATCGCATCCATGGAAAACAGGTGTGCAGCAGTCTTAGCTGTTCGAGGAGACCACACGCCATATTAAAAATGTTGCATCATTTCTAAACAATACTTTTTTTTTATAGTTTACATGTAACCAAATTGTTGCCCTAAATCATCTTTTTATGTTTTTTCCATATTTTCAAAGAATTAAAGCTTAATTACAATTTTTTTACATCTTTTTTCTGTATTGCGCATTGATACGCGTGTACTATCCATTTTATGCCAATACGTGGCTGTCTCGCACGGTTTTCTTAACTTCTTTGCTTGCTCCCCTAATTTTTTTGAGTAGTGTATGTCTGGAATATTAAGAACTAAAGTATGAAACCAACGGTGCAATGGAATTACTTTGTTCTAAACTTTCGTTACTCTAAAACTGCATTCGGGATTTTGAAATATTCAGAATAATACATGCAATAATATTTACCAATGAAATAACAGCATGTTAATGAATGCGCTTCAGTGAACTGATGATGCTCTATGTGTGTACGCATCTATACACGAAAAAAAAAGGGAGGAGAATACCCAAAATTTGTTTTAACGATTATTAAAGACGCTGAAACATACATACGGTGCAAAAATGCATAAATTTCTCTACCACACAAACTGTAACAGATATATTGAGAGATAATACATATATGTAACAAAAAGTTGGAAAGGAGAAATAAATTATTTAAAACTGATCACATGTACTATATCAGAGTAATAAAAACACTGAAGCCTTTATGTCGTGCAAGGAAATAAAACAATTATTTTAATAAAAAATGTTAAAATCTGACATTTTGAATGGCGAAGTAGTTACACTGTTAATTTCCCATTCCCATTTTGAGTACAAACACACGAAAGCTAGTATTTTTACTCAAGCTTTCTGTGTTGTTAGGAAAATCATCCCTCGTTTCTCATCTCTCTAGACAAAGAATATTTTAAGAACATGAGATATGCTTTACGATTATGGGCGCAAGCAATTACTGTTCCGAACTGCTTTTAACGAGTATTCGCGTCCCCAGATGCGAAAGAAAAGGAAATTTGTTGGGAACCTATTCTGTGTGATTTCAGAAAGAAAGAATCGTCTCCAGTTGAGCAAAAGGGTGTTTTTAGGGTTTAAAAAGGATGAATTATACTTGTGATAGATGTAGTTGTTATTCGTAGATGCAAACTTGACATTCGTTTGTTGTAAAAATATCTTTGATTAAGTCTTTGATATGTGTGTGTGATTTTGTATATTTTTAGGCGTTTGGTCTGCAGACTGATCTACATTCGTACATATCATTATATGCACAATCAAAACATGCGTTTGTGTTTGTGTGCGCACGCGGAAACACACACACGCACTCACTCACATCTGAAATCAGTAACGGTTTTTGTCTCGTTTTTCGATTACGTTTTTATGTAACGTTTAATTTTCCCTCTAATCTAATACTATTTCTTTCATATGCACAAAAAAATGAATGATAATAGAAGAGAGTGATTCACAGTGGACGGCCAGCAAAACACGCTACCACTGTTTAAACTTATACTACTTAACTGTACTATTTGTACTTAAATTATACAGTAAGCAATCAAATATGCATAAAAGCTTACTCTTTACTTTTATATGAATAGTTTAAAAACTACACTTAAGTATAAATTGTATTAACCATAAATATACCATCATCTCGGAGGTTAAAAAGCATTCGTCCATTCTAAATACATCTGAGATGCTTATTTTATTTACTTTATAATTAATACTTCGATTCTCTTGCTCATGGATAGTCCCCTTCAGGCTTCCTTTCATAGATTCTGTGCAATTTTATACTATATTTCGAGCTTGATATAGAACCCCATGATTGTTGCAGATTTACAGTTTTTGAGTGGGTCCAGCCAACATAATTTCAAGAAGGCACATTTTAATTTTCTGGGATTAAAGCAAGCTACAGGGCACAACATAACACAGTATGCATGTTTTGTTAAATAAAGTAACACAATATGCATGTTTCTTCTACGATTACAAAGCCCTTTGCAACATTCTAGTGCTGTACTGTTTATGAACATTTTGCTGTAAGTCTGTTATTTAAGTCTATTTATCTCTGAATTGAATTTCATCTTACTATTTGTCATCTTCAATGCACACACACACACACACACACACATATATATATATATATATATATATATATATATATATATATATATATATATATATATATACACACACACATACTGATCTCGAAATGTATCTTTGTTAAATTTTGGGAAGATATTTTCATTTAACTATTTTAAGGATTTTTGATTAAGAGTAAAAATTCTGAAAATATTTTCCATGAAGCAATCAATAACATTAAAAAAAATTTATCTTTAAAGATATTTAAAAATTTTATAAATAAAATTTTTCTAACTCCTGAAGACGAGTTCTTGAAGGAAATTTTGTGCAAGAAGAAGACTTTTTCTTCAACAAAAGAAGAACAAAATTTTCAAATAGAGCCGTAGAAATAAATGCAGGGAACACACCCTAATAAGTATTGTCTATTATGCAAAGATATAAATCTTTAGCGACCTCCGTGGTTGGATAGCGACACCCTGTCAGTCCCCCATGAAAAATTTAGAGAACGTTTGCCTTCTCAATTCTTCTCCCGCCAGCGTATTTGTAGTCTATGCATGCTGCGCTGTAGATGAATTTCTTTGTATAAGAAATCCCTCTTGTTAAGGGGAATGGGCACTTTTAAGTACCTTTAAAAGTATCTTTTTTTGACCTTTGTTCGATTGTATGTACTACTCAAGATTTTTGCTGGATTTACATGAAATTTGAGTAACTGCCTAACATACTGTTTATTATATACATACAATATTTCAAAGTAATTAAAAAAATATAATTATTTTTTATGCATAAAAAGTGAATAATTTTTTTTAAATCGAGCATTTTGCAGTCAACTGCTGTGCGCATTTTGTCAAAATAAATTTTTAAGATACAGTAATAATTGTTTATTATATGTGATTATAATACTTCAGGCAACAATATCCACCAACATTATTCTAAAATATATTAAAACATTTTAGTACGTGCTATTTTTAATTAGAAATTTCAAAAATGACTGAGTATAAGCGTATTAAAAAATTCTTTAAAAAAATTAAAATATGTTAAGGTTAAAAAATGTTGGTGGATTTTGTTGCCTGAAGTATTGTAATCACATAAGTAAATTATTAATGTACCTTAATAATTTATTTTGACAGAATGCGCACAGCAATTAACTGCAAAATGCTCGATTTAAAAAAATTATTAACTTTTTATGCATAAAAAATATTTTAATTTTTTTAATTGCCTTGAAATATTGTATATATAATAAACAGTATGTTAGGCAGTTACTCAAAAAAATCATGTAAATCAAGCAAAAATCATGAGTAGTACATACAATCGAACATAGGTCAGAAAAGATACTTTTAAAGGTACTTAGAAGTGACCACTCCCCTTAAGGTGTATTCCATGCATTTTATTCACAGAGTCCTTTAAATTTTACATCGGAATCCTGTAGGGGGAGGGTTTTTTTATTCTGTACTGGATGTAGGGATCGCAGAACCGGGTACCAACGGTTTTAGTACCGGGTATTGGAAAGTAGAAAATCTTAGCTTAAAAAAATTTTTTTTTTTGGAAGGAGATTCATGTCACCGTAATATATTTTATAGTTATAGTATTAGTGGTAGTACGTGTAATTAGAGAGTGATGCTCATATGTATAGATCCAAATCAATTTATTAAACCAATCATAAAACATATACACACAATATTATTCATTGAAGATTTCCGAATTTCTATCTCATTAACACCATATATATATATATACATTTCAAATTATCTTTCTTTCTATATCTTATCAATACCTTAATTACGATTATTTATCTAATCTTCATTATCATCAATATCAAATACTAACATTCTTTATCTACTCCCTAACATTGTTTGATTATCCTACATTCTTAATCGATACACATAAATACATTACAAAATTATTGCAAGATATCAATTCAATTAATATGGATATACACAATCACTATTTTATGATAGATATTCTATGCATAAATGTAAAGATTTCACCTAATCTGCCTTATCTAATTAATTGCGCTCTCTAGTAGGCATTGGGCATTGCTAGGATAAGTCAAAATACTCTCCTACCTTTTCTGACGACTCATCGACATCACAAGCCTTGCTGGGGGAATCATAGGGCTTTTTCGGGCATCGGGCTGTCGGGTCCGGGGGAACGGCGGTCACTATCTGTTGCGGCGGCCTCAGGGCGCATGTCTCCGAGAATACACTCGCGTCGGGGGAGCGTTCGTCAATCCAAAGGTCCGTACCTCATCACAAGCATGGCTGGGGGTCATCGGGGTCTCTGGTCCAGGGTAACGGCTGCGATCATCAGCATGCGGCGGACTCAGGGTGCTCTTCTCCGCATCTAAGCATTTGCTTCGGGGGCGCGTTGGTCCAGGGGAACGGCTGCTCCTCTCTCGCTAAATGACAGGTTAGTCGGTCGGCCTCTCCGGTATTGGGCTCTGCATCTATCTTATATCGGTTTGCTTTTCGGGTACCGAGGACTTGGCTTGTCTCTCCGGTATTAAGTTAGCAGCCCGTCATCTCCTTCTCTCTTCCTTCGCCGTCTACAGGGGCTTATGTGTTCCTCGTGAAAAATCTCAAATCATTCTGCTCTCTCTAAAAACTTTTTCTCTCGAGCTCAACTTCCATCATTATTTATTCAGGCCCTCATTGGTGGCCACCTTCTGTCCTATAGGTCGATCCGGGGCCCCTTCATTGGCCGACCACCCATTTTATATTCCTATTTTCTCCAATGAATATTGACGGGGGCGTTCGCCCTCGCACCTGTCTGGGGTTTCTTACATTTTTAACTTCTCACGCTCTCGTCTGGGCCTTCTGTGGTTTTTCTAACGCCGGTCAACCTCGTAAATTGCCTCACCCCTTTTCTTCTCCTAACTGTGACTCCGTTTTCAGATTTTCTTCAGCTCATTATCACCAGCTGGGCCCTTCGTTAAACGCAGCTGTTGACCGTTTTCTCATTTCAATTGCCCCCTCTCAACTTGTTATCTCTCCTTGCCATTCGCATACGCAGTACATTATCCCGCTGTTCAAGGCATCTCTTTTGTCTGATTCTTTGAATTACATTCTCTATCGCCCCTTTTCTGAACACATGTCGTGTCTCCACGACAATTCACATCTTTACTATGCTTCACAATTCGATAATATACTTTAATTACTTGACTATAATACGCACACGTGTATAATACGCATGCTTGATTTTGCGCGAAATTTTCGGAGAAAATTAAAATTCGACTATAATACGCACCCATAACTTTTCAATATTTTATTTAAAAATTGCACAAATACTTATTAACACAAATAAAATTTGTAATAAAAATAAACGAAAACGTCAAATTCGCTAGAAGAAAACAACCCCTTCCTGCTTGCAAAAGATATGCCATCGTGTGTCATTTGCTTACATTGATTTGTTTCACGTAAAATTTCAAACTTTTCTTTTTATTTATTGCATTTATAAAAAGCCCCAAAAAGAACGCATTTTGTATCATTTAAACTTATGCAATCTAGTCTTCGCCGGATTTCTAATCTATTGGCAAATTGAAAATAAAAACACAAAATCTTCACCGAGAATTCCTTAGTTTCGGGTTTCAGAACTCATTTCCTAAAATTAAATTAAATTGAAATAAATTAAAAAGAAATGTATTTTTCTACTTACACTGTAAACTAAAATTCTTTACACTATAAATAAACATAGTATTTTCATTAATATTTTAGGGAAAATGTTTTGGGGTTCATGTATTATTCAAACCTGGATACCTGGTTCCGGAAAATTTTGAGAACCGAAACCCAGTTCTGAATTTTTAGTACAGTGCATTCTCTAGATGGATGACTGCCCTTTGTAAGAGACTGGCAAATATTTGGATTAATTCCGCTTTTAGAATTCTCCCACCTGCGTACATGTCGGCTATACCATACTGAGGAAGCCTAGGCTTCTGAGAACACTGAAAAGGAAGATGTTGGTCCAATATTACATATCTTTGAAGCTCGGTACAAAGGGCTCAAATCAAAAACAGTGGTTTAAATATACCAGGATATTTACTTTTATACCAATCTCAGAACTATAGTTTCGACCTGAGTCCTTTGTACAAAGAAATGTAATTTTTATACAAAATTGATAGACTTAATCCTTTTATACCAGTCAAAAGATTTTTAACGTAGGATTACGTACCTCCATAACGGTCCTCCGGAAAGCAAAATTTCAGATGTCCGTCGTCGCGAGTTATAATTTCGGCAGCGCGCCAAACCCTGTCTGTATCGCTTAGGCAAGCAGTAAACAGTTAAACAGAAAAGTACGAAAATGCTTCAAAATTTACGTATATATATACCGGGTGCGTCATAAATTTGTGCAAACTTCAAAAATTCATAATAAAAGAAATAATGCCCGGAAAATTTTTCTGTTTGCGCCAATATGATCAGAGGGATTTTGGATTTTTTTTCATGTAAAAAAAAAAAAAAGTTTCAAAAGTAACCGAAAGAGGGCGCTCACACGTCCTACTGAGACGTTTTATGCAAATCAGGCTATCAAAATTAAAACACCTGGTTGGAAATGGATCTGTCATTCGAAGCCGGCAGCATGCTTTCTTTACCAGATCGAGTGTTGGTTGTTAAACTTTTCTACAAGAATGGTGAATCCCCAACTGTTGCATTGCGAAAGTTTCTCACGGAGAAAGGACTGAAGGCGCGAAAAAGGCCTATTTCATTGAATGGGATACTGAATTTAGTACGACGTTTTGAGGAAGCGGGGAGTTTGGAGGATCGTCCACGAATTGGCAGACCATCCTTGAGCGCTGACCGCGTCCATGCTGTACAAAGTTCCATGGAAAATTTGGCAGCCGAGACATCAACGGGAAGTAGCAGTGCTCGTGAAGCTGGGAGAAGAACGGGGATTCCGGAACCGTCGATTCGACGTATTCTGCACGGAATGTTGAATCTGTATCCGTACAAAATCCATGCACTTCACCAGTTATTAACGGCAGATACAGATGCAAGACAAATCTTTGCTACATGGGCTCTGGCACAAATGGAAAGTAACCCACAATGGTTGCTGAATGTCATGTGGAGGGATGAAGCCCACTTTTCACTGCATGGTGACGTTAATACGCAATACAGTCGTATCTGGGCGACTTCAAACCCTCATGGGTATCTGAACCGGCCACTACATTCTCCTCGTGTGACTGTTTGGTGCGGTTTCACCGCGTCTTTTATTCTGGGCCCTTTCTTTTTTGAAGAGCCTTGTCCTGTATTCGGGTTGAAAACCTGTACAGTCACTGCAGCACGGTATCTTACGCTTTTGCTTGACCACGTTAAGCCTGCATTGCAGGAAAGACATGCGTTACCTGTTGTCACATTCATGCAAGATGGTGCGCCGACCCACATTTTACGTGATGTCAAGACGTTCCTGTTGGAATCTTTCACTGAAGACCGAGTGATAAGTCGAGGTTGTAAGGTTCAGTGGCCCTCACGATCACTAGACTTGAACCCGGCGGATTTTTGGTTGTGGGGATTCTTAAAGTATCGTGTGTACCGGGGTTCCCCAACCACTTTGGTGGAACTGAAAAATGCCATTCGACAGACAATCGCTGCCATCGATGGCGACATGCTACACTCCGCTGTAATGGTCGTAGTGACGCGCCTCACTTGCCTATTACCTTGTGCTGGTGGTAATGTTGAACATCTATTACTTTAAAATAAATGCAGCCTCATGTTATTGTGATATGTTTGATTTTCTGTTTGTGTTTGCCTGATTTGCATAAAACGTGTCAGTATGACGTGTGAGCGCCCTCTTTCGGTTACTTTTGGAAACTTTTTTTTTTACATGGAAAAAAATCCAAAATCCCTCTGATCATATTGGCGCAAACAGAAAAAATTTCCAAGCATTATTTCTTTTATTATGAATTTTTGAAGTTTGCACGAATTTATGACGCACCCGGTATATATATATATATATATATATATATATATATATATATATATATATATATATACACGTACATGTTTATAGATAAATATATACATAACACATACATACATATATTCATACAAAAGAGGTATGCAACGATAAGTAATCCTATGATAATAACCCGCGGTAGTTTCGTTAGAAGAGACTACCTGAAATTTTTTTTTATCACTCCTAACACATATATAAAAATCCCTGTTTTTGACTTAAGCCCTTTGCACCGGACTTCAAAGTTATATAATCTTTGAATTTTAATATTTTAAAATAAAATTTCAAATGAAACATAGATTTTTATGTGTCGTAATATCAAGAAGCATTTGTGGAACAAAAGTTAAAAATTTTGCGTGAGTAAAGAAAATAAAATTTGGTGTCCACTACTCCCTTAATTCGCTTTTTACCACGGTCTTGTAACATACTTTCAATTAGATTTATGCTTGGAAATTAAGAAAATTTTATAAAGTTTAGCGATTTAGCTTAACAATGGTATATGTAGTGATTCCAAAATTACAAAATATAGTGACTCGTCTAGAACTGTGGCAATGTTGCCACAAATGATTGATTCGATCTCAGAAAATATCACTTTTTTTAACTAATAATTTTCCCAATTTTTTGTATAGGTTTCGTCACAACCTCTTAATTATTTAATGACAATACAATCCCTACTAGGCCCTCTCAAAATCTCATCCTAAAATTTCGAATCGCCCATGAAACGTATGTAGTTTTAATTTGCCCTCATGTGACTATCCTGGCTTTGTTTTGACCCACTTCTAAACTACCTGTGGATGTATCTGCGTATTTTAAGAACCCACAATGAAAATTTCTCCGTGGAGAGGAAAAAATAATTATGTACAGATGACGTTAAACTAAAACAAAACGAAAAAGTAATTATGCCAATTTAATTCACCATAAAAACGATATTTTAAAATCTTTAATAAGACCTGTTTTAAGGTATGAAATTAAGCAGTCGTGTCGTAAAGTTATAACTCTCTCTTATAACACGCACATATATATGTATGTATTATTATTTTTGTAGTAAAAATGTCGTTAGTGATATAATCGGTGATGGAGCAAATTAGATTAACGCAACGCTTTTACGTGACGTACATGAATCCTTTTCATTAGGTTTTTATCAACAGCACATTCGCATTGCCAGTCCCGATTTTCAGCAGCTGTTTTGCGGGACTTCTGAAAGAAAACGAACACTTGAGCGTTTTATGAGGCTTCAGAAAATATTTATTATAACCTTTAGTTACGGGAAAGGCATTCCTGTACGGGAAAAATGAGTTACTGAAAAAAGGGCAGTTTGCAATTACTTGGATGTGCAGAAGTAAGTTTGTCGTGACATTTTTATACTTAATTATTTAAATTTCAGGGTTTGTCTCGTATTCCATAGCATACGGGATTTCAATCATTACAAACCTCGACTTTATAATTTTTATTTTTAACAGGGAAGTAGTGCCTCTATTAAAATAAACAAAAATTCTTTTTCTAATGCGTCCTCCACTTTGTCCTGATGATATTCGTCCATATTCATCGTGAGGTTCATTGGCTACTTCATTGTGAAAGAAGACAGTTGGGTGGCCCTACGTTACTCCCAGTGAGCAGGGAATAGCAGAAACACCTATGCTTTCCGGGATTCGAACCCTGGTCCGTACAATGATAGCTTACGTTGCTAACTATTATACAAATTAACGGAAAACGCACAAATTAACGAAAACGCACTCCCCTTGATTACTCCCCTTGTGAGGCGTTTTAAAATTATTGCCGAGGTTTGAAAGCAATTTTATGTTAACGTAGGATTACGTTCCTCCATAACAGTCCTCCGGAAAGCAAAATTTCAGACGCTAAAACCGTCCGTCCATACCTCACGATTTATAATTTTGGCAACACGCCAAATCCAGTCTGTATCGCTTGGACAAGCAGTAAACAGTTAAACAGAAAAGTACAAAAATGCGTCAAAATTTTGACATACATATATGTATATATATACGTACATATACACTCTGTCACAACAAAATATATGCACCCAGAAGGAAGCGAGATACTATCACGAAATTTAACATGTAGTGTATGAGGAGATAAGCAAATGATTGCAAATTCAGAAGAACATACCGTTGTATTAAGAAGATGTGGCATGAAAAAGCTTACAAATCAGTAAGTAGTAAATCCACCTCTGGCAACTGTACAAGCCGAAACACAGCGTGGCATCAAATCAATGAGGTCACCTATGACCTCCTGCGGAAGATTATGCCATAATCTTTGCAACTGTTCATTCACCAGTATTCCAGGTCGGCTGCAGTTGCCTTCCAAGCACGTCCTAGACGTGCTCTATTGGCGACAGGTCTGGTGACCTGGCAGGCCATGGGACGCCATATCCTTGAAGACATTGTTGGGAAAGTCGCGCAGTATGTGGACGAGCGTTGTGTTGCTGCATTGTGAATGGGCGATTTGATTACATAGGGAGTAAAACTGGCGTTAAAATCTCGTCCACGTAACGTCGTGCCGTCAAAGTGCGTTTAAGGACGACTAGAGGTGATCGTGTGTCTCAACAAATCGCTCCCCACACTGTCACACTTTGTGTAATCGCCGTATTCCTCTCGACAACAAATGTCGGATCGGACCGGTGGCCAGGCCGCCTCCACACGCGCATGCGCTGGTCATCAGCATTGAGACTGAATCGGTATTCATTGCTGAAGATCACACACCTCCAGTCGGTCACACTACAGCTTGCCCGAGGTCGGCAAAAATCCAATCGCACTGCCTATGATGTATGGTCAGTGGTAGGCGTCTTAATGGACGTCGTCTCCTTATACCCGAATCGGCCAGTCGTCTCCGAATGGTTTCCCTTGATACCACCGAATGTCTGGAAGGTGGTAAATGGCATCGAACCGATTCTAGCGACGTTGTTGGTGCAGACGTGGCCGCTCTTATGATTGCGTTATCCTCGCGCGCATTTGTGTTCCTGGGACGCCCTAACCCTCCGCGACGGTAGACTATCCCTCCCGTGATCCATTAATGCCAATACCGAGCAACTACCGCATCGCTCCGACCGAGGTGGCGGCCGATACACCTGTTCGACCAACCTGCTTCTCAAAGGCCTACTATACGCTCCCTCTCAAAGTCCGACAATTGTTCGTACTGTCGCCGGTTACGTCTCAGATGCATCTCTAGTCATAATACTGTCGATCCAAGTCGACAGATTTGTTTGAATAACCCTATGGCACGAGCAATCATGCTTTTAAACTCTTCCAGCTGCGCATCTCATATGCGAATAGCACACTTACCCTTGTTTCATTGGCACCGAAATTTTAATTATTTGCATATCTCTTACCAGACAACATTCCTGTCAAGTTTCGTGATCGTAGCTCGATTTCTTCTGGGTGCATATATTTTGTGACAGAGTATATATATATATATATATACATACATACGTAACACATACATGCATATATACATACAAAAGAAGTAAGCAACGATAAGTAATCCTACGTTAATAACCCGAGGTAATTTCATTAGAAGAGATTACCTGAAAATTTTTGTTTTCTATCAGCGGTAGACAAGTAGAAACTGTAAATAGAATGAAAGAGGTACATTACCGTGTTAAAGCTAAAGTCGTTACATCGGCTCAATATGGGAGCTTTTTATGGGACACGGTCAGTTGTACAGCGATTAGTTTCAGTTTCTTCCACGCTCTGGTCAGTATGTCTATTTTGATGGAGAGTAATGCATTAGAGACGTGATCCGTCTCATGGATTTTATCTCTTTAACTGTCACTTTCAAACTTAATAATGCCAATTTCTCAAGTCAAAGTTATTTTCTCATTATTGTCACAGTACTTTTATAATTTGGTTATGCTCTACAGGGAAGTGGTGAAACAAATTATTTGAATTTTACCGGGAACTATCCGAGTCTACAATAGCATTTGTTCGATGGAGTGATCTCATGCAGAAAAGTAAAACCTCCACTGACTGATCACACAGATAGTTGAAAAAATATTATGCAAAGTACTCTTAAAAGTTGTAGATTAAATGAATACAGGTAACCCTTCTACAGCACGGCATCTTACAACACGGTTTAGCTCTAACACGATAGGATACATTGCGGGAACCCTCGTATAACACTGCAACCTGTAACACGGTTTCGCTTTAACACAATTAAAAAATTGCGAAAACCTTTGTACAGCACTGTACTTCTACAGCACTAGATATCATGATTTTTGTTTAACACATTTAAAAACTAAATTACCTTAAAATAATGACGGGAAAGGACAATAAACTATAGTGGCTTTACATGAAGATGTATAAACAAATTATAATTTATTCATTTATAACTCTTTAAAATTGTAAGAAGGCCTAGGCTTAGCTGAAAATCTTGAATAATTTTTCCTGAATGCAGACCCTTCCGCTGAAAGAAGCCGAAAATTCAAAAGGGAGCTGCAAAATTGTCTATCTCCATACCCTGAAATCTACAATGACCTTGTAAGAACCAGCAAATAAACCAAAATTACAGATTTTTTAAAGAGGATAGAAGGTACAAAAAATCTAAATGAAGAAAAAGGTTCTGAAAGTGAAGGTGATATTGTTCAATCGAAAAAACGTTCTCGTTTGATTGTACTGAGCAGTGATGAGGAATATATTTATTAAATTAAAGTCGAATTAAATGAAAATAATATTTTTTGTTTCTTTTCGTTTTGTGTTATACATACATTTATATTTTTAATAAAAATTAACTTGCTTATATGGAATTTAAAAAATTGTTTTTAATAAGTTTTCGGAACGTAACCCCTTTTTTGTACTGTCTCTGGGTCTAATATAACACAGTTTCACACAACACGACATTTTCTAAGAACCTATCTACCGTGTTATAGGAGGGTCACCTGTACTGTTTAGTGATACTGTAAGTGTGTACTTATTAATCAGCATCTTAAACGTTAAAGGTCAGTAAAGTATTTGTTTCTTTAGTTATGATGATTCCCCAAGTTACTTGGCTTAGAGGTTAATATACATATCAACCTCTTATTTGTTTTTCAGTTTCTAAAAATGCTTAAATATGTTTTTTTAGGTCTTAGCTACTAAACAAAAATTAAGAAGGACGTAAAAGTTGTAAAATTAGCATAACACAAGTTCGACAATTACGGGTAAGATAAAGCACAGAGAAATTTACCGTTATCAGCAGAAATATTTTCAGTTGTGAACTCTGAGAATCTCATTATAATGAAGTAAATACGAATGTAGTTCTAGGGATGATTTTACCAAATGAGGGATGATGGTAATTAGTAGCATGTAAAAAATGTCTATGTTTGGAAAATGCCGATGAAATAGTTGATGTGAATTATTGCTATAATAAAACGTGATGTCAAATACTAAATTGAATGCTTCGCTCTTAATTTTGATATTGATATACTAGTTCATTTAAAAAAGATTCCGTGCTCTTCAATATTATTATCACTTTTTAATTTTATGTAATATTGTGTTCGAAACTTAGTTTTGAAGGGTGATATATATCTTTGGAAAAATTATTTTTCTGAAATACAAATTTTTTTGCTCCTTATACTTTAAACTAAATTTATGGACAACAAATCTGTAGGTTATGGAAATGAACTGATCTTTATTTATCTTCATAAAGACATTAAGTATTAAAGGGGAAATTTGTAATTGAAATTATTTCGTTCGAAATGCAACAGGAATATTCAAGAGGCTCAAATGACTGATATATAACTGCGATAACTAAACCCGTGTCTGAAATAACTTCACGTGAAAAATAATTAATCGGAAGTCGGAGGCGAATTTGATGTATGACCGACAAAAGCGTATTTAATTCGGGTAACTGAAGCTACGCTATCGGAAATGGAACGGGGAAATACAAGTGACTGGAAAATTAGGCGCATAACTGCGCAAACACATTTTGAGATAAACGCATAACTGAAGATATTCCGCTGGCGATCAAACAGGAAATTCCAAGTAGAAAAGATATTTGAGGTATAGTGGTTAAGAAAAATAAGCTGCAATCAATGCAATTTTACATAAAATGGAGAGGGAAAACACAAGTTACTTCAATCTTTGACGGGTTACTCGGAAAAGTGCATTTAGGAAAACCGATAACTGAAGCAATTTCATCTGAATTGAAATAGGATAAAATTTGTGACTACTATTTCACTAGTATAATTCTTAGACAGGGACATTTCAAGAGTTTAATCCTCTGAAATGAAATAGGAAAACGCAAATGGCAAATAAACTTGACGTGTTACAGTGAAAAGATCGTTAGATGCGTATTACTAATGCAATTTCACAGGTAACGAAGTAGAGATATCTAAAGGCCTGTTCCCATTGCAGTCCGGTAGCGGAAGCGTTAAAGTATTGAAATATATTTAACCAATGACAAACCTACAAACGATTAGCAACGAAATTGTTAAGGCCTAGGGCGCGGTAGCCCAGTTGGCAAGAGCAGCGGGCCAGTGATCTGAACGTCACTGGTTCGATGCTCGTCACTGCAAATCTACCGCAGTGTTCACAAATGGTGGCCGGGGCACGTAAAATAGGGCGTGGCTACAATGTCCTCCAAGTTCTCAATTTTACCTCTGGAGGTGCGGGGTCAAGTGTTCCAGTCTCGTCACTTGACTCGATTCAAAATTACGGGGCCGGTCATTTAGCCAAGTCGGACTCCGACCCTTGGGATGCTAATTCAAAACAGGAGCCGCACCTTCATCGCCCATAGCCTTCGGGACTTGATCTAACGTTACTGTCGGTCAAGGGGCATAAGCCACAACAACAACATTGTTAAGGCCTATGATTGGTTTACTTCCGTCTCAGCGCCATTTTTCCTTTTATGCTTACGTTAACGGACTGCAATTTGAACGGGCCTTAATTGGCTCACAAATACGAGGTATACCTTAAAACCTATTGAAGAGAAACGAGCATGTCAGGTCTTGTAGTACATAGAAAGAAAGTCAGATTTATACTGATTTTAGCACTTTTGTAAATTCTTTGCAGTAGTCAAGAATAAGTCGGGAAAATTAGGTGACATCGTTAAGTCTCAAGTAAAGAAAACTTATGAAGGTTTTCGAAAGAAATTTATGACTTTGTAATGACTAAATCTCGGTTATGCACTGTTTCTCATATTTTCTACTTTATTTTAAAAAAAATAATTATAATAATAAAAAAAGTCTCGAGTCAAGACTCGACCCATAGTCTCGACCCATACTACCCATTAACCGGTAAACGTATGCTGACAATTACACCAAGAGGTCATACCATAATATCTCTTAATGAACCTCCGAAAGGTCTTTGGGAAAAGTAAAATTTTAAACCCTCTTCGAAAAGTTCTAAAGAACTGAAAACAAGCAAGTCGAGAAAGTTCCCATCCCGTGAACGATCGATTTCTTGTCAAAAACTCCCCTGAAAATCCGCGATAAATCAGCGCTCGTGCTGCCCCCTGCTAGCAACGACAAGTGACTGTCAACAGAACTTAACATTTTCGCATCCCTTCTCACTTTGGCCGGGCGTATCCCGGAGGAAAAAAAAAAAAAAAATCCGCCAAAAAACGGGATCAAAAGTCGCCACTCTCTCGCTTGCCGGGCTGAGAAAAACACATCCCGCTGCGAGACCTCTCTCTAGTGGCGGCATTAATTGAATCGCCAGTGTCGACGCCGAGAGGATGGTGGTAGCGCGCTTGCTCTTAAAACTGAATTAATTTTCCGCACCGCCGGGTTCCAGACTTGTCAAAAGTGGAAGGCGGCTGAACTTTGCGAACTGTTTGAGGAAACCGTTTTCTTTTTCAAGGCTGTATTATGCTACTATGGTTTTGCTCATCAGTAGTAAGTGTCATTTTTCCACTCGCAGTGTTTAGAAATTTTTAATAGCGAAAATGTTCGTTAAAAATTGCATTTGTTGATAACTTTCCAATCGTAATTGATTACTATTTCGGTACTAGAAAATACAGTTCGTTATCTGATGAATTTTGTTTAGGAATCTTTAATTAGTTTTTGGGGTAATACTTGGGAAAAGTTTAGTTGTTGAGAAACTATAAAATAATTTTTCGTATGAAACTTTTGGCTGAAAAAGGTCGAGCTTTGCAAACTGTTTGAGGAAACTGGTATTTTTTTCAAGGCTGTATTATGCTACTATGGTTTTGCTCATCTGTTGTAAGTTTCATCTTTCTACTCGCAGTGTTTACAAATTTTTAATATTGAAAATGTTCATTAAAAATTGCATTTGTTGATAACTTTCCAATAGTGATTGATTACTATTATCGATACTGGAAAATCCAGTTCGTTATCTGATGAATATTGTTTAGAAATCGTTAAATAGTTTTTGAGTAATACTTGGGAAAAATTATTTGTTATTTTGAGAAACTATAAAATAATTTTTCGAATGAAACTTTTGGATGAAATTTGCAAAGGCCGAGTTTTGCAAACTGTTTGGGGAAACTTGTATCTTTTTCAAGACTGTATTATGCTACTATGGTTTTGCTCATCTGTAGTAAGTTTCTTTTTTTTGCTCTCAGTGTTTAAAAATTTTTAATATTGAAAATGTTCATTGAAAATTGCATATGTTGATAATTTTCTAATCGTAATTGATTACTATTTCAATATTGGAAAATACAGTTCGTTATCTGATGAATATTGTTTAGAAATCTTTAAATAGTTTTTGGGTAATACTTGGGAAAAGTTTAGTTGCTATTTTGAGAAACTATAAAATAAGTTTGGCTGAAATTTGCAAAAGCCGAGATTTGCAAACTGTTTGAGGAAACTGGTATTTTTTTCAAGGCTGTATTATGCTACTATAGTTTTGCTCATCAGAAGTAAGTTTCATTTTTCTACTCGCAGTGTTTAGAAATTTTTAATATTGAAACTGTTCATTAAAAATTGCATATGTTGATAATTTTCCAATCGTACTTGATTATTATTTCAATACGGGAAAATACAGTTCATTATCTGATGAATATAGTTTTTGGGTAGTACTTGGGAAATATTTAGTTGTTATTTTGAGAAATTATAAAATAATTTTTGCGTTTGAAACTTTTGGCTGAAATTTGCAAAGGCCGAGCTTTGTAAACTGTTTGACGAAACTGTTTTCTTTTTCAAGGCTGTATTATGCTACTATGGTTTTTCTCATCAGTAGTAAGTTTCAATTTTCTACTAGTAGTGTTTAAAATTTTTTGATTTGAAAGTATTCGTCCAAGCTCATTAAAAACGCATTCGTGGATAAGTTTCGAAACGTATCTGGTTACTATTCCGGTACGTTTTCAATAGGATAAAATACAGCATTTTTTTAATCTGCGTTCCATTTCTTTATATGATTAGTATTGTTTAGAAATCTTTAAATAATTTTAGAGTAATACTAGGAAAAAATTTAGTTATCATTTTGAGAAACTATAAAATAATTTTTCGTATAAAACTTTTAAATTTAAAATAATTTTTAACAGCAAAATTGAAAATATAACCTCATTATTTTAGAAAGATAATAATTATTGTATTAATTATTATAAAAATTACTTTGTCATAGTACAATAGATATCCTAAAACACATTTCTTTGCTGTATATTCATCGTTTTTTTAGGATTTTTAGTCAGTTTTTTAAGTCCATGAAATTTTGGAAGTTTTTTAAAAAGGCTGGCAAACATTTTCATTTTTTTTCTTATGAAGTACTTAAAAATTGGAATTATGTCAGAAAACTATTGCAACTGCATAAAGATGATTTTAAAGAGAATTTCTAAAATTTTTAAGACGCATCATCACAAATTTGATTAATTTTTTAAAAGTTTTTTTACTTTGTATATTAAAAGTCATGTTAAAGGAATTTAATTTTTTAAGTGATCTCCATTGTTTAAAGGTAAATTTTATTATGACTGCTGAAATTTCAGTTATGAATGAAAAAGATTGCAGAAAATAATTTTAATTTTACTTTTAGCAGAATTATTCTTAAAATTACAGTTTAGGCATTTTTAATTTTTATTTTAATCATTTATACTTTTAGAAACTTAATCATTCAGTTTTTACCATAAATTTATATTGTTATCACTTAATGTTTTATATATCCCAAAAAAATATATAATTAATTAAAATTTGACTGTCACTTATAACTAATAGTCCGATTAAGGATTCTGGAAAGAAATTTTTTATTTATTAACATTCTTTGGATTTCGTGTTGTATAATATTACGTAGACAGAAAAGTTCATTTTCACCCAGAAATAAATAAGTTCAAAAACTGCATTGTAATTTTAGAGGAAAATACCTGCAAATAAATATCGTAATTACTTTTAAAAGAATAATATTTATATAAGTTTTTAAAAAGATGTTTTCAGGAAAATTTCATGCATTTTAAAAATATCAAAATGTAGAACCGCTTGAAAAAAAACCCCAAAGCTAAATATGTTAATATGTTTAGAAGGGTTATAAAACATTCAGTGTTTCTACGATTTTAATAAAATACTATTCTAAAGGGAATTGTAAGCACCAGAGTCGTCTGCTAAGCCCGTGCAAAATCCGAGGTAAGGCGCCATTGCATTGAAACTGTTGATGTTCTCACATTTAGCATGCTTCAAAGCATGCACGCATATCAAATTTTGAGTAGATTGGATGCTTAGTCTGTGACTGACAGACAATCAAGTCGGTCAGCTCTCGTTATTGCTAACACTATGGAGAAAAACGAGTTCCTCTTTTTTTATAAAGCATTAAATTTTAAGAAGCCAAATGGTGGCAGAAACTAAATCTATCTTTGATAAATGTTATGGAAAGTCTCCACATTTGCTAAGAATGACTTAGGAGGGATTTCTTGATTTTTGTTGAGGTCGAACGAGGGCAAGTCTCGCTGGACGTTATGGTCACCCTGCTGAGGTCACTATGTCAGAAATAATTACAAAAAAACAAACAGGTAGTCTCTTTTATGGAAACTACAGCGGGTTATTAACGTAGGATTACTTATCGTTGCTTACCTCTTTTGTATGTATATATGTATGTATGTGTTACGTATATATGTGTATATATAAATGTGCGTATATATATATATATATATATATATAGATATAAGTATGTCAAAATTTTGACGCATTTTGGTACTTTTCTGTTTAACTGTTTACTGCTTGTCCAAGCGATACAGACTGGGCTTGGTGCTCTGCCAAAATTTTAACTCGCACGGTACGGACAAACGGTTTTTGCGTCTGAAATTTTCCTTTTCGGAGGACCGTTATGGAGGAACGTAATCTTACGTTAGAATTCTTGCATGGCAGAAATTTGCATGAAATCCCGAAATAATTAATGAAACAAACCCTTATTTTATAGAGTTGGATCTTACTTTATGGAGGGGTCAAGAAGAGTAAAAACCGTTCGACCAAACGTATCGACTTTAAGGGAGATTATGTAACCTTTCCCAAGAAAACGTCGTTTTCATTATTTTTGCATGGTCTTATCAAACGTCTCCCGTAAAAAGTGTGAGTTGATAATCCGATTTGTTAAAAGTAAAAATAAAACTATCAATGCAAGGAGAAAACGATACAAATAAAAAAAAAACTTTAAAAATTCGCTGTATAGGTAAGAATGCTTTCAATTGAAATTTTTGGACCTTAGGACAGACTTTGGTGCATGGGATATGCCAAGAACAGTATGCTATAATGAAACAGTGTATTTCATCTTTCCCTTGCCGAGAGTAAGCTGTTTGAATCTTTCTTAAATTCATATAGAGTAAAATTTTGTTCTAACCGTGAATTTCAAGGCATATTTCTATTTGTATTCTCAGTTTCGTTTTTTACACAGTCAAAAATTTCTGCGTAAAATCACAATTTCCACCCGAAGGATTACAAATTATGTGTAATGATATGGATGTAACTTAAAAGAAAGAATGTTCTATTGTTTTCAGGGGGGGGGGGAAATCTAACTAAAAAAATATATTTTTTAATATTCTAATTCCAAACTAAGTTTTTCAGTATTATCAAAAGAAGTTGGCATAGTTTAGATACGCCCCCCCCCTTAACATAGATATTTATGCCCTCTAGAAAACTCCGTTTTAAGTAAATTTGACAGAAGCAAAGAATATCACAACTGAATTTGTCTGGATATGGGGGGTATTAGAAGCCCGGTGGCGTAGTGGTTAAAAACGTCAAGCTGCGATTTCACAGGTCCAGGGTTCAACCCTGTGACTGGGCAAGGTCGACTCAGCCTTTCATCCCTTCAGTGGGTCGATAAAATGAGGACCAAGCATGCTTGGGAACTAAACTCTGGGGGTCCCACGTCAGGTTGACCACCTGACTGAGACATATGCTGTATGGCACCCCAAGCCCACGGTTACGGAAGCGGAGATGGGTACGGCCGGCCCTGGTCCACATCGGACTGTTGCGCCGTGAATTTTAAGTTTTATTGGGGATATTAACATAATATCAGTGCTTTTATATACATTAAGTAAAGCATATCGGGCTTGTGGCGGCCCAGTGGTACAGCGCGCTGGTTTTCGGTGCTGAGGGTGCTCGTATCGAATCCTAGTGTCTCGCCACGAAATATGCCTCCTTTCGTGTCGTCCCTTCATAGGGGGTAATGCTGTCCGCCTATATGGTGCCCCCATAATAAAATGGGCAGTAAAGTTGCGGCGTAGTATAGGCGAATGTTTGACAACAAGTGCCTCCGCATTGGAAAAAAAAAGTAAAGCATATCGGACAGCGGACGATATTTTAAGGGCAAAACAATATATGAACGAACTAGCTGAAAACCCGCACTTCTCTACGGAGTACATTCAAATTAAATACAACGGTCAATGTATGCAATTAATGCCAAATATATATATATATTATATGATAAATACGACGATCAATGTATACAATTGATGTAATATATATATATATATATTTATAAGAAAATCGTAAAGGATAATTTTATAGATAAAATAATGTAGAAAAAAATATTCAAATTAAATCTAATATAAAGAATACTAAAGAATATAGTACAGTTTGTAGAACATTTCTTTTACTGTATTTTAATGTTTTTTTGGATAATGTCCAATCGTCTGCCGCATTAGCAAGGAAAAAAATATTTTTTGTTTATTTAGTTGTTATGCACGTGACGATAAATTTATTTAAAGTACCAGAAAAAGAAATCACGTGATCAGCATTTAATAAATTAAATTCTAAAAATTAATCTTTAAAAATTCACCAAAAATCAGGAAATGGAAGTAAAGATTCGAAAAAAATTTCATTTTAAAAGAATTTTTATGATCTTTCTTGTGATATAAATTTTATAAGTATTATTTTAAATGCAAGCGTAAAAAAGTTTAAAAAACAGCTTAAAAATTTAATTACAAAAAAAATCTAAGAAGAATTTTTGAAAAATCTTTCTTAGTGCACCCTTACACTATAAGAAGAATCGCCATGCAAAATTTCAGCCCTTTAGGTCCAGCGGTTTGGTCTGTGCGTTGTATGTCAGTCAGTGTGTCAGTTACGGAACTGTTTTATATACATAGATAATCAGCGGCGCCCGTGACTAGTACTGGCAAATCAAATCACGCAGATCTCGTCTCCCCATACCCATGTGGGCAAATCCCTTCGGCGGTAATCTTTAAATATTACGTCGGCCGGGACAGTTAGTCCATACGACAAGTGTCAAACTGAAGACCAGCTCTGCGTAGCAAAACCTGCAAGCTCAGTAGAGGATTGATTTCCCCTGTTCAGTTTATGAATAGTATAGGCCTGGGCGCTGGTCTCACTTCAGCGGTAAATTTGTACTCCTAGTAAATAAGCAGTTAATCCACAATCGATTCGATAACAGATGATTTTTTGGATCTTATTATAACTGCTTTCAGGCAATGGAAAAATGTTATAACGGAATGTAGAACTTCGATGTCTCTTAGCAAAATAGCTAACTCTCACCATGATTTAAAAAAAGATTGATGATAGTATTGAATAGCAGAATTTTAATTTTTCAAATCAAGTTTCGATCGAAGTAAGAAAATAATTGAAATATTCTGTGTGTAAATTAAAATGCCTAGAAGAAAAAAATACTTACAGGACAGGGATTTTTCTGCAATATTTAAAGTTCAATACAGTGGAATCTCGATCTATCGTTTTTCGAGGGACCGACTGAACTGAAAGATAAATGCGGAAAAACGATAGATGCGGGAATATAACAAAGCAATATGATCGTCAGGACTGATTGAAATAAACGGCACATATGGGAAAACGATGATTCGGAGAGCGATCGATCGAGATTCCACTGTAGTTGTTTTCAGACTGTTATTGGGAAAGTTGGTCATGTAAGATATTTTTTTCTGTGTGTGTGTGTGTACGTACGTACATTTGATAATAGAAGTTGGAAAGACATGTTGTTCTCCCTTGCTGTAGACTAGGCCTGCACACCTTGAATTGCAATGAGGGCCATACTACTTTATGGAAAACTGCTGCGACCCACACGAAAATAGGATAGATGGGAAAGTGAAAAATATTTTATCTGACGAAAAATTAATTACTGATCATTTTAAAAATTTAATAAATATTAATATTCGTTGCTAAAATATTTCTCTCATAATATTATAAATCTAAAAATAATATTCTGTATTTTTTATATTTATAATAATATGTGTCTTCACAAAAGGCTTCGCGGGCTGTATATTGTACAGCAGGGGTGTCAAACTCGCGGCCCGCGACGAACATTTTTGCGGCCCGGCCAATATATTGACACACAATAATATATAATAAAATAACCGACGCAGAATTATAATTAGATAGGAAGAATTCGCTAAGTGTTTTTTAACTATACTCTTTTTTTGCTATTATTAAACAAAAAAAGGTATATATTTATGTTGAATATTCTGTAATTAGGTAATATACTGTAAAAAACCTACGTTTCTATTAATATTGTTTTTTTTTTTGCGGCCCACCTATAGTTAAACCTTGTTTGTTTGGCCCAAGTTAGCCTTTGAGTTTGACACCCCTGTTGTACAGGCTTGCTATAGACTAACTGGCTTTCAAAAGGCTTAGTGCTCAGATGGTTACGTTAGTTTTACATTAATTATTATTGTTCTGCTCTTTTGAGGTGTTTAGATTATTAAGCTACAGACTGCATCTCTGATCAACTGATAGACGGTGATTTGAATTTTAACAACTAACCGGACCTCAAACCTTGAAAATCCGCTGAAACTACGAACTGAGGATTTTGAAAACTCAGTTATTTATATTATTACCAATATCAAAATTTTCTTTCGGACGAAATAATTGCAAGTATGGAAGTAATAGCATAATACCTGAACGAACTGAGTATAGAATAACACAGCAATAATTTGGCCTTTTTATCTTTACAGGACAAATTCTCATGCATATTTGTTTGGGTTAATAAAGTGTGGGAAACCTCTTCCTTTATTTATATATGATGTTTTATAGAGGTAAAATGTGATTAATTTTAAATCAATTGGTATATTCCTTTAAGGGAACGGGGGACCTTCAATCTTGTTCTTCTTTAATTTCCAATATTTTACACTATTTACCCCATGAGTATAATTAATATTCTTAAGTATTTTGTGGAGGAATTAGACCTGTTTATCCAAAAATTCTTCAAAAATGCTAGAATTTTTCAAAAGGCTCCATGCGTATTCATTTTCTCCTGATATCTTCAAAATTTCTGAGAATTGTTAATAGAAGTGTTTGTCACAAAACTGAGCATGATTCTTTGAAATTACACATATTTTTCAAATTTATAGACCATAAAATATAGTAAAAACATAAAATAATAACAGGCAGAATAGAAAAAAAATTATTTAAGAGTTTAAATTCCTACAAAAAAAATTAAATGCACATTTATATTTATATACATATGGCAAACTTATAATGAAAAATTTAAAGACTTTAATTAATATAGAATGCGCATAGAGCATTTTTGAAAAAAATTTGAAAAACAGTCATTATTCTGCAAAAAATTCCTTATTTTGAATTCTGAGGGTTTTCAATGTCGTAAAAATGAAAATTAATTATTCCCATTTTATATATAGAGTTAAAAAATTGAAGATTAAAAAATTCGAGTTTGAAGGTCCCATGTCCCCTTAAATATTTAACCTATAATATCCCAGATGATGCTGTACTTATTTATACGGATGGTAGCAGGAATGATAGGACTTGTTCCGGTAGTGGTGACTTTATTAAGCCTTAAAACGGATCCAATCAAATTTCAATTAGAAATCCTGACGGCTGTTCCGTCTTTCACAGCGAATTGATTGCAATTAATGCGGGTCTTGACACGGTCCTTTCGCCATCTGGGGCTGGAGAAATTTGGATTCTGTCTGATAGCCGGAGTGCCGTCCAGCATCTTTCTAACTGGCGGTCAGTGATAATACGGGTGTGGCTATTTTGGACAAGTTGAGGCGGTTCTTCTCATCTCGTGATATTCATTTACAGTGGATCCCCTCCCACGTTGACCTTGCCGGTAACGAGATTGCTGATAACCTGGCAAAAAAGATGTGCTGAAGAGTCTATGGATATGCCTTGCGCCTCTTACATACAATGAAATGTATTCTAAACATAACTGTCTTGTACGGTCTGCATTCGCCATTACCCCATGCACCATGGATATGCCTTGCGCCTCTTACATACAATGAAATGTATTCTAAACATAACTGTCTTGTACGGTCTGCATTCGCCATTACCCCATGCACCATTGGTGCCAGGGTAATCTCTCCGGTGGTTTTCGGTCCCTCAGCAGACAGGAGCAAAGTACAATAACCCGCTTTCGTAGTGGCCACCTCAGAAAATTGACTTAGCCCGTCTGCACACGGAGCAACTCAAAAGAAACTGATATCTGACTCAAATCACGGACTGGTTTGTGATTTGAGTCAGTTATCAGTTTCTTTTGAGTTGCTCCGTGTGCAGACGGCCTTATACCGACAAAGAAAAAGTGTTTCCAATTTGTACCAAATGTTCCAAAGACCAAACCACTCCGGATCATATCCTTGTATGCTTGGGACCGGAAAAGGAAGATCTTCTGAAGCGGCTATTGTTGGTCATTGACTTCTTGAGAGTGTGTAGTATCATGGACCTAATCTAGCTCTGCTGGTGACAGGGATCAGCAACAACAACAACAAATATTTAACCTTTTGAAATTATGAGAATTTCTATATTAGTTCCTCAGTTTACACGGTAATCCATTTATTGAGGGCTTATACTTTTATTAAAAACTCTGAGAAAGGGATTTAGAGCCGATATTGAAAAATTAGGACCAATTTGTTGAAGGGAGATTTTTCGGTCGATCGCGTCCCGCCCACACCAGGAGTTTGTAAGTTCAATTTAAAATTTACATTATGCTTTTAAGAAGACTCTTAAAAATGTTTACTGTTTGACTCAGTATTTTTTTTTCAGTTTGGTTTAATTAATATAACTAGTTGAATCCCTTGATTTCAAAGAGGTATAATCTCTCATTGAAATAGCTAATTCAATGTGGAGATAAACATGCTTCATTTGGTGTATTTAAAGAGAAAGCTGATGACATAATATATTTGCCTTCTTTTTAAATATATATAAAATGAAAATAGAGACACGCGTTGTTTGAAAATTTCGTACTTAAGGAAAGTATCGACAGCGCATACTGATAAAGGAATATAGGAGGCTACTTACAGAAGTAAAACTGAAAATCTACATAGGTTTTATTACTATTTTAATGCAACTAACTTAAACCCCTTACATGTAGTTTATTTAAATGCCTTTAATTTTTGCACATAGTGTGTCTTTTTTGGGGGAATCGTGTTTTTCTATTTTTCAAGCTCACCAGTGTATTAATTAGCATGGAAAAATTGGAACTTCAGCATATTTATCGTCGGAAATCTTTGGCCTTATATAAGTGTTTAAACCAGTGATTCCCATCCGGGGTAGCACGAGATTTTTTATTAAAAAAATATCTGCAGGGCTTACTTAAAATAAATATTAAGCTGGATTAATTACTCCCACGCCCGATAGATTGTGACACAAATCGAAACACCCAGATTGCGAACGAGATGAATTCATTGATCTCTGCGCTAATTTCACCTTCAAAGTTTACCAAAAGGGTGAATAGATTACCGTAAAATCTTGACTATAATACGCACCCGAGTATAATACGCATGCTTGATTTTGCGCGAAATTTTCGGGAAAAAAAAAATTAAAATTCGACTATAATACGCACCCATAGATTTTCAATATTTTATTTAAAAATTGCACAAATATTTATCAGCAAAAATAAAATTTCTAATAAAAGGAAACGAAAAAATTAAATTCAGTAGAAAAAAAACTTAATGTTTTATTCAAAACAAACAATACTGTCAAATGATCAGTCATAATCACTTTCACTAGAATACAGCTCATCTACTGCTGTTGCGTCCATGTCATAAGTATTGGTGAAGCCGTAATACATATCAACATCATCATCCTCATTTGATGACAACTGCCCATCCTCCCATAATATGTCGTTCTCACTGCCGTCTCACGTTTAACAATTAATAATTTTTCTGCTGCCGTATAGGACCGCCTTGAAGAAAATTTGCGGTAAATATATAAAATAAAATAATAATTTTTTGCCCTTGCAACAACCGGAAACTAGCACTATTTCAAGGGACCTCTTATTAAACGAACTCGTGTGCGATTCGAACTGTGAGTTGCGTTTGTTTAGAAGGAATACCTGCTTAATAAAAGGGTAGATGAAACACGGAGTGCAGATGCTCACGCACCCATGTTGCGACAGTGTCTTACAGCTGCTGTACGTTCGTTTATACAATGTTTAAAACTACGTTTTTTTTGTACGCGAGTATTATACGCACCCTCATTTTTGCGGACAAAAAGTGCGTATTATACGGTAAGTTTTATGGAGATTTTACGGTAAGTTCCAAAATTGCTATAAGTAACAACAGCAACAGTTTACCAAAAGTGTGGCATCGGGGACTGTTTCTCGGCTTGGACTGGCATAGGAGTGCATAGTGACCCTAATCTAGTAAAGGAATCAACAGACCTACTTTTTACCATGTTTTTATTAACTCGCTTTCTTGTTTGTGTGTTTGCCCAGTACAAATCTTGCAATCGATTTTTAACTAACTTCCCGACTAGCTAGACATTTGAAACTTTTAGAATAGCCTAGAACACGATGACAATGCATTTTTTAAATACTTTTAGCCCTCTTTAAGCAGATTTGAATCCGTTTTCAGTTAATTTTGTTTTGTAGACTGGTACAGCCATCTATCGACCGGGACGGGAACGAAAAGTTAAACGCAAGTTAACTTCCAATTAACTTCCTTATCTTTCAAGTTGATGGGATAATTCATCAAAAACATTTTAAAAAAGTATTTATTAATACATTTGTCAAGTTTATATGATTCAACAAAAAATTTAAAAAAATGGTATATAAAAAGTTCTTTTTATCTTGTAATTATGCCCTTTTCAACTTTGGGTGATCAAGCCTTCTATGTTATGGCGACCATAAAATACAAAGCAAGAAATAGACTGTTAAGCCTTGAGGAATATATTACGTGTTTCATCTTCAACTTCTAGTTCTGACATCGAACATTTGTGCTCTATGCATCAGTTGAAAGTTTCATATTAATAAGACAAAACTCGTTAAAGCGATTTACATTGTATTCCTCTAGTGCAGTGATTCTTAACCGGGGATGCGAGAGAGCCGTTCTATGGCTGCAAGAGAAGGTTCAAAATTTTTCAAAAGAAAATTACCAATTGAGTGGATCATTTGATGGATACTTTTCCACGGGAAATAAAAGCAAAATTAATAGATGGATACTCATTCCATTTTTGTTTGACCCAAATTCAGTGGACGACAACGTTTTGTTAAAAGACGATCTTGTCGCAATGCGAACTAATGCACGTATTGAAATGGAATTTGAAAAACTGGACTTAGAACAGTTCTGGTGTACGTAGTTTGAACTTTATCCAGAATTGGCAAAAGCAGCATTAGAGACACTTATTTCCATTTGCCACCACTTATCTTTGTTAAATAACTGTATATACAGTGGTCCACTGTATATGCACTGTATATACAGTAGTCCACTGTATATGCACTGTATATACAGTAGTCCACTGTATATACAGTGGAATCTCGATCTGTCTTATCGTTTTTCAAAGGACCGACTGAACTGAACGATAAATGCGGAAACATAACAAAGCAATATGATCGTTGGAACTGGATAAAATGAGCGACACATACGGGAAAACGAGGATTCGGGAAACGATCGATCGAGATTCCATTGTATACATATGTATGGCACTTTCTGTTTAGCTGTTTACTGCTTGCCCAGGCGATACAGACTGGGTTTGGCGCGCTGTCAAAATTATAACTCGCGACGCAGGACATCTGAAATTTTGCTTTCTGGTGGACCGTTGTGGATGAACGTAATCCTACGTTAAAATGGAAAAACTTAAATCCCAACAAGGGTGCTCCAAGTTTCCAAGCACCATTTCGAAGTGTGCCGTAAACTCAAAGAAGGTTGCGAATCTCTTGGTTTAAACGCTCCATATACCGATATAGCGAAATTTTAAATCACGAATTAAAAGCGCGACAAAAATAGCCCCCGGACAGTGACAGCAGACATTCTCGAGATAACTCCTCTGTACAAATATTTACTTCGAAGCGACGTCAAAAAATAAAGCAATCGTTTATTTCAGTGTCACCATCTCCTCTCCTGAGAGTAAGTTTCCAGCCGCGAAGAAGACAGGGAGAAATACAGGCGGATCGCAGATAAAATTTCTCGAGGGTTCAAAATGAATTATTTCCTAAACTTTCCCAGATGGAAGCTGAAAAAAATAATTATTGAGGAAAAAAAAAAGAAACATTTGTGAAACCCGTCTGCTAAACAAGTTTGCTCTCGGGATGTTTTGCAGACGAAATGAAAGGACGAGGTGCTATTGATAGCATTTCTGACGGCACATTATCGCATTGTGGGCAGAGGGGAGGTAGATCACTTTTAGATTACCATGTTTACGGCTCACAAAATCCAAGAGTGTTTCGATAAAACTCGACGAATATGGACGGAATATGGAGAAAACTATTTTATATGGAAAGGAAAAGCTCTCTCTCTATATATGTATATATAACTTCCCCATTTATTATAAAGGGATTCGGTAGATTTGATACCCCGTCTATCAGAAAGCAAGTTTGTGAAAGAAATGAAAATCGCACGATATCAAAATGTTGCAATTTCAAAATATTTATCTCGGGCAGATCTAAGTATCTTGACGCATTAATTTATAAAATAAACTTCCATATTTTCTTAAGCACACATTCTAAATGTATTTTTAGAACCGTTTTCTCTTATGTCTTTTCCTTTTGACCCCGTAGTCCGGTCAGTTTGTTGCCATGGGATATTTTAATTCTCAATTGCAGGTGATACCACTCCATTATGTCGTTCTTGAAAAACTTAAATTTCGAACAAGGTGTAAGGTATACATAAGATTCGATTCACAAGAATCGAACTTTTGAGTGAATGAATTAAAGAAGCTGCTTGAGATATGCTAATTTCGGCATACGCGCTTGGTATAAATACCAAGAAGCTTGATTAAGTAAAAGGGTTGTTAAAATGTTGATAGATAAGCGTGAGGGAGCTACGATGTAAGCAGCTCCAGGTGTTTACCGGCGCTTGTGCTTAGCAGGCACAAAGTTTATGTGGCAGAACTGCTGGTTTGACTCTCTAGGTTATGAGAATTACAAAGTGTAGTTTTATTGAATGCTAATATATATTCCGTACAAGTAGTACGTATGCTTATTGCTGTAAAAGCAAATTCTATATGTGCAACGAATTCAATAAACATTGTTTCGTGTATAAACTGTGTTTGTATCAAATTCATTTAGAGTGCCACTTTAAATTATATACACCCAAGTCTGGGTAGAAGTGAGCTATTCTCTATAAAGGTAAGATAAACACGCAGAGTCCGGGACTCAGTGTGATTTTGTAAATAACTAGATCCTTACTGATTTGGACGACTATCCATGCTAACATCCACTTTGTGTGATCCTTTTTTTTTAATATTACAGAACGAGAATCTTTTAAAATTCCCAATGTGGTATTTTCATTTATTGTTGTTACTCGTGTCCCCATGCCGGGTAAATCTAACCGGGTCTATTGAAGGCTGCAGGGTGAAGAGATACGATTCATGTTTAGTTCACGGCTATTGGGTGCCATAAGAGTCGGAGGCCGACCTGTTACCCTGTGACACTACACTTTTGACAAAACATTTTCAGGGGCGACATCTGGTAGGCTCGCATCCTCTTCCCACCTCTACAAACTACCAGGAGGGACTTTCCGACCTGTAGATTTAACTTGCCCTGAAACGAGACCATTCAGTGACGCTTGTCGGAGCTCCTCCAGTTTTCGTTTGTTACACTTAAAGGACTCATTATTTTAGCGACCCCTATTTTATGTTCAATACGCTGTTCCTTGCTAATGTTCATTATGCATTAGAAAATTTATACATTTCACAATGATGTTATTGACAATTAAGATTTTATGGATATAGTTTACTTTAAATATGTCGTCCTGTTTTGCTGACGAAATAAATCTAAAGTTTGAGATTTCTTGACGTAGCGTCTTTATGCTGAAAAATATTTTGCACGTAACAGTCCTCTAATTTTTTTTTGTTTTGTACGTTTTAAGATAAAAATAAATGCTTAGCGGCAAAGGCTGAATTATTTCTTAACTACTTCCATATGATTTTCAATGAATTTATCGTTTTACTTTGCGAAGTTCAATGTTTTCTCACTTATACGGAAAAATCCCCGTTGGTTTTACTTTTGTGAGTGATCTTCATAATATAGCATGTTGAGTTTTGACTATTATAGTGTCTGGATTATCATTAAACGAAAGGCTGTTACGGAAAGACATGATCTTAACACGTTAAGCGCTACGCTCGTCCCAGTGGAACTTAGGTTGTCTAACTGACGGTTCGTGAATCAAACCGGCGAGTCCGCGCACTCACTTTACCTGAATTTCGTTAACCTCGTTTATACATCCTATGCTCACGCGCCAACTAGACGAAAAGTCCAACACAATCGGCGTAGCGCTTAACGTGTTAAGACAAATACGTCCTACTACTGAGGTACTTTAAATATTTTGAGAAAACTACAGTATAAAGCCAAGCGAGGAAAAGTCCATCAATTCCCCTACACCAGTGGTTCTCAACCTAGGTGACGTGGGTGCTATTCAGAGGGGAGAGGGACATGATGGTTAGCGAAAAATATATGTAGTACGTATTTTAACAAGGCTCGTGAAAACGAAAATTAAATTTAGCGATTAGGTGTTTAATTGACATGTAAATGTACCCATGTATCTTCGCGAATGATCGGTTCAAAAGGTGCTCCACTACAGTCAGTTCAGTGTGACTTCAGTGTGACCTGCACTGACTTGTATCGATCAAACGGATTTGCGAAAAAACCGACGGTCTAGTGGACCACGATTTCTCGACCTGAGCAGCTTGGCTCGCCGCTCGTTATCAGACACTGACTACCGAATGCTCGTGTTACATTACATTACATTACGTCAAAATGTCGCCGCCTTAATAGCTATCGTATATTTTTGCTACTTTTTGATTTGTTATTTTATCAATGCAATTATATAGTTATGTAAACAGCATAGTGTGTTGTGGCAACCTACTCTTAATTCATAGTTTGCTACTAGTATTCAGGCCTTTGTTTGGCTGCCGGGACCACTACTGCAGAGCGTTCATAAGTATGTAGCTAGCGCATGCGCCCTGGTCGTTCTCGATTCACATTTTGATCTTTCAAAATTTATGTAGGTATGTTTCAGGCCTTGAGGAGGGGGGGGGGGGGACGAAGGGTCTGATGGTCATCCAAAGAGTGACCTAGACCTAAAAAGTTTGAGAATCACTGACCTAGACCAATAGCGAAAATTATAGTTCGGTGATGTGCTCCAAGTCGGAAGAACATACCTTAGAATTTTCCGGTGATATTGGCACTGCATTATTTAGCATATTAAAAAAAGAGCTGCTTAACAGATTACTAATACTATTTAAAAAGTCACAAAACTTGGTTAAAATTATTAAATTTGATAAAGTTAAACAGCTTGAACTAACAGTTAAATTTATATATGCCTACCAGTGGCGCACCCAGGGGGTTGGCCAAGGGGCCCTGCCTCCCCCAAAGAAATAGAAATTGCATTATGAATATTGAATTTGCATTATAAATATTTTTATCCGTTCAACTCCCCTCCCCCAAGATTAAATCCTTAGTACGCTACTGATGCCTACATCTAAAGACATTTTTTTCAAAAATATTTTAAAGCTCTGTTGCCATAAGTCGAATGTCAAAGGAAACCCCTTAAATGGGATGTACGATGAAAACACAAGAAAATTCCCCTAGGGAATGCGGGGACGCGTCTAGAGTTTTCAAGGTCCCAGCCATATAAATTAACGTCGTAGCCCTTCTTATGTAATCAGGAATCACAATTTTTAAATTGTGTTTGCGATTACAATAAAATGTAAAATGAAAATAAAAATCATTTAAAAATTATTTTAAGAAATTAAAAAATTTTGTTTTCTGATTTTCATTTCGTAAACTTATTAGTATCATCATAACAAAGAGTTTTTAGAATATATTTCCTATTTTATGTACAGTATTGATTTTGTTCCGAAAGAGTACTGCGTTAATCATTTATTTCCGGTTTCAGTACGGAAAATGGACTCATTGTTCATTGGTAATCTGAAAAACAGTCTTCAAACTATTCCGGCGTTCGGAAATATGGATATAATTTTGTTTTCGTTTATAAAACTCAATTTTTTAGTAGCAGTGCTTCCATTATAGGCCTTACTTAATAAACCAAACTGTTCCGTTTCCACTTTCAATTCATCAACATTTGCATCTTTACTATAAATTCCCTTAATAACAGTTTTACAATGCAGGGGCGTGGTGGCCCTGTCAGCTGAGACATCGATCCAGTGATCTGCAAGTTTCTGGTTCGATACCCGACGCTGACAAAACCGCCGCCATGTACACAAATGGCGGCTGGTGCACGGAAAAAAATCTGTCGTAGCTGGTATGTCCTCCGAGTTCCCAAACATTACCCCTGGAGGTGTGGGGTCAAGTGTTCCGGTCTCGTCGCTTTACTCGGTTCAAAATTACGGGACCAAACGGGTGTACCCACCCCCTGTGGTGCACCCGGGGCAACGCATGCAATGCATACGACGAAGTGGTCACACAGTTATGGCTTCTCCCGGCAAAAGAGTATCGCCCAGCTTTCAGCTATTGAAAAAAAAACAGTTTTGTTGTTGTTATTGTTGCTAATGCCCCCCCCCCCCTAGTTGGAAGTTCAACTCACCAGGTCCTAATAGGCTATTGGGTTTAAAGGGGCGGCTCCTGTTTTGGATTGGCACCACACGGGTCGGAGTCCGACTTGGCTAAATGAACGGTCCCGTAATTTTGAACCGAGTCAAGTGACGAGGCCGGAACACTTGACCCCGCACCTCCAGAGGTAAATTTGAGAACATGGAGGATATTGCAACCACGACAGATATTACGTACCCCGGCCACCATTAGTGAACACGGCGGTGGATTTGCAGCGACGAGCATCGAACCAGGGACGTTCAGATCACTGGCCCGCTGATCTTGCCAACTGGGAAAACAGTTTTACAATGCATGAATGCCTCTTCGCTATAATCATACGGAAATTTAAGGTTATTGCTCGAATCTTTATATACACCACTTCTTCTACAGAAGAAATCAGTAACAATCGTTTCAAAATATGTTCACTTTAAAAACATCACTTTCATCTGATTGGACGTTGTTCTCATTGTGATTATCGAATTTTTTTGTTTTGTTTATTTATTTATTTATTTATTTTTTTGTAATTCGGCGTCTTCAGACTCCTCTTTTTCAACGGGCCTCACGCACGTGCCTATTTCGCCTAGCGGTAAACCTAGCCTTCGCTGCGCCGTACAAAAACTACAAAGACATCTTTTACACACGCACTTCATTCGCAGCACTTTTGCGAAGGCGTTTGAAAAGAAAACAAATATCCAACGAAATCTTCTCGGTGGAGAAGAAACTATAAAAAAAAAAGTGAAACATGAACCGCAGGGTTGCTACGCTCAAGGATTGCAGAAATCGTACTCAGCACGTGTCGTGTAGGTACCCAAGTCCCGGCTTATTCAAAAGAGAGAGAGAGACTAGCGAGCGTATTACAAAGAGAAATAAAAAGAGATGGATTATGCACCCTTTTCGCCTTTGGGAAAAGGGAATACGTCACATCCTTAAATATTACAGGTCATGACGTGATTACTCTACGTCAAGATAAGTAACTTTAATTGTCAACGACATGATTGGTGCATAATTAGCGCGAGACAAACGACAAGTGAAAGAAGATATTTGAATATCAAAATCTAATTATCGGATATATTTCTATGTTAAAAACTTCGCCTTCCAGGCAAAAAATAAAGTAATAATCAAAATGATCTCGGAACGTTAAGAAATCAAATAATTCTTGGTGACGAGGCGTGTATGTATGGATCTTTTAATTAACAATCATCGAATTAAGTCGAGTTCAGTGTGTTTAGAAGAAGATATCTTTAATTCCTCCCTTAGGCAAAAGAATGTCCTCTTCTCGCTATTTTATAAATACTTTTCAACTTCTTAATTATCAATGGAATCCTTTTAGAATTACACAAGCTTTGAATGTCGAGAGATGGAATATCTGATTAAATGCCAAAATGTAGAATTTTCGTTATTTAGTAAATAATACTACCACTTGAGTATAACCAGATTATAATAAATATTAGCATATGTCTCGAGCGAATCGATTGTAACCATGGCTGATACTAAATATAATATCTGTCAATTCAATCCTTTTATTCAGTGTCAGTTAATCAAGTGGGTCTATTTAGACTTTTCAGGGAGGGAACCACTACCAAAAATGGTTTTATCGAAAGTATTCTTTGTTGGGAGAGGATGACGTAATTAGTTCTTTGAATGATAAGGAGCTATTGATTTCAAGTCTTGAATTGTTAGTAACGCAAGCATATTGAAGTACTTAATTAAATTAGTATATCAAAACAAATCTGACTTTCTGTACATTATTCAAATTAACTCTTCGTAGAACAGGTGCCCAAATAGGTTACATGGGACTTATATATTACATGGGCTGATCTATATAACATACAGGGTGCGGCAGAATGGATTCTGGAGGGAAACTTTCTGGAGGTCATTGGTAAAGGAGTGATGGCGGTGGAGGGAAGTGGCAACCATTCGGGAGCCTTTTCTAGTTGTCGGTAGACACCATGAGTTGGTCCGGTGAACATCGAGTTTCCGTTACCGACTCGTTTTAAAACAAAGATTCTGTAACAGAGGGCATTTAAGACGTGTTTCGGGTTGTTTGCAACTGATGCCGTTCCTGGCCGAAAAGCAATCCTGCGATCCGTTTCAAACGTGAGAGCAACTGGGTCCGCATTACCAAGAAAACCAAGTGGTCGTCCTCGGAACATTAGAACACCTAAAAATGTGCAAGGAGTCCACGAGTCCGCTATTCTTGAGGAAGTTGCCACGGAAGTTGCTTTCAGTCACCCCCCATAGTTGGCCAACAGATCAACGGAAAACTTTAGAGAGCGGCTTTGGAAGTGATTCGCAAATAACGGGCACCCCTTGAGTGATGTTATTTTCCAAACCTAGGGGGAAAAATACGATTATAAGTACTTTTCGAAAATATAAAACATTTTTCTGATAACTGTTTCGTTCGTATTTTATTACTCTCTTTTTTTTTTTTTGCTAATGTCCCTGGGGGATGACGACATTACACCCCAGTCCGGTGTACATATGAATACAAGACATAGAAACAAACAAATGACACAATCACAGAAGAATTTTATTGACAAACGATGACACCGGCGATGGACGATGGGTTGCAGCTCCCCTTTCTAGACGGGGCTCCATTTGCAGGCGGAAGACTGACCGGTTCCCCAGAATACAGCCAAGTCTTATGCGGGAATCGAACCCGCATCCCCGGCGTGGCAGGCTGCTGCCTTTATCCACTTAGCCACTGGGCGACTTATTACTCTTTGAAATCTGGGAGTGCATTCTGCCGCACCCTGTAGAACAGAAAGCATAATTTCAATTCCGGCAAAGCGTGGATGGCTAGAGAGCTGGTGCAAATCTAGAGATTCAAATCCCGTGGTTGCCATTGTTGTTTGATGCCATTCGGACATAACTATAGGCACTGTCTGTTTTTGTTCTCTAGTAGCAAAATACCCACCAACCATACTTGGCCAAAAAATACGTTAGCGACTGTTTCTATAAGACCATATTTTATTCCTTTTTATTTGACAGCCCCTTTGTACCTGATCTAACGAGGCTGTAGCGTACTGGAAATATGGCCTTATTTTTTCCCGAGACCCCACAGGAACTTGAAACACAGCTGCGTATTTTTCAAGGAATGTGTTACTCGGTTCCACCAGTTCGGAACACGTGGAGGGATTCTTAACGTTTCTGCAATGTAATAAAGTTCGGCGTCTAAGAAGAGCTGTCAGCCAATAAGCTGCCGGCCCCTCCACCCCTTCTGAAAATCCAGACATTGAGGAGAGACGCTTGAGAACGCGGGCTGTGCGGATGTGTGTTTAGGCTCCGTACGTTGTGAATCTGCACGGGATTTTTAAATTGAATATGTTGCACTGTTTAAATGTTAATTATTTTTGTTAATAAATTGTTAAGTTTTTGTTTTAAAACTTTGGCCTTCGCTTTTAATTAGAACTCTGTCTTTCTTGGTATGGATCAATAGTTGTGAAATTTCTTCAAAATGCCTCAGAGAGAATAGCCTTACCTACTTGTCGTGACGCTACAAGGCCTATCTCGAGATAAAGTCGGGTCATAACGATATTTTCTAACAAATTGTTTTTAATTTCTTTCTCTTCTTTGATCTCTCTTAAATCCTTCATCTTGTTTAACATTTCCATATTTCTAGACTAGTAGATAAAAAAGTTTCTCGTATTTGCAATTTTATTTTACCGATGCAAACAAGCTAAATGAAATTTAATTTGAACAAGATAAAGTAAAGTAGACCATGCCCAGGAAAAAGTTATTACCATGTTTTTATTAACTCGCTTTCTTGTTTGTTTGTTTGTGCGTGTGTTTGTCCCGTACTAATCTTGCAATCGATTTTTAACTAACTTCCCGACTAGCTAGACATTTGAAACTTTTAGAATAGTTCAGAACACGATGAAAATGCATTATTTTAATACTTTTAGCCATCTTTAAGCAGAATTGAATTCAATTTCAGTTAATTTTGTTTTGTAGACTGGTGAAGCCATCTATCGGTCGGGATGGGAACGAAAAGTTAAACGCAAGTGAACTTCCAATTATTTTCATTTTCTTTCAAGTTGATGGGATAATTCATCAAAAAAAATTGTAAAAAAAGTATTTATTAATACATAGAATTGTCAAGTTTATATGATTCAACAGAAAATTTAAAAACATGGTATATAAAAAGTTCTTTTTATCTTGTAATTATTAAATTTTACAATGTTTGTTGTTTTTTAAGAAAACAGACCCTTTAACAAAAAGGTATGAAATTAAAATATTGTATTAATACTATTTTACTTCCACTCTTGACGATATAAAAGTTTTATACGAACGACATAGAGGTTACAGGAAAAACTCAGTTAGAAACTTGGCTAATAGGATCCTGTCAGCTGATAAAGTTGTGATAATGTATATTTATTCCTTAAAACTGATTTGATATAAATAGTTTTTAAATAAAATTATTCTTAATGTTCTTGGAATTCTCTGTTATTGATTTAAACATTGATTTACCAATATAGTGGAAAATATCCCCTTTCATATTTTATGAGTAAGGCGATTAAAATATTCACTTCGACAAAATTACTTCCTATACACCAGGAAGTGGATAGATAAAAAAACTCTGATCACTGATAAAAGCGGAAGTTTAATTACAGGTGTTTTGAAGATTCATTAGTACCGCCTAGGGGATGCCTAATTATCTTGTCAGGTAGAAGAATGAATGCATTTATTTGCCAGTAATCTAGTTTCATGCTTCCGTGACAAAGAGAATTATAACCCAATGACGTGTGATTAGCTCCGTTTTTAAAATAAAGTTCTTAAGTCTGTAGCTAATACATGCAAAGTTAAGCAATTCTAATAGCTTCTTGTATATGAGTCTTGAATTAAGGACACAATAATTAGCTACGTCAAATACAGAGAAGTTATTTTTAAATTTTCCATCGTCACCTTACTTTTCTTATGGCCCAAATTTACATATTGTTTAAAGTTCAGAGAGCTAGTCCCGGTGGTGTAATGGTTTATAATGCGTGTCCGACAGCAGCGTTACGTCAACAATAATCGTGTTGCGCGGCCCGTATTTCGGCGACATGGAAAAGCAAGACGGACGCCGGTGAGTTTGTCTAAGCGTTTAGGAGATGTACTCGCCACGTTAAATGCTTTGTTATGAATTGAAGGATTTATTATCTATATACAGTGGCTCCCAAAAGTGTTCGTACACTTACGAATTTCAATGAAATAGGGGTCAATCCATCAATTAAAATGAATATTTCAGAATGGGTATTTAATAATAAGATCTATAATCTATTCTTAACAAAACTACATGAAATATTTTGAAAACATAGTAAAACTTTATTTTTAAGAAACCAGTAATCAAAAAGTAACAAAAACTTTATCTCACAAAAGTCATCGTACACTGAAATATTTTCGGATAAATTCATAATTAAAATTATCATCTTGCGCTTTATTTTTATTTTTGAATTATGGTGGCATGTAAAATATCGTTTAGCTTTAATTTTTGCTTGCCTACTTCGTAATTTTCTATTTATTATTTAAAAATGGCTCGTAGTCGTAAAGAAACAACAAACAGCATTCGAAAATTGATTATTTTTCATCATAGTAGTGGTAAATCAGTTCGGAATATTGCTAAATTACTTAATTTATTCCTTTCTACTGTGCAGTATGTGAAAAAACGCTTTAAAGAAGAAAATCGGATCGAAAACAAGTTAAGAAAAGGCCGTCCGGCAAAGTTAACAAAACGTGATCAAAGATTTATAATTAGAAAATTTGTGAAAAATTCACGTTTGAGTGCCATAAAAGTTTCTGCAGAATTCAATGAAACATTTTCTACTTCAATTTCACCTGAAAATTTTTGACGAGTTCTCAGAACAGCTGGATTACATGGGCGTTCTGCCCATAGAAAAATTTTTATGAGTGAGAAAAACAGAAAGTTTAGGCTTCTCTTCGCACTATCAATGATAAATAAGCCCCGAACCTATTGGAATAATGTCTTATTTGCCGATGAACATTTTTGGTGCTGATGGGCGTATAATTGTATGGAGAAGAAAAAAATGAGGGACTTAATCCCAAGAACTTAGTAGGAACAGTTAAGCATGCCGGTGGAGGTATCCTTGTGTGGGGGTGCATGTCAGAATCAGGACTAGGAAATTTGGTATTTATTGATGGCATAATGAATCATGCTGTTTTGATAAATATTTTAAGAGACAATTTTAAATTATCAGCTCAAAATTTGGGTATTGGAAACAACTTTGTTTTTTATCAAAATAACGATCCTAAGCACACGGCTCTCAACGTTCGCATCTGGTGTCTCTATAATTGTACACAAGTTTTGAAAACACCACCTCAATCGCCAGATAGGACCCAATAGAACATATTTGGAGAAAACTGGAGGTTCGAGTACGAAAACACGACATTCACACGAAAAGTGAACTAAAAACAATTATGATGGAAGAATGGATGAACATTGATGCAAAAATTACAAAAGAACTAAAGCAATCTATTCCCAGACGTTTAAAAGCTGTTGTGGATGCTAAAGGATATCCTACTAAATATTAATTTAACGAAAAATTAGAATATTTACTAATATGTAGAGATTTTTTACAAGTGTACGATGACTTTTGTGAGATAAAGTTTTTGTTACTTTTGGATTATTGGTTTCTTAAAAATAAAGTTTTACTATGTTTTCAAAATATTTTATGTAGTTTTGTTAAGAATAGATTATAGATCTTATTATTAAATATCCATTCTGAAATATTCATTTTAATCAATGGATAGATCCCTATTTCATTGAAAATCGTAAGTGTACGAACACTTTTGGGAGCCACTGTATATAAAACAGTTCCGTAACTGACTCATTCATTCACTGACTGACTGACATACAACGCACAGACCAAACCGCTGGACCTAAAGGGCTGAAATTTTGCATGACGATTCTTCTTATAGTGTAGGGGTGCACTAATCAAGATTTTTGAAAAATTCTTCTTAGATTTTTTAAAATTAAATTTTTAAGCTGTTTTTGTAACTTTTTTTAAGTTTGCATTTAAAATAATAATTTGAGGGTTATAAAATTTATATCACGAGAAAGATCATAAAAATTCCTTCAAAATGAAATCTTTTTCGAATCTTTACCTCCCTTTTCTGATTTTTGGTGAAGTTTTAAAGATTAATTTTTTAGAATTTAATTTATTAAATGCTGATCACGTGATTTCTTTTTCTGGTACTTTAAATAAATTTATCGTCACGTGCATAAAAACTAAATAGACAAAAAAATATTTTTTTCTTGCTAATGCGGCAGACGATTCGACATTATTTTGTCTAATAAAATATCCCTTACGATTTTTTTTATAAATATGTTTTTTTATATCATTTGTATACATTGATCGTAGTATTTATTATAAATATATACATATTTATATTTTTTAGCGAAGTGCGGGTTTTCAGCTAGTCTATATATATAAAACAGTTCTGTAACTGACTCATTCATTCATTCATTCATTCACTGACTGACTGACATACAACGCACAGACCAAACCGCCGGACCTAAAGGGCTGAAATTTTGCATGGCGATTGTTATTATAGTGTAGGGGTGCACTAAGAAAGATTTTTCAAAAATTCTTCTTAGATTTTTTTAAATTAAATTTTTAAGCTGTTTTTTAAACTTTTTTTATGTTTGCATTTAAAATAATAATTTGAGGGTTATAAAATTTATATCACAAGAAAGATCATAAAAATTCCTTTAAAATGAAATTTTTTTCGAATCTTTACCTCCAGTTCCTGATTTTTGGTGAATTTTTAAAGATTCATTTTTAGAATTTAATTTATTAAATGCTGATCACGTGACTTCCTTTTCTGGTACTTTAAATAAATTTATCGTCACGTGCATAAAAACTAAATAGACAAAAAATAATTTTTTTTTCTTGCTAATGCGGCAGACAATTGGAAATTATCCAAAAAAATATTAAAATACAGTAAAAGAAATGTTCTAGAAACTGTACTATATTAACTGTACTATATTCTTTAGTATTCTTTATATTGGATTTAATTTGAATATCTTCTTCTACATTATTTTGTCTATAAAAATATCCCTTACAATTTTTTTATAAATATATATATATTTTACATCAATTATATACATTGATCGTCGTATTTATTATATATATATTGGCATTAATTGCATACATTGACCGATGTTTTTACTTTGAATGTACTCCGTAGCGAAGTGCGGGTTTTCAGCTAGTCTATATATATAAAACAGTTCCGTAACTGACTCATTCATTCACTGACTGACTGACTGACTGACTGACATACAACGCACAGACCAAACCGCTGGACCTAAAGGGCTGAAATTTTGCATGGCGATTCTTCTTATGGTGTAGGGGTGCACTAAGAAAGATTTTTGAAAAATTCTTCTTACATTTTTTTAAATTAAATTTTTAAGCTGTTTTTTAAACTTTTTTTACGTTTGCATTTAAAATAATACATTGAGGGTTATAAAATTTATATCACGAGAAAGATCATAAAAATTCCTTCAAAATGAAATTTTTTTCGAATATTTACCTCCATTTCCTGATTTTTGGTGAATTTTTAAAGATTAATTTTTAGAATTAAATTTATTAAATGCTGATCACGTGATTTCTTTTTCTGGTACTTTCAATAAATTTATCGTCACGTGCGTAACAACTAAATAGACAAGAAAAATATTTTTTTCTCTTTCTAATGCAGCAGACGATTGGATATTATCCAAAAAAATGCATATCCCTTACGATTTTTTTATAAATATATATATATATAGATAGATATATATTTTACATCAATTGTATACATTGATCATCGCATTTATTATATATATATATATATATATATTCATTTTTTGGCATAAATTGCATACGTTGACCGTTGTATTTAATTTGAATGTACTCCGTAGCGAAGCGCGGGTTTTCAGCTAGTCAACTAATAAAGTAATCATATGATTATTTATTCTGAAGGGACGAAATATGTATTTTCTTTATTTAATGGATTAGCTACATACTGTATTTACGCGTGCACTTTTATTCCATAAAATTGGTCGGTAAAAATGGGGTGCGGCCTATACACTGAATTTTAAAATTAAATACAGTAAACACCCTTTAGTTTAGAACACTTTATTACCATAAAACATTAGTATCTATATACCCTACAACCTATCACATTCAGACCTTATTAAAATAGTTTAATGTACCTATTCATTATCATTTGACGCTTATATATAATTAGCACTTCTACCCTAACTTGGGTGTATATAATTCGAAGTGACCCTCTAAATAATTTCATTCAAACACAGTTCTAATTTAATTAAAATATTTATTTCAAAGTGACACATATTACTTTGCTTTTCAACATAAGCATGCGTATTACTAGTACGAGTATATATAATATTCATGCAAGGCATATTATTCCCGCATAGACACTTTGCAAGAAAATACAGTTTGAAATACTCACAATACTTTAAAAATCCACCAGCAGTGCTGCCACGTAAACTTTGGACCTAACAAGAACTCGAGTAGGTTTGAAGCAACCTAGTTCCTCCCTCGACACTTCGTTTCTTTAATCTAGCTGCCTGGTATTTATACCAACAGCGTATGCCGCAATTAGCATATCTTAAGCGGCTTTTTTAGATTTATTCACCTAAAAGTTCGATTATTGTAAATCGAATCTTATGAAAACCTTACACACTTTATCACCATTTCTACATTTCGCAGAACCATGCTACTTTGAGTCTACAACGGAATTCAGAAAAAAAATTTCCCAAATGTTGTCTCAAAATTCAGGTAAGGCTATACACGAGTAAATACGGTAGTCATCTTTTTCCACACAAACACTAAACAAACCGTTTATTGAAAAGGATTATAACATAAGAGAGATTTGCAGATTATTACTGTGTGAGGAGTCTATTCTGGGTTTACTAAGTATACTCTTTAAAAACAAAAATATTCTAAAGAACCTATTTTTTTACCAGAATAATATCAACGGCTTCCAGGGTTTCCTTGGTACGATTTAAATATATTATGTTCTCGAAGTAACAAGCAGATGTTTTATTCTTTGTTCTACTTGAATGAACAACAAAAAAGTAATGTAAAACATAATTAAAAGTTTATCTACCTTTCATTGAGACACTAGACGTTTAATGGTGTATGAAAACGCACCACTATAGGGATTCTAACCCCAAGTAAATAAACCTTGCCAAAGCTAACTACTTATCGATGACTAGGAAATTGACAAGTGGCACTAACGCATATTTTTGCAATGAAAGATATCCGAACTTACTGTTCTCGACGACACTTCATTCTATTTTGGCATCCGATAAGCTTCTTTGAAAGAAAACGCCCCCGCTACTTCAGCACTGCCAGTCTCTTCGGCTTGCACCATCTTCCAATTTTTACGTTTCACGATCTACTGCCTACGTTATCCTCCTATATTACCATCTCCAGTTTGCTCCTTTAGGCATGCTTTTGGCTTGCTAATTTTTGGAGCACTACTGTCATCTCGGTCTAGAAGACCGGAGATAATCTCGAATTCAAAGCCGATTAAAGCCGAAACTCCATGCTAACTGGGGGAACTCGAACCCGCAGATTCTGGTACCGAAGCCAGCACCCGATTCATTCGGCAAGTTCACGATTAAAGGCTGTGTGAGGCCGTTGGAAGATACATGTGTAAGAATGGGTATTGAAAAAAGAATTTGTGTGACAAACTAGCAATAATATTACAATACTTTAAAAGATCAGAGATTTCTGCTTTAACTTAAGACGCAATAATACGGGGTGTAACAAAATTGGGGCAAATCTGATTCCTGATCTCCGATAAACAAGAGAGGCCACTGTTTCACGAGCAAGAGCAAAAGTGATGTGAAGAAAATGCTGCATAACATCCGCAGTTGTGTTGGTGTAAGTTATCGGGTAAGAGGAGAGGAGAGCGTGAAACGTTATTCGTCAAACAGAACCCCTGAAAGAAATGACACTGACGTCATAATGACGTCCCAGGATCATGACTCAAGTGACGCGACGGAGAAACGCTTCATAATGTTATCAAAGTCTTCGAAAAGGAGGTGGAAACGAAAAGTTACCTTCTCCATGGTTGGCACGATGTGTCATCGAGGCCGGGAAAGTGTGGAGAATGCAGCCCGGGAAAAAAAAGGTTCAATCTAGAATATTGATCCATGGTCTTGTATGACAATTCTCGACGTCGCACAGCTGCTCAGGAATGACATTTGTTTCTCCGGTAGCAGTCCATATTTTAGCTAAACTCACCAGTAGTGTAAGGGCCTGCGATTTTGTTCCCTTTGAAATAAAAAAAGAAAGAAAAATTGGGAGGAAAGCATTTTGTTTTAAGGAAGGACTTTCTCAGAAGAACGGGAGGCTTTTCTCTAACATCAGTAAAAAAAAGCTGCGCACCTGGTACTTTAAGTTTGTGATATTTAGTTATAAGTATTGATACTCTTCCACTATCTTATATCCCCTCAACCTCCGATTTCAATAATAAAAACATGTATGTTTTACGCGTCTTTTAATCTTCGCGTATGTTAAAGATGGACGTTAATGTTAAATATGAGAGATTTTGAAATATTATTTACAACTGATCATTAATCTTGAATAATCGACGTCTAATAATTAAGAAAATTTTAATGACTCACCCAAGATTTGTTCCTTATATTTTTAAAACTGATTTTTAACTGTTTTGGAGAAAATTTTTACATATAGAAGTTAAAGAAAATAAGGTACTTTCATTTACTGACGTATTTTTAAAATAAATTTTGCTTTTAGATTAGTTTTGTTTACATGAAACATTTTCCATTATTGCTGTTCAGTAACTGACTAAAATATTGACAAGTTGAAATCATCTCCTTAGACATCTATACAGGAGATGATAACAAAAGGATTTTTAATCCCTTTAGTGTGACACTTCGTACGAAATTGCATTTATTAAATTTAGAATACAATAGAAAAAACTAGATGCAAGGTACCAGCAAAAAAAAAAAAAAACTATCATTTTATGCTACTATGTAACTCATACTTGTTGAGAAAATAGCATTTTACGTTAGAAATCGAAAATTGAATACTGAAATAAGCCACTTTTGTTGTTGCGACAGTATTATAACAAAACATACCAAAACATGGAAACAAATTTTATGACCATTTTGTTTAAAACGTTTGCTTGTACCATGCACAGAACATCATAATTATATTAGTTTCGGTGCTGTAAGGGTAATCCAGTGCGCTCGGTGACAGAGCGTCTTGTTTTGTTGATCAGGTTTTGCTTGCGAATTTTCGTGAGTTAAATAAATAATTCATACGCACAGGACCTGAAATGAAATATATTATGAGTAATGTTACTATAAGCACGTGATTAACATTTTCCTGTTTATGCTTTGCTGGGATCTTTCCAGGATGTAATGACTAGTTAAGTGCTGAGCTACACATATCAACCATTCTGTTTCTTGGTATTCAACCAATCGCATTGGCCTCTTTGTATCTGTTTTTTTTTCCCAGGCCAGGAAAGCCATTTTTATCGTTTCGAAACGAGTCTTAAATGAAATTAATTGAGGAATCTTTAAAGTAAATTTCGTTTTATTCAGCCTCATATGCGCGGAGTCCTCCAAAAATTCAGTTTTTAATGAGTAGTTCAGATGTTTATCAGATTTTGTTTTTCATAGACTCTAAAGAATCCCATGGAATTTCAAACATTTTAGAAGGAATAAAATAAAGAAGTCCCCATAAACCTGATATTCGGGGTTATTTCAACCGATCAAAACTGAAAGAGCCGGTTAAAAACCTAATGTACTAACTGTAAGCAGTAAATTTTGGTTGGATGTAGGCGCTACGGTCATTTTTTGCTACACGAGGGCTAATTAGACCAGAACCTACTGCTTGAAGCCGATTCCGAACGGCTATAAACATCCATGCCAATTATGGGTCTCAAACACGCAGACTTTGGTACCAATTACCAGAAGCAGTAATTTTTATAGACAAAATTATAGTTAAAAGTGAGACACCATTTTCCCGTTTTTCCCCCTGAACCAGGATTTAGATACGGATTACTAAACCATGAAGTCGATAATAAGTCCAATAATGTGAGAAAATCTCATTTTTCTATTACTACCCATAATATTCTGCACTCCTTTATTTTTTAAGGACAACGACACAGGATTTCTGTTTTAAACAATACTTGGAATTTACTTACTTTCCACAATGCTGAATTTTTTTCCCCTGTTGAATGCTTGCCATTTACTGTCCGACAGTACATTAATGTTCTTTACAATGGCTTTGTGTCACTGTTCAGACAAACAGTGGAAGCCGGGATTCAAAACCGGGTCTCTAAATCCTTAAGTGTTCTACCTACTGTATTATGTTGGCATTGCGATTAACTTATATCTCTTTAAAATACCCTTCCCAATACTTCCCCTTTTTTAAGACCAATGACAGAAATGTTGGCCTTACACATTTTTCCCCATTTGAGGCGTTGAAAGGCAAAGTGGTGTAAGTCACATTTTCAACTTTTTTCCTTTGAGGGCAAATATGTAATCTCCTTGTTCAATTTATAGTGCAATTGTAAATAGTTATTATTTGCAGTATTGTAATAATTGTTATGCATTATAATTTGTTCAATTTATGGTGGAATTTTTTGTAGTTCTTTCAGTTAAACTCTTATGACTTACACCACTTGACTTACTGACTTACACCACTTTGCCTTTCACCACCTCATTTACTGAAGGGCCCGGGGTTACCTTTTTGGATGGCGGATCTGTACTGTCCCTCGGGCACTCGTGGGCCCAACAATAATGAAAAATGTCACCGAACTTGGGAAATCAACCCTCGTCTGCGAGTACAGGTATTGCTACGTAGCGACCGGTCGACATTTTAAACAAGGAGTATAGGCGAAAGCCGTGGTAGCTGTAATTTCCGAACACTTCCCCATTTACTGATGACTTTCTTGAGACGATGCTCAATTTTTTTGGCCATTTTTTTCGTCATCTCTAATGGGTGCCAGTGTAATGAAACATCTTCTGGAAGCGAGATTCGAACGGGGCCTCCAAACTTCGAAGTTAGTATTCTACCAACTGCACTACCTTTATGGGAGATGTCTAATTTTTTTTTAATATCATTTCTCACAACTGTTATCATAAGAATCTTGTATTTTGTATCCTAAATTACCTAGTTATTCTCTCAGAGATACTTTTGTCGTCGTTCTTCAACAGGAGTGGGGAAAATTACCAATGAGATAGACTCCAAGAAATAATTAATCAAATGTAGTCAAAAGATAAAAAGCGAAAGATAAAGATTTTAAACTTCAAACTTCGAATGTCAGTTTGTGAAGAAATCAGTATCGATGGAACAACGCCCAGGTGAGATCGATCTATTTAGAATTCTTCAGTTAACCTGTTCTTAAAGGATTCTTTTTAAATTCCTCTTTACATTAGTAATGTATTATTGAGGAGCAAAAGTTAAACTGCTGTCCTCATTTTGTCTGAATCATGAAAACAATCCATTTCGACTCTGAGCCAGAAACACCTGTTCACCCACTGAGGACATTAAACGTTACTTCAGAGAGGAGCGAGAGTTAAAGTTTAGTAAAAAAAAAAGGCAGACGACATTTTATTTTGTAAGCTCAAAAATGCTGTAAAACGTTTCGAATCAAATGACAGAAACGTTCGTTTCTAAGATGGTTGCATTATTACAAGATAAAACATTTTTATGCCACACTGTCGGCGTTTTCCCTGCTGCACACCTGTACTTTTCGTCTGTTTATCTCGGAATGGAAGTTTTCCCGATTTAAAAGGATATACCTGCAATTCCTCGCCATGCATCCGTGTGAAGTTTTTTTCAATGCTCCTTTATTTTGCTTCAATAAACTATTTTCAGGCATTTTGATGTATGTAAAAATTTTGAAAATACTTTCACTTTAGCGAAAATTCCTGGGAAAAGAAAATAGGATTCTTTTGGCCCTGATGTAATGCAAATAAAATTTTTTATAAATAATATTTCTATTCACCACTTTTGAACTTCAGTGCTCCGGGAAGGAGTCGCACTGCCCCAATGGTCTTGCACACTTTTTTTTCAAAACGGAAAAAAATGTGCAAGGCCGTGCTTTGAGCCAGTTGCCGCATGCCTCCGGATGGGTCAGATTTAGGGCCTGTTCACATAGGAATCCGTTGCGTTGCGTTAAGGAAAAGATGACGTTGAGACGAAAATAAACCAATCATAGTCCTCCAAACGATTAGCAATGAAATTTTTAACGCCTATGATTGGTTTATTTTCGTCTCAACGTCATCTTTTCCTTAACGCAACGCAACGGAGTCCTATGTGAACAGGCCCTAACTTTTTTTGGGAAAAAATGTACAAATAGAGCAACTGGTTCGGCAGATGTATCAAAAACGAAGCATGCTTTGAATTAAAGGGGAAAAAATTATGAAAAATTTCATACTGTTTCATACTGAAAAAAAAATTCCATGGAAAGTAATCTTTGAATAAAAACACATTTTAAGATTTAAAATAAAATCACCATAAAAAGCGTATAGATAAAAAAAAGGAATTTTTCCCCTGCCGAAGTGGCTAGGACCTGTGTGACTAGGTGGCGAGTCCAACAAGTCAGAGTCGCAGCGGCGACAATTTCCACCTCACAGTCAAGTCTTCTTGTAGCCTTTATATCAAGTGGCTTCGTAGTCCTGACTCCGACTAATCACGCCGTGGAGTCATAAGTAGATCAAAATGAATGCTCGATTAAGTCCCGTTGAAGTCGCTGGTAAACGCTGTAACTACTTTGCAGTGACCAGGATGGGTATCTCACTTCCACGTCCTTTAACTGGAAGTTGTTGCCGTTGTTGTTGCGAATGCCCCTTGGCCGGAAATTACACACCTGGTCCATATAGGCTTTGCAGGCTGAGAAGTGCGGTTTGCAATAACACCATAAGGGTCGGTATCAAATTTGGCTAGGTACCACCTCAATTTCCACCGAGCATCAACAGGGACGATATCTGGGAGGATTGTACCTCATCCCACCCTCTCTGACCTTATAGAACGGCTTTCCTGTCTACGAATTTAACGTGCACATATCCTTCCTAGACACGAAGATATAAATACCTTCGTGTCTAGGCAGCGCGTCGGGATTCGAATCGAGTACCTTCTGCTTCGAAATCCGCCATGCTGCCACTGAGCTGCCTCGCACTAACTCTAAAGTGTTTACCCTGCAACGTCGATTTCTAATAACAATGTTATTAGGGTAAAAAAACTTTTTTGAATTTCAATATGCTCTAGTTTTCAAAAGTTGCCTTTTAACAAAATAAAGATGTAAATTAAATATTAGCGTAATTGGTGCATGTTTTCAGTTAGCGCAAGAAGGGCAAATTTTTGGTTTTTATTAATTTTTTGACAAATTTCGCAATTATTTTGAAATTGAATACACTTGTAGTACAAAAAAGTAGCAAAATATGTAATTTAAACATTCTTTTTACTCAGGAGACCTGCTAAACTGATTATATAATACGTTTTACTTCATAAAAATAGTACATATAAAGGCACTTAAGGACGAAGCACTTAAGACACTCGGACATCACGGTGGAACGAAAATGTTTTTTTTCAGAATTTCAATATTCTCTAGTTTTCAGAAGTTGTCTTTTAAAATTAAAATTAAGAATATAAAATCTTTTTGCTCTACTAAAATATTTTCAAGTGCCGCAAAGGGCTTCAAAATGGATATTTTTATGAAAAAGTGATTATATTTGTATTTTTTGTTAATTTCTTTTATAGTATATTAAAATAATGTATATTTTCTGTAAATAAAATATTCAAAATATGATATTTTGACAGAAAACTCGCATATTCTAAGTATTTCTAATTTTTAGATGCCACAACAGAACAACTGATTTTGTGGAATTTCGCGATTTTCATCATATTAATTTCACAGTAGCATATTCTTATAATACATATTGGAATGAAAGAAAAACAATGTTTAATTGACGGAGCTTAGTTAAAATAAGCAAATCACACTTATTTAGAAAAATTTTAATGTAATGTCTATAAAGGCAAAACGGTATTTTGAAAAAAATATTCATGTTTTTCAAAAGTCCATAGTAATCACACATGGTTTCCATTACTTATTTCACAGATACATTGAATTGTTTTATTGTTTCAAATTTTGGCATTATCTTTTGAGAATGTTTTTTTGTTTTTATCAGTGCATCTCTTGCAGAAGTACCACGAATGGACAAGGATGGCCCGGTAACTAATTTAACAATCCTTTCTACTACTTGTGTGTGACATGGAATGTTGTTGAAGTCAATAATTTGTTTCTCGTGATCAGATTCTTTTGCTTCCTTTATAAACTGTTTTAGTTTGTCATCAGAAACATGCCTCGTCATAGGAGGTTCTGCTACTTTAATATCATCTCATTCAATCATATCAATAAAATCTTTGGCATCAAGGTTTATACGTGGAACTAAATTCTTTCTGATGCCTCCTTCATTTTCCGCCCTTGCTTTTAGAATCCGGCGTAATCCAAGCTCTCTTACTTGACTGCGATCGTCTAATATCATACAAAGGAGGAGATTTTCAGAAGCGGCAAAGTATGCATTTCTTTGAATGACAGGGTCAATTACATTTTTAAGTGTCTGATTGAGGTAATGGGAATAGCTTACAAGTTTCCACAAGTGCTTCGATCCACGGATACAAGATGGTTTCAGCTTTATGTTAAACCAAATTGGTGCATAAACTTTCAAAATGTACTCAGTATTCGGAGATTTTTTGCAGGAAATTCTGATCCCACATACAAGCGAAATATTTGGTTTGCTAATGTAAGCCATCGTGAATGACAAAATTTTCCTGGTTTTCTCATGGACAAATTAGAAGAGCACTTTCCAACAGAGATTGCATTATGCATTTCTAACAAATATTTTGGGTCCACACTTAAATCATCCTTAATTTCTAGTAATGGAATGTTATTTTCAATAGGTGAAAATTCAGTCACTGGAAGTTCATAGCAGTTTTCTAGTTATTTACCTATTTCTCCTCCAAATTCATTTGGACCTTTACTTTTTCCATCTAGGAAACAAAATAGGTGACGTAGGGACAGTTCATTTAAATTATTGACTTCAACAACATTCCATGTCACACACAAGTAGTAGAAAGGATTGTTAAATTAGTTACCGTGTCATCCTTCTCCGTTCGTGGTACTTCTGCAAGAGATGCATTGATAAAAACAAAAATACATTCTCAAAAGATAATGCCAAAATTTGAAACAATAAAACAATTCAATGTGTCAGTGAAATAAGTAATGGAAACCATGTGTGATTACTATGGACTTTTGAAAAGCATGAATATTTTTTTCAAAATAACGTTTTGCCTTTATAGACATTACATTAATATTTTTCTAAATAAGTGTGATTTGCTTATTTTAACTAAGCTCCGTCAATTAAAAATTGTTTTTCTTTCATTCCAATGTGTATTATAAGAATATGCTACTGTGAAATTAATATGATGAAAATCGCGAAATTAAAAAAAATCAGTTGTTCTGTTATGGCATCTAAAAATTAGAAATACTTAGAATATGCGAGTTTTCTGTCAAAATATCATATTTTGAATATTTTATTTGCAGAAAATATACATTATTTTAATATACTATAAATGAAATTAACAAAAAACATGCAAATATAATCACTTTTTCATAAAAATATCCATTTTGAAGCCCTTTGCGGCACTTGAAAATATTTTAGTAGAGCAAAAAGATTTTATATTTTTAATTTTAATTTTAAAAGACAACTTTTGAAAACTAGAGAATATTGAAATTCCGAAAAAAAAATTTTCGTTCCACCGTGATGTCAGTGTCTTTTAAGTGCTTCGTCCTTAAGTGCCCTTATATATACTATTTTTATGAAGTAAAACGTATTATATAATCAGTTTAGCAGGTCTCCTGACTAAATAGAATGTTTAAATGACATATTTTGCTACTTTTTTGTACTACAAGTGTATTCAATTTCAAAATAATTGCGAAATTTGTCAAAAATTTAATAAAAACCAAAAGTTTGCCCTTCTTGTGCTAACTGAAAACATCCACCAATTACGCTAATATTTAATTTCCGTCTTTATTTTGTTAAAAGGCAACTTTTGAAAACTAGAGCATATTGAAATTAAAAAAAAAGGTTTTTTCGTTCCACCCTAACGTACATGCACCGTACGGGTGCAAGTACTTATGGATTTCATTTATTTATTTATCTATTTACAGACAATTAAAAGTATTATTGAACTAGAAGATAACCCGTCATTTTGACGTCATAATACTAATAATGACGTCATAATGGAAAAAGTACATGAAAGTTAAAAAATATCCCGAATTATCTAACAATATTGAATTTAATCCACACCTTGTAAAAGCAAACCCTGTTATTATTTTTTATTTATTTAGTATTTCATGCGATTGGAGTAGTAGACTGCCATCCAACCCGTCATTTTGACGTCATAATACTAAAAATGACGTCAGAATGGAAAAAGTATATGAAAGTTAAAAAATATCCCGAATTATCTAACAATATTGAATTTAATCCACACCTTGTAAAAGCAAACCCTTTCATTATTGTTTATTTATTTAGTTTTCATGCGATTGGAGTAGTAGACTGCCATCCAGTTTTTTACAGCTCAATACGCGATATGAATACTTGAGCTACTTGATTCATTCACATTCAAGTTTGTTTACTTTCAGAATTCATCGCAAAAGTAAACAGATTTTTAAAAACTGTGTATTTACTGAGGGCTTCAATTGAAATATGAGTACAGCCCGGAAGTGTTATACAGAGACAACGGCTATTATATATATAATGCAAGAAGCCCTCTGCACGAGACATATAAATCACACCATGTAATAATAAATCAGAGAATAAAACGTATTTTAACTGCGGAATGTTGATTGCTAATGCGGGGCACTTTTCAATGAAGACATTCGCACATATACCGCGAAGATTAGTTTGCTTCTTTTTATCGGGAAGCACCACTCAGGTGATTAAACTTGTGCTTCCGGATAAAAAAGAAGCCAACAAATCTTCGAGGTATACGTGAAAAATGTCTACACGTGTCTCTGTGGAATGTAAAATATGGAATTTGTGTTTGATCCTTCTAAAATCATTGGATCTTTATTAAAAGACTGTTTTCTATAATAACGCAGATTTCACGTATAATTTTCCTTTTCTTCTCGCAAATTTTGCAAATTACTTAATGGATAAGATCTCCTTGTAAAATAACTAACCTATGAATTTTACAGAATCACGCACGCTTCTTTTACAAATGCCCGATTTCCATGTTAAGCTTTAATTTGTCAGATAGACTTCTTGGAAAGCAATTGGAGTCGGTGATCCTTGAATTGAAATAAGAGGTACGTCGTTTAAAGCACGTAATTTCATCCACAACGACTTGTAACTTAGCCGTAGAAAATGTTTTTGACCGGATACCATAAATTACGTTTGTTTTCATCTCATTCATGTTGAAATTTTTTTCTCATTCTTTTAATGAATGTAAAAGGCCTTGTCCTACATTATTTATGAAGTTTTACAATAATTAAACGCGGTTCATGTACGTACATTACATGCAAATCACTAAATCTCATCTCAATGATATATACCCGGAACGTTTATTTTAACGTAGGATTACGTTCCTCCATAACGGTCCTCCGGAAAGCAAAATTTCAGACGCTAAAACCATCCGTCCATACCTCGCGAATTATAATTTTGGCAGCACGCCAAACCCAGTCTGTATCGCTTGGACAAGCAGTAGACAATTAAACAGAAAAGTACCAAAATGCGTTAAAATTTTGACATACATATATGTATATATATACATATGTACATATATATAGATACATATATACATAACACATACAAAAGAGATAAGCAATGATAAGTAATCCTACGTCAATAACCCGCGGTAGTTTCGTTAGAAGAGACTACCTGAATTTAAAAAAAATTTTTTTTTTTTTCAAAACTCTCCAGGTTTCCCTCCCCCCCCCCCCCCCCCGCGTATCCATATCAATGAGGGAATGTTCACTGTATGTTTATAAAATAACTAGCTCAAATATTTGACGTTTTTCTGTAACGTTTCTTTTTTACACATTTGTAGGAAGTTTAATTTTCTTGTTAATCTTTAATTATATTTTTCATGTGCATAAAAAATAAATGGACATAAAATTGGAGAGAACCGAATACGGGGGTTGAGGGGGGGGGGTTGCTTTTTAGTCATTTTTTAACATGCTTGTAGCAAGAGACGCTTTGTTTTCTAAGAAATTGTTTTTAGTAACATAGGAATTAATCTGCATGTAAATGTCACTCGAGTGCAGGGTTTTGCGTAGTATTTTGTGTGATAGATCAGTGGTGCGCAAACTTTTCTCGAATACGATCCACTTTCTTTAAAAAAAAATCTCTTGACTTGATAAATCTGAAATTTTTGTCACACTACATTTAGCAAAACAAGTGTAGAGGGTCACCAAGACATTTTTTAAAAATTATTGTTATTTTGCTAAGTAAATTTATATATATATATATATATATATATATATATATACACATACGATAAGCATCTAATCTCTAATCAAGTTCGTTCCACACATTTTGTAGTATGACACTGTCAATGGTTCCTAATGCTGCACAAATGCGTTCTTTAAGTTCTTGCAGTGTTTCGGCATCGGTGGTGCATAAACAGTGTCTTTGACGTAACCCCATAAAAAGAAATCACATGGCGTCAAGTCCGGGGATCATGTGATTAAGGGTAAATCACTGTTACCCGCATGCCCCATCCATCGGTGCGGAATCTCTTCGTTTATAGTAATCACGTACATTCAAAAACCAAATGACTGGGAATAATGCTGAAACACAAAATTTTTGCTATCCTCACGCAATTGTGGAAATGACCAAATTTGCAACATCTATTGCTCTTCCATTTATTGATCGACGGTGTAATAAATCTTTGCATATTATTCTTTAATTTCATGTATCCCTTACTCTAATATGAAAAATATAAACAATAGAAATAAACAAAAATTAAAATTCAAGCATAGACTGCTAAATCACTTTAACATAAAACATATTCTGCAAAGAAAAACATAAAATATTTTCAATAGAGGATAGCTCAGAAGCTTCATATCCCCATAATGAAAAAAACAAATAAATAATCCAACAGAGAAAGATAAAAATAATACGAATATAGACAAAAAAGAAACAGAAATCAAGCACTCTGGGCATCCACGCACCAACGGCAAGATTCTGTTAAGTGCCGGAACTGAACCATAAAACAACATAGAGGTAACCGACAGGTCTCGTCATCAGGGAGCCTAACCATATCAGTTACCTCAAGGGGAACTTTCTGAATAGGATGCAGGTAAGCCCAAAAGACATCCCAAGGCCCCGAGTCCCCCAAGGAAGCAATAAGTCAAAAAGAAATGAATATGTCTTTTCATTTTTCTTGCCCAGAGTGCTTGATTTCTGTTTGTTTTTTGTCTATATTCGTATTATTTTTATCTATCTTTGTTGGATTATTTATTTATTACTCTAATATGAGTAATAGTTTCGAAAATATGAATTTGTAAATTCGTTCATCCATTTGAGCTAACCCTGTATATTATGTGTTATGAAAACATCGTCTAGAATCACGGCTACATCAATAATTATTAACATTATCACACCAAGAATATCAGTGTGTATCTATTGTCAGAATTTGGCAATACTCTAAAAGAAAAACATTTTTTCTTCCTCTATAGGATTATCACTATCATCAAAGGAATGCTCCATCAGTGATATCATCGGAGGATGCGCACTAAAGTGGTACCAGACGTGCCCCCAAAGCCTCACCTCGCCTATCTCGCCGAGGAAGATTCGATGGGCATTCGGATATCCTCCATCTACAGACAGGTGGGTTACTCTATAGTTTTCGTGTTTTTTTTCATAATAAAGAGCAGCTTTCGGTAAACCTTTTAAACCCGGCCGCTTCAACTTCTGCGGAGAGTTGAAAATTTGTTTAAAAAAATTATTGTGTATAGTAAGGTCTTAACACATTGTTGACCGGAAATTTTATTTAACCCTTCAGCAGGCGCGTCCGGGTACAAAGTGCAGCATTTTCATATATATATATATATATATATATATATATATATATATATATATATATATATATATACACATATATATACACTGCCACAAAAAATATATGCACCCAGAAGGAAGCGAGCTACTATCACGAAACTTAACATGTATATAGTGTATGAGGAGATAAGCAAATGATTACAAATTCAGAAGAACAGACCGTTTTATTAAGAAGATATGGCATGAAAAAGTTTACAAATTAGTAAGTAGTAAATCCACCTCTGGCTTCTATACAAGAGCGAAACACGACGAGGCATCGAATCAATGAGGTCACCTATGACCTCCTGCTGAAGATCATGCCATAATCTTTGCAACTGGACAGTTAATTCACCAGTATTCCGGGACGGCTGCAGTTGCCTTCCAAGCACGTCCTAAACGTGATCTATTGGCGAGAAGTCTGGTGACCTGTCAGGCCATGGGAGTACGCCATATCCTTGAAGACATTGTTGGGAGAGTCGCGCAGTATGTGGACGAGCGTTGTCGTGCTGATAAATGGCACCTGGGAGACTTGATATCATAAGCAGTACAACTGGCATTAAATCTCGTCCAGGTAACTGCGTGCCGTCAAAGTGCGTTGAAGGACGACTAGTGGTGACCGTGTGTCCCAACACGAAAATTACTCCCCACACTGTCACACCTTGTGTAATCGCCGTATGCCTCTCGACAACAAATGCCGGATCGGATCGGTGGCCTGGCCGCCTCTGCACGCGTATGCGCTGGTCATCAGCATGGAGACTGAATCGGGATTCATCGCTGAAGATCACAAGCCTCCAGTCGGTCACACTCCAGCTTGCCCGAGGTCGGCAAAAATCCAATCGACACTGCCTATGATGTGGGGTCAGTGGTAGGCGTCCTAATGGTCGTCGACTCCTTATACCTGCGTCGGCCTGTCGTCTCCGAATGGTTTCCGTTGATACCACCGGATGTCTGGAAGGTGGTAAATGGCATCGAACCGATTCTAGCGGCGTTGTTGATGCGGACGTGGCTGCTCATATGATTGCGCGATCCTCGCGCGCATTTGTGTTCCTGGGACACTCTGAGCCACCGCGACGGTAAAGTATCCCTTCCGTGATCCCGTGTTGCCAACACCGAGCAACTACCATATAGCTCCGACCGAGGTGGCGGCCGATACGCTTGTTCGACAAACCTGATTCTCTGAGGCCTACTATACGCCCCCTCTTAAAGTCCGACAATTGTTCGTACTGTTGCCGGTTGCATCTCAGAGACATCTCTAGTCACAATACTGTCCATCCAAGTCGACAGATTTGTTTGAATAACCCTATGCCACGAGCAATCATGCTTTTAAACTTTCCCAGCTGCGCATGTCATATGCTCATAGCACGCTTATCCTTGTGTCATTGGCGTCGAAATTTTAATCATTTGCATTTCTCTTACCAGACTATATTCCCGCCAAGTTTCGTGATAGTAGCTCGATTTCTTCTGGGTGCATATATTTTGTGACGACAGAGTGTGTATGTATATATATATATATATATATGAGTGTGTGTGTGTGTGTGTGCTTGTTTGTACTTAAATAGACAAGTAGATAGCAATGTTTGTTTTAAAATATTTATAAATCAGTGAAATACATATTATATGCATAGTTCAGTAGTCATATGAAACCAAATCCTGGTGTTAAGGACGTAAATTAAAGGAGATAGTATAGTGCAATCACAGGTACATTTGATACAAAATGTTTGCGTTTTAGATATCACAAGTCATTATATCTTTCTATGAACTAGCTTTAAAAATTGCACGACATTCATAAAATTCTAACAAAAATTGGTATAAATTTAAAATTATATATAAAAAAAGAAAATTATTGTTTGAATGAGAAATCACCCTGAAATTTATGAAATTAAAGACTAATAGACTGTGATTTTAATGAGAACTCCAAGTTCAGAAACTTTAAGCGTACATAGTTTTCAAACTTTACAGTAGAAAAGCATATCACGACAAACTAAGCTTAAAAAGCCATTCAACAAAAAAGAAAATTTTGAACATTTTCCCCCAACCTAACGGTTTTAGAAAAATTAACCCTTACTACCAAACTTCTATAAAAGCTTAATAGCTACCTTATATAGGAGCCAAACTAAAACTGACCAGTTTAAAAACATGTAATCTCCTATGTCATTAATTTTAATCTTAAAACTTAACTGTACTCTTAAAACTGTATAAAAGTATATATTTCTGAATGTAATCATTTAATCCTGACCTTGGAATTGTTAAAAAAGTTTAAAACTCGCCCAGCGGTATTCCTATAAAATAGGTTTTTGTTTTTTTTTAAACTCGGTTCACGGGATTAAAGCAGTCCGTATATATTATCCGAGAGTTTTTATAAGTCCCGATCCAAATAGCAATCTTGGGGAATATAATCCTATTCAAGGAGTTTTCTAACTCGAGCATCCTGATTTACATTTCAAGAGCAATACTTCCCTCAAAACGGCGAAGTTTATTTTTAGAAACGGTGCTTCCTACACAAAATAAAAAAGCCGGCTGAAAATAAGAGCGGTTTTGTTGCCTAGTTTGGATTTCATATAAACTTAATAATATTTTTTTCAGTATCATAAAGAGGAAAGTTTTTAGAGTTGAGGTTTTCCGTCTCAAAATTTTGTTTCAAGGATTGGTTTTAGTGTTTTGGATGCAAAGAAAGGGAAAAAAAAAAAAAAAATTACAGGATAAAAAGAATTTTTTATATACCACGTTTTTAAATTTTCTGTTGAATCATAAAAACTTGACAATTCTATGTATTAATAAATACTTTTTTAACATTTTTTTGATGATTTATCCCATCAAATTGAAAGAAAATGATCGACCTGCACTGTGCATAAAATGCAAGGATGTACCGTGAACCACACAGTTCTGTACCTCGAAAAAAAACTCTTCGCCAAGGGTCAGGCTTACGTCGCATTAATCCGAGTTAGAACCTTGGAAGGACTGCGCATCGAAGAGTTTGACTGCTCCAAACTTACTGGAAAGACCTCTTATTCCGCCAAATCACAATTTTAATATTTTCCTATTTAATTATTTGTCACTTGTATTTATTTTTATTTTCCTTTCCTTTTCTCTCTTTGTCGTGTCTGCCACGTCATCTCCTGTTGTTTTGTCCCTGTACTTTCCTCTCAAGAAAGCAGGGGGTAGGGCAATGACCCCGGCTCGATAAGGGATTCGAGATTGTTGACGGTGCCCCGAGCAGAAGTCAGGGGGACGTGGGAGAGAGTGTTTGTGCCCACGAGAGAGAAGGCGTGTGGTTTTATTTTGTCTGCGGTGTTGGCTCTTGAGAGAGTAGGGCAGACGAATACGGTGCGTGGGTGTATTGAGACCCCGGAGACGCACTAGGTCTTTGTTAGGTAACAGTCATTGGGAGATGACTGAAATAGTTAATTGACTGTATAATACTGTAAATAAGTTTGTAGACAGCTGCGTTTGTGCTTGCGAAAGAAATAAAACTTTGAATATTCCCGGGTGTGTACTGAACTTTATGCTGTGAAAATTTACTTGTGTATCATTGAAAACGTCTTGACAAACGAACCAAAGTGAACCCGTAGAAGTGAAGGGGTTCGACACTCTTAATTGCACAAACCTTCACTTAATTATTCCTTTTCAGTTTTTCTTATTTAATTTTAATCACTTTTTAGTCGTTTTCACTATCCACAGACTTTATAAATTGCTAACTTTTATAATTTTTTTGTTAAATTTTTCGACAATATTTTTGTAAACAAACTAAATTCACATGTATTCTGTTTTCAAAATCATCAAACGCCGCTACGCAGAAGTGCAAGCATTGAATTCGATCGAAGCCCCACCTTGCGGATTTTTCTGCTGAAAGATGACTAAAAGTATTAAAATAATGCATTGTCATCGTGTTCTGAGCTATTCTAAAAGTTTAAAATGTCTAGCTAGTCGGGAAGTTAGTTAAAAATCGATTGCAAGATTTGTACGGGACAAACAAGAAAGTGAGTTAATAAAAACGTGGTAAAAATTGAGTCCGTTTGGGAAGACGGAAGTGCTTTGCTACGAGTCGGGAAAAGCCATCTAAATTAAAGGGAATAATATAAAATTAAGCCAAAAGAGTAGTCGCGGGGGACTTGTGGGTGACTTTTTAAATTTCTTATCTTAGGAATTCGCAGTTCTATAATTTTCTTACTTTTAACTAGACTTTCGAGGAACGCGAATTAACTTTGCTGTGCATATATCCATAGTTCGCCGACATGCTTCTACTTTACAGCAATATTTTTTGTTAAATTAGAACTTTAAAAGAAAAAAAGAATGTCTTTATGTATTCGTAAGGCATTTTATACCATTCGTTTATTTATTTGAGACGAGGTTGTATTTGTATTTCTCTGAGAAATTAATGTCACACTTTGGTTTGTTTTAATAGTTTGGTTTTTGATTGCAATGATTGAATTTATATGAAGCAATGATTGAATTTAAAAACACTTTGGTTTTAGTGGTTTTAACGGTCAATTTTAATCGCCCATTAACATTTTTTTTACAACGATCAGGCACGTGTAAGGCCTTCTGCACATGGAGCAACTCAAAAGAAACTGATAACTGACTCCAGTCACAAACCAGTCCGTGATGAGTCGTAACCTATGTAATTGAATGGAGCCACGCACACGACGCAACTGGTTAGAAACCCGTCCGACGAGTTTGTAACCAGTTGCGCCGTGTGCGTGGCTCCATTCAATTACATAGGTTACGACTCATCACGGACTGGTTTGTGACTAGAGTCAGTTATCAGTTTCTTTTGAGTTGCTCCATGTGCAGACGGCCTAAGTGTAAGAAATGTCATTTTCAACGACATTTATTGCATATCCTCTCCATACCATTTTTTAGGCGAACTTCGCACAATTTTTCTGAGAGAGATTTTTTTTCTGACGGTGTTGGAATTTTTCCTCCATCATGATTAGTTTTTATATACTGTCTATGGTTGCTTCTTTTTTCAAACCTCCATAGATCCAGCAGGGCTATATAAGGTACATGAGACCGTGCACTTCACAAAGTCTGATTCCAACAAAAGTTCGGTCAAGAGATCGCTTCTAGAAATTATCAGGCAGTCAAAGGTATATTTAGAGCAGGGGTTTCCAACTTACAAGTGTCCAAGGGCCGCAATCGAAAACACCTGTCTAGTGGCTGGCCGCAATTTAACCAGGACCATACCCAGGACTTTTTTTCTTGATGGAGGGGGATTTGGAGGATTTGTGTTTAGTATGTACTGTGAAATTTTTAAAAATTCGAGGATGAACCTACAACAACGACCTTGATTATAACTGGCCAACTTTCGTTAAATTACACAGACACACACAAAAAAAGTCAAATAAGAAGTGTGGGAGGGTATGAAATAAAACATGAGTGGACACCCTACTTTTCATGGAATTCGAGGGAAAATCAATCTTTTTTTGTAAATGAACAGCATTTGAAAACAAAGATTTTTACAAAAACATTTTTCGTTAACTAAGAATATCTAATTGATGCTGCAAATTATTTTTCTAGAAGTCTTCGCGGGCCGCAAAAAAAGTCACCGCGGGCCGCCAGTTGGAAACCCCTGATTTAGATGAAGCTTGGTTAGTTCGGAATTTGAAGCAAAGGGGAAATATCTTGCTTCCATTAATGAATGTGAGATACCTAAGATGTCCGCTAAAAAGCTAAGCTGTCTGAGCATGTCTGCCATTATAATGTGCAAGAGCACCACCCAGGCTATTGATCTTTGATACCACTTATTATCTTTGATACCACTGATGAATTGGTGGAGTGATCCATAATTTCCTGTCTGAAAATTTTCTGTTGTTGTTGTTGCTTATGCCACTTGACCGACAGCAACATCAGATCAAGTCCCTAAGGCTATGGGCAGTGAAGGTGCGGCTCCTGTTTTGACTGACACCACAAGGGTGGTGTCCGAATTGGCAAAAGGACCAGTCCTGCAATTTTGAACCGAGTCAAGTGACGAGACCAGAACAATTGACCCCACACCTCCAGATGTAACTTTGAGAACTTTGAGGATATTGCAGCCACGCCAGATTTTACGTGCACCAGTCGCCACTGTGTACACGGCAGTGGATTTGTCAGCAACTAGTGACTTTCAAATCACTAGTCCGCTTCCCTTGCCAACTGGGCTACTGCGCCCTTGAAAATTTTCTTATAGAGTGTAATTCATAATATGCAATAATATACAGTCATATTTATGTTATACAGTCTAACCTGATTTATCGTTCTTTGCAGCGGGTTGTCGGTAAAATTATTTGAGCCCGGGTCTCCCAACCTTTGAGACGGTATTTTATACCAACTGAACAGAGACGGTATTCATGTGTGGAAATATTTTTTTTTCCAGTTTTCATTCCTTCAAGCCTCTCTGCAAGACCTAACCGATAAAGGAGGCAATTAATTATCTCACAGAACTATGCAAAAATAAAATACACAAAAAATACATTACTTTTTACCCTGCTTTCTTTTCAAAAATTAGAAAACCTGTCACTGAAGGTAAATGGTTGCCAGGCAAACCTCGATCTAATTCTCTAAGTGATTTTTCCATGCTACCCGTCAAAGCAGATTTTAATACCGATAAAAACTTTCCCTACTTCCATTATTATGGCCCTAACAATGGGAGAACTATCTGCTAAACGAGAGAGAGATTCCGAATGTATTCTGATAATTTTCCCGCAGCGATCGTCCCGTATGCCATTTCCGATCGATACAGTAATAAATAAAGGAGCCGTGATATTTTTTATTTACTACTGTCCGTGATAGCTCAACGGTTTTGGAAAACCAATACCACCGAATGTATAAGGTCAGAAGATGATAGATTGAAGTAATGGAGTTGTTTACAAGAGTGTGTGATGCTATTGATTTCCCTCACCGTATAATCTTTGTGGTTTCTTCTATCGATTATTATTCATGAAGAGAGATTAGTGAAAAAAACAGTTTGTTTTCAAAAAATATGACGTGGAACATAGATTTGAGTGTATCTTATCGAATAACTGCGAATTCCTTTTAGATTTGATACCCACCTAGATTTAGATTGGCATTTCCAGCGTATCCATTACAGATGGGACGATTTTGCTGTTATTATGGGTTTCTCAGCCTGGTTTAGTCGACAAGCATCATCATCATCATAATTGGCACGACAGCCCCACGTGGGCCTTGGCCTTTTCTAGAAGTTTCCCCCAGACAACCTCTCACCAGCTTTGGATCTCCAGTTCTTAACCTTAATGGAACTAAAGTCTGAATCCAGGCAGTCCCTGAGAGCAATCCAGCTTTTTCTTCCTCAGACTTTGCAACATGGAGTTTTTTACAGGGTAGAGTTGTTAGCCTTACGCCCAACCCCCAAACCTGGAGGACCACTCCCTTGAAACCCTAGGGGCAGGGTGCCCGGCAATACCCTCAGACACTGGGTACCTATTTTAGTCGCCTCTTACGACCGCATTGGCTACGTTGGGACTATTCTTTACACCCGGTCACCAAGCATAGGGACAATATTTCAAATACCTCTAAATTTTAACTAGTGCCTGAGGAATAGCAGTCAACAAAGTTCATTACTGGATCGTGGAACCAATATGCTTTCACGATGTTTAGAGAAAAAATTAGATAGCTAGATGGCAATAAAAATGAATGGAACACATCCTAATAAAAGGAGTCACTGATTAAAAAGACAGGCATCAACAGATTGTACAACCGCCATGCTCTTTAGTTTTGGCCTTACGAGGCGCTCCCTGGCATGGCATAGTCATGATAGAAATTTCGTTTTTGAAAATTTTCACCTCCAGTGCGTGCTTGTCGCTTTTACATGTGCCTGGATAACGGGACAGAACCAGGGGCTACAATGTGTGTTGTACCTCAATGTGTACAATGTGTGTTGTATAAGTATGGGTTTTTTTTCCCGTAATCCTTTTGTAAGTATGACTAGCGAACTTAGCATGGTTGTTCAGAGAATAAAATATGGCATGGAAATCCCAAGATGTTATGTTAGATTTCTATACCAAGTGCAGATCGTTTCTATTTGCAGGAAATTCTGTAATTCGTTACGAATTTTCAGTATCAATGACTGAAGAAACAATACTGTTTTAATGCTCAGTCATCAGAAATACAATTTTTTTTTTATATGTTAGAATAAAGTAGGTTTTCTTCCCTTAAGGTTGAGATTTTGAAAAGCTAGTTTTGTCTTTCCTATATAGAATAAATGATAGGTTATAATAGGTATTACACTGCACACACCAAGATTTTTTGTGGCAGTTAAGGAGATGGTAAACTTTCAAATAACCATAAATCGAACAAGAATTAAATTTTTTGGGGGTGTATTAATATTTTAAAAATATGCAAATATAGGAATAAAATGCATTTTAAATATGTAATGAAAAGTAAAATGAAAACATGGTGGCTTTAGAAAAGTAAATATTAACGGTAGGTGAAAAAAAAAATCTTTTAAATGGCTTTTTATCAAAATGAGTTTCCAGATTTGCAGGTCTTTGAAATGCTCTTTGCGTCATAATTTTTGACGAAATTTTATAAAATTTATAATAAAGACTCCTCTAATGCATTGAAAGAAAGTTATGTATCAATTTCAGGTTTCGACATCATTAAGATCATCAAAGTTTAACTTAAGTGTAGAAAAGTACAAAAAATTCACGAAAATTCAGAGAACAAGCATAAAAATTATTCATAAAAATTAACTATTCAACGAAAGCACAAAATAATACATAACTATGTTGGAAATGTATTTATAAACAATATAAATGCAAAATTAAGGGGGAGGGGGAGTTACAAATTGGATCGCAAAGAGCATTTTAAAAACAATAAATTTCAATTTTTAAAATATAAAATTTTTAAAAAAAATTTATAAAATTTTATAAGGTGTTTGATATAGTTATACTTTAATGAATATACAGGGTTTGTCCGTAAAGTAATGAGAGTGGCCGCGACACGGTGCTCCAATCCCCAGCAGTGCGCTCCATGGCGGCAGGATTTGTAGTGAGGGGTCTAAGCTAAGCAACGCAACGAGCAGCGTTTGCGGCCGAGCTCTGGCGCAGTGAGGATCGAGCGTGGCGCAAAAGCTGTTTTTGAGTTTTTGTCACGGCAGAAAACGTCAAAAATGGAGCGTTCACTGGAGCAGCGCTACGCGATTAAATTTTGCTTTGACCTTGGCAAAACTGCTTTCGAGACGCTTACCTTGGTTAAGGAGGCTTACAAAGACGAGGCTGGTGGTTCAGTCAACGAGTGGTTTGGACGAAAATGTGGCCAAAGAAAAAAAATCTCCTGGGCTCCGACTGTCGTTTGAGTGCAAGATTATTCGCCGAAGACCTCAACATGTGCAAGACAACGGTTCACAAAATTATTTCTAAAAATTTGAACACGAGTAAGGTTTGTGCGAAATTGGTGCCAAAAGTGTTGAGTGAGGAACCAAAGCAACGACAAGTTGGAGTTTCCCGTGAGATGTTGGAGCAGTTAGAAAGTGAACCGGACTTTTTAGACAACGTAATAACAAACGACGAATCATGGGTGTTCCAGTACTACTCCGAAACCAAGGGCCAAAGTTCAGAGTGCCACACCTCTAAATCCCCGCTCCCCAAGAAAGCAAGAAGTCCAAGGTAAAGTCTTTTCAATGTTCATTGTCTTTTTTGACAAGCTTGGGGTGGTCCACATAGAATTTGTACCTCCGGGACGAACTGTCAACGCCGTTTTCTACAAAGAAGTCCTTGCACTCCTGCACGGAACCGTCAAATGGAAATGACCGGAGATTGCCAATCGCTGGAAGCTCCACAACGACAACGCTCCAGTCCACATCGCCTTCGTTGTGATCGCCAACCTGCCTGGATAAGGGTTGCAACCTTGCAGCAGCCACCGGACAGTCCCGATGTGAGCCCGGAAGACTTTTTCCTGGTCTCAAAGGTCAAGAGAAGCCTAAAAGGTCACCGTTTCGAAGATGATCCAACCATCCAACGGGCTGTTACAAAGTCTCTGAAAGAGGTTACGGCTGCTGACTTCTAGGAACCTTTGCAGCGTGGGAATCGCGTTGGAAGCGGTGTATTGACGCCCAGGGAGGCTATTTTGAAGACTTTTAACAATATGTACCGATCGGATCAATAAATTCTTTTTACCAGACCCAGTCTCATTACTTTACGGACAAACCCTGTACATGCAAAATTTCATATCTCTTAGATAAAAATTTCAAAAATTGCTTTGTAATGTCCACCATCCCCTAAATAAAGAGAATTGAAAACATCGGGGTTTGATATGCCAGCTTCATTATTCAAGATGTCATACAAAGATAAATGTGTTACTATTTTGTTTGGTTTCTTTCTTTCATCTATCGTATTCTTTGATATTAATTTCACGCATTTTGTAAAGAATATCCTACACAAGAAGGGTTAAACTATACATTAAATTAGAAATTCACGTCACTGACGTAGTGACTAGAACAATTTACCATTTATGGGAGCAGAGGTGTATTTACAAAGAAACCTGTGATTCTGATCTCGTTTAATATGCTTACGAGTATAATACTTGGTGAAAGAGGTAACACTTTCTCTCCACCGAAATATGAGACGAATATATTTGTTTACAATGTAAGAAAGACAGTTTCAAATTGCCCTGGAAACTGTAAACAAACGAGAGCAAAATATATAAATGAATACGAAAATTTCATAAAACGCAGAATTTGTTTCCATGCAAGAACCATTTTCTTTCAGAAATATAATGCTGCAGAGAAGACATTGTTTTTGATTTCAGATGCCTTTCTTTTCACACAGAAATGTCCTGTAGAAAGAATAATGTGACCTTTTCTTTTAAAGGTCACCCACATGAATGCGATGGAATGTTAAAAAAGAAAGTATTTTTCAATCTTAATATATCAAATTACTGATGTGTAAATATTACAATATGCAACGGAATATGTAGCTTGTTTTCTTCTTGGTAGCTAAAGTTGAAATGATTTAATGGCTAGATATAATCTATATTTTTCATTAGCCTGTAGTTGTATAGTCTCTGTGTGTGATATAATCCTGGTCTCTGCTGAGTGAAATCCCATTTGAGACTAGAGAACTAATTAGCTGATATTCTGCTAATAAGTTAACGAGTAAAAGTACAGGAAAAACAGAAGTAGATAAACTGGAATATTTGTCGTAGGATTTCAAAAGTTGGGCATCACGGTAAAGGCCTGTTAACTCACATTGCATACGCATTGAGCGTTGCGTTAAGTTACTACGTTGGCTCCGAGATGGTTCTCAAGACCTGTGATTGGCTTGACATATCACGTGCTCAATGAATTGAGCTCCGTGATTGTTTAAATTTTTTAGCACCGACTTTACGTAACTCTCCGGATTCAGTATGGTGAATAGGCTGTAACGACCGTCTACCGGAACCGGGGTACGAACACAAATATCCAAACCCCGAGAGCGATAATCTGACAACTTAAATAAACTAGTAATGCGAGGAAAGGTAATTTTCAGCGAGTTCCCTTGGAATCTTATATACGATTATCATGTAAAATCAGAAGATATATATATATATATATATATATATATATATATATATATATATATATATATATATATATATATATATATATTTATTTATTTATATATATATATATATTTATATACTAGATGGTACCCGTCAAAACTTGACGGTTATTAAGTAAACATTCCAATAAAAAAAAAGGGTTCATAACCTTATTAAAATATTAGAAATTCATATGAAAGCCACGTGTGCTGGTAATTTAGAAATATTCAATAAAACACTTCAAAAAAATGTAAGAATATTTTGCGGTTATATTAGGTATTCGCTTTGAAAAGCACGCTACCGTTAAGACACTTTTGAACATATCACTATCCATGCGCCGAGTTTGCAACTTTCCGAAAATACAAAATTTGATATTATTGTAATATCTGGTTAAAATAATCCCTATATATAAAACGCGTAGGTATGCGGCACAAAAATCTACGATATTTCTACACTTCGAATGGCAACGGCTGCAACTACCGGATGTAAACAGCAGCTGTCCGCAATTTAAAACCGCGTGTGTGTAGTGGCCGCATAAGTTACAACCGCTGATCTTTTGACAATACATGTTTAGACCTATCAAATCCATTGTTTAACCATGGACAGTTGTATGTAGGTTTATCTAGAATCCATTCTTTTGATTCTGTCGCTTTAGTATCTCCTACTTTTGAAATACTCAAATCTGTATATCAAGAAGTTTTATGAATATCATAGTTGAAATCCACACTATATTTTAAGTACTTGCTGAATTTTTGCTCCATTTTATAAGTGAGGAAATTTTCCCAAGAATTTATTATTTAATATGATTAAGTGTAGATATCTGAATTGTGAACAGTAATACATACAGAGAGTGATGTAATCAACACTGTATTTAAAATTTCCCCCCAACAATTTCTTATTTCTTGTAATGGTAAAGTGTAGATATCTTAATTTTGAAAAATTGCTGAATTTTTGCTCCATTTTATAAATGAAGAAATTTTCCCAGCAATTTATTATTTAATATGATTAAGTGTAGATATCTGAATTGTTAACAGTAATTCATACAGAGAGTGATGTAATCAACACTATATTTAAAATTTTCCCCCTGCAATTTCTTATTTGTTGTAATGATAAAGTATAGATATCTTAATTTTGAAAAATAGTACATACAAAGAGGGATGTAATTTTTAAAATCATTGATGTGGGCTTTCTCAGTCTTATCTTTAACTCTGTTCTAAGGTAATGGAAATTCACATTTTTTGATCACGATGTTTTAGAATCAGCTTAATAGAGAATACCCCTTAACAACATATATTTATAATGACAGGTAATTGTAACATTCCTTACATATGTCACTTTCAGTTGCGTTGTTTTGCAAAAGGAAATTTAAAACTAAAAGTGACCATGCTGGTCACGCAGTGGCTAGTATGGTTAAAATATAAATAAATATATATATATATATATATAAAAAAAAGAAAAAAAAGAATGAATGACTAACTTCATGTTTACATTTTCATGTCCCGAATATATAAAATAAATACTTGTTATTAATTTAATTGAAACGCTATGAAAACGTGAAAGGTATCGGAAAATTATAGACTTTTAAAAATTTAAGAAAATTTTGCCGTTATGTTAGGTATTCGCTCTGAAAAGCACACTACTATACAGTACATACCGTAGATAGTACATGTAAAAACGTGATGAATGAATGACTAACTTCATGTTTACATTTTCAAGTCCCGAATATATAAAATGAATACTTGTTATTAATTTAATTGAAACGCTATGAAAACGTGAAAGGTATTGGAAAATTTACAGACTTTTAAAAATTTAAGAAAATTTTGCCGTTATGTTAGGTATTCGCTCTGAAAAGCATACTACTATACAGTACATACCGTAGACAGTACCTGTCAAAACTTGATGGTAAGTAATTGAACAGTTCCAATAAAAAAAAGATTCATAACCTTGTTAAAATATAAGAAATTTTTACAGAATATTAGAAAATAATATTCTGTAAAAATGTAAACATGAAGTTAGTCATTCATTCATCTTATAAAAAAAAAAAGATGAATGAATGACTAACTTCATGTTTACATTTTCATGTCCCGAATATATAAAATGAATACTTGTTATTAATTTAATTAAAACGCTATGAAAACGTGAAAGGTATCGGAAAATTACAGACTTTTAAAAATTTAAGAAAATTTTGCCGTTATGTTAGGTATTCGCTCTGAAAAGCACACTACTATACAGTACATACCGTAGATAGTACATGTAAAAACGTGAATATTAGAAAATAATATACTGTTTTGCAACCTGATGTGTTGCAATTTAGAACATTGAAATTTACTTGAATGTTTGCTGTCTGATTTGTTAATTTTAAATTGTTTTCTAATTTGAAGGTGAAATTTTTTAATACTTTTTTTTATTAGATCTGAAAAATAAAGTAATATAATTCGAGAAAGTGGCACAAAACAAAATAATAAAATGTCCCCTTATAATCACCTGAAATATTGTTTTAAGGTGACTGCCTACATTTGGAGCCAATTTTTTTAAAAAATCATTTTTTAAAGATTTTTTTGTTTTTTATGGTAAAATAGCACTTGAAAATTAAAAAATAAACAAAAACTTGCCAGTAAATACCATACTTTTTTATAAATTGGTCAATTTGAAGTAATTTTCAATGAAAATTAGCTAAAATGCGACACATCTGACAGTTATCTTAAATGACCCACAATCTAAGAGAAATTTTAAAATGCAAAAATGTTGCAATATGAAAATTTCCCCCAATTCATCATTCCTCTCCTTATAAAAACAGCCCCAAACACAGTGGCGTATGCAGGGGAGGGGTTGATGGGGGTTAACCCCCCCATTTTTTCTGATTACATATATTACTTAAATAGGTTCAAGCTCTGCACTGATTGCTCAAAACTACTTTTTCATAGTAACCCCCCCCCCCCCCCCACTTTTGAAAATTTCGGCGTATGCTGCTGCCCAAACAAAAACTATTTAACTATTTATTATTATGCATCAATTATTGAGCGTCATTTCATTAACAATAGCATCTAAAACATTTCCCGAAAATTTTATCAAATTATATGTATTATTGTGTGAAATATCATGATAACGGTAACGATTTGTGCTAAAAACATAATTCTGAGAAAAACTCAGTTCAAGTTGTTTGCCACTTCAATTTTGTAGCAGACATTTTTTAAAATAGCTATAACTCTGCTTCTAATTGATGTAGAATGAAAATCAAAACGGTTTTGAAAAGAGAAAAGATTGAATTGCAAGATTCCTGGAAAAAATAAAATTGACCAAAATAGTCAAAAAATGAAATTTTCAACGTAGGCAGTCACCTTAAAAGATACACTATCATCGCAATAGAATGCTTTACTAAAAATTATTACAGTGAGGTTTTTTAAAAAAAATATTGAAGTTTATATTTAAAAAACGTTCTTGGAAAAAAAAACCATGCTTGCAGCTGATTTTAAAATCCGACTTGTACAGTCTAACTAATGCAGCCAGATATTTAGAAACAATACTGCTAATTCAATCTATTTCAATGTAATATAAATATTTAATATAATCATGTATTATGCTATATATATCTATAAATAGGATATGTATAAATATATTAAACAAAAATAAAATATATAAATAAAATCAGATTCAAATATCATGCAAATTATTCACGTGCAAAAAATTTTTGCACGTGTATTTCAATTTAATGTACATATATTATATATTATGCTATATATATGTATAAATAGGCTATGTATAAATATATTAAGCAAAAATAAAATATATAAAGAAAATCAGATTAAAATATCATGCAAATTATTCACGTGCAAAAAATTTTTGCATGTGTATTTCAATTTAATGTACATATATTATATCTTATGCTATATATATGTATAAATAGGCTATGTATAAATATATTAAGCAAAAATAAAATATATAAAGAAAATCAGATTAAAATATCATGCAAATTATTCACGTGCAAAAAATTTTTGCACTTGTATTTCAATTTAATATACATATATTATATCTTATGCTATATATATGTATAAATAGGCTATGTATAAATATATTAAGCAAAAATAAAATATATAAAGAAAATCAGATTAAAATATCATGCAAATTATTCACGTGCAAAAAATTTTTGCATGTGTATTTCAATTTAATGTACATATATTATATCTTATGCTATATATATATATAAATAGGCTATGTATAAATATATTAAGCAAAAATAAAATATATAAAGAAAATCAGATTAAAATATCATACAAATTATTCACATGCAAAAAATTTTTGCACGTGTATTTCAATTTAATGTACATATATTATATGTTATGCTATATATATGTATAAATAGGCTATGTATAAATATATTAAGCAAAAATAAAATATATAAAGAAAATCAGATTAAAATATCATGCAAATTATTCACGTGCAAAAAATTTTTGTACGTGTATTTCAATTTAATGTACATATATTATATATTATGCTATATATATGTATAAATAGGCTATGTATAAATATATTAAGCAAAAATAAAATATATAAAGAAAATCAGATTAAAATATCATGCAAATTATTCACGTGCAAAAAATTTTTGCATGTGTATTTCAATTTAATGTACATATATTATATCTTATGCTATATATATGTATAAATAGGCTATGTATAAATATATTAAGCAAAAATAAAATATATAAAGAAAATCAGATTAAAATATCATGCAAATTATTCACGTGCAAAAAATTTTTGCACTTGTATTTCAATTTAATATACATATATTATATCTTATGCTATATATATGTATAAATAGGCTATGTATAAATATATTAAGCAAAAATAAAATATATAAAGAAAATCAGATTAAAATATCATGCAAATTATTCACGTGCAAAAAATTTTTGCATGTGTATTTCAATTTAATGTACATATATTATATCTTATGCTATATATATATATAAATAGGCTATGTATAAATATATTAAGCAAAAATAAAATATATAAAGAAAATCAGATTAAAATATCATACAAATTATTCACATGCAAAAAATTTTTGCACGTGTATTTCAATTTAATGTACATATATTATATGTTATGCTATATATATGTATAAATAGGCTATGTATAAATATATTAAGCAAAAATAAAATATATAAAGAAAATCAGATTAAAATATCATGCAAATTATTCACGTGCAAAAAATTTTTGCACGTGTATTTCAATTTAATGTACATATATTATATATTATGCTATATATATGTATAAATAGGCTATGTATAAATATATTAAGCAAAAATAAAATATATAAAGAAAATCAGATTAAAATATCATGCAAATTATTCACATGCAAAAAATTTTTGCATGTGTATTTCAATTTAATGTACATATATTATATCTTATGCTATATATATGTATAAATAGGCTATGTATAAATATGTTAAGCAAAAATAAAATATATAAAGAAAATCAGATTAAAATATCATACAAATTATTCACGTGCAAAAAATTTTTGCATGTGTATTTCAATTTAATGTACATATATTATATATTGTTAAATATATATATATATGTATAAATATATAAATATATGTATAAATATATATTAAGCAAAAATAATATATATAAACTAAAGAAATTCTGATTAAAAATCATACAAAGTTATTGAATCGTTACTAAACACGTATTAGATGTGGAATATATAGAATTCCATGTGTTGTAAATGCAAAAAATCTGTATACTGAAGATTTGGCCTTTTGAACCGGCTAGCTTTTGTGACGTACAGTTTGGAACATATCACTGCGCATGTGTCAAGTTTGCAACTAAATTCGACATTATTGTAATATTAAATTGTAATACTGTATTGTAATATATATTATATATTATGTATTAAAAAATATATAGTATATATTAAAATATATATATTATATATGGTTAAAATAATGAAAACCTGTTTTACTGTGAAAAAAATTCTGATTCAATTTTTCTTAAATTAACGAATCACGGTGAATGAATGACTCACTTGTGTTTACATTTTCAAGTTCTGAGAAACACTATGATAACGCGAAAGGTGGCGGAAAAGAGATAATTCTCTAATGAAGAGATAATTTTGAAATAAAATTGATCGAAATAAAGTTGATTTGTGTCGATATTACGCTGTTTTAATTACAATTATTTGGGTTTAGTTGGCAAATAATCTTTTTGAACTTTACTTTTAACTTGTTAAGCCTAACTCATAAAACAAAATGGATGCCAAATGGATGGATATGAGGTGGTCGCTCCGGACGCGTTACGGACAGAGTCGACTACAGAACACGGCAACTATTATAAGGATATATATATATATATATATATATATATATATATATATATATATATATATATTTATTTATTTATATATATATATATATTTATTTATTTATATATATATATATATATATATTATATATATTATATATATATATATATATATACACCGTCACTCCATGCGTCCAATTCAATAACTATTGGGCCGATCGAAGAGGTATCAACGAAGCCAGTTCATATGCCGATTTCACCTGACCAGACGCCAGACGCTCATCTCCCAGTCCAACGCGTGGAAGATTACCGTCCCGCCACTTCAGAGCTCCTTCGCCGTACCGACGATCTAGCCAGTCTCCCGGCCGACGTAACGAGGAAAACTAGTTGGTTCGAGCTTTCCTGGGGGTGAGGCTGCTAGCACTGGAAATCCTCCGACAGCCGCAAGGATGTGTGGAAACCATCTCGACGTGACTGTGGACGGCCATCCGGTACGTGCCCTCGAGGACTCTGGAGCATCTTTTTCGGTTATTTCTGACGAATATCGACGCCACTTACGAAAAACGATGTTTCCCACCACAGAAAACGTAACACTCAAGGTAGCCGATGGAAAACATGTCCAGCCTATGGGAAAATGCGTACTTAGAATCGGTGTGAACGGACGAACACAACCATTTGAGTTTACAGTGTTAAGACAATGCAGCCACGACGTTATCCTCGGCTGGGATTCTCTTCAGTCCACTCAAGCCATTATAGATTGTGGCCGGCTGGAACTGTCGTTGGAAGATAACATAGAGGATTTAAAGAATTCCTGCTGTTTGTCATCGATAAAAGACTACATAATACCTGCCAGATCCATGAGCCGAATATCAGTTTCAGGCCCGTGAATGAATGAAACTGTGAATGCCATCGTCGTAGCTAATAAAAATTTGCTGCTGAGTAAAGAAATCTTTATTCCTTGCACCGTGATCACCATCCAGGACTGTACGGGGAAAATATGGATTGCGAATGGAAGAGCTGAGCCCCAAACCACCCCTCAAGGTATGTACGTTGGTTTTGCTGAACCACTCGATGAAGACATTTTAACCGCAATATCTGATACGTCTTCCGGGGATGCCAGGAAGGCTGAAGATAGCGATATTTCAGTTGATTATCCATCAATGGTGTCAACAGGTCTTACTCCTAAGCAACGAGAAAATCTAATTCAAATCCTGAAACAGTTCTCTAATATTTTTTATAACGAGAAGAAAAGTGTGACCAACAGCATAAAAGTCAGACACCGAATAAACACAGGCGATCATACACCAATAAAACAAAGAGCCTATCGAGTTTCACCAGCCGAACGCAACATTATACAGAACGAAGTGAATAAAATGCAAAAAAGGGGCATAATCCAACCATCGGAGAGCCCGTGGTCGCCCCCCGTCATCTTGGTAAGAAAAAAAGACGGAAGCTGGCGGTTCTGTGTTGACTACCGTCGTCTGAATCAAGTTACTAAAAAGGACGTGTACCCCTTGCCTCGTATCGATGATACATTAGACTGCTTGAAGGGAGCTAAGTACTTTTCCTTCCTCCATTAACCTTTACTCAGGATATTGGCAAATTCAAGTCGATGAAGCAGACAGTGAGAAGACTGCTTTCATAACATCTGAGGGGTTGTACGAATTTAAAGTTATGCCTTTCGGCTTGTGCAATGCCCCTACCACCTTCGAGCGAATGATGGATAACTTATTGCATCATCTTAAGTGGACAATGTGTCTGTGCTACTTAGACGACATAATAATTTTTTCAGAAACATTTGATGATCATCTGAACCGATTAACTACTGTGCTGCAGTGCATTCAGAATGTAGGCCTTAACCTTAATCCAAAGAAATGTCTTTTTGGCGCTGAAGAAATTAAGATCCTCGGACATCGGGTGTCTGGTAAGGGTGTTCGACCCGATGTTGACAAAATACGGGCCGTAAAGGAATTTCCGACGACAAGAAACGTGCAGGATGTCAAGAGTTTTTTAGGACTTTTTTCTTATTACCGGCGATTCATTAGAGATTTCTGTCACAGAGCACGACCCCTTCAAATATTGTTAAAGGGCGACTCAAAGTTCCACTGGGGCTGTGACCAAGAAGACGCTTTCGACGACTTGAAGGGAGCGCTAATTTCGGATCCTGTGCTTGGACTCTACGATGACAACTCCCCCACAGAAATACACACTGACGCCAGCGGATATGGCATTGGAGCCGTCCTAACCCAAGTACAGAATGGCGAGGAAAAGGTAATAGCTTATGCCTCTAGGAATTTAACGAAAGCTGAGAAGAATTACTCTACGACAGAGAGAGAATGCCTTGTAGCCGTATGGGCTTTAAATAAATTCCGTTCCTACCTTTTTGGTAAAGCTTTTACGATTGTGACGGACCATCATTCCTTGTGTTGGCTAGCCGGTCTGAAGGATCCTTCTGGAAGATTGGCAAGGTGGGCTTAGCGCCTTCAAGAACACAACATCTCGATTGTTTATAAGAGTGAATTGAGACACAAAGACGCAGATAGCCTCTAGAGGAATCCCGTGGAAAATGACAATTCGCTATCGGGAATCATTTCTTTTATTACACTATTGGATCTTGCTGCAGAACAACTGAAGGACCCTAAAATTTCGCAACTGATACAATGTGAAAGAAATTCCAAAGAAGAAGGTAATAACTCACACAAGCTGATCAACGGTATCCTGTATAAGAAGAACTTTGATCCATGTGGGAAAAAATGGTTACCAGTAATTCCGGAAGATCATCGAACAGACATACTAAAGCATTTTCATGACGAACCGACGGCTGGACACCAGGGATTCCTTAAAACCTATGACATGGTCCGTAAGAGGTTTCATTGGCCGGGTCTATATAGGAGTGTGCGCCAATACGTCACTCATTGCCGAGAATGCCAACGAAGGAAATCTGTTCCACAACAGCCGCCTGGGCTTCTAGTACCGATGCCTCCCGCCGAGTCAGCCTTTCGACGGATTGGCATAGATCTACTGGGAAGATTCCCGAAGTCGAATCGAGGAAATAAATGGATAATCGTTTGCACCGATTATTTAACTCGCTACGCTGTTACAAAATCTCTTCCAAATGCTGGAGCGCCGGAAGTAGCTAAATTTCTTTTGGGAGACGCACGGAGCCCCGAGAGTACTAATCAGTGATCGAGGTCAGGTCTTTCAGTCAAAAATGATTCATGAACTTAATGGGCTGTGTAATATCTCACATAGAATGACAATGGCATACCATCCACAGACGAACGGGCTGACTGAACGTTTTAACAAAACGTTAACGGACATGCTCTCCATCTATGTCGACTTAGAACAAAAGAATTGGGACGCAGTTTTTCCGTTTGTTACCTTCGCATACAACACTGCTAAACAGGACACGACTGGCTTTTCCCCATTCTTTCTGTGCCATGGAAGAGAAGCTGAGACTACACTTGACACCATGTTTCCATGTGTTGACGGTAAGGAGGAAGATGACTATATAAGCTGCTACCTAATTACAAAAGCTGAGGAGTCAAGACAGTTGGCCCGACTCCGAACATTAAATGCTCAAGCAAAGGATAGTCCTCGTTATGATGCCAGACACCGGATGGTAACTTATAAGTCTGGTGACCTAGTGTGGGTTTTCATCCCGATAAGAAAAGTTGGACTATCAGAAAAACTATTGAAGTGCTATTTTGGTCCCTATAAGATTTTGCGGCGGTTATCTGACGTCACTTACGCAATCTGGTGAATAAAATCTGTTTTGATCTACGCTTCGTATCATTTCCGTATTCCCCGAAATCATCGTGACAATCAATATATATATATATATATAATGCACACACACACACACACACACACACACATATATATATATATATATATATCTGAGTGTGTGCATTATTTGTGGTGACTCGGCAAATATTCCTCGATATTACTGTTAATTCAACCCAAAAACTGATGATATGTCCCACACGTTAAAAACCTCCAAACCTTGTTTTCTTTCTTCCCTAATTCATTTTTTTCCAGCTTACATTTTATCGCAACACATTATCAATTCAAATAAAGATCGTCACATATTTATTTCGATTCCAAGTTTTCTCATTAACAATGCTAATATAGCTGTCAATAAATATTCCCCTGTGAGATGATTTCGGCCGAGCACGGGATCATCGATTACCGATAAGTCATAACGAAGGTGGAAATGGTACCACGGTATTAGTTACCTGGCACGGAATTCGACACTTTAAAGTTCATTTCCACCACTCTTGTGGCTTATTAATTCCGGGATGCGTCCAAATGGATTCGGAACGTCGGCTAGAGATGAGTATACATGCTGTCAAAAACGGAATGTTATGAATAGTTTAAAGTAGGAAATATGCAATTGTAGCACGGGCATGTCATCTTTATGCATAACGTTGCGTTTTCATAAACTCCTCATTGATTTTTTTCTGTTCAATAATTGCATTACATGACAGTAACTGCATTGGGCATTAGTAAATTTGAATGTATGAAAAAAATAGATATTGAGTCCAGTTTGAGCATATATTGAATGAAGTTGCGTGGTTCCGTTTAAAGAATGTTTGTTCCATAGGAATAACACGTGAAATATAGAAAAACTAACATGCAGTTTATAGAACAAAAAATAATTTTTTTTAATAAAATTATTTTTTATACGTTAAAATGAGTTCACACCGAGCAAAATAAACTGATATTTTTAAATGTGAATATGTTAAATTAGTTTAAAGATACGATTAATTTATTGAACAAAAATAATTATTTAACCCTTAGAGCGTTACGAAAGCGCCCAGAGCGTTCATAAGTCTTTCCCCCAGCGTTACGAATACGCTGGACGCGTCTAACTAGATTTTCGAATGTTTTGCACGTTAAAAACACGTTTAACACGTTCTAAATTCATTTTTTCATTCATCAATAGATGGCAGAACTTAATGGCATTCGAATACAATTTCTCCTGATAAGAAGTAAATTTTTAGGTGATATTTTGAGAGCACATACAGTATAAAATGGCGGGAGTTTTGGGTTTTCAACAGCTAAAGGCTATTCGAACTGCCATTTCAAGTGATTCCGAGACTGATTTTTCAGATTTATTCGATGGCAAAAGTGATGAAAAGACTATAGTGGACTAAGTAATGAATAACCTATATAGTGTAAAGACTGTGAAGTTGGTTTATGCATATTACCTTGCTTTGAAATATATCATACTATGAGAAATTTATGAAACAAAAAACTGTACATTATATAAATATACATATGTATTCTTACAAATTTTATGTTTCACTTATTTTGTATTATTTATTTTGATTTAAATAACTTAACTGTATTGAACTCGCGTTTTCAAACGTTCCTTCAAAACGCACGTCCTCCGAAACGCATTTCCAAAAAATAACCCAACGCTGGAGGAAGAACCGAAAGGCAAAATCTCAACGGTCTAAGGCAGGGGTGTCAAACTCAAAGGCTAACTTGGGCCAAACAAACAAGGTTTAACTATAGGTGGGCCGCAAAAAAAAACAAACAATATTAATAGAAATGTAGGTTTTTTACAGTATATTACCTAATTACAGTATATTCAACATAAATATACACATTTTGTTTAATAATAACAAAAAAAGATTATAATTAAAAAAACACTTAGCGAATTCTTCCTATCTAATTATAATTCTGCGTCGGTTATTTTATTATAAATTATTGTGTGCCAATATATTGGCCGAGCCTCAAAAATGTTCGTCGCGGGCCGCGAGTTTGACACCCCTGGTCTAAGGGTTAATTTTATAAAAAAATAGCATACAAAAAATGTACAGGTTATCAGAAATCGGCACCCATTTTGGTTCCCCGGAATAAAATAAAATAAATAAACAATTTCTTATGTCCCACAATGTCTGGAACTATATTTTACTAAAGCATTATCTATAACATTACATATTGTCTAATAAAAAGCGTTGTATCTGCTTAAACTTTATATATACCGAATTACATAATATCGTATTAATAATGTTTGCGTTTGCGTGTTTCTCGTTACCTCTTTCTAAGTAGGCGCAGCTGAAATATGTTTTCTTGGAGATTTATAATTATTACATTTAGGTGTTTGGAAGTTCCGCCCTTACCTTTGTTTTTCAATTATTATTATGGATGTTTTCTTCTCCTGTTGATTCCCCTCCTCCCCGGATTATGTGCCATTTTCAACGTTCAGCACGTTCGATTTCCAGCCCACGATACAGACTACGCTGCTAGGAAAACAAACTCTGTTAGTGTCGTAGTAATTAAGCGTCGCCCCCAGGGTAAACTCTTGCATGTTTGGTATTCAGCTGAAAGTGTTATGTGGACGGCCCGAGCTCCTTTTCATTTACTAACAGCATCATAACCTTGCAGGAAAAAAAAAATGCCGCTATTTATGGGACACAAACCTCATGTGATTTGCTTGTTAAGTAGTCTGTGAGACATGCTACTCATATGAAAGGGAAATTTGTATATTGGAAATAAATTTTGATTTCGTTTGCTCTGATATTGCCGATGACAACATGAGTAAAAACGAAAATCAATGGAGCTCATGTCTTTATTTTAGAGGGCAAGAACAACAACAAAACAATAAAAAACAATCGTGAATGGCGTTATATAATTAGTGAAACGGATGCATTACTAATCTTTAGAAAAGCATATCAGGCACTGATTTTTTTACTGGTATTTATTTCTTTTTTTTCATTTATAAACAAATCTATTAACAAATCTTAACTTCTAACTGAACATGTGATTTGGTGCTGCCAAATTTTCCGAAGTAAGAAATCAAACTGTAACTCAAACAACAAATAAAAACTTTATTACCAGTGTATTACAGAGAGCAGTTGAAGAGTGACTGTATTAAATATTATTACAAATTAGAATTTAAAACTCTATGGTTTACTTACACCTACTTCTCTATTTTGGGAAATAGCTACCTAACTTATCCTGCCTTCTTCGCTGATGCCACGGTTTTCTAAAATAATAATAATAATGATATTAATAATAATAATAATAATATTTACTCCTTACGACTTGTACTGCTCTTTATGGCTATTACTGTTTCTTTGAGTAGAATGTGCCTGCTGTAGCGAGACTGAAGTCTCTCTATTGACTCACCTATTTCATCCTAATAAAATCTCGTCAATTGACAACGTCGTCCTTTTGGATTAGCAGATCCATGCTTCCTTTGCTTCTGTTTAACAGTATCTATATTGACGTCAACGTTTACAACTGAGTATCTAATTACGATTTATCTATTTGATAGACTTTTAGACTCTTGGAAGAAAAAATACGCGTTTTTTTCTCTGTTTTTCCTCTTTCTGCATGCTTACTCTCGAACAAATACGAAAGGTCGAACAAAATTTCAAACGCAGGATTTTCATGGGAATCCGCGAAACAATTTCCTTTGACTTTTGTCATGGAAATCAGAACATATTAATAATACTGTAATGTTCAGTGCGCAGTCTCTCTCCCCCCCCCCCCGGATTTTTAGCTATATATTTAAGTTTCTAACACGATTCTTTGGGCGGTCCGTGAGAGAAAACTACTGCATTCATTTACTACTTCATTTTGGACTTAAAGGAAAGATTTTAATCGATAGATGTGTCAAATTTGATTTTTGTAACCGCAATTTCTATTAATTAGCGATAAAAATTGCTTTCTGGACATGCTGAGTGACATGTTTAAATCTGGCTTTAGATACCTACTAAGCACGAGGCCCCATAAACACGCTGATTTGTTTATTCTGGGGGAAATCTCTAGTTATCTCTCTGCCATTTTTATTTTTAATTATGTTTGTGAGATATAGGATTAAACCTGACGGAAATTGTTTATTTCGTGCTGTTGAGTAACCGCATTTCTTTTTATTGGGTTCAGTAGCAATTTTTTAAAGTGTATTTCTCTATTCTTAATATTATGATTTTTAACATTTGGCAATGATGTGTTGAGCATAGTGTATTAATACATTTATTTAGTATGCAGCCATCATGTTTTTACGGGTACCAACCAGTTATTATAATTTTTCAATGTACCAAATCATCTATGTATCAAATGAGTATATAAGAACGCTGTAATTACTTTTACTGCAATTTTATACACTCGTTCCAGATGTGCCCTGGTGTCGTGAAGCTCTTAAATTGCGTGGGTGATTAGTTCCCAGTTAGACTCTATAAAGCTATCTGCTAAGCAAGGAAAGCAATTAGTTAGAGGGTGCTTGTGTTTTAAAACCCTTTCAGGGGCACCGTTCGCACAGTGCGAACGCCTAAATCTAACCATCTTTTCACTTGCATTCACCGTATTCCAGTTAAATGAGCAGAAAAATGGTTAGTGCTGCCATCTGTTATCAGTTTAAAGAAGTAAAAACATTTTGTAAAATTTTAATTGTAAAAAATTTCTAGATTTTTTTAGGTTAAAAAATCGGGGGGGGGGGGAATTTTGTTGCACATGAAAGGGTTAAAAGTTCACTTTAAAATCTACAGTGTTCGCGGGCTTTTGGCATTTGGCCAGTAGATCCTTTCACCACTTCTTCCGAACATATTTCCTGTTTTGTTGCTGTTACTTATGCCCCATGGTTTGCAGGCTGAGGGGTACGGCTACGTTTTACAATGACATCACAAAGGTAGCGGCCCGATTTAGCCGGGTGCCACCAAAATTTTTACTGACCCCTGTCAGGGTTGACATCCGGGGGGGGGGGAGGAATCGTACCTCCTCCTGCCCTCTCTGACATCATAGAAGGTCTTTCCCGTTTACTAATTTAACGTACCCATATCCGGCCTAGACACGAAGGTATTTAATGGCTTTCATTGGGTTTCGAACCAAGGACCCCCAGTTCCAACGCGCTAATACTGGACTACCTCGGGCCCTGTTCTGTTGTCAACCACTTAAATGTCTTCGATACGTAGTTACCATGATCTGAAATCTCTAAGTGCCTTGCCTTATAACCGAAGCAACCACAACAAAAAAAAAAGCTCTATTTTTCTGCTTGATTTGATTTCGTATCTTTAAAGAAATCTATATGTATAAAACGAGTAGGTATGCGGCACAAAAATCGACGATATTTCTACACTCCGAATGGCAACGGTAGTAACTACCAGATGTAAAAATTAGCGGGAAATCTGCAATTTGTAACCGTGTGTCAACAGAGATTTACGCACTGAAATCAGGAATGCTCGATAGCGAGCTGCACGATCAAGTGAAAATTGGGAACAGTATCAAGAAAGAAAGCGAAGAAGAAATAATTCATTAAGAGACAGCATAAATGAGACGAGGTTAGGCTTAACCGTCACCGGCATAGCAACCGATAGCCAGTAATAGTTAATTTTCTACATTTTTTCAGTACTTTCTGAATTTTTACTCCATTTTATAAGTGAAGAAGTTTTCCCAACAATTTATTATTTGATATGATTAAGTATAGATATCTGAATTGGGAACAATAGTACATACAGAGAGTGATGTAACCCACGTTATATTTTAGTACTTGATGAATTTTTACTCCATTTCTTTTAAGTGAAAAAATTTACCAACAATTTCTTATTTGATGTGATGAAAAAGTGTAGATGCCTTAATTTTGAAAAATAGTACATACAGAGAAGGAAGTAATTTATAAAATCATTGGTGTTGGGTTTCTCAGTCTTATCTTTAACTCTGTTCTGAAGTAATGGAAATTCACATTTTTTAATCACGATGTTTTAGAATCAGCCCTATACAGAATACCCGTAAACAACGTATATTTATGACTAGCCGGGCTTCGCCTAGCTACGCTCAAGCCCTCCGTGTAACATATTTATGTACTTCGGGCCCCACAAAAGAAAAAAAAAAGTTCTACAAATGTATTAAATTCAAGTGAATAAATTCCTTTCAATTTTCATTCCCGTCGCTGCCGACAGATGGCAGCACCACTACACAAGATGATTTGGTTTCTCATCAGTGAGTGATTTTAGAATTAAAATATCTCTAAAACTATTGAATTAACAGAATAAGTGTACGCAGAAAAAAATTATCATTTTTCAAAGCTCTTTCCAAATATGTAACATTTATGTACTTTCATGAGAAAAAAAATACACCGATTGTTGGCCATTTCGTTACTCTCACGTGATCTCGACGATTGTCGGCCATTGCGTTACGCTCACGTGATCTCGACATCCCCCGCTGTTCCTTCACATAAAAATCAGTAAATCCACCAAAAATCAGTATATATCTATTTAGTTTCAATAAAGTATTTATTACAGTTGGTTCTCTGTTTAACGACTTTCAAGGGACCGTGAAAAATCGTCCTTAAGTAGAGATCGTCCTAAAACAGAATTTGTGAAAAAATAACATTTCCCTTCACACTTTACAGGCTTAGGACTGTCAATATATTTCTTAATATATTGGAGTGTTTAAAAATGTTATTTTTATTATCATCATTATTTTATTCATAAAAAGTTATTTTAAATTACATTGAAAAAAAAAGAGCACAAACAATACAATAAATTACGTTTTAAAAAATTCAAAAAGTGTTGATTGCTTCATTCGCCATGTTTTCGTTATTCTCTTTTCCAGATTTTCTAAAATGTTAAATGAGTCACCTTCCATTTTCGATGTAATATAGCGTCGGAGAACATCTAGAGCAGAAATTGCATCTGTGTAAGACGGTGGCAGTGTCTCGTTTTCCGTGTCTTCAACTTCACCTTCGTCTGACACTGTGTTTTCGTTTACAATATCTTCATAAATTTGTTCTACATTTCTGAAATCTGTTGTTAAAATATATTTATCACAATTGTAGAAATCTTGAACTGAAACATCCTCATCTTCAACAAGACTTCTCCATTCTTCAAGGGTAATGTCATCTTCGTTGATTTCTACATCCGTACTTTGCAGTTCCACTACAAGTTCTTTGTGAATTCCAGCAACGCGAAAGCAGTTTTTTATTGTGGATGAAAAAACTTCTTTCCATGCTGATATTATCATGTGCATTGCTTCCAAGATTGTAAATTTTCTAATTTTTATACTGTCAGCCGAATTGTTTATTAATTTCCTAATTAAAGACTTTCTGTAGTATGCTTTCACACTGCGAATGATACCCAGTTCTAATGGTTGCAACTTGCTAGTGCAATTAGCTGGTAAGAAATGGATCGTCAAATTTGTAAGTCCAGGGATATTTGGAGTATGTGCAGTGCATCGGTCGATTAAAAGTAAAACTTTTCTCTTTTCTCGATGCATTTTTGCATCAAATTTTCTAATCCAGTCAATACAAATTAGTGATGTCATCCACGCTTTATTATTATTGCGGTACTCACAAGGTTCCCTGGTGATATTCTTAAAACACTTTGGTTGCTTTGATTTGCCTATAACTAGTGGTGGAAATTTCTCAGATCTATCCGAATTAGTGCACAGTAAAACAGTCAATCGTTCCTTACTGTGTTTTCCACCAAAACACTTTTCGCCCATATACGTTAAGGTTTTATTAGGCACCATATTGTAGAATAGGCTCGTCTCATCTGCATTGAATATGTTCTTCTCATCATATCCATCTAATATCCCCTTCAGCACTATTTTCCATTCATCCACTATTTTTCATCTACGGAGCCACTTTCGCCAGATATGCTTTTAAATACAAGCCCGTATCTTTTTTTGAACTTTGTTAGCCAACCAGCCGAAGCCTGAAAATTTTGTATTCCAAACATTTCTGCCAGAATAATAGCATTTTCTTTAAATATCATTCCGGAAATTGGAATGTTAGATGCTCTTGCTTGATGAAACCATTGCAGGACTGCCTACTCAAACTGTTCTGATCAGCCACATTGAATTTTCTGCCGTTTGGATTTGGATCCCAAACCAAATTTTTGCGCTGCTTCAAGAATTTTATCTTTGCTTGCTAAAATGCCTTTGAGAGTAGACTCGGGTAGCTGAAATTGTCTTGCGAATTGGACTTTTGTTATTCCAACACTTTCTTCCCAGTTTTCAATAATTTTCACTTTTTCGTGTAGCGTAAGATGCTTTCGCATTGATGCCATTTTCCTCTGCTCACCTCATATTCGTACTGGAATGAGCTCCTACACAACAATGAATTCACTAAACATGAACACGTGCTTCCCAGAAGGAGTGAGAGAGGGGTGCTTTTGGACAGTTCGTAAATCACATGACAACATGGTAGGTACAATAGAGTGATTCCACACCCGCACTAAGAAATTCGATCCACCAGGGAAGAATGTTCGATCTTCCGAGAAACAGTAATCCCCCCCTCCCTCCCCCGGTTTTTTTCACTGCAACAAGTCTATGATTGCAACAAACATAAAAGAAATTTCGGGTCTGTTATTGAAACCAAACTCCCCCACAGAAAGTAACCTTCCAGTAGATAAAATGTTGAAGAAAAAGTTTATCATGTAAGAAAAAATCGTCGTTAAATAGAAACAAAATCGTCTTAAAATAGAATTTTTTTACGTCGAAGGGACCGGGACCGGGAAATATCGTCTTTAAATAGAGATCGTCGTTAAGTAGAGCGTCGTTAAACAGAGAACCAACTGTATTATTAAACAATTTGAATATTTAGCTTTTCAAATAAAAAGTTTGATAAATAAAAAAAATAGACATGGTGACACATTTCATTTCAGTGATTCATTTTTTAGTGAGAATCATTCTGTGAACGAATCACCTTTTGTTTACATCGTCAAGGAGCAATGACGCTTCATTAGAATCCAAATATCTCTAAAGCTATTGAATTAACAGAGTAAGTGTACGCAGAAAAAATTATCAGTTTTCGAAGCTCTTTCCAAATATGTAACATTTATGTACTTTCATGAGAAAAAAAAATACACCGATTCCTGTATATTTGTCGGCCATTTTTTTTCGAGGATTGGTCCGCCCGGTCGCGTTACACTCACGTGATATATCGACAGACACCTCTGTCTCTTTATTAATATAGAAGATGACAGGTAATGGTAACATTCCTTAGATATGGTACTTTCAATTGAGTTGTTTTGCAAAAGAAAATATAAAACTAAAAGCGACCATGCTGGTAGCGCAGCGGCTAGTTAAGAATGATTTATGAAAGACAACACTTGACGGTGATTAAATAAAATCTGTTTATCTAATAGTATAGACAAGCCATGCACAAGAAAAGATGTATGTGGCAGTTATAAGAACATTTTTTCACAAAGTCTTTTTTCCTTAACCTTGCACGTGTCAAGGTTACAAGAAGGAGAAAAATCAATCAAAACTCTAAATAATGGTATCAATCCTCTCTCCTCCGCAAACGTTACCTCTCACTCAAGCCTTGGGTACGTTCTGAAAATCACGTTGTTTCAGGTAACGCACGCAATTCGCATCAACGTCACGGTACGTCATCCATTATGGCAGAATAAGTCTCTTCTGGAACCTCCCGGAAAATCCATTTTTTTTATTTTTTGCTTGTCAACTCAAAAGGGTTATTAAGATTAGACTGGGATGTTTAAATTTAGCTTTATTCTTTTTTGTAGTTTTTATTTGTACTTGACTCATGGGTGTTTAAAATACGTCTTCATTGCGGTGTTATGTTTCCCATGGGCATAAAAATGTAATGGCATGATATTTACGTAGATTACTTTATTTAAGTTGATTTTAATAATTTTTTCAAATGCGGTAAGCGCTTGTTCGGAAGACGTTCTCTCACATATACACTCTGGATTTGTCGGTTTCTTCATTATAGAAGCACCATTCAGGGGAGCCAACATTGTTTCCTGTGTGTATGCCACCCAAAATTTAGACAGATCACCCTCATGGGAAACATCTGAGGAAATCTCGTACCCTCCTTCTATCCCTACAAACTCTACGGGGGCACTTTTTAGTCTATAGATTTAACACGCCCTTCATTATAATGATAATTATAATAATGAAAAAAAATGTTTTGAAGCTAAGCAGATTAGAAGTGTTACGAAATTCAAATCGACATCATCATGTGCATTTTTCAAAAAGAAGAATATACGAATGATGATATTTTCATGGCTTAAACTTGTGGATAACACTTGTAATGAACGCTTCTTCAATTCCATGTTAAATTAAAAATGGTGTCTGCATGATATTTTCATGGCTTAAACTTGTGGATAACACTTGTAGTGAACGCTTCTTCAATTCCATGTTAAATTAAAAATGGTGTCTGCATGATATTTTCATGGCTTAAACTTGTGGATAACACTTGCAATGAACGCTTCTTCAATTCCATGTTAAATTAAAAATGGTGTCTGCATGATATTTTCATGGCTTAAACTTGTGGATAACACTTGTAATGAACGCTTCTTCAATTCCATGTTAAATTAAAAATGGTGTCTACATGATATTTTCATGGCTTAAACTTGTGGATAACACTTGTGATGAACGCTTCTTCAATTCCATGTTAAATTAAAAATGGTGTCTACATGATATTTTCATGGCTTAAACTTGTGGATAACACTTGTAATGAACGCTTCTTTAATTCCATGTTAAATTAAAAATGGTGTCTGAATGATATTTTCATGGCTTAAACTAGTGGATAACGCATGTAATGAACGCTTCTTCAATTCCATGTTAAATTAAAAATGGTGTCTACATGATATTTTCATGGCTTAAACTTGTGGATAACATTTGTAGTGAACGCTTCTTCAGTTCCATGATAAATTAAAAATGGTGTCTACATGTTTCGAACTAGTTAATAGTCTATAACTAGACCCATGAGCGTTGGTTTCATTGTCGTAGTGGGTTTTTGAGAATTATTCATTGCGACTGTCACACCAATGCTCCTCGGCTTTATGATCAATTATTAATATTTTAAAAACATACAGCCATCATTTTTAATTTATTGTGGATTTGAAAAAGTATTCATTACATAACGATAGTTTCTAAGAGCTTTTAGATTTTACAATATTGGGAGAGGGGAAAGGACCCATTTTAATTTCGCTCTTAAACAATATTCTAGCAAAACAACATCCTGTATAATATAAACTGCAGCCAACAGGCCGAATCATACTCTGGTCAGCGAATTCCCCACTATTATAAAACCGAGGCAAGTCACAAGAAGGGGTGAAAGCTAAGATTTTTCGTGTCCATATTTACTAGAAGTCTTACAATACATATAAACACAGTTTTTAAAAAAATTAATTGAAGAATACCGATAGAAACTTTTTACCAGATCCCGTACCAGCTTTCGATGCCTCTTACCGTGTTCGTAATTGACGACGAGAAGAAGGCGGTCCCTCGTACAAAATTCGTCCACGGTAAATTCAAACGCGGTTATAGCGGATGAGGAGGGAATATCGTAATACTTCACTCCAAGTCGCAAATCTTTTAACGTAGGATTACGTTCCTCCATAACGGTCCTCCGGAAAGCAAATTTCAGACACTAAAACCGTCCGAGTTATAATTTTGACAGCGCGCCAAACCCCTTTTGCATCGCTTGGGCAAGCAGTAAACAGTTAAACAGAAAAGTACCAAAATGCGTCAAAATTTTGACATATATATATATATATATATATATATATATATATATATATATATATATATATATACATACACATGTAATATTAAAATAATTTTTATATTAATAATCTAAATTCTCTATGTTCCTGTAAAACATAATTTATTCGATTTTTAAAGATGATGTAATTCTCATAAAGATTGCAGTAGAGATGGGTAAATCAGCTCAGAGCCGTTCGCTCTGAACGGCTCTTTGAAATGAACGACTGATCCGGATCTCAGTATCTCGGATCTGACGGCTCCCACATCGTTCACCGGAACCGGAAAGACCGATGTAGATCTTCCGATTCCAATCTTTTTGAAGATATAGGTCTTTCAAAAAGAGCCGTCTCTTTTTGAAGACTTTTCAAAATGAACGGCTCTTTTTGAAGATCTGTTTTCAAAATGACCCGGTTCTCTGAAAGACCGACTTGGGATCTGCTATAGATCTGTTAGTGAACGACTTGGGATCTGCTATAGATCTGTTAGTGAACGACCAGGATCCGGGTCTTTGGAGAAACGTTCGGGCAGCGGTGATTGATTTGCTGGCCAGCTGCTGAGTAACGGGGGAAATAAGCAGTCTATTGTAATGAATTACGTTTTCAGTGTTGCGGTTGATATAACGATTGATGTAGAGTGGAAAATACAAATTCATCCATTTAATAATATGTAGTAACGGATGTATGTATATACCATGTTTCAGCATCACTCTGGAAGGCCTGGAGCAATTTCAGCCAAACTTGGTACACATATGACTTATAATATGGTAATAATTACTGGGGGGGGGGGGGTTGATACCCCTAGCACCCCTAGGGGGGAGGGGGGAGGGGGCCATGTAAAACTAAACGAAAACGACTGATATTAGTGTCGAATCCATAGTTTTCGGGATCGCTGAAATAAATAGTAACACTCTCGAAGCCGTTTAAGGGCAACTTCAGCCCCCTCCAAAAATAAGCATTGGGGGGGGGGGGAGGGGGGAAAGGATGAAAAATAAAATGTCCAAAATGACCGAGAGTGGTTTTAATCAATAGTTTTAGGTGTAGATGAGAAGAATAGTGACACTCACGATGCCGTTTAACGGCGAGTTCAGCCCCCCATCAGCATTGGGGGGGAGGGGGGGAAGGGATGAAAAATGAAATGTCCGAAATGACCGAGAGTGGTGTCTAATCAATAGTTTTCGGGGTCGCTGAGATGATTAGTGACACTCACGATTCCGTTTAAGGGCTAGTTCAGCCCCCATCAGCATTGGGGGGGGGAGGGGGGAAAGGATGAAAAATAAAATGTCCGAAATGACCGAGAGTGATGTCTAATCAATAGTTTTCGGGGTCGCTGAGATGATTAGTGACACTCACGATTCCGTTTAAGGGCAAGTTCAGCCCCCATCAGCATTGGGGGGGAGGGGGGAAAGGATGAAAAATAAAATGTTCAAAATGACCGAGGCTAGTGTCGAACCAATAGTTTTCGGGGTCGCTGAGATGATTAGTGACACTCACGATTCCGTTTAAGGGCTAGTTCAGCCCCCATCAGCATTGGGGGGGGGAGGGGGGAAAGGATGAAAAATAAAATGTCCGAAATGACCGAGAGTGGTGTCTAACCAATAGTTTTCGGGGTCACTGAGATGATTAGTGACACTCACGATCCGCTAAAGGGCAAGTTCAGCCACCCATCTGTATTGGGGGGGGGGGAAGAAGGGGTGAAAAATAAAATTTCCAAAATGATCGAGAGTAGTGTCGAATCCATAGGTTTCGGGGTCGCTGAGAGGAATACTGACACTCCCGATGCTACTTAAGTACAAGTTCAGCCCCATCAGCACTGGGGGGGAGAGAAGAGGGAGAAATAAAATGACTTCGATTTTGCACTAAAGGTAGAATTCATTCTTTTTCCTGTCTAATAAAAAATCGGGATAAATAAATACCCGAAACAGTCGGGTAAACAGCTAGTTACAAATAAAATCAAAATGAAACATTACTGCCGGCCAATCAAACATAATGAAATATTCTCGAAAAATATAAAAGATTAAATTGAAGAAAATGTTAATAGTTCATATATTAAACGACTAAGGTCGTCTAAGGTACTGAACGAGTTAAGTTAAAAATGTCCTCTTAGAAACTGCTTAAAAATGACTTTTTAAACATCTGGTTCTTTTTGTTGGGGTTTACGGTGTGAAAGAACTTTATTTTATGTCACAGAAACATATAATCAGATACACACCTAGATGTTAAACGATTTTGCGTTTGAAATAACGTGACAAAAATTATCCCTCTTGATATATATATACATCTTTTTGTATTTTTTTAATATAAAATAATAATACAACTTTTAAAACAAGGAATATGTTCAGTTAATGAAGTTATATATTCATACAAGTATACATTTCACTTAATAATTACTAATATATGTAAATAATAAAAGTATTTAAAGGAAATAAAAAACAGAACTCGTTCTTGACATAAAATATAGGAGTCAAATTGACTCATCATATGTATATATATCCCGACGCGCGACATTACATACTTCCGTATCTAGGCCGGATATGGGCACGTTAAATCCAAAGACCGGAAAGTCCATCTATGAGGTCAGGGAGGGTGGGAGAGGGTACGATCCCCCCCTCCAAGATGTCGCTCATGGGGGTGCTCGGTCAAAATTAAGCTGTCAGCTAGTTAAGACGGACTCCGACTGTTGTGGTGCTAAACCGGAGTCGCACACTTCAGCCCGAAGCCTAGAATGCCCAGGGGGCATTAGAAACAACAACATATATATATATATATATATATATATATATATATATATGTATGTATGTATATATATAATATATATATGTATATATACACTGCTGGCCACTGTAAATGCAACACCCTGAAGGAAACATGCAAATAACATGAAATTTACAACATGCATTAGCGGAGGTGAGATATGCAAATGATTAGAATTTCAGCGCAGACGCACATCACGCGCGCCTGTGGCGCCACTTCAAAGAGCTATTTAAGGCTTGGAGATTTCGACGATTTCAAGATCGGCAATTGTGTTTTTCTTGTGGTTTTTTCAAAAAAACGATCAATTATGCCTCGTCGAAAACAGCGATCATCTTTTGATCAAGTATCCGAGTTCGACAGAGGAAGGATAGTGGCCTACCGAGATTGTGGATTCTCTTTCAGGGAAATCGGTAGTCGTGTTGGACGAAACCAAACAACTGTAATGCGGATATGTGATCGTTGGATGCAGGAGGGTACGACGGACCGGCGTGTTCGATCGCATCCCCCTCAGCGCACCACTTCACGTGATGACAGGCAAATTGTGCGCATGTCAGTGACGGATCGCTCAGTCACATCACGAACCATAGCACAGCACATGCAGTCTGTAACGCATCATCCAGTGTCTGCGCGTACCATTCGACGCCGTTTACAGCAGAGTGGACTGTCCGCATACGTCCATTGCTTTGTCTACCGTTGACGCAGAACCACAGACGTCTCCACCGCCAATGGTGCGATGACAGAAGGATGTGGACGGCAGAATGGAATGAAATTGTCTTTACTGACGAGTCAGGCTTCTGTCTGCAACATCACGATGGTCGCATTCGAGTCTGGAGACACCGTGAAGAGAGGATGCTGAACAGCTGCGTTATGCACCGCCACACTGGTCCTGCACCGGGTATTATGGTATGGGGCGGTATTGGATATCACTCTCGCACACCTCTAGTACGCATTGCTGGTACTTTAAACAGCCAGCGCCACATCTCCGAGGTGTTGGAGCCAGTTGTCCTTCCTTACCTTCAGGGCTTGCCCACAGCCATATTTCAACAGGATAATGCGCGACCACACGTGGCACGCATTGTCCAACGGTTCTTCGTCAATCGCCAGATTGAATTGCTTCCCTGGCCGCCTCGCTCTCCGGATCTTTCGCCGATAGAAAACATGTGGTCCATGGTTGCTCTACGATTGACTTAGATTCTATCCCCAGCTGCCACAGCAGATCAACTTTGGCAACGTGTGGCAGCTGCTTGGTCTGCTGTACCCCAAGAACTCATCCAAAGTCTCTTTGAATCAATGCCGAGGCGTGTGGCAGCGGTGATCTCCAACAATGGCGGCTACTCTGGCTACTGATTTTGGCAGGAACCACACTTCACAGAAGTCTATAAATTTAATCATTTGATACTTGGTCAACATGTTATCTACAAAATATATTTTGTTGTGATATCTCTTGTCTTTCTTGGTGTTGCGATTTGGGTGGCCAGCAGTGTATATATATATATATATATATATATATATATATATATATATATATATATATATATATATATATATATATATATATATATGTATATATATAATATATACATATATATATATATATACATATATATATACATACATACATACATATATATATATATATATATATATATATATATATATATATATATATATATACAGACTTTATTCTTTCTAGTGAACGATGAACGGATCGTTCAGAGCCGTTCAGTAAAGTGAACGGTTCCCAAAGATCCGGATCTCTCTACTGATCCGTTTTGCCCATCACTAGATTGCAGTACTTAATCCCTTCGTTCCCCTGTAGACAGCAAAAGATCCTCATAGACTTAGGACAACCTCTGTCTAGGGTGACTGAGCCAATAAGAATCATTGGACACGCCCTAGTCTATGACGTAACATAACGTCATAGGGAATAACCTTTGCATCACCTCTTCTGTATTTTCTCGATATAAAAATGAGAACACGGCTGAAAGCCGGGCCTTTTTTTCTGATATTGTTTGCTACATATCTTTTGTCACTCGGTCTATCTCCCTCCCTATGGGGAACTGCATATGAACGACTATAAAACTATATAGACACATTCGCCTGTTTACTGCGTCCCAATAACTCTTTTCCTGCTGTTTCTACAAGACATGATATGTCATATATATATACACATAACACATACATTTATACATACAAAAGAGGTAAGCAACGATAAGTAATCCTACGTTAATAACTCGAGGTAGTTTCGTTAGAAGAGACTCCCTGAAATTTTTTTTTCTGTCGTGTTTTTCATCTGTAGGCGTGAGAGACACCAATCTAGGCGCCGTTTCGCGTTCATTGCAATGTCGTTTTTCTTTCGGTTTGCATAATAACAAAACTGATGACTCGTCGTCATCCATGTCGATAGGAGCATGAACATTGATCAGTGTAACTGTATAGAGTAATTATAGCTCACTTCTAGCCAGACTTGGGTGTATATAATTTGAAGTGGCACTCTAAATGAATTTGATGCAAACACAGTTTATACATGAAACATTGTTTATTGAATTCGCTGCACATATAGAATTTGCTTCTACAGCAATAAGCATACGTACCACTTGTACGGAATATATAAATACAGCTTTCAAGAACAATATATTTTCAATACTCACGAACAGTAAGTCAAACCAGCAGTACTGCCACGTAAACTTCAGGCCCCCTAAGCACTAGCTCAGGATAGTACTGGAGCGGCATACCTCGTAGCTCCCTATCGCTTATCTATCAACTTTAACAACCTTCTTCAACCCTAACCACCTTTTTTATTAATGACGCTGCATGGTATTTATACTAAGCGCGTATGCCGAAATTAGCATATCTCAAGCAGCTTCTTTAATTCATTCACTCAAAAGTTCGATTCTTATGAATCGAATCTTGTGTATACCTTACAACTGAACATGCACGCCTTCATCCCTTCACTTTCAAGGGAAAACAGAATTCACAAGCAGGTTATTCAAAGTTCGCAGTCGATTTAACACAGAATTTCAGATATTAGACTCTGCAAACTGCTTTAAAAGAAATTGACAGTCACAAAGTCCTTAGTCACTGCAATAGCACTGTAGCGTACTGGAAATGGTGTTATTTTTTCCCGAGACCCCACAACTGCTGAAACACAGCTGCGTGTTTTTTAAAGAATGTGTTGTTCGGTTCCACCAGTTCGGAACACGTGGGGGGATTAAAAGCCGTTCCCTTACAGACGTAGCCACTAAAGCTGTCAACTTAACGTTTCGGAATGTAATAAAGTTCGGCGTCTAGAAGAAACTGTCAGCCGATAATTTGCCAGCCCTCCACTCCTTCTGAAAATCCAGACATTGAGGGGAGACGCTGTATAAAATCCGAGCGGGATAGACGTGTTTTTGCTAGGCTCCTGTGTTTTCGGGCCGGAATGGGCCCTGGAGCGCGCACTGTAAATCTGCACGTAAATTACGTAAATATGTCGAAAATGTCTACTGTTTAATTTTTTTTCTTGTTAATAAATTGTTAAGTTTTGTTTTAAAAATTTGGCCTTCGTTTGTAAATTAGAACTCTGTTATTCTTTGGTATGGATCAATAGTTGTGGAATTAATTCAAAATGCCTCAGAGAGATAATGCCTTACTACTTGTCGTGACGCCACACCACATTTTGTAGCTCATCTGGATTGTAATATGCTACTTCTATTCCATGGACAGTGTTTAGGGGCTGGTGATAATAATCAATCTTTCAACTTGAAAAGAAAACAACTATTTTCATGTCTTTTTATTTATTCTTATCTCAGTGGATACATTTGACATCACCTACCCATAATTAGAACGATTAGAAGTCTAGAGAAAGAGTTAACGCTAGATTTGACTATTACAGATGATTATTCCTTAACGTAAATGGTGTCGTTACAAACTCGACTATTTTAGTAACAGAGAAAATGGTAGTGTTTTCTGTAGCAACAGTAAAGTTATATTATTTTCCAAACACTTATCAGAGTTCATACGTCCATAAAGTTTGTGTGGGCCCCAAACAACTTCGTTTTCTTGTTGGGAAAACATCTACGTATTTTACACTTTTCGTTGGCATCACCTTCCTAGATTTCAGTATATTTAATGCAAATAATGTGTAGCGTGTGGGTCACGCGAATAAAAACCCTTCAAACATTTGAAGACATTCTGCAAGTTTACCGGAAGTATCACTATTCCGACACAAAATTTATAGTCAAAAGATTAGTGAAGTTATTTTTTCCTACTCTTTTCACATGTATTCTTTGACGTGTACCTCTATGCAAGATAAACAATCTAGGGTATTTTCATTTGCAAATTTTTCTTTCATAGTCAGCAGAGCTGCTGTTTATTTCTGGCTTTTTGAAAGCGGGAACACTTCTCCCCAAAACGAACGTGTTTTAAAGACCGTGTTTGAATTCAGCAAATTGAAATGGTTGTCTAAACATGAGGGTTTGTATACCGCAGCCTCTTCCTTTGATCGTAAATCGTACGCTGGCTGTGTTTGGCTCTTTTTCTTTTTCCGAAAGCGTGTACCGAAGCCAAAATAGATTTAATTTTTTTTTCATCTTCTGAGCGAATGGCTATTTGCCTTCGTCAAAATACAGTTACTGAACGAAGTCTGTTTTTCAAAAAGAGTTTATTATTATTTTAGCAAAAAGTGGTTGCAGCGATGGTGTCAGTTTACCATTTGGTTCTTTTTAAAAACATTGGAGAATCTGCCATTTAAAGACTCTTTATTACTAGATCCTAAGATAACTTTTATACGTACACACTGAGAAGGATATAGGTCAGTCTTGTAGATTATTGATATTATCATATGACATTATATGATAAGTATGCAATGAAACTTACACAATGAGAAATTCTAAAATGAAAAGTATTATTAGATTTATTTCTTCCCCCATGCTGAAAAAATACGTCAACAATTATCGTACAGTTATATATATATATATATATATATATATATATATATATATATATATATATATATATATATATATATATATATATATTTATTTATGTGTGTGTGTGTGAGAGAGAGAGAGGTAGGTGTCCCAAATATCGCCTACTCTAACTTTTTTTCGACATTTCATCCACTTTTTAGTTTCTGATTAGGCTGGAAACTCAAAGAACATCGCTAAAAACTACTTCTTTTGGTATCCTGAGATCAACCAGCTCCAAAACCTGTGCCAGTTTAAGTTATGCAGCTAAATTGGAAAAATTGAAATTTCCAATGAACTCCAGAGCGGTTCCTAATATCGTCTAAATCTGTTCCTCTTGCCGCCTCCCAGGCGAAATTAGGAGCACCTAGGGATGCGACATCGATGTCGACGTATTCAAAACATCGATGTTTTTATCAAAACATCGATGTTCTAAACATCGATTTATTGAAGCCGATTTTTTTAAACATTGATGTTTTGTGCTCGATGTTTTACGTTGTCTGGATTTTTTTTAATGAAAAAGTATCCTAAAAAAAATTAACTACGTAACAACTTTCACGCTCAGTAAATGTAAGTCTGAATTCTAAAAAGGACGAATACAAAAGGGGGAACGATTCCCTAACAACGAGACAAAAGGTAATCAACAACCAATGAATAATAATTATTATTATAATTATAATTATATGGCCGAATAATTGTTATTTACAGTAAAGAAAGAATATGCTGTTGCAAATTGAAATTATATAGTACATTGTATTTGTTTTTGGCGTACTAGTAGCGCTACCTGGTTGCTTCGCGGTTCGCGCGAAGTGTGTGTATAGTCAGTTTGTGTTGGACTCTTGAAACGAATAAATGCCTTACGCTTGAAAATTTGTTTGCATTGATTTACTTGAACTCTTGGATATAAATTTCTTCTTGGTGAATTTTCTTCATAAGCTTTTTCAGTTTTCCCTCATACGCTGGTTTTGCATCAGTACTTCAAATTGGTGTAAATTTATTTAATTTTATTTTGTATTAATAATTTGAAAATGAAACATTTGTTAATAAGTTGTTCTTATTCATTTTTTAATATTAAATTCTGTTGAACCAAACTCAAAAATTCTTTTAAATGATTTTGTCTTATACTATATTGATATGAAACCAATCCTTTTGTCTTATGTTACACTCATGAACTTCAGAATTTTTTTTATACTAAATTATTTAAGCCTTCTGGTTATTCTCCAACTTATAAATTAATATAACTTGATATTTACAATAATATTTCAGATTCAACCAATTTAAATTAGAAAACATCACGGATATTTCTTTATGGCTTTGGTCCTATCAATTTTTTTCATAGCAATAATTTCTCTCCCAATTTTCTGGCAAAAGTAATAAAATGTATCATGGAAATTCTGTGATATGCGCTGAGTCTAGCAACCAAGTTTTTGTCATTTGTGTCAGCACAATCAGAGAGTAAAATTACTACCCCCCCCCCGCTCCACGACTTACCGAAGTAACATTAATGTTAGATGTTAGTAAACCAGTTTTAAAAAATGGAAGTTAAAAAAAAATCGATGTTTAAAAACATCGATGGTTTTGGGGCGATGTTTTATTAGCATCGATGTTTTAATATCAAATATCGATGTTTCAAAACATCGATGTTTTGTTGTCGATGTCGCATCCCTAGGAGCACCTGTTGAAAGGCGTTGCTAGCAAAGTCTTTGTTTAATGCACTTTCAATTGGTATAAGCAAAATTAGAATTTGGATGCACCTACGTGGTCATTCACTGGATTCTGATTCTTTGGAGCCAAAGTTTACGAAGACAACAGGCAAAACAACTTCAGAAGCCGTATAGTTTCCGTTGTCAGTGATAAGAGCGTTGTCGCTATCGCCGCTGTTAGTACAAACTCAGAAATAAGAAGTTACTGCATTTTTACATACATAGCGCGAATCATACTTTAGAAACACGAGTAGGCTATAATAGGCACAAGGGCGATATTTGGGACACTCACCCTATATATATATATATATATATATATATATATATATATATATATATATATATATATATATATATATATATATATACAGGGTGTCCATAATTAAAGTCCCACTTTCAAAAGGCTGCAAAAAAAGAACCACTGGTCAGAATGACTTGAAATTTGAACTGAATATACTGGATGAAGAGGGGAACGATTTGGCATAATAAAAAAAGTTCCAAAATGTATCAATAGATGGCGCTGTAACATTTTGGAAATTTTTTTTTCCACTGTATATATATACAGTGGAATCTCGATCGTTCTTTCCCCGAATCATCGTTTTCCCGTATGTGTCGTTTATTTCACCCAGTCCCGACGATCATATTGCTTTATTATGTTCTCGTATCTATCGTTTTCCCGCATTTATCGTTCAGTTCAGCCGGTCCCTTGAAAAACGATAAATCGAGATTTCACTGTATATATATATATATATATATATATATATATATATATATATATATATACAACCTTTGTCCAGAAAGTTCGATGAATGTGTCTATAGTTACAATGGATTGTTGTCTTACATGAAACAGCTGTTACTGTCCTTCGAAGTAATCTCCGTAAGCGGTAAGGCACATCTGGGAACAGCTGTACAAATCTTGGAAACTCATGGCCTAGTCGTCTTTAGGGATGGCCTTCAATTGGGCATTACTCTGGATGTCCGAAATGTCCGAAAACCAGTGGCCCTTCAGGGCTAATTTCAATTTGGGGAACAAGAAAAGTCGGGGGAGACAAGTCTGGGGAGTTGGGTGGGTGATTCAGGGACACAACTCGCCTGTTGGTTAGGAACTGCTTCACCAGAAAGGCAGTATGTGGCCGGGCATTGTCGTGAAGCAGAGTCGAGTTGCTTTGCTTGGCGTACTGTTGGCGTACCCGATTGATCCGTTACAGCAGACGTTTTAGTATATCCATGTACTTAGCGGCATTTAACTTGGTGCCCTCAGGGAGGAATTCTTTATCGATGAGACTCTTAGAGTCGAAGAACACCACGAGCATTGTCTTGATGCGGGATTTCTCACTTCGCACCTTCTTGCTTTTCGGCGACCTTGTACCCTGCCACTCCATACTCTGACGCTTGCCGTCGGGGCCGTACTTCAGGCACCAGGTCTCGTCACCCGTAACAATGGTTTTCAGGAAATTTGTGTTTCGATCCGCCATGTCGATGGAAGTCTCCACAGGCGTCAAGCCGAATTTGCATTTGTTCCGGTGTCAAAGTGTGGGGCACAAGTCGGGAGCAAAGGTGCGTTTACCCAAATCCTGGGTCAATATGAGGTGGGCCATCTCCCGACCGATTCCCACTTCCTCCGCTATCATTCGCACTGTCACACGACGATCCTTTGCCAACAATTCCTCCACTTTCTGTTTGTTGTCTGGGGTGCGTGCAGTTGCAGGACGACCATTTGGAGGGGAGTCTTCAATGGTGTACCGCCCTTCTCGGAAGCGTTTAAGCCACTCATACACGCACTTCAAGGTGACAGCACGTTCTTCGTAAACTTTTAGTAGCATTTCATGAGTCTCTTTCGCTGATTTTCCAAGTTTGAAACAGAACAGCATATTCGCTCGCTGATCCATTTTGAATTTCGACCGAGCGCCCAACACCTTCACTTTACAATGAACTGTTTCCACACGATAAGCTAACTCGCAGCGCCGCCGCTCAGGAACTGGTTCAGACGCCACGGTGCTCCAGATTAATGACGCGACCACCATGAAATCACTAGAATTTTAACCTTGCCTGCCAGCAAATCGAAAAGTCTAGAATGACATCACGATTAGCAGAGCCAATAGGAGACGAGTTCTCTGGACGGAGCGAGAGAGTCCAAAATTAGACGGGGCGAGAAAAAGTTAGTTAGCGACCGGCTAAGCTGTGGTAGACTCCTCCGACCATCCAGGGTCGAAAGAAAACGGCTATACGCGGACTTGCGTAGTCGGCGGCTTATTTCTCACGAAGAGAACTTTTAGCTTCGGCTAGGAAGCTTGGGTACAGTTCAACGAAATCATCTGTCCGGATCATCCTGATTCTATAAAGTGCCTCGCAGTCATCCGCCCTGCAGGGAGTGAAAATCGAGGGACCTGCTCTAATTTCAACGAACTATTCGATGATATTGAATTAGCGAAACTCCAAGTGGTAACTCCTCCTAACGGACTCAGTCGTCATTTTAGAGGACTTTCATTAACTGTGTAACGGATCTTCAATCTCCAAATTTTCTCCTCCGAATTGAAATAAATTCGTCGATTTTAATTTATTTGGCTGTGATTTTTTGTTGAGTCGATTGCTACCTCGATCAACGCGTTACAATATATATATATATATATATATATATATATATATATGTATATGTATATATATATATATATATATGTATATGTATATATATATATATATATATATATATATATATATATATATATATATATATATATATATATATATATATATATATATATATATATATATATATATATATATAGGGTTTGGTACAAGAAATGCCTAAGTCAGTTTTTTCCAAGATGACTTTGTTTGCTTATGTCTGTTTAAAAAAATATTATTTTCAAGGTAAGAAGTACCCAAGTCTGTACAATGGTTTAGAAAACACTTTTAAAGCATCGGACAGACTTGGGTACTTCTTACATTGAAAATAATTTTTAGAGACATAAGCAAACAAAGTCGTCTTGGAAAAAACTGACTTAGGCACTTCTTGTACCAAACCCCAGATATATATATGTGTGTGTGTGGGGGGGGGGTAGCCTTTACTTGGTTCTTAGCATAGCCGTTAAGTGGGGTGGTTGTCAATTAATGTTTACTTGCTTTGGTTCTCTTTTCTCTGTTTTGTTGGTTAAAAATTCTGCATGAAAACTTGATTACACGTATTAATAATTCAACATTTCATTACTGTACGCACGACGAAAGAGTGACAAGATGACGCATTCGTCTCTTTATTTCATCGCAAACTTCCAGCATCACGGGCGATTCCCCACGCAAAAACACTTTAGCTATCCTTCGGAGATGGGATAAATGAGCCGGTTTTACGTGTCGTGCTTTCTCACTCCCGACGCGAATGGGTGCTGCCACAGAAATACTACATCGTACCTTCGCGTGACATGATGCTATACATACAATCTTTCTTTTCAACGAGTCCGGTGCTTCAATATTGCTCTTAACGGATGATAAGAAGTTAAGCGAAACATGAAACATTTCACTCAATGCCAGGAAAAAGATCAGATTTATTTTGCGAGCGAGCCACAATGCGCCGATTATCGATCGCGGGCTGCTCTTGTTGAAAGGGCAAAATAAAAAGGAATCAAACCGAGCGGTAACATTTAAGACTTTGCTTTATGTTCGTTTTTTTTTTTACTATTTTACCAAAGCTCAAGTTCGTGGAACTGATTTCTTTCTTTCTCTCGAGTGTCGAAGAATCTTTGAGTAACTGAAGGAGAGATTAGAATCGAATGCCGAGAAGCCAAAGGCAAGGTGATTATTTAATTGGATGACCACAAAACGTCAAGGTACGTTAAATGGTGGAAGATATGGAGTGTGTCCGTGTTTAATGTTTAAGCCTATCTTTTCCGTAAGGACCGAGAGAGAGTAACTGTTTATGCTGTATATTAATTTTAACTTCAATTTGTTGCTTCTCGTCTATTCTGCAGACTGAATTTGGGGATTGAAATGCGATCGCATATATTTATAATTCAGTATTGGATTACTATGCATAAGACTTTATATTTATGTTGTGAAAAGTTCGACAAGCTGAATATCGATCGCCATTCTGTTGCAGAAAGGTTAAAGTTAAAACTGATTACAGGAAGTCGTAAACATCTGTGATTATTCTATTTATTTTATCAGTGCTTAGGTTCATGAAGCTGATTTCTTTCTTGCCATTGAATTTCCTAGAAGTTTTGACCAGTCGAATAAGCGACATGTTGAAAGATTATTAGCTTCATATACTGAACTCTTAGGTCAGACAAAGAAATTAATCAAAAATATGTATATATATGTATATATATATATATATATATATATATATATATATATATATATATATATATAAATAAGGGAGGGCACCCCTCTAACCGCTTATGGTGGTTCACCCTCATTGCCAGATCATTCCCTTTTCTATTTTTTCATATTTTCTTCATTTGAAAGAAATAATGAAAGTGTAGCAAGAAAATTAAATTCTACATAAGAACCGAAAGGGTAAACGTACCAGATTTCAGTTAATTATTTTGCATACACAAATATATATATATATATATATATATATATATATATATATATATATATATACATTGCATGTAAAAACTTTAAGGACAGTAAAAAATTTATTATTTGGTAACTTTCAAACAATATGAAAATAAGTTTACTATAATGTGTATCATAAAGTTGAAAAGCTAATAAAAAAGTCACCAAAATTTATCTGTAAATATTTTATTACGAAAATAAAATAATTGTACAAAAAACACCATCTCCACCTGTGTAAAAACTTTAAGGACAGCAAAATAAAAACAATACTGTAACGAAGAAATAAATACTTAATATGTTGTGCACCCACCATTGCTTTTAATGACCGGAAATATTTTATCTTTCATGGGCATTATTAATTTTTGGCACAGTTCGGAACTGGTTTTGTACCATTCATCTTCAGTTTGAGATCTGAGTACAGAAGCTGAGGGAAAATGCCTTCTATTTTTGTAAACTCATCTTGCTAGATCTCCCCGCAAGTTCTCTATACGGTTTAGATCAGGACGTCTGGGTGGCCATTGTAAAATTTCAATATTTTTCTTCTGGAACCGGAGTTTTGCCCTACGGCTTGTGTGGATAGGCGCATTATTTTTCTGATAAATCCACCTTCCCCCTGCCAAATGTGTTGAAACAGGTGAAAGATGGCCAGAAAGTGTTTTTAGATATGCCTTTGAATTAACTTTTCCTAAAAGAAATGCAAATGACTCCACGCCGTTAAACGAAAACCAGCCCTGTGTCTTAATGGGTCGTCCGCCACCTAACTAACGTTTTGAGAAAATTTCTCTCTCTCAAATCATGCCAATAATACTTCCAGCCATCAGGACCCTCTAAATTATATTTCTGTTTTCATTGGAGAAAATAACCTGTAGTCATTTGCCGTCTGAAGTCATCACTTGTCTTGCAAACTGAAAACGCTGGGTTTTGTGTCTAGCCAGTAAAGAGGGTTTACACAATTTTGCGATCTGTTGGAAATTCCCAGATCGAGTAACTGTATTGGAGTTGCTTTCTTGCACACACTGAACCCCGTCGTTCGTAATATTTCTTTACTCGACTATTTTCCAGTTGATGCTAACTTTAAAACTCTCCTTTCATCTCTGGGTGACAAGGCTTTTAGTCTGTCTCCAACTTTTTTTTTTCCATACTTGGCTTTTAACCTTAGAAAATGTCCCTTCATAGGGGGCAATGGTGGTCTGCCTATATGGCGCCCCCATAATAAAATGGCCAGCAAAACTGCGGGGAATTATAGGCGAATGTCTTCGCGACAAGTGCCTCTGCATTTAAAAAAAAAAAAAAAAAAAAAAAAAAAAAAAAAACTTAGAAAAATGTTGATGTCGGTTTTAGATCTTGTTGTTTCGGTCTTTTTTTCAATAGACCGACGCATTCCTGACGAAGCAAAAAATTCAACAGTATCGTTTTCATATTCAGTCAGTTTGCTTGCCTTTTGCGTGATTATAAAATAAACAAAACTTTTAATAGAAAACGTCAGAAAAATATCACTATACACAAGAGTTTTTAACGTCCGAATCAATAATACAAGTGGTTATACGTAACATTTCTATAAAAAAATAGGGGTGTCCTTAAAGATTTTACACATGCGACAACAGCGTTTGTTTGCATAATTATTATTTTTTCGCAATATGAAGCTCGCAGATTCATTTTGTTGACTTTTATATTAGTATTTCAACTTTATGATCAACATTGAATATCCATTTCAATTATATCATTTTAAATTTATCAAAATTTTTACAATGGTGGGCTGTCCTTAAAGTTTTTACACGCACTGTATATATCTAAAATCTGTCGCGTTTTTCATATTTTGAAGACAATTTGTATTTCTATCAATTACTAATAAGTTATATAGCCATCATTTTACATTGATGATATTTGCATTGGTTTGATATTTGGGTATGTCATCTGTGTATGCTATTTACATAACATTCATAATAACACAGATCTATCTCTCTGTCTGGAACACTTTTTACTTTTTGTTGCCATATTCAAATGTACTTTGATTACCGCGTTTCAAAAATAAAATAAATTGAAATTAAGCTTTAATTGTTGAAATATTTTAATATTTTACTTCGCTCTCTATCAAAATATATAAAAATAATTTTTCAACTTGTAACATCTTTAAATGAAAAATGCCGAACACCTCAATGGTTTATATTTGGCGTGTGTTCGTTTATGAATTAAAATTATGAAATTTTTCCACCGCAGTTAATTGAAAATTTACTTACAGCGCAATATATTACATTTAAAATGAATGTTCAAAAAAAAAATAAAAATCATTATATTGAAAAAAAATTTTAAAAAATAAATATTTATTTTTATAAACACTTAAAACCAATATTTCATTCTTATTTCATACTGTTTCAATTTTTACAATCGTTACGTTTGGTACTGTTAACAGACAAAATTTAATATTTCATAATTAATAAATGTAGTAGAATTAAGTAAATTGATGCTATTATGTGGAGTTCAGATTTTATTTAAATTTTTTTAAAAAATGCATCTTAAATGGATCATGAGAGTGCTGATATTGCATAATTTTAAATAGTTAAAAATGTGTATAATTTAAATGAAAGAAAGTAGAGAAGCTATTAAGTATGCAAATAATATTGACTTTGCAGATGTAAATTGATAAAAATTAAAATTAACACGTCAGTTTTGACTGGCTAACCACTAGTACAACAAGTAATATAAAGTCAATTCCTACTTAGGTCAACAAAGAAAAATTTGAGTGTGAACTAATAGTAGGAATTGAAAAAAAGGATTGCCTGCCAGAACCTTGCCTACTGTGCGAGATTAGGAGGGGGGGGGGGAAGAGAGAGAAAAAGTTTGTCAGGCTGGGGATTCGATCCCGCAACCTACAGGACGGAAGAAGCCCGCGCTACCGCAGTGCTACCGTTTACAGAGTAAGAAGAGGGAAATTACTAGTGCAGAGCAAGAGACGCTCTAGGTCTAAAACTAAAATCGATTAATTAAATTTAATTAATGAATTAATATTTGAAAAAACTGTATTAACATCAAGTGTCATCCACTACAAGTTTAAAAAAATGTATTTGAACTTGAGTGGATGAATAAAAAGTACTTTTATTAACGATTGAAAATTTGAACAAGATATATATAGGGAGAGAGTGAACTAATAGTAGGAATTGAAAAAGAACTCCCTTCTTTGTTAAATCTGCGAATAATTAACAGGCGAGTTTAAATATCACTAGGCGGGACTCCATACTCCCTTCTTCTCCAAGAACACTGATTGTTAGGGAAACATATGAATCGCTAATTTTTATTCCATCTGGGAGACTTTCGCACAACTAACGTAACGCAGTGGATGCATTTTGGGCATGCTTTTAGATATGCAAGACCTCTCTCTGTCTAGAATTTTATTCCCAACCCCGACGTATGGGACCGGAGACGCATATTCAGCATTTGTCTTTGCGTGACTCGGGTCTGCAGCTGACTCCCCAGACTTCCCCCTCCCCCACCCTAATGTCCTTCATCACGAAAACATCGGTGCTGTTGAAATGTTATATGCGACCTGTTCATTTATTTACGAAGACGGCCGCATCCATTCCTCCCGCGAGTAATTCGTGTTGCCATTTCTGGGTGTTTTTTTTTTCCCTCGACGAAGGTCGATTTAGTTCCGATGATACATCGACACTATAGAACCTCATTTATGTATTTCTGGATGACATCTTTTCCACCGTCTTGCGACGGTAGCAAACAGCGGCGTCCAGGGTGCTGGAATATTCATTTTGTGAGGGGAAGAGATCATGATATGGCACTACGGTTGAAAGGTCGGCACACGTCTTTGGAGATCAGAGGCATCGGGATTCGACTCCGGAGCCAACCGAGTTGTCTTTCGAGAGTGAGATAATGAGTGTAATCTATATACATAAAACAGTTCCGTAACTGACTCACTGACATACAACGCACAGACCAAACCGCTGGACCTAGAGGGCTGACATTTTGCATGGCGATTCTTCTTATGGTGTAGGGGTGCACTAAGAAAGATTTTTGAAAAATTCTTCTTAGATTTTTTTAAATTAAATTTTTAAGCTGTTTTTGTAACTTTTTTCAAGTTTACTTTTAAAATAATAATCTGAGGGTTATAAAATTTATATCGCGAGAAAGATCATAAAAATTCCTTTAAAATGAAATATTTTCCGAACCTTTACCTCGGTTTTCTGATTTTTGGTGAATTTTTAAAGATTCATTTTTAGAATTTAATTTATTAAATGCCGATCACGTGATTTCTTTTTCTGGTACTTTAAATAAATTTATCGTCACGTGCATAACAACTAAATACACAAAAAAAGTATTCTTTTTCTTTCTAATGCGGCAGACGATTGGATATTATCCAAAAAAATTAAATATCCCTTACGATTTTTTTATAAATATATATATATATATTTTACATCAATTGTATACATTGATCGTCATATTTATTATAAATATATATATTTATATTTTTTTGGCATTAATTGCATACATTGACCGTATTGAATTTGAATGTACTCCGTAGCGAAGCGCGGGTTTTCAGCTAGTATTGTAATAATAAGAATCAATGTCAAATGATAATGAATATTAAAATGATAATAATAAATGCTCAGATGAGAATTATCTGAGCATGCAAATTCGATGCAAAGACGATGATGCAAAATCATCGTTTTCATAGAATCGTCCGACACACACACGCAAAAAAAAAAAAAAAAGATAAAGTGGTTTTGGCTTGGGATATTTTTCACTTGGGGCAAGGGAGTGGAGAAGTTCGTTAAAGAAGATTAGAACGCGGCTTGATGGGTCAGTGACCACCGCACCTTTTTGGAAAGCAGGATGTCCGTGTTAGATTATCAAGTCAGACAAATTTTTCCTGAGCACGAGGTAACCGAGTGGTAGCTCGTTGGGCTTTGATCTAGAGGTGCCCAATTCGAATCTCGATGAATGACATTAAATGCCTTCGTATCTATGCCGGATATGGGAATGCTAAATCCGTAGACTGGAAAGTCCTTCTATGAGGTCAGAGAAGGTGGGAGAAGGTACGATCCTCCAAAAATGTCACTCCTGGGGTCGCTCTATCAAAATTGAGGTGGAACCTTTTCTAAATTTGTCTCCGACACTTGTGGTACCATTATAAACGGAGCCTCACCACTCAGCCTGCAAGCCTATATGGGCCTGGTCTGGAATACTCTGGCTAGGGGGCATAAGAAACCACAACAATTTTTTTCTAAAATTTAGCAGACAGAATAGAAGAGATTGAGATGTTGCAATTAAAACTCTGTTATTGAAAACTTCTAAATGGTGGTATAATTTGGATGAAACAGAACTGTGGGAATACAAAATCGTTATTTACCTGAGTTAAATTTGACGGAAATTGCCCGTCCTAATAGGAAGCCATTAACTGTTGTGATGAATTATTCATAGACTTAGCCTTCGTTCTTATTGTGAGTAACTAAGCGTCACACAGCGGCTGAATACCTTCGAGGCAATACAACTCCACACGTGGAATTACTTTCTAATTTCGACTGCTGATGATGAACACGATGATTGGTTATCGCCACAAATAGACCTGGGTTCATTACTTGATTATTTTATTACAGCTCGAAGTCTATCAGCCGGGCTACCGCAAATTCGATTTCATTATCATCACTATTATAACGGTAGATGACAGCTCTCTAAGGATTTGTAATAGTCTCATTTTTCCCAGTCCACAACACTCATTTCTCTACAGGATTATCGTGCTTCCAAATTTAGGCAACCCACAGATAATACTAATTTGAATACTGAAACATTGTACAAAAGGTTACCTTGCATTGATGGTCTTTCCGACAAGAAGAGGGATGTATTACGCATATTATGAAAAATTCGTCCCCCCCCCCTGTCATGCCCCTCCTCCTTGAGTCAAGTCTGCAGTACGATGCAGCATTGCGAAGTGTACTTATTCCGTTTCAAAGGCTGCTATCTATAGGTAGTTTATACTGCATTGCCCACTTTAACTATTTTAATTGCTTTATAATTACTTTTCCTAATTTCAGCTTACCAAATGGCTAGTTTCAGTTATTTGTTGATTCTTTAGCTCTTTTCGTTGAATCAGAAATCTCAAATGACCCAAAACATAATTAATTGTTTTACAATAACAATACCTTCTGTCATTAATAATTCTTTAAAAACTTTTTGTATCTCCAGGGGACATATATGCGTAGCGTCGGGGAATGGCACGGGGGGCACGTGCCCCCCCCCCCAACTTAACTTGAAATAAATTAAAACGTTAATAGAAGTTCAGTTAAAATTGGATAAGTGTAGAAAACTTTTAAGAAATTTGGTTTTTTCACGCTTTGTCAAACTGTGAAACTGAAGCCTCCGATTATGTCTTTAGCCTTAACATAGTTTTTAACAATGATATGATCCATAACAAAAATTCGATGCTATATTTTTTCTCATTTTATTTATATTATATTTTTTTTCTCATTGTATAACTTTTGAATATTACTCAAAATTAAATTCTATTGTTATTCAATTTTTTAAAAAATCATACTTTAAGGACCGTCCGGCAGTCAATACACTGAGAAGGGCCCTAACTCAATTCAATTCGTTCCCCCCCCCCCCCCAAAAAAAAAAAAAAGTTAGAAGTACGCTACGCCTATGCCAGGGGATAAAATAATAATTTCATTAGTTGCTGTTATTAAGAAATATTATCTTGCAATTTTAAACGATTAATTTTTGATTAATTTCTTAAGGCAGGCGATTAATTTCTTAAACTCGCGGCCCGCAACGAACATTTTTGCGGCCCGGCCAATATATTGGCGCACAATAATATATAATACAATAACCGACGCAGAATTATAATAAGATAGGAAGAATTCGCTAAATGTTTTTTAATGATACTCTTTTTTTGCTATTATTAAACAAAATGCATATATTTATGTTGAATATACTGTAATTTGGTAAATAAACCTACGTTTCTATTAATATTGATTTTTTTTGCGGCCCACCTATAGTTAAACCTTGTTTGTTTGGCCCAAGGTAGCCTTTGAGTTTGACACCCCTGTCTCAAGGTGATAATGTTTTTAAATACTATCAGTATTCTTTAAATGCTAAAACTATTCTCCCATTTCACGATTCGGATTTTGATAGCATATATTCTCATTTTTTTCTTTTCTATTCAATAGATGGCAGCACAAATATTCTTTTGAATCGTTTTCTAAAAATTTGACCTGAAACTGCTAAGGAATTTTAATTACCTGGTATCGTAAATACTTCTCATGAACTAAAAATTATATCCTATTAGGCAACGTGAAAACGTTTTCCTTTTAAGAAGATTAACGAAGAAATAATGAGTATATACTCAGACGATTAGAGAACTGTCTGGATTTCGAGAATTCATTCCATAAGTCACTGAAAACTAAAATGATTTAATAATGAAAGAACGGTTCTTCTATCTTTCCAACATCATGGGTAAAAGAGGAACGTTTTTTAAAATATATTATCAGTCCAGTAGTGCGAACAATTATTTTTTTATTAAATTTAAATTAATATATTTTCTTAGAACTGCGTAACTTTCCAAGGACGAATAATAATTCTTTTTACAATCTCCATATACATCTAATATAAAAAGATATGCTAGTTCCTAGCAATTTTAATTTTAATTTTAATTTTTTTTTATTTATTTATTTATTTTTTTTTTGTACACGCAGGTTTAAAGAGAATTTTATATAGGATATCATTAATTTCACTCATTCCTGAAATCAGGTTAAAAATTGTGGGTACCACAACCAGTGAATCTAGGAATTGCAGAACCGGACTAAATATTCAGGACCGGGTTTCGGTTCTCAAATTTTTCCAGAACCGGGTTTCGGTTCTCAAATTTTTCCAGAACCGGGTATCCGGGAATTACCCGGTATTGAATAATACATGAACCACAAATCACTTGCCCTTATATTAATGAAAAAAGAAACTGTTAATTTATAACTTAAAGAATAGAGTACGTACATAGTTTATAGAGTACGTACAAATATATTTATTTTAATTTTAAAATAATTTAAGGAAATGGGTTCTAAAACTCTAAATTTGTGAATTCACTGTGAAGATTTTATGTTTTTATTCTACATTATTTTATATATATATATATATATATATATATATATATATATATATATGTAGGAAGGAGTTAGTACTCCTTCCTTTAGAAGTGAATCATTAGACTTAATCATTTTGAACATTTAATTAAACTAGACGATGTTTACAAGACAAGACTAACACTTAGTATGAAATTAAGAAAAAACAAAGCATTAACATAGCTATTTGACTCAAAACGGCAAGCCTGCGGAGCGACACATCCGCTTCGTAATGTCACTAGTCTATCACACTGATTGCGTGCCAAGTCCTTCGCGCCGAAGTAGTGAGGAGTGGAAGTTGTAGTAATAGTTCAGTTGTGTTGCCATACTCATTCTCACACGGCCGTTCTGACTTTCCAGACGTCCGCGGCTGGGTTGTCAACAATAATTCTGAAAAGATAAAAAAAAAAGAGCAGAAAAAGGAAAAATATTTCAAAAAATCAAGCAGTGTTCAACACAGTGGTATTGGTGTTCAGTTTCTGCACCACTGTTTCATTTTGTCCGCTGCAGTTGATGTTATGGTTGGACCATCGTGATGTCCTAACTTTCGAACTTCGTAACGATCGTTGGGGTTGATGTTCGTGATCTCATATGGTCCGAAGAACTTTGGTCGGAGCTTTAATCCGGTTCCAAATTGAGTTCGTTGTATTGCCACTTTGTCACCGATCTTGTATTTACAAGCCGGTTTACGCCGTTTGTTATATTGTCGTATGTTTTCTTCCTGTAAACGGAGGATATTTCGTTTAGCTTCGATACGTAACGCTTCTTTGTCATCAAGAATTCTTTGGTGGTGTTCCTCGTCAAGAAGATTTTTAATCTGTAGATCCTCTTGTTGTTTCATTTTAACACCAATTAAAAGTTGAAAGGGTGTGAATTTTGTACTGCGTGTGGTGGTACTATTTAAGATACGTTGCAATCTTGGGACATATTTAAACCACTTGTCAGGTTCATCTAGAGCTAACTTAGTTAAAACGGGAATAATTGTGCCATGAACACGCTCAACCTGACCGTTGCCACGTGGCACACCTGTTGCTATTGAAATGTGTTCAATTGACTGTTCCTGGCAGTAACTTTGAAATTCTGAAGATGTGAATGCGCTACCTTTGTCAGTAATGATTTTTGAAGGGTTGCCAAATGTAGTTTGTTGCAAGGATAATTTGTCTAAGGCATCTTTCGTAGAGGTGGACTTCACGGGATAGATCCATACAAATTTGGAAAAGGCATCAACTACTGTAAAAAGATACTTATAACATTTTTTTGTCGATGGTAAAGGTCCTAAAAAGTCGCAATGGTAACATTCAAGGGGTGCATCACCTTTTGGAATGGGGTGAAGGTATCCTTCTTGTTTTCCAGATTTTCGCGAGGACAAAATGCAAGGAATACAGTTCGAAATAATTTCTTGAACTAATTTCTTAAGTTGAGGAATGAAAAATTCACGAGAAACAATTAATTCGGTTTTTTGTGAAGCAAAATGACCTTGTGAATGGGCGTTTAGCACTATTTCTTTCTGCATCATTTGTGGTACTACTAAAAGTTCGGCATCCTGATGAAGTTTATAAAGAATTCCGTTTTTAACAAAAAATTCATCAGAAGGTGTAGATTCAAGCATAGATTTAATTTGAGATATAAATTCATCCTGGTCTTGGGCATTTTTCACCTTTTCAGTGATATCATTTGAGGTAATTACAAGAATGGGGTTACGACTTAAAGCATCAACATGTTTCATCTGTCTACCGGGTCGATGACAAACTTCATAATCAAAGTCTTCTAACATCAATGCCCATCGAGCAATTTTAGCTGGTAGGTCTTTTTTGTGCATCGTTTTTTGGAAAGCATCACAATCGGTGATAATTTTAAATTTTGTTCCCAACAAGTAGTTTCGAAATTTTTTTTAGCGCTTCAATAACGGCAAGAACTTCCAGTTCATAACTATGATATTTTTCTTGTTGAACTGTAGTTTTACGGCTAAAATAATGAATAGGATGAAACTGTCCATCATCGGATTGTTGCAAGAGCACAGCGCCAAAACCTAAGGAGCTGGCATCAGTGTGGAGTTCTAATGGGTATCCCTGTTGAAAAACACGAAGAACTGGATTTTGTGAAAGAATGTTTTTCTGTTGTTGAAAAGCTGCTATTTGTTCAGGGGGTTTGGGAGCTTCAATAACTTGAAATTTTGGTTCAACCTTTTCACTTTTGACGGATTCATTCTCAAGGGCATCATCATCGGCATCAAATATTTTTGGTTCAAGAGTTGCTTTGATAGTTCCAATATCAAAAGCATTATCATCATCGTTATCATGAAGCAAATCTAAATCACTGGCATCAGCATCATCTAAATATTTTCCATCATCATTATCATGAAACAAATCTAAATCATTGGCATCATCATCATCATCATCACGTTCAAAATCAATTGGATTATCCATTTTCTCTACCCTAGAAATCTTATCTTGAGTAGATGTTAGAGGTTTTTCAGACATGCATATTTGGCCCTGATCTTGAATTTGTTTTTCTACAATTTTCTGTTCCGCAAAAGGGAGTAGTCGAGAACGTTGAGTTACGGGGATTTCATCTTGTAATAAAATAGTCCTTTTAATTTCAGTGTCTTGAACTTTATGGGGTTTGTAGGAAGTAACGATATTTTGAACTTCCTCACGAATTTCAGAATTCAAAATGTGTGAAAGATCAAATGGGAAAGCTTCGTCATCAGGAATATTAGCAATATTAACGAAGATGTTATTATCAAGAGTAAAACGAATACCGTCTTCATCAAATGTAAATTGGGTTTGCTGCAAAAAGTCGATTCCGATAATCACATCAAAAGGAATCAAGTCATCCTCTAGAACATGTATTTTAGCAGGTAAAGTAATGGTTTGAATTTCGATGGAATCCTGAAAGAATCCGATGCTGTGAACTTGGTTTTTGCCAATTCCTGAAAAGGGAATGTTGGTGGGCTGCAATGGTGGCGAACCAATTCTTCGATAGGTTTTCTCATTGATGAGGGTTGCCTGTGACCCAGTGTCACAGAGTGCTGTCAATTGAATTCCTGCAAGTTGAATGTCAACATGCATGGGATTTTTCGATGAAGTTTCAGGAGAAAGTGCATTTACAGTTTTATCAGAAATAGGTTTTTGAGAATCAGGTTTTGGTTTAGAATTTCGATAACTTTTAGGGCAATTAGCATGAACATGACCAAAACTTTTACATCCGTAGCATTGTTTACCATGTGACTTATTCAAACATTGGTTGCTTTTGTGACCTCTCAAGCCACAGGAAAAACATACTGGCTGTGTATTTGGGCTACGTGTATTATCGACTTTCACATTGAGGTAGGAAGCATCAATTTTTTTCTGATTATTTTGTCTGAAATTTTGTGATCTGTTAAAGATTTGTTCATAAATTTTCAACTTTTCCTTAAATTCAGGGACGGATTTACAACCGTAAAGAATAACTTTATTGTTTGTTGAATCAGGAATTCCGTTTATGACATACTCAAACAGAGAGGAGTCATCGAGAGAACCTTTGTGTGCCAAATCTCTCATAGCTAAGAAATATTCTTGTAGGGTTTCAAACGGTTTCATACGTCGAGATTCCATTAATTTATGTAACTGAATACCGTTAATTTTGTCCGAAAATTCGTCTAATAAATGGTGCTTCAATTGTTCCCAATTTGTAATTCCACGAATAGACCTAATTAAAGTTTGAGCGGGACCAGTTAAACATTTTCTAACAAAAGTAATTTGGTGAATTGGATTGTTTATCTGATATAAACAAAAAAGTTCTTCAACGTCAGATATAAAATTCTCAACACTGTAATTATCACGAGACGAGAAAGGTTTTATTAAATCAACAACGTCTTTCAGACTAAACAACTGGAAAGAGAGATTCGCAGTTTCAACTGAAGGCAATGAATTTTGATCTGATTCACCAACGGAAATGTGTGTATTTTGCTTATTCGAAGATTCTTTTGCGTCAATGGTGGGGGAAAAGGGAGATCTATTTTCCTCTATAACGCTGTTAGTTTGGGATGAACGTGCACCCGGAAGTGAGTCATCATTCACTTCGCATTCCGAAAGATCAGAAAATTCTGCTTTTAATAACGATAAATCACTAAGACTCATAAGAATGGTATTGGCACATTTGTCTGGGTCAGTTGAAAATTCTAAATGAAGTAGATTACAAATAGAAATCAAGTCTTTAAGTGAAAACTCTTTAAGTACTTTCTGTTTCGTTGCTTCCAACACGAATGGCTGTTTAAAACCTGTAAATTTACGTAATCTGGTACGATTTCGTCTGTCGCCGTCTGTACCAAAAATTAAACGATGTAAAACCTTTATTTGATTCGTACCACCAAATTTTAATGATTTTGCAATATTGGGGTAATCGTTGAGAGTAGCCATAACTATATACTAGGTTCAAACAATTATAGTACACAAATATACAAATATTCAAAACCAAAATCACTACTTATAATACGTAGGTATTCAAATTCAAAAATAAAATTTCAAATCGAAATTTCCTCAAATATCAATTCAATAATAAAATATTGATTCTCAAAATATGCATCAAAATAAGTAATCTTTAAAACAGGTTTTGTTCAAGAAAACAAAATTATGAACTAAAATAAGCATCAAATATCAAATAATAAGTTCTTCAAAATAATTTCTCTGGTTGAAGAAAACAGATGACGTAAATTTAGATATGTATCAAGTTAGATATTACTTCAGCAAAATATTCATCAAATTAATCTTCAAAATAAATCACTGTTGAAGAAAATAGAGGATGTAAATGCAGCATCAAAATAATAGTTAAAGTTCTAATGTTAAAAGCATCAAAATTGGGAAATCGAAAGTATCAAAATTGTGAAATCGAAAGCATCAAAACATTCTGCAAAATAAAAAATATTCTCGCAAGAAAACAGCAGAATTAAGTTCAACATCAAAGCGCATCAAATAAGCAAAGTTGTCATCAAATAAACATTCGCTTCGTCAAAATTATGCATCAAGGAAATAATATAATAATCTTCAAAAGTATTCAATTCGCGATCTTTCAAAATATATATTATGTTGTGGTTTGTTCAAGGAAACAAGATTCTTCAAGTTAAATGTCGAAATTTTCATCAAATCATCAAATAATTTCATCGAAATAGAATTCTCTTCAAGAAAACAGAAGTGATAAATTCAACGTCAAAGACCATCAAAAATGAATTTAGCATCAATTAAATTCTTGCATCAAAAGAACGTTGAAATATTTTCAGTTTTCCTATAATTATCATCAATAAGATGAGAATTCCATTAATCTTCAAAATTTTCTTGAACAAGCTTCAAAGTATGCATGAAATAATTACAATATGATCAGAATATACTCACAGTTCTGGTTTTCGGTTCTCGTCATCCCATCAGAATATTATCAGAGTCCGTGGCACATCACTTTCGTTTTCGCTGGCGGTATCCAAAACCGAAATGACAGACAACAGTAATCCAGGAATCATCAAAAGAAAATAGTTTTTCAGTCCAAGCTAGGGGTATTTTTCGAGTCCGAGGGCCGAGCACCCATGTAGGAAGGAGTTAGTACTCCTTCCTTTAGAAGTGAATCATTAGACTTAATCATTTTGAACATTTAATTAAACTAGACGATGTTTACAAGACAAGACTAACACTTAGTATGAAATTAAGAAAAAACAAAGCATTAACATAGCTATTTGACTCAAAACGGCAAGCCTGCGGAGCGACACATCCGCTTCGTAATGTCACTAGTCTATCACACTGATTGCGTGCCAAGTCCTTCGCGCCGAAGTAGTGAGGAGTGGAAGTTGTAGTAATAGTTCAGTTGTGTTGCCATACTCATTCTCACATATATATATATATATATATATATATATATATATATATATATACCCAACTTTTTTTTAACATGTTTTTTTCACACGAATTTGAAGTTACATGGTCCAAGAAAATAAAGTCTCTTTTTTTGGAACGTTTTTAAGACGATTTCAAAATCATCGTCTTGTAAGTACATATGTATGTACATTTCAAAAATCTATTACCAGATTAAAAAACTAGCAGCAATGCTATTTAAATGAACAAAAGAAAATGTATGTTTTGACGGAATAGTACGTTTAAGTTTTACTATATTGAAAAAGCATTATTTTGGATTCATTATTTTGGCAGTTGAGAAGGATAACCTCACAATTGTTGATACACGGAAAAAATATTCAGTTATGAATTTCATTACATGTGCTTGATGATAGGGATTTCGGTCCAGTTCGAAGCAAACAATTGCGTTTATTATCAAGTAGCGACGAATAATTACTTAATATTATTTTTAATTTGAAGTTTTATATGCTTATTTTTGGATTAACCTAATATTTTTTATTTGAAGTTTTCAGTTATGTTTTTTTTTCGCTACTAATTTTACCTGTGAATTATGTATTTTGAACTTAATTGCTCCATAAAAATGCATATTATGTACGTACGTATGTATAGCAAAACTTTTATACCGTAGTTTTATTACTTTTTTTACACGGTTTTTCGAACCGAATATAGTTCTTTATTTCACCTTACACGGTTTTCGGATGACACGGAACGTATACCCCATTTTACTGTAGGAAACGTACTTTTTTTTTCACTGATTTCTGAGGAACGTATCTACCGTGTATAAAAAGAGTTGGGTGTAGTGAAAAATCTCTGATTTCATACTTTGAAACTGCTAATCATAGTAAAACACTAAGGCCGTCTGCACACGGGGCAACTCAAAAGAAACTGATAACTGACTCCAATCACAAACCAGGCCGTGATGAGTCGTAACCTATGTAATTGAATGGAGCAATTGAATGGATACAATTATGTATCTTTTGCTGATATTCATCTGCATTTTGATTAACATGGGATATTTGTAGTTTATGCAAAGCGTTTGCGCTCGCTATTAATGTGGTGATAAAAAATTGCAATAGGCTTTGGCGTAGATGCGAGACAAAAGCAGAAATTGCTGCACTTAGTAAAATTCACTCCTAGGCTGATCAGGACATCTAAAATAATAGTGATAGAAAATGAATTTAGATTAGAAGCAGAATTAAAAAAAGGGAAAAGGGTTAGCCCGTCTGCACACGGAGCAACTCAAAAGAAACTGATAACTGACTCCAATCACAAACCAGTCCGTGATGAGTCGTAACCTATGTAATTGAATGGAGCCACGCACCCGTCAACGACGCGTTGACGGGTTTGTGACCAGTTGCGCCGTGTGCGTGGCTCCATTCAATTACAGAGGTTACGACTCATCACGGACTGGTTTGTGATTGGAGTCAGTTATCAGTTTCTTTTGAGTTGCTCCGTGTGCAGACGGCCTTAGATTTTTCTATTCCCCGCCGCGGTTGGATATGTCTGTAAGATATATAGGGCGGGAGGAAGAAGAATCTGAATATTGCGCAGGTGCTTAACAGAGGGGTCCTGTCAAACGAGTAGGGTAAAGACTTCGTCTTGAATTTTTTTTTTTATTTTTTATTTTAATGCTTTACTTGCATATCTTGAATGCAATACAGGCTATGTACAAAAGATATTCATTACGCGGGTTCGTCACGGTTATCGCCGAGGGAGGTAAATCTTTAGTCGTCTCCGCTGGCATCACAGGTTCTCTAAGCTCGGACAGCAACTGGGCAGCATCTCCTTTTGTAACGGCTTCAACTCACTCTGTCACCTATGTTCGGCTGCTTATTAATACCCTCATCGGCCGTTCTCGAAGAATCCAGATGCGCATTCTTCGTCCGGCCCTTTTCCCATTGATTAAAACCCTTTCAGGGGCGCCGTTCGCACAGTGCGAACGTCTAAATCTAGTGTTCTTTTCACATGCATTCCATGTATTCCAATTATATTAGCAGAAAAAAATGGCTAGTGCTGCCATCTGTTATCAGTTTAAAGAAGTAAAAACATTTTGCAACCTTCAATTGGAAAAAAATTCAAGATTTTTTAGGTTAAAAAAATCAGGAAAAATATTTGCACCATGGTAACGGTGGAGGCTGTTGCCCCTGAAAGGGTTAAGCGCTTCCGGCCCCGAGGCTCCACTTAGTAGACTGGCTTACTGTTCGGGCGAACTGCCGTAACCGCTGTGATCCGGTCTTTAATGTTGCTAAGTCTGCGGCTGTTTAAGCAAAGGAAATTAAACTAATTAAGTGCACAGGCCGCGGTGCAAGGTGGTCTCCTGGAATTCCACGTGCAGAGGTAAAAAAAAAGAAAACGTTACTGTGCGGGAGTCATTGCAGTACTTTCCGAAAAGATCTTTCGGATACATAATGCACCATAATTACGAAACTGACTCAGAAAAGGAAAACAACTAACACACACGCCTCGCAATGTATAACGGTCCTTGGGAGATTCTAGAAGATTCTGTTTACCAAACCGCCAAGTCCGTCGTGGTGTATCATTGGTGTGACTCATAGGAATATTGTTCCAGCCAGTAATCTTAATTACAGTCGTTATAACGAACCCCGTTATAAAAATCTTCAAGGGACCAAAGATTTTGTTCGTTTTATCCGGGGGTTGCGCTATATCCGAACCGTTGAGAAAAATGCCAGAGTTCACAAAATGTATAACTCATTAGTTGCAATGTGCATTCAATAATGATGTATTATAAAATGATAAAATATATTAAAAATGATAATTAAGGAATTAAATCGACTAAAATCGATTACATTAAACTGTCATAATACTAATTAAATTACGTACAATAGGAAAACGGCGGGACCGAAATTTTCGCTCGCTATATCCGTGAGTTCGTTATATACCGGGTTAGCTATAACGGGGTTAGACTGTGTACAAATATTTTCCCAAGAAGCTTGATAAACAAACTTATTGGTCGCAGTATGATAAAGAATCTAGGAAATACGTGTTTCTTAGACTGTAAAAATGAGACTTCAGGTATATTACAAAAATGCAAGTATAACTAAAAGGGTACGAAAGCACGTGTAAGATACAAAAGTGGGATACCGAAAACAGGTAAATTCGCTACCCAGAAACATTACATCCTGAAACAGGTAGCTTTCTTGATCTGAAGAAGCATTTCATTTTTACAGTGTATAATGTATATTGACAGAGAAACCTGACATTTGTATTTTAACGTAGGATTACGTTCCTCCATAACGGTCCTTCGGAAAGAAAAATTTCAGACGCTAAAATCGTCCGTCCATCCGTCCTCGCGAGTTATAATTTTGGCAGCGTGACAAACCCAGTCTGTATCGCTTCGACAAGCAGTAAACAGTTAAATAGAAATGTACCAAAATGCGTTAAAATTTTGACATACATATATTATATATATATATACATACGTACATATATATGGATACATACATACATATACATATACAAAAGAGGTAAGCAACGTTAGGTAATCTTACGTTAATAACCCGCGGAAGTTTCGTTAGAAGAGACTACCTGAAATTTTTTAATAAATATTTAAAGTAATAAATATGGAATGTATCAGATGTGAGAAAACTCGGGAGAATTAATAACTGTTTGAATAAAATAATTCTCCTTGACAATGCAGCTTTTAAAAAATTCTTCACTTCTGACGAATTGTTAATTTAGAATTACACATTGTATTGTTTGTTTAAAAATCAAAGTATAAACATCATAAACATTTTTTCTTCCGCTAGATGGTGTGTGCCTGATCACTGAACTTTCAAGTTTTAAAATCGTCTGCTTTTATTATGATTCAGTGAATTAATTAATAAGTTTCTTTATTGGCAACATCCGCGAAGGTGTACATTATTTTTGCATGTAAAAAGAATTTGTTTGGACTAAAATCTATTTTCTTTCCCCTGAAGAACATTTTGAGTGATATTTTCCTTTGCTATGCTTTTTTAGAGTTTAATTTTATTTATTCAATTCTATGTACACAATTGAATTGCATATGACAAAATTCTATGAAGCTATCAAGGGAAAGCTGCATGTCTCATAATTAAAAGATAATCAAAATAACGTACATGAAAGTCGAAGAAAAAAAAAACAAGATCGCATACGAAAGTTTCGCAAGGGACACCTAGTTTTATTTATATTGTGTTTAATTTTTCATGCAGAGTTTGTGGTGGTGTAAGTCAGTCACTCAAAACTCATTTAACAACAAAACTTAACAATTTATCAACAAAACATTTTCAATGGCTGATTACTCCGACATGTATATAGGGTATTTAATTACCTTAAAACAATGGATGCATGCATGGGTTGGAACAAGCAAGGAAGACAAAGCATTGACCTTAAACATACATTTATTTGATAATGCACAAATTTCAATTAAATTGTCATAGCTATTAATATAACAATCTCTTTCATATTAACATTTTTAACATTGAGAACCCAGAAGCAGAGGCAAACTATATTGTCAAAGATGATTTTTAGAGTCTATTGGGGAGGCATTTACTATAGCTGATGTATGCAGCGATGACAGGGACCCAGAATCATCTCCAGTATAGGAACATATTAACGGGATATTCGCACTTCTCCAAGACTCTGAGGCAGACGAGAGTCTCTATCATCTAACTCTGAGGAACCAAGTCTGAGATCGATCTCCTTCTTTGCCAATTCCTTCCGTCCTTGGCGAAGCTGTTGTCCGTTTACAGGGGGGCCATTCTGGTCCGCCCCTCACTTTTATTGGGCAGTGGGCTGTTTTTCTTTCAGTGGTTCCTGCCCCAATTGGTTCTTTATTAAACAGCCTCTGTCGCCTCTGTCCACAGTCTATGAAGTACCTCCCCCACCATAATTTTATTTTGCAAAACAACTTTGACCCTTCTCATCTGACGTTTTTACTGTGGGCCATAAAATAACGACCATCCATCTTGTAAAATTTAGACTTCAGATCGCTATCACTGGCCACACCGACAGCTATTCTTCTATTTTTTATTGGTTTACAAGCCTGTATTTACCCCTGCCTCTGCATCCTTTATAATACATTCGTTATTGGCCACACACCGTGGGGAATTATACCATTCCACTTCTACAATAATGTACATGTAAAAATATGGCGTGAACCTGCTTCGGCAACATCGACTTGAAATATCGCGAGAGGACTAAATTTATTTGAAGTAAGTCCTAAAAGAAGCGAGCAATCACCTGCCTCCAAATTAAAACACGTCAGTTAAACTGGCGAAAGGCGTAACAAGACAAGACTCGGCGAAAAACTAAAGCTTAAAAACCTCTCTGCTTTCTACCGGTCTGGCTGTGGCTTATATCTAATTAAGCAGCCAATCTGAGCTTGATGTGACGCTTGCTGACGAGAAGTGATTCAATGAATAAATTAAGGTGATTTACTGAATATTTAATTAGAAATAAACCTTTTAGAATGAATGCAATCGGAAAATGCAGTCCATGGAGCACCACAAGTTCACAAGACCAAAGGACACTGACATTTTTCCTTTTCAGCTTTTAGTGGTACAATGATGAAAGGCTGAATCTAGCTAAATTCTGAAGAGTTTATTATAAATTTGTATATTTTTATGTAGAGTTTTCATTTTAATGATATGTATATCATTTTGCATGCTCTTTTATACTTTGTTTTTTATGCTGTGTTTAATTTTTTAATTTATTTTGGCAAATAAACATTCTAAGAATGGCAGGCATCGACGGGTACTCCTGCTAGTCTATATATATAAAACAGTTCCTTAACTGACTGACTAACTGACTGACTGACTGACAGATAACGCACAAACCAAACCGCTGGACCTAAAGGGCTGAAATTTTGCATGGCGATTCTTCATATAGAGTAGGGGTGCACTAAGAATTTTTTTTTTGAAAAACTCTTCTTAGATTTTATAAAATCAAATTTTTAATTTTTTTGTAGCTTTTTTAAAGTTTGCATTTAAAATAATTATCTGAGGGTTATAAAACTTATATCACGAGGAAGATCATAAAAATTCCTTTAAAATGAAATCTTTTTCGAATCTTCACCTCCATTTTATGATTCTTGGTGAATTTTTAAAAATTAATTTATAATTTATTATATGCTGATCACGTGATTTCTTTTTCTGGCACTTTAAATTAATTTTGCATCACGTGCGTAACAACTAAATAAATTGACAGAAAAATATTAAAATACAGTAAAAGATTAAATTTAATCACTAGACTAATTGAGATTGAAGCTTTTTAAGAATTTAATTCAAACTAGTGACTACCATCCAGGAATTGATAGATCACATTTATCCAAGCATTGTTCAAATACAGAATAAGCCTGTGGATTGATTTTGCGAAAGGGCCATTTTGACTCCAAAAAACGATCAAGCTGCGTTCATTAATGACATGTTGCTACAGTCCTTTGACGGGGAAGAAATGGTCTACAAGTCGATAGACACTATCTGTAATTCATGTGATGCCGTTAACTATCCGGTAGAGCTTTTAAATTCCCTTAAACCACCGGGTCTTCCATACCATAAGCTCTCTTTTGCGGACGGACACTCCCGTTATACTCCATCGGACTTTAAAACCACCGAAATCGTGTAATGGCACTAGACTACAAGTCAAAGCCCTGCATAAAAATTTAATCGAAGCCATTATTTTAACCGGGTGTGCTCAAGGAGAAAAGGTGTTCGTGCCACGCATTCTTCTAATACCCAATGACCTCCCCTTTAAGACACTGCAATTTTCCCTCAAAGTATGCTTCGCCATGACGATATATAAGTCTCAAGGCCAAACTTTGAAATACGCTGGCGAAGATTTAAGAGAAAATTGTATCTCCCACGGTCAGTTTTACGTAGCTTGCTCCCGCGTAAGTTCGCAGACGAGCCTGTTAATATTAGTTCCGCCCAATGAAGAAACAAAAAAAAATGTTTATAAAGAAATCCTCTAACAAGCTATTTCATTATTTTTTCATTGCAATTATCCTAAAATATACCCCGTAGCGAAGCACGGGTATTCAGCTAGTCTATTCATAATTCTGATATCATCTACTCATAATTCTGATCTATTTAGTTCTTTAAGAAAGCTCGTTTTTTCATAAAAATTTTCAATTTTCTGACCTTTAAATGATCTACACTTTACAGAAAACTTCGGTGTACTGAAACAAAATATAAAACATGCATAAATATTGTGAGGTTTGTAAAAAAAATTGAAAATGTAGTCAATAAAAAAGCCTTGCTGTATAGAAACTGTTTTTGTATCACAGTAATTAATTTGCATGAAAGTGACTTTCAAAATGTCCCATAAACCTTTCGTTAAATAGAAGCTTCTTGTATATAGCGACTCTAGTCTGTTTCATAAATAATATCTATCTTAGAAATTTTGGACACTGTTGCTTATTTTTGTCTTGAAAAAATAATTTTCAACGCTTATCTATGTAATGCTCTGAGATTATCGTTCATGTGCACTGCAAGGAAAATCCCTTGGAAAACGCAAGAATTTGTAATCCCTTTTGGCAAGACCCCTATCGTTTCCTATTACTATCTCCTACATTTTCCAGTTATTTCCTGTCAAATGCCATTTAAAGACAGGCGATATCATACCCCTGATATGAAATCTAGACTCGCGAGTGCAGATAACCCTATACCGTGTAGAATTAATTCGTACACCTTATCTCGCGCGAAAGAAAAACAACCATAAATACCAGCTGGCAGAAGTCAACAGGATATATTTCACCTGAGCGCTTTAACTGTCAGATAAGTTTCTGCTTTTTGTTTTACGAATGTCAAATTTCTTGCTATTCTGGTGAAGAGTTTTCCGTGATGCTTTTCTTTTCAAGCCATTGTCTTGTCCTCGGATTTTCCTGTTAATTATTCTCTCTCAACGGGGTTGAAATTTTGACTGTTGATTTTGCGTGGTATTCAGTAGCCTGTGTCCTATGACATTTGAAACATTCTTTGGCACTAAGTCAAAATTTTAGTCATAAACTACCAGTTTTTTCGTATGATATTTCGTATGATATTTGAAGATTCTACGTTCCATTTCAAACGCATTTGACGCAAAATGAATAAATCAAACATTTATTTTTAAGTTACCAAATGAGCCCGTATGACAATATCGAATGCAAGCAGGCCACGTACGTTCTCCTCGGTGCCTCCAGACATGGATGCGTCCATCATGATGTTGCACGCAGAACCGGGACTCGTCTGAAAAAGCGACGTGGTGCCACTCCTGTATCCAGTTTTGTCACTGGGTGCACCAGTGTCGCCGCGCGTCTCTATGCTGCAGTGTCAAGGGAAGCCGCAACTAATAGTCGCCGTGCAGACAGTCCGTGCTGTTCCAGACATCGTCGCACTGTCCGTGCGGATACTTTAGCTGCAAACAAGGCCATTTCCTGACTCAAAGTCCGTGAGGTGGCTGTACGATCCTGCAAGGCTGACCTGACAACATGTCTGTCCTCTCGGCCGTTAGTAGCGGGAGGCCGTTGAGATCTTCCATGGCGTTCAGTATAACCCTCCTGAACCCATCGATTGCATATTCGCATGACAGTCGTTGGATTCCGACCAATGCGAGTAGCAATACCGCGAAACATAAACCGCATTCTCTTTAGGTCTCGATCCTGCCGCTATCGAATCCTGACACGTGCTGGTAGCCGCTTCTCCTTTTTATACGAGGCATAACACGATCTTGTCATAAACATACAACATTCAAATGCGATTTCCGAATGAGAAACCCACTGCGTAACTTTCATTTTATACAGAGTTTGAGATCCCTCCTGCATCTTTCGATTGCGCTTAAATGCTAATCATTTGCATATCCCAGCACCTTCTTTCTTTCATTCGAATCTGACGTTTGTATCACACCTCCTTCATGGTGTTGCAATTTTAATGGCCAGCAGTGTAAATATCTATGTCCTGAAGCACTACATTGATCTGTTTTATCAAATTTTTATATTGGTTTCCCGTAGACTGCGTTCTCATTTTTTGAATGTCAGATCATTCTTAGGAGAGGTTTATCCCATTATTGAAGGATCATTACCTTGATTTCATACTTTTTAATTATTTATTTACTCTTTGAAAGTTATACTATGATAAAGTGTGTACTATTTAAAAATCACAGCTAGTCGTTTTAATAAATCTGCTCAAGGATTTGTATACAAACAGATCGTAGATTTTAAAGGTAACATGTCCTAATTTAACCACCTGCAGTGTTTGGAAATCAGAGCACGAGAATTTTGCACGACTCAAAATTTGGCAGGAGATCTACTAGACCCGACTGCGGAATATTTTCTTACCATGTTTTAATTAACTTGCTTTCTTGTTTGTGTGTTTGTTTGCGTGTGTGTTTGTCCGGTACAAATCTTGCAATCTATTTTTAACTAACTTCCGGACTAGCTAGACATTTGAAACTTTTAGAATAGCTCAGAACACGATGACAATGCATTTTTAAAAAATCTTTTTAGCCATCTTTAAGCAGAATTAAATTAATTTTCAATTATTTTCAGTTAATTTTGTTTTGTAGACTGGTGCAGCCACCTATCGGCCGGAACGGGAACGAAAAGTTAAACGCAAGTTAACTTCCAATTAACTTCATTTTCTTTCAAGTTGATGGGATAATTCATCAAAAAAAATTTAAAAAAAGCATTTATTAATACATAGAATTGTCAAGTTTATATGATTCAACAGAAAATTTAAAAACATGGTATATAAAAAGTTCTTTTTATGTTGTAATTATTATAGGTATACTAGAAGCAGGAAGCGTTACGCATTTCAAGGAAAGCCGCGCCGTAACCCTTGCGGCGTATTAATACAGAAACGTGTCCAACTGGCGTGATATTCGAGTGGTCTAAAAATAGCAGGCCAGATGTAACAAACTTAACAAGTGTTTATTAACAAAACGTTACAAGCAAGAGGTTGGTTCGAGCAGGTTACAGCATCACCAGACTGGAGCAAAAGATTTTAAGAGCGGGAAACTCAGTCTTTCGAGGAGCAGAAATCTGCACGGCCGCTCTGGCCCAGATGTTACAGGGGATTTCTTGAAAATAACAGAGTCTCGTATATATACTCTGCTTGAAGTTTTCCCCGGCGGCGGCCGTCTTCTTAGAAATTGCGGGAATTTCAGAGGGGGAAATCGAGGACTTTAGTGCACGATGACAGTCCTGGCATTTTTATAGGAACACGTCGCTTCTTTAACATCAGCATGTTCTGACTGAGGACCCTGAAGGGATATCTTTACGAAGGAAATGGCGGCTGATCCCAGATCCGTCAGTAAAGATGAAACTTGAGGGATTAGCCCGCGGAAACCAGGAATGTTAGACTTCGGCAATGAAACCGTATGTGATAGCCTTTTAACTCCCACAGAATTTTAGAATGCAGTGGGAACGCATGGAGATGTTTTTAATCCTGAAGCTGCGGAAGGGCTCCTCGCAGGTCGCGAGAACCCACACGATACATGCGTGACGTCACACCCTAAAGCAACGTACGCTGATTCAAGGATCATACTCTTCAAAACTCTCTAGCATAGATTTATTTGTTTGCATGAGAACAAATTTGGCTTTACAGGGTCTGTGAAACCTTTAAGTTCTTCAAGGTTGAGTTCGGCATGCGGGATTTGATATGGCGCACTTTCATTCGGTATCATATTGTCCGTACCAATGACGCCCTAAACCATGTTTCTTTCAGTTCACTTCTACGTTCTGCAATGATGCTTAAATACAACATAAAACAAATAATCTGAGTGCTATTCAAGAGCATTTAAGCACATAAATAAGAATATTTTCCTGGGGATTTGTAAAAAGAAAATATGAAAAGTTATTTTACTAATTATTCGTCGAGTCATTTATATCAGTGTGTACACACACGTATGCATATACACGTGTGGGTTAGGCCACGTACATATTTTAGCCCGTCAATTTAGTAAATAAAAACACTACACAGTTCCATGGTCAAATACACTTGCTGGACAATCCAACAGGAATTTATTCATTCGAATTCATTGCTAATAAAATCTACTGAAAAGGATTGCCATATAGACAGAAAATATAAGTTAGCCATTGTTGGATTCGATATTAAAAAGTTATTATCATGAAGTGTTCTAAGGACTTGACCAGTTCTTTCTTTCTTTTAGCCTCTGAATTTCCGTGGTCTGTATTTCAAACACGAGAACTTTTTAGCAATAACCGTTTCAGGTCATTCATCAACTTTTAAAGAGCATTTCAAAGTGTTCCATTCGTTTCTCAAAGTTTAGAATTTCATTAACAAACTGGGGCACTAAGAGAAACCGGCCAGAACATAGAGACATATCTCGACAACAGAATAATTCCCCACCGAGACATCAGGTCGTGGGGTCGGGACACCGGAAATCCCCGGTTTCATTGGGGCGTACAGTAAATACCGTAAATGAAATCTTTCATCTCGTCATCCAAATTTTATAAGTATTTCTATTATATCTATGTAATTATACAGGGTTCCCATCTATATCCGTTACAGCCCCTTTAACTTCTAAACGGGGACAGCTTAGGCCATAAAGTTGGTGTCTAGGTATAGTAAAAAGGCTATGCGCTACTCGATGAGGCAACTTACAACGCCATCTATCGGCAAATTTTGGAATTAACGTTTTTATCTCAAAAACGGGATGATATACGGGGAAAAAGTCAATTACAAAGCTGTTCAGCATCATCGATTTAGTAAGAAAAGATACCTTGCGCACATTTATACTTAAAACAGAATGTAGAAAATGAACATTTGTTTCGTCACGATTTCAAAAACTCTCATGTCATAAAGAGTGGAAGGAAGAAACTGAGACACTTCCTTATCTTCAGGATCATTAATTTATGTTGCTGAAAATGCTCTCCATTAGCCACTATAAACATTTGCACTCTGGACTGGATTTCACACTGCACATTGGTCAACATCCACTCTTTATGACATGACAATTTACGAAATCGTGACCAAACAAATGTTCTTTTTCTACATTCTGTTTTAAGTATTAATGTGCGCAAGGTGTCTTTTCTTACTAAATGGATAATGCTGAACAACTTCGTAATTGACTTTTTTCCCGTATCTCGTACCGTTTTTGAGATAAAAATGCTCATTCCAAAATGTGCCAATAGATGGCGTTGTAAGTTGTCTCATCGAGTAGCGCATAATCTTTTTACTACCTAGACACCCACTTTATGGCCTAATCTGTCACCGTTTAGAAGTTAAGGGGGGGGATGTAACGGATATAGGTGGGAAACCTGTACAAGTCTTTCAATAAAAGGAATGGCGGATCATCGCACAGGCGCAAAAAAGCGCCCGATTGGGGCCTCCGAAATTTAGCGGCCTCAAAAAAGAGATACATTATGCGAACCTCAGGCAAAGATACTATCCTCATAATGACAACTGGACGTTCATCGAACGACAAACGGGGGAGTGCAAGATTTTAGTACTTAATAACTAGACTATAAAATGTCCTTTTCGACCGTGAGAAAACATCTTAAAGAATGAATAATATTTATTAATAGCATTTAAATGAGGGGGCCCTCAAAACGAGATTATGCTTAGAGTCCTCCAAATGCTTCGTCCGCTAATGAATAAAGGAGAATGAAGCGTGGTTATATGTAGCCATGGCAATTATGCAAGTATGTATACAGACAAAATGATAATTATTATTTTTGTTTACTAAAATATTGCCGTCGCTCGCTGTTTTCGTATCTGCACACGTACTTCCAGAGTCTTTCTGCTGAGATAGAATTTATTTACACCGTTTGTGATGTAAATCAACGCTGCATAAAGCATGGAAGCACGAGCAGAAATGTGTAAATCGCCGGTGAGCCTTGAAATGGAGCCATTGATTATTCGCATTTTGAATGGTGAATTGTGTTTGGGTTTCTGGAGGTTTCAAAACACAGGCAGGGAGAAAAACATCATCCGAATGCACTATGAACAAAGGAATTGCGGATTTGTATATATCATAGGCCTTTTTTATTGTTCTTTCTTCGTGTTTTGCTGGCCTCTCGGAAACATGTTATTCTTTTAAAGTGCTGGTGATTTAGCTTTGAAATACTTTCTCCCTATTATCAATATTCACAGTCAATGTAACATACTTTATTGATTTGAGAAAACAAATGCAGAGAAATCAAAAACTCTCTGACTGTACAAAGACATTTTAAAATATGAACGTTCGGATCCTTTTATCTCACCAACAGATTTTTTTTTTTCCAATAGAGAAATGGTATGTTCAGAGGGCTAGCCCCGATAAAATAAAGGTTTATCGTCTAAATTGAAATTCGCCCGAGCTGAGTAATGGCATAATGTTAAAAATATAACGGCTTCTCTTTCTTATCAAGCAATTCCACGATTTTTTAAGAGAGTTTCATATTATAAGTCTCGATTTAAAGCTGCTGTGTACGAACCTTAATGGATTCGCTCACCTCAGTGTTAACCTATGGAGAAAATGTGTCTATTATTGACATCTACATAAATGCTGGTACCGTATTTTCCGGCGTGTAACGCGCACCTATAATTTTAAACTACATTTTTAAAAATTTTTAGTTATATTCATCGTATAACGCACACCCTTTTCTTGACGAAGAAACATGAAATGCGTACGTGCGATGCTTTTATCTTTTGAAGTCATTCATTCGAAAGATTTTCCCAGGATTTCAAACAATGGCATACTGAATTGACAAGCGATAAGGGGAACAATATGTGTGTGGGGGAAATGCTTGTGTGAGTAAATAATTCTGCAAATAGGGTGTGAGAACGCACTTCTGACCCGAATGAATTCGCGGAATCAGGAGTCGGATATTTCTCTTTCAGAACTCTCGTTTAGAAACAGAATTCGATGATGTTCCTGAAGATATAACGGAAGACGAATATGACGAACTATTTATGTTATTCGATAATTAAAATTTTTAAGTTCATAAGGTATATCATTCCTTTCAAATCATTGGTTCCCAACCGGTGGTCCGCCGACCATAGGTGGTCCTCGAGAGCCTCGGGAGTCGTCTGGCACCACATCTAAAAAGTTGCCAAATAAATGGGGATTTTGAAAGATATGTTCATTTAACTAGATGGGTCGAATATATCCTTTGGCAATCAGGTTTTGAATTAATTTTTATCGATTTTTATGTAATTTTTATGTATAAAATTTGAAGAATTTGTATCTAAGTCGTACTGTACACTGTGCAATAGAATAATAAATAATGTGTTCTAAAACACTTTTTTACTTAATCACTCATGAATCAGTATGTTTCAATTTCAGGCTGAGATCTAGGGTATATAATTCTAAAGATTGAAAACAAGGTTGAAACAAAATGTGAGTGCGTTAATCCTGTATCCCTTTTGCTTGGGGGATATTCTATAGCCCCAGGACCCCCCTCCTTAATTCGGTGTGTGTGGGGTGGGGTGGGGGTCCGAAGATGGTTCAATTTCTGGCTTAGTGGTCCGCAGGCTTCTGTGGGAAATGATGTTTATTTTAAACAGTGGGAACCACTGTTTTAAATAAACAGCATTTAGGTACATGTAGAAATCTAATTTTTTTACGTCCATCTTTGCCTTATTTTTAAATCTATCATATTTATATCCGGCGTATAACACGCACCCGTAAATTTCGATCGCATTTTTTGTACTAAAAAAGCACGTTATACGCCGGAAAATGCGGTAATCCATTAAAAAATAGTACTTTCAGATAGCCTGGACTTTTCTGCACATTACAACAGGGTGCATTTTTTAATTTTCATCCACCAAAGGAATTTGGAAGCGTTTAAAACACACTACACCAGATTTTTTCCACCGAATAATTTTAAAACATTATTTACATTTTTTTAAATGAAAAATTTCTTTCTATATTACGGAGTAGAATTTAAATTTTTTAAAAAAAATCCAAGTTGGCAATCCTTGGACACATTTTCTCCATAGGTTAACATTGAGGTGAGCAAATGCAGTAGGGTTAGTATATACACTGCTGGCCACCCAAATTGCAACACCAAGAAAGACAAGAGATATCACAACAAAATTTATTTTGTAGATAACATGTTGACCAAGTATCAAATGATTAAATTTATAGACTTCTGGGAAGTGTGGTTCCTGCCAAAATCAGTAGCCAGAGTAGCCGCCATTGTTGGAGATCACCGCTGCCACACACCTCGGCATTGATTCAAAGAGACTTTGGATGAGTTCTTGGGGTACAGCAGACCAAGCAGCTTCCACACGTTGCCAAAGTTGATCTGCTGTGGTAGCTGGGGATGGAATCTGGGTCAATAGTAGAGCAACCATGGACCACATGTTTTCTATCGGCGAAAGATCCGGAGAGCGAGGCGGCCAGGGAAGCAATTCAATCTGGCGATTGACGAAGAACCGTTGGGCAATGCGTGCCACGTGTGGTCGCGCATTATCCTGTTGAAATATGGCTGTGGGCAAGCCCTGAAGGTAAGGAAGGACAACTGGCTCCAACACCTCGGAGATGTAGCGCTGGCTGTTTAAAGTACCGGCAATGCGTACTAGACGTGTGCGAGAGTGATATCCAATACCGCCCCATACCATAATACCCGGTGCAGGACCAGTGTGGCGGTGCATAACGCAGCTGTTCAGCATCCTCTCTTTACGGTGTCTCCAGACTCGAATGCGACCATCGTGGTGTTTCAGACAGAAGCGTAACTCGTCAGTAAAGACAATTTCATTCCATTCTGCCGTCCACATCCTTCTGTCATCGCACCATTGGCGGCGGAGTCGTCTGTGGTTCCGCGTCAAGGGTAGACAAAGCAATGGACGTCTTGCGGACAGACCACTCTGCTGTAAACGGCGTCGAATGGTACGCGCAGACACTGGATGATGCGTTACAGACTGCATGTGCTGTGCTATGGTTCGTGATGTGACTGAGCGATCCGTCACTGCCATGCGCACAATTTGCCTGTCATCACGTGAAGTGGTGCGCTGAGGTGGATGCGATCGAACACGCCGGTCCGTCGTACCCTCCTGCATCCAACGATCACATATCCGCATTACAGTTGTTTGGTTTCGTCCAACACGACTACCGATTTCCCTGAAAGATAATCCAGAATCTCGGTAGGCCACTATTCTTCCTCTGTCGAACTCGGATACTTGATCAAAAGATGATCGCTGTTTTCGACGAGGCATAATTGATCGTTTTTTTAAAACACCACAAGAAAAACACAATTGCCGAACTTGAAATCGTCGAAATCTCCAAGCCTTAAATAGCGCTTTGAAGTGGCGTCACAGGCGCGCGTGATGTGCGTCTGCGCTGAAATTCAAATCATTTGCATAGCTCACCTCCGCTAATGCATGTTGAAAATTTCATGTTATTTGCATGTTTCCTTCAGGGTGTTGCATTTACAGTGGCCAGCAGTGTAGCAGCTTTAATGGTTCAGCGACCCCGAACTTACTTCGTACCTTTAAAAAACGTTTGTAAGTGGTCAGTAACATAAAAATGTTATGTTGAAACAAATATTTAACTTTGAAATATTCTATTTACTGTCACTGCTAGATTATTTGAGAATAACACAGGTATTTCAAACCCTGTCTAGCGAGTTTTAAAATACTGAGGTATGCAGTTCATAATACAAATCTCGAAGTTTTAATGGTTTAACTCTCCAGGGGGCGCGCCCGTGTAGAAAGTGCAACATTTTCCTAATTTTGAATGGTTTGTTTTTACATGTAAGGTTTGAATGTTCTAAGAAGATCTATTTATAGCTACACCCTTTCTAACGCAGGTCTGATTTTCTGACCATTGTATTCTTTTCCATTCATTGTTAGTCGTAATTTAACCGTGGTAAACCAGCGATTATACTGGATTACAATACGACAAAAGCAGGAGTTGTTGTAGTCGATCAAATGTGCAGCTATTACACTATATCCCGTACATCGCGAAGATGGACAATCTCATTGTTTTTTAGGTTTTTGGACATAATAGGAATCCATTCGCAAGTTGTCCTTAGATCCAATAAACCGGACAGTTTTGAAATAAGGTGATTGTATCTGCATTCTTTGGCCTTTAATTATATATATATATATATATATATATCAATATTATCAACATTTTATATCTTTTCATAAAACACAGAATTATTATTTTCAATTTGAAAAAAAAAGTTTATTACAAAAGGAATAATCAGGTTTGAAAGTGACGCTGAACTTTGTGCGAAGCGGGCCTGCTGGTGTTCCAAAAATTAGCGCGCCCGCTGAAGTTAAAGCACCCAAAACTTACCCAGCTCATAAATACAACGTTAGTTATTGATCAGTAACACAGAGATATTTTGTTAAAACTAATGATTTCTGTCGGATTATCGAAAATCAGGATAATGGAGATTAGGATTATGGAGTTTCTGTTTTAGTTATTGTCAATGCGAGATTATTTGAGAATATTGCAGAAAAATCAAATTCGTTCGAATTATGTAGAGAGAGAAAAAAAAATTGAGGTTTTAGTTCCTTTTGACAACACTTTTAGCGATATTTTGTAGTTAAAAAAAACAAGAAGTGAGTTTCGTAGTGCAAGTCTTATAGATATGAGGGTTCACCGCACCTAAAAAGGTGTAACGTTGATTATTAACCAGTAATGAAGAGATGCCTTATTTAAACAGTTGACTTACTTCTGAAATATATCGTCTGGTATATACAGTGGAATGTCGATCTATCGTTTTTCAAGGGACCGATGGAAAGGAACGATAAATGCGGGAAAACGATAGATGCGGAAACATAACAAGGCAATAGGATCGTTGGGACTGGATAAAATGAACGACACATACGGAAAAACGATGGATCCGAAAACGATCGATCGAGATTCCACTGTATATATATATATATATATATATATATATATATATATACAGTAATTACCGTAGATGTAAGATTGTCCCAGAACAAAACAAAGAATTCAAAAGCTGTGTAACTGTACGAGAAGGTTAAAAAGTATTAAAACTTTAATTCCTTTACAACGGTTGGGGTTAAAAAAAATTAAAGTACATTGCTTTAAAAAATGTGACGTTCATACACCGTCTGTGACGTAATGGTTAAACGTGTCTAAGGATAATTTCGATTGTAAATGAAACGTTCGTTGTTGGTTAGAAACGTAGATTTTTTTTTCATACTGCATTGGCTGCAAATTAATTTCGATGATCGTTCAGGGTGTGGCAGGAGGTACTGCTGTTCACGAATAATTGAAACATTGTTATCTCTTGCGGTATTATTATCTATTAGTTAGCTGGATCTTTTAAACTCTTTTTCTAACATGCACCCTTAAACCGGCGCCAAACTTTCAATGAACCCCACACCCTTATCTCGGGATGACGTAAAAGAACGTTGGGTATTCCTCGGAAGACGTTAAAAATTCTTTTGAATAGAATTGGCAACGAGTTACTCCATTTCATGTCGAGTTAACTAGATACTGGTTTTGAGGAAAGCGATAAAAAATTCGCGCAACGGTTCAAACACTTTTAAAGTTCAAACGCTTTTAGAGTGTGACTACGACACATGTAAGTTACATGAGTTACGACACCAGTAAACCATGCCATTTCATTTATGCTTATATAATGAAATAAACTTGAATTCTTCCTAACTGGTGAATAGTGGGTAACCCATTAGAAGACGAGTGGTCTAGTAGTCCATAAAATTTCCTTTATATATGCTGTCATAATATAATAATGATATTTAACCCTCAAACGGTACAGTGGTTTGAGACGAAATTGATGGTGAATTCAAACTGATCTCTTTTTTGATGAGGTTTTTGGTAGAAATAAGTACACAATAAGCATTTTTGTTGTATAATAGCATTTATTGATAATATTTTACATGAAATAAAACCCTTTTTGTAGAAAAAAAGGACCAACGAGTTGTAATTTTGCTAAACAAAGAAAATATCTTTGGCATTTTCATAGAATGTTGTATATATTAGGTCTAATATGTAATTTAGTCTACCTAGTTTTAGAAGTTAGTGAAACCAACTTTCCGAGCACAAAAAAGGTAAAAAATAATATATACTGACATTTTTGGCTTTCAAAATCGAAGAAAAAATTTTAAAAATCTAAGATTAATAATTACAAGATAAAAAGAACTTTTTATATACCATGTTTTTAGATTTTCTGTTGAATCATATAAACTTGACAATTCTATGTATTAATGAAGACTTTAAAAAAAAAATTTTGATGAATTATGCCATCAACTTGAAAGAAAATGAAGTTAATTGGAAGTTAACTTGCGTTTAACTTTTCGTCCCCGTCCCGGCCGATAGATGGCTGCACCAGTCTACAAAACAAAATTAACTAAAAATGAATTCAATCCTGCTTAAAGATGGCTAAAAGTATCAAAAGGATGCATTGTCATCGTGTTCTGAGCTATTCTAAAAGTTTCAAATGTCTAGCTAGTCGGGAAGTTAGTTAAAAATCGATTGCAAGATTTGTACGGGACAAACACACAAATACACAAATAAACAGGAAAGCGAGATAATAAAAACATGGAAAAATTTTAAAAATGACTAGTGATCATGAATAATATTTTTTAACAAAGACACTCGTATTTACTTATTCCTATATCTAGTAGGGGAGTCTAGTAGGTATGTCTGGTAGGGTTCCTTGTCAACTCGATCTCTTGCAATGAGAGGAGAGAGTACGGGAGGGGGAAGACACACTCTTGGGTCAGATCCGACCCCCACTGTACCGTTTGACGGTTGATATGTTTGATTCGATTTACAATCACTGACTCATTGGTTAAGCATACGTCATTTAAGTTCTTTTCATTAAGATTTGTACGAATTCCTCATAACCCGTGGGTAGTAACCCATGATCTAACGGTGGACAGATGGTCTAGAGCAGGGGTGTCAAACTCAAAGGCTACCTTGGGCAAGGTAGCCTTTGAGGTAGCCTTGTTTGTTTGATACAAACAAACAAGGTTTAAATATAGGTGGGCCGCAAAAAAAAAAAAAAAAATATTAATAGAAACGTAGGTTTATTTACCTAACTAGCTGAGTGGCAACCCGATGTGTTGCATTTTCGATTTAAAATGAAATGGTTTTATTTCTTAAAGATTGATAACTGTTTAATCACTTTTAAAAATACATTAGGATTTTTAAAAAGCGAAATGATGATTTAAATTTGCCTTTTTCAAATTTATGTTTTTGGCTTTTGAAATAATTCTTTCAAATTTCCGTTTTCAAATTTTGCTTTTTAAACAAAAAAAGAAGCTCATTCAATAGGGCAATGTCTCGCAGCATGTCACATCTCAACTCTTGCAAATTTTACTTCTTGTTTGGCGTGGAGTGGCAAAAAATTGCATAATTTAACATGGCGTCCAATGAGCTTTCTTACAGCTTGTTGAATAAAATGCTCTCAGATTACGCAAAGTCTTTAGATACGGTATCTAAACAAAGGTATATCACTAAATTAAACATTCAGGTACAGCCCTGAAAGGTTTATTTAGTATGTGATCCGTATTTATTGACAGAGGAAGACTGGAGTTACGATACAAGACGCTGGCTTGAAGTAACTTATCCTGATATCTATACATCTCAACATAATAATAATCATTCTCATTATATTCTCTTAAACCTTGCGAAATATTAAAAAAAGTGTTAAAATACCTGTTACATACAACTAATATGAGGAATTTTATAAGTAAACTTAAATTATTTAACTCAAAATGAAGGTATTGTCCAAAAACACATGCAAACGCATAGGAACTGCTTCTGTTTTCTGCCACCCGATAATGACGTCATCTATAGCAGAAGAAAACTGACGTAGGCAGTAACGTTGCGACGTTTCGCCTTATTAGAAAAAAATTCTATAGGTTTTAACTTCTCCTTTCCTGAAACTAAAATTATTTCTGGATTTCAATTATTAAATAAATGACTCGTTCTCAACTATTTTGGTATTTGGTTATTTTCCTTTTGGCAACATGGCGGAATGTAAACATTAAATCTCATGGGGCGAAAAAGGGCTTAAAAAATAGAATGACAGTTCTCAGGAATTCAAAATTGGTGGCGGAAGAATCCTCATCACTTCCTCATTAATTAGAAATAAATTTCACGAATTTGCTGGAATTATTAGTGAGTAAAATAATAAGTCGAAAAATTACAAACTCGGCATTCAAGTTACATTGATAGAATGGCGATGAGTGATGGAAATTTCAAAAGTGAGTTTCGTAGGTACGCTTTTTTAGAATGATAACATTTTTTCTATTAAATGTATTTGGTATATTTTTGAAGCTGAACATCTAGGAAATGCTGATAAATTATAAAATTGACATTAATAGGTGCAGAAAACCGAAATATTTGTCCATCAAAATTGTCGATTTCGTGAAATTCGGAAAACTGCTTTGGGGAAAAAGCTTCGTTTGCAGTGAAAAACATTTTTAACTTTTTGAAAATGTGCATATGCTTAAAGATGAAGAGTTGTAGAACACATGGAAATAAAAAATTTGTCGACTGGTGGGTGGAAAAGTTTAATTTTGCATGCATGAAAATAGTGGAAATTTGCGAAACGGAAAGGAGCTGGCCCACCCGGAATGACATGTTTCTATTACCCACTTCTTTTGAGTTCGGCGGTTTTAATTGAATAATTTAAAAAGTTTAAAGTTTTGAAAGTTGAGGATGGTACCAGTGCACGCGACTCGTCCGACCGCGTCCATCGGTACCAGTCGCGATATCCTGCTATGCTCGGTTCGCGAGATTAGCCCGTCCCCGTTTTCTGCTAACAAACTAACATTTGTTTACCTTCAGCTGTTATTATATAGATTAACTGTACTATATTCTTTAGTATGTCCTATGAGATTTAATTTGAATATTTTCTTCTACATTATTTTGTCTATAAAAATATCCCTTACGATTTTTTATTAATATATTTTTTTGTTTTTTTTACATCCATCGTATACATTGATCGTCGTATTTATTATATATATATATATATATATATATATATATATATATATATATATATATATTGCCATTAATTGCATACAGTGACATTGTATTTAATTTGAATGTACCGTTCGTTTAGGAACACGTTTAGGAGGTGTTGGTTTATAGAATACTAAAAGTTTAAAATAGTGGCGCCATCTATTGCACATCTGTGAATCGAAAATCGCATCCTTCAAAAATTGTTAGTTATCCTAATTGTTAGCAATACAATGCCCAGAAATAAATTATTGATGAATGTTTGTTAATCAAAATCAATTTTAAAACTAAACACAGTATAAATAACATAGAAAAGATTTAGCCTTTATCAGTGGAGCAAAAAATCCTGGAAAGTAAAACATAAAATATATAAATTTATAATAAACCTACCAAAATCCATTAAAAAACTAAACACAGTATAAATAACATAGAAAAAAAAGCATACGAAATGTTATACACATTAATAATATGAAAACCAATTAAAAATATATAAATGTATAATAAACTCCTCAGATTTCAGCTATATTCGGTCTTTCATCACAAAAAAGCTGAAAAAAAAATTAAAAATAAAAATAATTTTAAAAAATAATAAAATAAAATAAAAATAATAAAATAAAATAAAGATAATAATTAAAAAAATAATAAAATAAAAGCTGAAATAAAAAAGCTGAAAATACAGGTTTAGCAAAATTTGCACGATCTCGTACTCGAACCCGAGTCTTACAGGATATCAAATGAAGCGTTTTAACGACTACGCCACGATTATACACAAAATTGGTGAGTAAAGTAAAAAATATACGCAATGAGTTTTTTGGAAAATTGCTATGGGTTGGTGAATATACATACATTTATGGAGTAAGAGGAGTTTTAAGTGAGAAATAAGTTAGCAGGATAGAAGCATAGTCTTTAACTCTTCAATAGACATAAACACATAAGCTAGGGGGATTGCAGTAGCGATTAAAAAAGATCGTGACACTTAGCGTGGTTGATTCGAATTTTCCATCGCGTGTGAGAGTGTCAATATGCCGTTGGATCCGATTTATTTTAGAGTATAAAATCTGACTTGAAAGATTATTATTTTCATTTATTATTCTGGTTTAATATATAACTTGAAACTTTTTGATTTTATTTATTTTTATCTTTTCGCTCGCTGTTTGCTCGCTAACCCTAACATGGACGCCATATTCAGAGGGGTGATTCCACAAAGTGTAACAGCTTACAAATTGTTGGTTTTTTATTAATTAAAAATCAACTGTAATTAATTTCGATTTTTGAAGTTCTTCAGACCCTCGGCTGTTTTTAAAGACGTCTGTATGTAAAATTTCACGATCGTTGCTCCTAAACTGTGGATTTCTATACAATTACAGAGATACAAACATTCATTTTTATATATTAGATTACAGTATATTCAACATAAATATATGCATTTTGTTTAATAATAGCAAAAAAGAGTATCATCAAAAAAAAACATTTAGCGAATTCTTCCTATCTTAATATAATTCTTCGTCAGTTGTTTTATTATATATTATTGTGTGCCAATATATTGGCCGGGCCGCAAAAATGTTCGTCGCGGACCTCGAGTTTGACACCCCTGGTCTAGAGTTTAATGAACCTCGTTCATTGCCTTACGTGGAAAAGCTGCTGTAATTCTTTTATCCGAAACTCTTTGAAGCAGTATAGTGTAGGGGTGCACTAAGAGAGATTTTTGAAAAAATCTTCTTAGATTTTTTCAAATTAAATTTTTAAGCTGATTTATTAACTTTTTTTAAGTTTGCATTGAAAATAATAATCTGAGGGTTATAAAATTCATATTACGAGAAAGATCATAAAATTTTTTTTAAATGAAATCTTTTTCGAATCTTTACCTTGATTTTCTGATTTTTGGTGAATTTTTAGAGATTAATTTTTGAATTTAATTTATTAAATGCTGATCACGTGATTTCTTTTTCTGGTACTTTAAATAAATCTATCGTCACGTGCATAACAACTAAATAGACAAAAAAAATATTTTTTTCTTTCTAATGCAGCAGACGATTGGATATTATCCAAAAAAAAAAAAAATATCCCTTATGATTTTTTTATAAATAAATATATATATATATATTTACATCAATTGTATATATTGATCGTTGTATATATATATTTACATCAATTGTATACATTGATCGTTGTATTTATTATAAATATATATATTTATTTTTTTTGGCATTAATTGCATACATTGACCGTTGTATTTAATTGGAATGTACTCCGTAGCGAAGTGCGGGTTTTCAGCTAGTAAACAACATATGTGTTATAAGCAACTTTAATAAAAAATGGCAAATAAACTAAATAATGGTAACAAACTAAACGTAAAAGAAAATTGGATGACAGATATAAAATCCTACGAAAACTTAAAAGTGAAGGAGATTTTTCAGTTTGCATTTGCTTTACTAGCTGTAAAATAGCTGTAAAGCGAGTCCACGTCACAGAAATTATAATAGAAATTTTAAAGCATGACAATGATTTTTTAAAATTTATTTATTTTTATTTTTTGTAATCAAAACATTCAAAAAGGGGAAGAAATAGTGGAAATTTTAGAATTTGAACAAAAAAATTTTATGCTCTGAGTTTTAAAAAATTGTTTAAATTCGCGGTCGTTTTGAAACTATAAAACTAATTTTCTTTTTATCACACCTGACCTCCCAGACTACCATTGGTCCGCGGACCACCGGTCAAGAACCAGTTGCTTTAACCCTTCAGCGGGCGCGCCCGTGTACAAAGTGCAACGTTTTCGTAATTTTGAATGGTTTGTTTTACGAGTAAGCTCGTCTGCACACGGAGCAACTCAAAAGAAACTGATAACTGACTCAAATCACAAACCAGTCCGTAATGAGTCGCAACCTATGTAATTGAATGAAGCCACGCACACGGCGCAACTGGTTACAAACCCGTCCAGTCAGTTATCAGTTTCTTTTGAGTTGCTCCGTGTGCAGACGGCCTAAGGTTTGATTATTCTAAGCAGTTTCTATTTATAGCTACACCCTTTCTAGTGCAGGTCCGATTTTCCGACCCTTGTATTTCTCTCCATTCATTTGTTGGTCGTCATTTAACTGTGGTATACCAGCAATTATACTGGATTGCAATACGACAAAATTATGCGCTGATGTAGTAGATCAAATGTGCAGCTATTATACGGTATTCCGCATATCACGGGATGGACAATCTCATTGTTTTTTAGGTTTATTGGACATAATAGGAATCGATTCGCAAGTTGTCCTTAAATGCATTAAACCAGGCAGTTTTGAAATTCGGCGATTGTATCTGCATTCTTTGGCCTTTAATTATAAATATATCTCAATTATCAACATTTTATATCTTGTCATAAAACGCGGAATTATTATTTTCAGTTTGTAAAATAAATGTTTATTACAAATGGAATAATCAAGGTTGAAAGAGACGTTGCACTTTATGCAAAGTGCGCCTGCTGGTGTTCCAAAAATTGGCGCGCCCGCTCAGTGGCGTAGCGAACATAACTGGCGCCCGGGGCACGATACCTTTGTGGCGCCCCCCCCCTGAAAAACATATAGTAATATAATATATAGACCCTATATTGGCGCCCTCGATAAACATATAATAACATAATATATAGACCTTATATTGGCACTCCCTCCCCGAAAAGCATATAGTAACATAATATATAGACCTTATATTGGCGCCCCCCACAAAAAATATAGTAATATAATATATATACCTTATATTGGCGCCCTTCCCGAAAAACATATAGTAATATAATATATAGACCTTATATTGGGGCCCTCCCCTGAAAAACATATAGTAATATAATATATAGACCTTATATTGGCATCCACCTCGAAAACATATAGTAATATAATATATGGATCTTACATTGGCGCCCCTCTGCGAGTGGCGCCCGGGGCATGATAGACCCCCTCGCCCCCCCCCTCCCCCTTTGCTACGCCACTGCGTCCGCTGAAGGGTTAAAGCCACGATTTTCATTTTAAAATCAGTTAGTTCTCCATGAGAATTGTTTCTATTAGCAATCCGAAAGAAGGAACTTTGATTTTTTGAATCGATTGTACAAAAGCTGGTCTGAAATGTTTTCTGGAACACACTACTTCCTCAGTTTACTCCATAAAAACGTACACCAGTGAGTGATAAAGGGTAGTTTCCTTTTTCGGTTCCGCAAAAAGTTAAAGGGTCGCGAACACAGTTGATGTTTCCAAGGTGTTGCTTTGGCAGAGCTGCTAAAATAAACAAGTGGAATTCCGGTGCTGAGAGACGGGTTCCTGTGCCGGGGGCTTCTTTTAGGAGCGAAACCGTCCGAAGAACATCGACAGATACGAGCCACGGCACTTGGAATGTCGTAAATCTCAAGTGTTGACTCCTCCAATAAGTTTACTCCGGCTTATCTAGCAGGTTTTTTCATCTTCTTCCAGTTTTTAAAAAAATAAAAATTTAAAAATAATTCCTCCAATACGGATATTTTTGACAGATGGTTTTGCCAAAGAAATGTAGGCCGCCCGGGAGGAGCATTTGCATTCTGTTGGGTTTGCATGTCCGACAGAATAAAAAGCGTGGGGATGAC
>OU015500.1:110389055-110431403 GCA_907164885.2 Dolomedes plantarius
CATTTTTGGAAGAGAAAACATTTATTTCGAAAAACAAAACAAAATCAGTTTTCTTCGCAAAATGAAACCAGGTCTGGTTCACAATTATTCCGTGTAAAGAGCAAATTTCTAAGAGTTCTACATATATTTCAAAATTATTTGTAACAGCTCTTCCAGATATCAGCAGTTAAATCTGTAATATCGTGGCTTCCATCCAGTGCAACTGGAAAATACGCACAAACTTTTACATCTAGTAATTTCAGACAAATTTTACCATCAGTGTTTTCAATGCGCCCGATTACCGACTTTTTCGAATTCATTTGTAATTCGATTTTCGCTTTCTACGAACGCTTTTGTTACTTTCATTGCGAGGTTTTTTTTTTTTTTTTTTTTTTTTTTTTTTCTACAAACTGTCCATAACTTAATGGGGTTTTGTTCGTTTTTGGATTTCTTTGAGCTTCCACAATTTCGTAAGAAATAACGTAAGAAACCTTGATGGGTGACTGCTGAGGACTTGTTGGTCTAATCAACATTCTTTTCTGAACTTGCGGTTTTTTCTTTAAAAATGAAAATTTTTAAAGAAATTTGAAGAATTTTTTTAAAGAAGATTGTTTTTTTTCTTTAAGTCTAATATATATATATAACAGTTCCGTAACTGACTGACTCACTGACATACAACGCACAGACCAAACCGCTGGACCTACAGGGCTGAAATTTTGCATGGCGATTCTTCTTATGGTGTAGAGATGCACTAAGAAAGATTTTTGAAAAATTCTTCTTAGATTCTTTAAATTAAATTTTTTAAGCTGTTTTTGTAATTTTTTTAAGTTTGCATTTAAAGTAATCATTTGAGGGTTATAAAATTTATATCACGAGAAAGATCATAAAAAATTCCTTTAAAAGGAAATCTTTTTCGAACCTTTACTTCGATTTTCTGATTTTTGGTGAATTTTTAAAGATTAATTTTTAGAATTTAATTTATTAAATGCTGATCAAGTGATTTCTTTTTCTGGGACTTTAAATAAATTTATCGTCACGTGCATAACAACTGAATAGACAAAAAAAGGATTTTTTTTCTTTCTAATGCAGCATACGATTAGATATTATCCAAAAAAATAAATATCCCTTACGCTTTTTTTATCAATCAATATATACAGAGGATGTTCACACTTTTTTTTTAGACGATGTATATTGTATTCACAAAACTAAATTACATAAAATTCTTGTGTTTTAAATGTTCTATTTGACATCCCTTATTCTGAACTATCTTTCGACACCGCAATTTCCAGGATAATAATGCCTTTTGAAGTGTCAGAAGAGGTATTCTATCCCATTCCTCCTGAACAGCTCTCCAGAGTACTGTAAGGGTTTTGGGACGACGTTTGGATAATGCGGATTTTAAAAGTCCGAAAACACAAAAATCCATAGGTGATACATCGGGAGATTTAGTAGGGATATCAGTGAAGGGTATGGCCTTGATACCAGTTTTTTGTTCCATTTCTTTTAGGAAATTTACAGTGGATTTTGATGTGTGACTGCTAGCTTTGTCCTGATGGAGTCTCACAGATTGATGGCACTGTGGGTAAAGCGATGGTATTTCATTCAGAAAGATTGGCGATAAAATATGTTCCTGATAGTATTTGGAGTTAATCTTGACATTTTTTCCCACTCTCTTTATTTTTAACTTGCCATTATAAGAAAAACCAGCAACAATCATGAATCCCTTATGGTGCATACACATTGGACAGAGTTCTCTCCCCGACTCCTATCACATCACATTAGTCACGGTAACATTAGACACGGTATTTAGAACCACCCCCATGCCCACCGCAAAATTTCTTTTGATGTGGTGTGTCCCCCGACCCCGCTCGATACCATTTGACCCGCTGACCCCACTCTCTTTCTTTGATGGACCGCCAGAGGAGGCGATCCAGCGCATAGTAGAGAGTACAGAGACACATAAATCGCTGGCAGATGCAGAGAACGCTGTACCAATCTGTACGCGCTATTAGAAAAACTTTCTTTCGATTCTTTGAACCATGTACTTAAATTTTTTTCTCCTCTTTTATGATAATAAATGGCTCTGTTTTTGTTGCAATCATTTAAATACACCCATGATTAATATATTGTGGCAGTTGTTTTCCATTTTTCTTTGGATAAGTGTTTCTCATATAGAATTCTGCAGAGTGTCCTGCGTTCAGCGATATGATTTGGAAGAAGACGATGCACATTGCGTTTTTCGCTTTCTTAAGATTTAAATCAACGTTTATCATTTTGTTTACAGTGGACACCGAGCATTTTAAAGATTTTGCAACTGTACTTTGACTAGGGGGATTTTCTTTTAACATTAAACAACGTACCTTTGCAATAGTCGAAGATGTCCGTTTTTTTCCTTGGATACTTGTTTGGAATTTTTGCCCCACTTGAGGCTCCAATTTGACTTTCTTTTTTCCTTTCTTGTTGACGATATTACCTATCGACGGTTTAGATATCACAAAACCATGACTCTCACATCGTTTTTGGATAACGGAGTATGCATATTTCTCTTCGGAAAGAGCATAAATGTAGCCTTCGAACCACTGCTTTGTTAAAAACGTCATTTTGAATAAAAACAAAACTTTCAAGCCGCAGACTATAATTTTAACTTTTAAAAACATAGTACAATTGCAATTATTTCTTTTGCAGCAAACGGTTTTTTATTACCGCTTACCAAAATCGTCTAAAAAATGTGCGAACAGCCCCTGTATATATATATATATATATATTAATTACATGAATTGTATACTTTGATCGTCGCATTTAGCATAAATATATATATTTATTTTTTTGGCATTAATTGCATACATGGACCGTTGTATTTAATTTGAATGTACCCCGTAGAGAAGCGCGGATTTTCAGCTAGTACTGTATATATATATATATATATATATATATTATGAAAATATGCTTGCTCTTTCACTTAACTCTTATTTCAACTAAGAATTTTCTAGCTAGGAATAACCCCTTTTCCTCTAACTCACCTATAAATAATTTATTTTATTAACTAAATTACCCCTTTAGCCATTTGTCGATACTCTCCAGAAACACTAAATGGCATAGACAAGAGCACGTTTTAAATTAAAATTACCTTATATGGTCAAGAAAATCACTCAATTGCTCTTGTCCCGTCATTGTTGGTAATAAACCAATATTTACTGGAATCATGCGGGCAAACAGTCATGTGAGCATCAAAACCAATCACCCCGACCAATTAAAATTTTCTAAGTCCTGGTGGCCAAAATGGTAAATATTCATTTTATATGCGCTTGAAGGGAAGACAACGCTCTCTCTTCGCTGTATGCGTTGTTTTGTAAACACGTGCTCTTAATGCTTGGCGTTTCTCTGTGCGCTGCGTCCTATGCTAAGTATGGCTATGTTTTCTTGTGTGTCTTGCTTAAGACCGTCTGTCTCCATGCGAGAAATTGAAATAAAAAATTGCGTAGATCGACATCTGGTTCTATTAATTATAGGAGTTAATTTAATTATAGCAGTGGCATTTGAAGTGTAGCCAACATACTATCGGTAGAATTATACTACAGAGAGATTATAGAGAGATTATAAGTTTTATTTATTCTTATTATATATAGGGAGAGATGTGTGTGTGTGTGTGTGTGTGTGTGTGAGTAAGTGTAATATGTTTCTTGTTGTGCTTACTTCAAAGTTTTAATATTAAAACTTGAAATTTTGAATCTTTTAACTCTAAGATAGTGTTAAATAAACCCTTTTTCCGGCGATATTAAAAAAAGCCGTGGGATTCAATGTAGTATCATACTAGACTTCTACAATGGAAATCGCTAAAAAGATTTTTGTTTTATTAATATGAGACTTTCGATTGATGCTTAGGGCACAAATGGTTGATATCAACTTAATATTTATTTTTTCTCTACTAACATTTCTTTTTGTTTATCACCAAAGTAAAAAAATATCTCACGCTATCCCCCGCCGATTTTGCAGTTCCCTCAAGAGCCACGGCACGCCTGTCAGGAATCACTGGTTTAATCACTTGAATGAAGATCTGCGATGCCATGCCAACTGGTGCCCCACCCCAAGGGGTTTTGCGGTGCAAATTTTAGCCGATGGTGTATTGAATTTCTATGGGAAAAAAGTAAATTAGAGAAAATATTATGAAGAATGTATTCAAAGTAAAAAAAAATAGTTGGGAAGTTTTTTCTAGTAATCAAAAGGAAAGAAGCTCCTTGTTTTATTTTCTTAAGGTTTTACTTTAACCCTTCAGCGTTCGCGCCCGGGTATAGAGTACAAAATTTTCGTAAATTTGAATGATTTGCTTTTACATGTAAGGTTTGAAAGTTTTAAGCAGTTTCTATTTGGAACTACACCCTTTCTAATGCAGGTCTGATTTTCCGACCCTTGTATTCCTTTCCCTTCATTGTTAGTCGGGATTTAACCTTGGTAAACCAGCGATTATACTGAATTACAAGACGACAAAGGCAGGAGTTGATATAGTCGATCCAATGTGCAGCTATTACACGGTATCCCGCATATCACGAAGCTGGAATCTCTCATTGTTTTTTAGGTTTTGGGACATAATAGGAATCCATTCGCAAGTTGTCCTTAGATCCAATAAATCGGACAGTTTTGAAATGAGGCTATTGTATCTGCATTCTATGGCCTTTAATTATGAATATATCTCAATATTATCAACATGTTATATCTTGTTATAAAACACAGAATAATTATTTTCAATTTGAAAAAAAAATGTTTATTACGAAAGGAATAATCAAGGTTGAAAGAGACGTTGCACTTTGTGCCACACGCGACTGCTGCTGTTTAAAATAAATGGCGCACCTGTGGGGACGATTTTTTGTGATGATAGAGGGGTTAATTAAATCATTTACATTTAAATTACATTTAAATCTTATCATTAGAAATTGTGGTTAGTAGATTTATGTAGATGGAAAAGAGTTGCGTTGTGTTTTTTTTTTATGCAATAACCCATAAGAAATATTATTATTAACACTGGTTCGATTTACTGTTGCATCACTGTGGTGATTTATGAGCCTTGAAGAAAAATGCAATAAAATCAAATAAAATTACTTCCCTATTATTGGAGCACACCTAAAAATAAAATTATATCTCCTAAAAGAAAACTTCTTGAATTCGAATCTGCTGAAAAAAAAGAACCTAAAGCTGAAAATTAGAAAATTTACTCAAAAACAAAGACCGACATGGCACAACGTTACAGAATAAAAATAACAATTTTATTACACTGAAGATTAGTCTTAGATTCTACATGACTCTCCACCAATCAACGATTACAAGATATTAAAAGTAATAGAGCCTTCATAACATTAATTCTCTTTTTTGAACAATTTTAGAGAAGTATAAATATCAAATACTAAAAATGATGGCTGGTGAGAAAAAATACCCGTTTAAATGAAAGTGCTTAAAAGAAACAAAAGAAATCAAAAGAAAAATTCAATAAACAAAAAAAAGGAAATCAAAATCATATTACCAAATTAAAATGCTGCAGCACTCTAACAAAAAAAAAAACGATAATTTTATGAAATCATGAGGGGAGCCTAAACGCCATTTCTAAAGCGTGCATGACGCCAAGTCATGAACTCTGCCGTACGTTCCCATTCAGCCATCTCTCTCCATCTAGGGTCTAGGGTCAGCTCCCAGCTCTTACTTCCGGGCTCGTCTCTACCCGTCTTCAATATTTTTCGCATCCTCCGCCCCCGGGTCGACGTTTGGACTCCGCGCGGAAGTAAGAAGTTCCAATCCCGGACGAGGAAAACGTTGAATTTCTGCAATAGCCGAAGAAATCTTCTCTTCGACTCATCGTTGATGTTTTTATCTTCTTACTTCATACCATCATTGTTGGTTCCTTATTTCATTATTTCGTTCTTGAAAACGCCGCCATCTCAGGGTCCGATTTAGAAAATTCTTGTCTATAGGCACAACTCGGGATGGGGGCCTCCCAACACTGATGTGGGCGTAAAATTTCCAAAATTGACACAAAAAAAAAAATAATGATGAATCATTTTGAAAGTACCATTTTACCAAGAATTGGCTATTTGAAGCGTAGAAGCCTAGAACATTATCAAATAACAAAAAGCAATACAACATATTAACTTCATCATTAAAACACCAATACAATGCAACAAGAAAAACTTATTAATCCCTTATATACACTATAACATATATATGATGAACTATACATAAAACTATACATACGATGAACCAATCAGTCAAATTTGAAAGGATATATAGGGTGAACCAAAAGTCTTGCTCTGATTATAAATATTTATCGTGCCCAAACTATTATAATTAGACCTATGTTTGTTTGGATATATTGTAAGTACTGTTATAAATTTTTTTATAAGACCATTTACCTCAGTAAATTTTAACGTGTGCCCCCTTGGTAGCTCGGAGAATGTCGAAGCGGTATTCCAGTTCCCGCCAAGTGTTATTTAACATGTCTTCTGTTACAGTACACACAGTACATGTTTCGTCTAGGAAATCACGCACTAAAGATCCCCAGTGTGGGGGTGCGACATCTTTCTGAAAAAGTTGCAATAAGTCTAGGTAAATTTTAGGGGTAACGCTTTTTGGGCTTTCTCTTGAATCGATGCCATTCCGGCCGAAAATGATGTCCTCTTTTCAAATATTCCCCTGAGTCCCTCTTGAAGAAGCACTCGCGTCATTTATTGCACAAAAAAAAACCACTAAAACTGACCTATCCAACGATACAAAAGTTACATTATTATATTAAACGGTTATTTTGTAATGAATTTTTATAATCAGGGCAAGACTTTTGGTTCGCCCTGTATAAAAAAATTGCTTTTATAAAAGGAAAAATAAAAAAAAAGTTGAATTGGGAATTTTTTCTTTTTTTCTTTTAAAATAAAAATTTTGGAAGGTCCCTAGGCCCGGGCTTACCGGGCCTAATGGAAAATCAGGGTCTGCACCATCTACGAATCACTGTATTCAGCCGCGCAAGGAGCGCCCTCGAAGTTCTGTTAACCCCATCAACATTCCGATGTCCCAATCGGGGAGAGTGTCTGTGACCAGTCGCCACCGGATGTCTCGATTTACAACCAGCAAAGGGGGATTTGTCTCAAAGGAAAGACTAACTTTAAAGAAAACGTAAAAGACACACACTTTAATTTTGCATTCATTCATTAAATAAAAACCCAAAAATTCACCAGCCAAAAATACGTACCAGCCAACTCACAATTATTTCAATATAAGACTAATTAATTTATCAATATTTTGACAATAAGGTATAACATGTGATGATTCCTTCAATTTAATTCTTCATACTGTCAAAACATTTCGAGACACTTGCGCACGCTTCTCCAAATGCGATGACATTAATCAAATAAATGAATATTTGATCACCATAAGTTTAACCATCAAGTATATTTAGCAGAGGCTAAATAAATTTATTTACACAAAGCATTAATTTACTTAAGCTTAATTACTTAAAAATCCGAGATTAAAATGAACGTTAATTATATATATAATAGCCATTGTCTATGTATAACACTTCCGGGCTGTACTCATCTTTCAATTGAAGCCCTCAGTAAACAAGGTCTTCAATCGGTTAGGCTTAATTTCAATTTCAGATGTGGATCAGAATTTTTTCTTACCATCTTCTCCATCTTCTTATCTTCTCCATCAAATCACGTTTTTTCAGCCTATTTTTCTATAAAACTTTCAGAACTAAAAAAATTGGATGCTTTTAGCTGTATATTTAACAGTTTTTAAAAATCTGTTTACTTTTGCGATGAATTCTGAAAGTACAAAAACTTGAATGTGAATGAATCAAGTAGCTCAAGTATTCATATCGCGTAGTGAGTTGTAAAAAACTGGATGGCAGTCTACTACTCCAATCGCATGAAAAACTAAATAAATAAAAAATAATGAAAGGATTTGCTTTTACAAGGTTTGGATTAAATGCAATATTGTTAGATAATTCAGGATATTTTTTGACTTTCATATACTTTTTCCATTATGACGTCATTATTAGTATTATGACGTCAAAATGACGGGTTGGATAGCAGTCTACTACTCCAATCGCATGAAATACTAAATAAATAAAAAATAATGAAAGGGTTTGCTTTTACAAGGTGTGGATTAAATGCAATATTGTTAGATAATTCGGGATATTTTTAACTTTCATATACTTTTTCCATTATGACGTCATTATTAGTATTATGACGTCAAAATGACGGGTTGGATGGCAGTTTACTACTCCAATCGCATGAAAAACTAAATAAATAAAAAATAATGAAAGGGTTTGCTTTTACAAGGTTTGGATTAAATGCAATATTGTTAGATAATTCAGGATATTTTTTGACTTTCATATACTTTTTCCATTATGACGTCATTATTAGTATTATGACGTCAAAATGACGGGTTGGATAGCAGTCTACTACTCCAATCGCATGAAATACTAAATAAATAAAAAATAATGAAAGGGTTTGCTTTTACAAGGTGTGGATTAAATGCAATATTGTTAGATAATTCGGGATATTTTTTAACTTTCATATACGTTTTCCATTATAACGTCATTATTAGTATTATGACGTCAAAATGACGGGTTACCTTCTAGTTATTTATAAAACTATTAATTATCATCACAACACGCCTGCTGAAGGGTTAAAGGCGCTGCGTACTAACACTATTGGATTCTCTCACCTCGATGTTTACCTATGAAGAAAACGTGTTCTAGCATTGTCGACTTGGATTTAGAGATATTTTTTTTTAAATTGTACTCCGTAAAACAAATTTTACACCTTGGAGCATTTTTCGTTTGAAACAAATGTAAATGATATTATAAAATTGAAACTATTCGGGGAAAAATTTGGTCTAGTGTGGTTAAAGCGTTTATAAATTCCTTTGATGGGCGAATTTTTTAAAATGAATTCTGTTGCAAGGTGCAGAAAAGTTCAGGCCCTCTGAAAATGCCATTTTTATTGGGTTATCGGCATTTATGTATCTGTAAAGAGTAGACACATTTTCTCCGGAGGTTAACACTGAAGGGAGCGAATCCAACAGGGTTAGTACACAGCACCCTTAGGTGCTAGCTGCTCGCGCATCCCCTAAAAGTCGGGCACGTGACCCTTTGGGTTACTTTTTAAACCGACTATGCAGTATAGCTTATAAGAATCAGTTGCTTATGCCAAACAAAATTGAATACTGCGCAATGGAATATGTTCGTTTTTATATTCTGTAGCGAATAATTTCGATCGATGACTTTTCCACTATCTCAAAGTTTCAGCTTGATTCTATTAAGTAAAAGCTTTTACACTGGAAAGTTCAAATTTTGTATCGAAAATTAGAAGTTGTATAATAAGGCACAAACAATTGGGAAATTGTATCCTGCTTACAGTATCTATGACAACAGGAGCGACACAATTTATACTTTTAAAAGACTGGGGAAAAAAGCGCATCCAATCGGCTGTCGTATTAAATTTATTTCGAGCAAATAAAATATTCGTTATGCGTCATTAAAAAAAAATTTCGTGATTTACATGTGATATGCATTTGTTGAAAACTGAACTCTTTTTTTATGGTCGTTACTATGTATGCCTACTGGAGATGTCGTATATTCATTAACATAACATTGATTTGTGATTCTTTGAAAGAAAGTAGATTAAATTTTTACTGTAAAGGATTCATTTTTGCCTTCTGAGAATCCATTAGTAAGATGGTTATTCCCTGCGTCGCTTAATTAGAAAAAAAATTAGCTTGTCATTCATGCCGGAGAATCGATATTTAATAACAGAGCTGCTGCTCATTTACGAAGGCTTTCTACAGAAAATAACCTTGGCACTAAACATCGAAAAAGTAATTAATGGAGGGCGGGGACATCGGGTGCGATTTGGAAAATGAGTTTTGGTGTTGTATGAGTAGTTAGTCAAATATGCGGTTTTCTGAAAGGCGGAATGAATCTTTTACAGTGCAACACAAAAGGCTTGAAGGGTTAGTAGTGAATGAAATAAAGCAGACAAACACACACACACCAATGAACGAACACACACACATATACCGAGTTATATACAGGGTTCCCCCCTATATCCGTTACACCCCCCTTAACTTCTAAACGGTAACAGCTTAGGCCATAAAATTGATGTCTAGGTATAGTAAAAAGGCTATGCGCTACTCGATGAGATAACTTACAACGCCATCTATCGGCAAATTTTGGAATTAGCTTTTTTATCTCAAAAACAGTACCAGATACGGGAAAAAGTCAATTACAAAGCTGTTCAGCATCATCGATTTAGTAAGAAATGACACCTTGCGCTCATTAATACTTCAAACAGAATGTAAAAAATGAGCATTTGTTTGGTCACGATTTCAAAAATTGTCATGTCATAAAGAATAGAAGAAAGACTCTTCCCTATCTTCAGGATCATTTATTTATGTTGCTAAAAATGCTCTCCATTAGCCACTATACACATTTGCACTCTGGACTGGATTTCTCTCTGCACATTGTGTCTCTCTGCACGACGCCATAGTGTTGAAAATCACGACCAAACAAATATTCATTTTTAACATTCTCTTTTAAGTATTAATGTGCGCAAGGTATCTTTTCTTACTAAATCAATGATGCTGAACAACTTCGTATTTGACTTTTTTCCGGTATCTCGGACCGTTTATGAGGTAAAAACGCGAATTCCAAAATTTGCCGATAGATGGCGTTGTAAGTTGTCTCATATAGTAGCGCATAGCCTTTTTACTATACCTAGACACCAATTTTATGGCGTAAGCTGTCACCGTTTAGAAGTTAATGGGGGTGTAACGGATATAGGTGGGAACCAATCGGGCTGGCCAATTCATCCGATGAATCTCCTCACTTTTCAGAAATTCATCGACCAGATGAGCTCTATGTGGGAGCGTGTTGTCGTCCATTAAAATGAAATCAGGGTCAACAGCACCCCTGAAAAGTCGAACATAGGCCTGCAGGATCTCATCCCTATAGTTCTCACCAGCCAGGGACCCTCTGTCAGGCACATGGAGTGGTGTGCGAACGTTTAGCTTGGTGCAGACAAAATCAGCCTTGGACCAGACTGCACTGGGGTAATGTTCTCTTCTCAGATGAGTCGCGATTCAGCCTGGACACTGATTCTCGACGTACCTTCATCTGGAGAGAACCAAGGACCCGTTATCTGCCCTCCAACGTCCGAGAAAGAGACCACTATGGCAGCGGAGTTTTGATGGTCTGGGCAAGCATCATGCTGGATGGGCGCACACCCCTCCATGTGTTTCGCAGAGGCTCTGTGATTGGTGTGAACTATAGGGATGAGATCTTGGGACCCTGTGTTCACCTTTTCAGGGGTGCAGTTGGCCCTGATTTTATTGACGACAACGTGCTCCCACATAGAGCTCATTTGGTCGACGAATTTCTGGAAAGTGGGGATATTCGCCGGATGATTGGCCAGCCCGATCTCCAGACCTAAACTCTATAGAGCATGTCTGGGACGCTCTGGGAATAGAAAATGCAAAACCATCTCCCAAATGGCTCCCAAAACCATCCAGGGCCTGAAAACTGCGTTGCTGGAGGAGTGGGACCGACGGCCACAGAGACTCATAAACTGCTTGATTTCCAGTATGAATTCTCTTTGTGATAGCTGTATCTCTGTAAGAGGGGACGATAACCCCTATTAACCCACTTTTTTGTTCGATATTGTAAGCTCTGTTTTATACCTTCCGACGCTGGTGATTCTTACGTACGATCATGCTTGTATGTCATAACTGTTGAATGGTTATTTATTTATTTTTTGCGTTATATCAACCTATGCACATAACAAATTTCATTAAAATCTGTCCAGTAGTTCTGGAGATAATCTACCAAATCTGAAAATTCTCTTTATTTTGAACATGAGTGTATATATGTGATTAAAATCACAATGGGAATGAATTTATACACACGGGAATTGATGCGTAGAACTTATGGGAGATGCAGTCGGCACGAGGGTGTTGATCATACAGATGCAGTCACTCGTTCGGTGATGAGAGAAACAGACATGGAGCCATAGAAGAAATACACAAAGTCGTATTTTATTCAACTGGAAGCCTTACTATGGCACTAGCACGAAGAAACGAAAGGCTATATTGCAATATTGAGATGAGCCGTGAGCTGACATAATATCAGCGGAGATGGTACGTCCACAACCAGACGTGCCCGGCGTCCATGCAACAAGACGGGGCGCGCGAAGACAGCAGCTTACATGTTTACATGCCAACGTTAAGAGAGTAAAAAGAGAAGAGTCGTTCAAACTAATATGAAATGACTGTTTCTTAATCTTAACAGTAGGGGGCCGAAATTACTTATTATTTAATTGGACGAATTCAGTCTCGTGGTGTTCACGTGTCCACGTCATGGTTCTCCCGGGGATTAACTAACTGCTAGATCACGCGCTTGCTCTGCGTTTTACAAAAAGGAAGAATTTGAAAGCAGGACTTATTTATTATATACAAATTTAATAAGACCTCCGGGCTCCGACCAGAGATATATGGGGATGTTATTGAGTTCACTTATTTCCCATGCCTACTTAATGATCTGCAGGGCCAATATAAATTATAACCCGCAGTATTTTCAGGTTACAAATTGGAAGGGGGTAGTGATTTATTAAAAAGAGAATATGCTTTAAAAGTAATTTAGGAAGACGCGTTTTCTTGTTACACACACATATATATATACACTAAAGAGCCAGAAAAACTGGTACACCTGCCAAATATCGTGTAAGACCCCCACGAGCACGTAGAAGTGCCGCAACACGACGTGGCAGGAACTCGAATAATGTCTGAAGGTATCCTGGGGGCAATTCACACCATGAATCCTGTAGGGCAGTCCACAAATCCATAGGAGTGCGAATGGGTGGAGATCTCTTCTGAACAGCACGTTGCAAGGCATCCCATACATGCTCAATAATGTTCATATCTGGGAATTTAGGTGTACAACGGAATTGTCTAAAGTCAGATGAGGGATTCCGGAGCCACTCGGTAGCAACTCTCGACGTGTGGGGTGTCGCATTGCCCTGCTGGAATTGTCTAAGTCCGTACGAATGCAAAATGGACATAAATGGGTGTAGATGATCGGACAGGTTGTTTATGTACTCGTCACCTGTCAGAGTCGTATCAGGGGTCCCATATCACGCGAACTGCACACGCTCCATACCATCCACGAGGCTCCACCAGCTTGAACAGTCCTTTGTTGACATACACAGTCCATGGATTCATGAGGTTGTCTCCATACCCGCACACGTCATGCAACTGGAAACAAGACTCGTCAGACCAGACAACGTGTTTCCAGTCATCAAGAGTCCAATGGAGGTGTTGGCGGGCTGAGGCGAGGCATAAACCTTTGTGCCGTGCAGTCAACAACGGCACACCTGCGGCTCTTAAATCCCTGATCAATGACGGTCCGTTGAACAGTTCGCACGCTGACACTTGTTGATGCCCCAGCACTTAAATCCGCAGCAATTTGAGGAAGTTTTGCATGCCTATCTCGTTTAAGGATTCTCGTCAGTCGTCGACGATCCCGTTCTTTCAAGTCTTTTTCTGGCCACACCGCTTTCGGCGATTTGATGTTTTAACGGATACCTGATATTTACGGTACACTCGTGAAATGGTAGTGCGCGAAAATCCAAATTGCATCGCTACCTCGGATATTCTATGTCCCATCTCTCGTGCGCCGACTATAACGCCACGTTCAAAGTCACATAAATCGTAATAGTCTGCCAATGTAGCAGCAGGAATCTATCTAATAGCTTCGCCAGACACCTGTTGTCTTATATAGGCACTGCCGAGCGCATCGCGTTGCGTGGAAGCATATCTCCGTTATTTGCTTACGCACGCCTGTACCAGTTTTTTGGGGCTCTTATATATATATATATATATATATATATATATATATATATATATATATATATATATATATATATATGGTGAAACTTCTCTAGCCGGCCACTCGTATTCGACGGCCACCCCTCCAAACGTCCATATTTTGTTTAGAACTGATTAAATTCACTCCATAGAGCCTATGTTATTTTAACCTCCTTTCCACGTCCAATTCAAAGCGACCCCTTTTTTTCGGAACCATGATTGGCCGCCATAGAGAAATATCAGTATACACACACATACACATACTCATACTCATGTGAGCGAAATCTTTTTCACCCAAGATCAGTTGGTAGATTATGTTTTCAAATGTTGTCAACGGTGAGTTCAATATACTTTTTTCAAACCACTCTTAGTTAAATGCCAAGAAAAGAAAGCTTAATGCGCCCCATAGCAGCTCAAAGAGCTATGATAAATCGGTAACAATAATAAACGGGAAACAAAATGCCGGAGGGATAAGCTCTTAATTGTAGAGGGCCATGGATCGATCTCCCAGTAAACAATACACGCCGAAAATGGATGATACGGTAATGAATTCTGACAGGACCTAATATTCTCTTAGTACGGTGCGAAAAGACCGGCGTGAATAGCACTGACAAAATACAATTTCACGATAAGTCTCCCATACATAATTAACGAATTTTATTGCTTTTTTAATATGTCCGGATCATTGTCTCCAGAAGAAAGGACATTTATTATTTTAACCGTAAGTAGGCTTTTAGTTAGAAAAAATAATTTAGAATGTACCATACGAATATTTTCCCCGCCATGTTGTCTTCAGTATGGAATGTTCTGATACTGGATGTGCGACCCACTTTCACGAAGTAGAATAATGAAAATCCTTGGCCGTTGTTTATAAAAAGCTGAAAGAATATTAAATAAAATTTTCCACTGGGATATTGTTTATCTGAATATCCGCTTGGGATAACCTACTTTCAGTGTGATAAAGGGGGAGAATTAGTTAAGAAAGTTGCAAAGTATTACGTTTTCTGTTACAGTTTTTTTCCTTCTGTCTGTCAATTACTCGAAGTTTACTTTCCTGGCACCCAAAACATCTCCGTCGAAAATTTATTAATGAACCTTTCTCTCGACCCTAGGAACTGGAAGATTCAAATTAGGAAACACAGTACGCAAGCACGAAACACATAACGTGTAAGGTTTGGTTTGGTATATGTATATTTTGAATGAATACATTGATTACATTTTGCGTAGTAAACCTATGAAATTGGAGCATTCATTTTGACTTACCCTGTATAACGCTTCAATAACCTCATGTCGAATCTCTCCCCTTCACTCTCTAAATTCACATAGCATTAATCTTTCTATTCACTGACTACTATTTTTCCCCGCTACCTGCCTCGTAGAGGGTCTACAGCTACAGTCAGCGTCGTGCATCTACCTACTGCTTAAAGCCGATTCCGAATGGCTACAAACATCCATGCCAAGAGTGGGATTTAAACTAGTGATGCGACATCGATAACAAAACATCGATGTTTTGAAACATCGATATCCAATATTAAAACATCGATGCTAATAAAACATCGCCCAAAAACCATCGATGTTTTAGAACATCCATTTTTTAAAACTGCTTTAGTAATCTCTAACATTAATGTTACTTCCGTTAGTCGTGGGGGGAGGGGGTGATTTAATTTTACTCTCTGATTGGGCAGACACAAATGACAAAAACTTGGTTGCTTTGGACTACATTGATGACTCAAAATTCTCGTTGTAAATACCTCCATGTTTTGCCTTCAAATGTCCAGATAAATTCGTGGTATTGCCAGAAGTTTTGAGGGACTTAAGGCAAATATTGCATTTCGCCAATTTGTCAGAGGTTTTGCAAAAATATTTCTAAATGGTACTTTTGGGAGTCATCTTACTAATAATATTAACGTCAACTTATATAAAACCAGAACAAAACAAAAGCTTAAATGGATGCACTCGTGTATATACTAGTATTTGTAAAATAAAACGCCATGGAAAGTTCTGGAGTGTCAGGAACATTCCAAGCGCTCTGATTGGTTCATTGGTTGTTAATTGCCATTTGTCTGTTTGCTAAGGAATCATTCCCCCTTTTGTATTCGTCCTTTTCAGAATTCAGACTTACATTTACTGAGTTTGAAAATTATGCTACGTGGTAAATTTTTTTTATTACGGTACTTTTTCATTAAAAAAAAACATCGAGACAACGTAAAACATCGAGTACAAAACTTCGATATTAAAAAAACATCGGCTTCAATAAATCGATGTTTTGAAAACATCGACATCGATGTCGCATCCCTAATTTAAACCCACAGACTTTGGTACCGAATGCCAGCGCCCTAGCCATTCGACCATCATCCGGCAACACAACGTATAAGGAGAGAGCTGCGAGCCGAAGAATAAAAGAGATCTGTTTTTATCCAATTCAGCGATTCAGGCCCCAGGAAACAGTTCTGGATGCACGACGCTGACTATAGCCGTAGACCCTCTACGAGACAGGTAGAGTCAGCGGGAGAAAATAGCTGCCAGTGAAAAGAAAGATTAATGCTACGTGAATTTAGAGAGTGAAGGGGAGAGATTCGACATGAGGTTATTGAAGCGTTATGCAGGGTAAAGCAAAATGAATGCCGCAATTTCATAGGTTTACTATGCAAAATGTAATCAATGTATTCATTCAAAATATACATACATGCAGAGGTAATACACAAAAGTTTTGAATGTACTCCTCACAAATGTTCAATATGCGCTCCTTTTGTTATACGGCATATCTGAAAAGTAATTCCTGCCAAACTTTGTTCAGCATGTCTGTATCGATGCTGGCGATAGCAACTGTGATACGGGCTTTTAAATCAGTCATGGTCGTTGGACCTGGAGGCACATACACGAGATCCTTTACAAACCCCTACAAAAAAAAAAAAAATCGCACAGTTTCATCTGCAAACGCCTCCTTAGAGCCCTCCACGTCGCCATTTTACCAACGCGTAACTGAATGCAGCATCTGCCTGTTTTTCTCTTCACAAAAACGATTGGGCCATCTCTTGGCGAATATAACATTACAAACTACGTACTATTCGTCCCTTTTGTATATTACCTCTGCATGTATGTATATTTTGAATGAATACATTGATTACATTTTGCGTAGTACACCTATGAAATTGGGGCATTGATTTTGACTTACTCTGTATATTTCGGTAATGAGCTCCAAATAGAGGTATATTTTACAAGTCCGATGCGGTTTTTTTTAAACTTTTATCCATTTTTTTACTGTGTACTCAGATCGCACAGAAAAGGGACTTCCGTGTGTCGTTAGATTTTAGAAGAAATTTCTTACCAGTCTCGACCTTGACGACTAGGAATCAAAAGTTAGGTTAGAGAGATTACTAATTCTTCACAGATCAGAAGTCAAGTTGATGAAAACACCGGTCACTGGAAGTGCGATTGAAAAATATAACTTTTCGCAATAAAATTACTTTAATTGTCGCCGTTCGAATAGTGTACTGTATGAGTCTGGCAAACGGGAGTCATTAGGCAACATTTCGCTTGGATGGTAAAGACTTTTATGTCAAATCGTAGAAATGTTGAATTTCGCTTTTATATCAAATCATAGAAATTTTTAAAAAGTGCGAATTACTGCTAATCATCTAGGTGTAACAATTATGGTTGAAACAGCCACAAATTCTACCGGAGTGAGCAGATGAATAGCACATAAATTCATGATAGCTTACTTTGGATCATTACGTTGGAACATTTTCCAAAGTAGCCACCACTGACTTAGCACATTTTTAACGTAGGATTACGTTCCTCTATAACGGTCCATCGGAAAGCAAAATTTCAGACGCTAAAACCGTCCTTCCATCCGTCCTCGCGAGTTATAATTTTTGCAGCGTGCCAAACCCAGTCTGTATCGCTCCGACAAGCAGCAAACAGTTAAAAGTAACAAAATGCGTTAAAATTTTGACATACATATATGTATATATATACATACGTACATATATACAGATACATATATATACATTACACGTACATACATATACACATACAAAAGAGGTAAACAACGATAAGTAATCATACGTTAATAACCCACGGTAGTTTTGTTAGAAGATAATATCTGATTTTTTTTTCTAATTGTATTCATAACACGCAAAGACGAAAAACACAATGCATAATATTACTACAAGAATATAGGCCAATTTTTATAACCTTTTGCTTATTGAAAAGTAAATATTATAAAATGATTTTCTCAAATTAGGAAATTGCCCCATCTTATCTCATAACACTGTGGTGTTCGTTTTAAACATCTCATGGTCCAAAACTTTCCCTTCGTCACTAAACCCAAAAAGGCACAATGGTCATTTTCACCTGAAATCATTTTCTTGCTATTGACATGATTAAACTGGCGGAACTTGCTTTTAAAATTCGAACTGAGTTTAACTTATAGTTATTTATTGTGAATATCTGAAGATTTTTATATTCCCTAACAAGTTTATGTTGTAAGCAATGACTGAACGAAACGTTTCCTAAAAAAAAAATAATAATCATGAATTTAAGAATAATCTGTTGTTTCCTGGCTTTCGCAACCCTTTCAAGATGAATACGCTATCACTCTAAACTAATATACTTGATAATTGTCATTTTTAAATTTGCTCTTGTTGCCAGTTCTTTAAGAGAAAAACATTAGGTAGATCGCACTTTTAACGCACTTATATTTAGGCTTTATGCAACTTAAGCAGACAACAATAGGACATTAAAGGTGTTATTTATAAGTCTTATGTGTCATTTTTTTGTATGCAACATCCATGAAGGTTGTTGCATACAAAAGACGTCATAAGCGATCTTGTGAGTCGTAAAGCGCCTTGAAACAAAACGAAGCACAGAAAAGATTTAAGCAGTGAAAGGGATTGTTTTCCATTCATTTCCTTTATTGCATGTTCCTCGCGAAACAGCTTCACTGTACAGTTTGTTGCATAGCGAAGAGATAGGGTAGTGTTGGTTTATTCATTCATTTATTAAAATTTTGAAGAATTAATTTTTTTAATATAGTGTATTGCCGTGTCTTGCAGACTTCAGTATAAAGGCACGAAAAAATTTAGTATGTACTAGCTGAATACCCGTGCTTCGCTATGGAGTACATTTTAGGATAATTACAATGAAAAAATAATGAAATTGCTTTTTAAAGGATTTCCTTATAAACAATATTTTTTGTTTCTTCATTAGGCGGAACTAATATAACCAGGCTCGTCTGCGAACTTACGCGTGAGCAAGCTACGTAAAAGTGACCATGGGAAAAACAATTGTCTCTTTGAAATACGTACACTGGCGTAGATTTAAGTTTGGCCTGGAGACTCATGGAGATTCTTCGTTATGGCGAAGCATACTTTGAGGGGAAATTGAAATTTTCTATATAGGTTTAATTTAATATCCATAAAACAAACTAATTTGAATTAAATTCTTAAGAAACTTCCATCTCAATTAGTCTAGTGGCTAAATTTTATCTTTTACTGTATTTTAATATTTTTTGTCAATTTATTTCGCTGTTATTCACGTGACGCGAAATTAATTTTAAGTATCACATAAAGAAAAGAAACCACGTGATCAGCATTTAATAAATTAAAATTTAAAAATAAATCTTTAAAAATGCACCAAAAATCAGAAAATGGAGGTAAAGGTTCGAAAAAAATTTCATTTTAAAGGAATTTTTATGATTTTTCTCGTGATATGAATTTTATAACCCGCAAATTATTATTTTAAATGCAAACTTTAAAGAATGTTACAAAAACAGCTTAAAAATTTAATTTTAAAAAAATCTAAGACGAATTATTAAAAAATCTTTCTTAGTGCATACCTACACTATAAGAAGAATCGCCATGCAAAATTTCAGCCCTTTAGGTCCATGGGTTTGGTCTGGGCGTTATCTGTCTGTCAGTCAGTCACGGAACTGTTTTATATACGTATATAGATTAGGAAAATTTGGATGAGATCTGTTAAAACAGTTTTTGACTTTGTTAAGCCCGATGAAACCGCATTAGAGTTGCCAAGCAGTGGCTTGGCGCTCGCTATGTTGGCACTATTTTCGTAGTCAGCTATTTATTGTTCAGTTCTATAATAATTGGTCGGGATACTAGCTCTTGCACGACTCTAATGATCTAACAAGTTCTTATATAATCTAATAGGTTCTTAATAAATTCTACTTGTTATTGTTAAGTTTCTAGAATGTTTATTATCAATATACAGTTCGTTAATTCATCGACCATAGAAAGTTCTTATATGATCTAATAGGTTCTTAATAAATTCTACTTGTTATTGTTAAGTTTCTAGAATGTTTATTATCAATATACAGTTCGTTAATTCATCGACCATAGAAAGTTTCTTATATAGACAAAATCCTACTTTTGTACCATACCTAAGTGGTCAGTTTGATCCGGAGCTCAGCATTAAGTTGATTTAGTTTTTTGTTCAAAGTTTCAAAAATGTCTACGGAAATTACAGTTTTAAACTGCACTAGAGGAAGCTTAAAAGAATAAATAACAAAACTTTCAGCATTTCTTAAACATGATTCAACGACTTCGGAAGATATTACTACTGACGCCAAATCGGATGCTATAAAGAAAACAGAAAACAGCTGTTTACGAAAATAGTGCCAAGATGGCGAGCGCCAAACCACTGCTTGGCAACCCTAATGCGGCTTCATCGGCTTAACAGACATGGTGGTTGGGTGAAAGTTTCAACCACTGAAATAACCTATGTTGATCACAAATACAAATTCAAACCACAGATATTGTTATACTTTTAAATAATTAAGAAGGGACTTTATCTGTTCGATCTAAAGAAGATGCATCGAATTTTCGAAGGATTATGAGGCAGCTATTTAGAGACAAGCTAAGAAGAAAGAAACTTAAAAAAATAATATGTACACCCGGTTACCTTTTTATTCGACGTTTCTCAAATAATTTCCAGCGCAAATCTAGCAGTTGAAAATTACTATTGAACCGAGCAAGTGTCGTTTGTTTTGTCCTTGTGAACACTGCTTGGGAAGAACGGAAGATGGTTTACTTTCACTAGTTTCTCAATTTCAGTTTTAAAATTATGGATTTGAGTGAGTTTTTACTTGTTTCCGTTAAAAAGGCGGGCCTGAGGTAGCCTTGTAGTAGCTCGTCGGCTTACGGTATTGAGGGTGCTCGTATCGAATCCCGACGAGCGCCATTAAATACCTTCGTATCTAGGCCGGATATGGGTTTCGTTAATTCTTAGACCGGAAAGTTCTTCTATCAGGTCATAGAGGGTAGGAGAAGGTACGATCCCTCGGATGTCATCCCCAGGGGTGCTCCGTTAAAATGGAGGTGACACCTGGATAAGTCGAACTCCGATTCTTATCATGCCATTATAAATAGTAGCTGCACCCCTCTTTTCGCAAGCCTATATGGACTTGGTATAGAATTCTTCCGGCCATGGGGCATCAGCGACAACAGTAAAAACAACATTAAAAAGAACTCATTTTCTTAATTTGTTTAAATATTTATTTATACATAGAATAATACCCAGACAGAAAGTTCAAAGAAATGCCAGTGTTATGCTAATTACTCTGTTAGGTTTTAGCCATAATGATGTGTGTGTAGTTAATTAATTTGTGTAAATGCCAAGTATAATTGTTAATGCCAAGGAATGTAAATTAATTATTGTAAGCTGGTGGCGTAGGGAAAAGGAAATATGGTTGGCTGGTTTAAAGAGTAAAATGTAAAAGTGTAAAAAGTAATTATATTCTCTCTGACTCTTTTTTTTCTGGCCCTGGTAAAAATATCTGTCTTTAGAAAAGCTTCCTTATCTGTTCCCGTGCCGTAACCTGATACCTCCTGGACTTGCAGTTTTCGAGGGGCGCGACGGACGGGGCCAGCGATGTTTTTCGCAGGCAAAAGGAATTTTTGCGGCGCCTTTACTGATTTCACCGGCGCGCATGAATACAGTGCGTCAGCGGCGCAAGTGGTAGCGCCAATTATGTTTGAAATTAAAGCGTGCTGAAGTAACGAAATTGATGCAAGAAAAAATTAATACACGAACCAACAGTGTGATATGACGTGATTTCGGTGCGTCTGAGGTGGTTTGGCGTTTTGAAACAACGGCGCCAGGTAGCACTATTTAACCCGAGCCAGGGGCTCCCGGGCCGCGGGTTTTTTGAGGAGAGAAGGCACGGCGGTTCGTCGTTTCGATTCTGAAGGAAAAAAGTTATTCTGTTTTTCGGCGCTCATCACAGGGGGTTGACCCTGTCTTCTACCTACCCGACGCCTATCTCCGCTCCGTTGGAACTCTTGAAACTTTTTGAAGGAAGAGATGGCCAACTTCAACATGGGAACAGTCCTCATTTTATATCCCCTCTTTCTATTCCAGGGGCTTTACTATCTTGCCTTTGCTTTCCTGTTTCATATTTTTTTAGTTTAACCTGCAGCGCTGTGGTAAGTTTTTTTTTAAGATTTTTTTATTCGTGGAGCTCCTTCTAAGATTGTAATTTAAGCGCCAGCCAGCCTATTTGTAACTGTGTGATACTAAGGTACATATTTATATATTTATATTTTTATGTGGGTAAAGTTACTCACTGCTAATTTGTTTTGGAATTAGGTTCATACGGAACGTGTTTAAATTGGCAACTATCGAAAATGTGAAATACAATGAGAGACCTAAGAGGCAATGTAAATTTGGATAGTATACTGCATATAAGATAATTTAATAAATAGTTCTTGCCTCCATTTTTATTGTTGACTCAGTTTTGCGTTATGTTTCTTGACATTTATCACCATTTTGTTTTGTTTTTTTGGGTTGCAATGAAAATAATCTTATCCACTTTACGGGCTTAAATGTTATGATGGGTATTCATTCTTCAAACGGCGAAATGGTACCGAGTGCCCATTGCGATAATCATTCTAAACAACATACTCACAACAATGGTGCGGTGACCTTTTCTGGGTTTCACTCACAGCAATGTTAAGTGCTAGTAGCAGCGTAATTTTGTTATTAGTATTATAATTTAAGTGAGAAAAAATTCCAAATGGTGATAATGTGTTAAAGATAATGATTGAGTTATAACTGTGTGTAATGTCAATATTGATGATATCCATGTATATTTTGGGGGATTTAATGTATTCATGTTGGGGTATTCTAGTGTATAATGGTGTAAAAAGTATAGTGTCAGTTTGTATGTGAAAATTTTGGGGGATGAATTACCTATAGTGTTTTACTGAGAGAAAAGTTGAGTATTTTGTTTGATAAATTTAGGTTTGAAGGGAAATTCACGAATTTAGTATGCCTAACTCAGTTTGTTCTGAAACGGCAAGTCAGGCCGACTCTGAGAGACACGATGTGGAGGATGAGGAGACTCAACGGGTAGCGCGCGCTATGACTTTCCAGAGGCGCGATTTGTTGCTCAATCACCTAGATCTTATTCCAACTTTTACGGGTGCTGACCCACACCTAAATTTTACGAGATTCCAAAATAAGTTTCAGGAGATCGCAAAATTTTTACAGTGGTCTCCAGAGGATCAATTTTTTGCTGCACAGCAGCGTCTTGCGGGTCAGGCTCAAACTGTGTTTTCCAATTTTAGGGAAGAAATAAATTCGGTTGAGGACCTGTTTAAAACGTTAGGAGATAGGTTCCAATCTGAAAAAGACCCGGCAGCCCTGTTGGCTGAATTTTGGGCTCTGAAACAGGATAACCATACTCCTGTAAACGAATTTATTGCGGTAGCGAGATCAAAGGTGAGAGTTGTGGTAAGGACACATAATTTGCCGGATTCGGCACGTCGTGACATGGAAGACCAGTGGCTTATGGCTATGCTTCTAAAAAACATGTTGGCCCCTATTCGTAGGGCAGTAATAGCGAGGAATCCGGAGAAACTGAGCGACCTTATTGACATTGCATGTCGGGAGGAGAAAGCGATAAAAGAGGTTGAAAATTCGATCCAGCCCGAGCCCCCAGCTACCGTGTACGCTATGGCTCAAGATAGAGACACCCCTAGTTACGAAAGGCAGGCAAGTTTAGAAAATATAGTAGTAAAACTACAAGAATCGGTCAGCCTTCTTTCGTCAAAGTTGGAAAGCTTAACTCTTTCGCCGCAGCCTTCACCTCCCATACGTTGTTTCTTCTGTCATCAGTTAGGTCACGCCAGAAACCAGTGCCCACAGCGAGAGCTTAGTTCTAGGAGGGGTTCCGCGTTTCGCGAGCGGAGAAATCAGCGGCCGCCGCAGAATTTTCACCAGTCTCCCAGCGGGGGGCGGCGCGTTTTTACTCAGTCACACAACTCTGAGTGGGGTCAATTAGCGAGGAGAAACTTTTCCCCGTCACCGAGTAGGGAGCGGGGAGAATTCGGCAGGTCTCCTAGTCCGCACTTCCGAGGGAGGCAGAACGAGTACAATCAAAATTTTTCTACTCAGAGAAACTTTAACGGACAGCAGAGGCGCGTCCAGTTTCAGGAAAATTCGAGGCAAAATAATAATTTCAGAGGCCAAGGTAATACTAGAAATGTACAGGGCAATTTAAACTATTACAGCCCTCGTTAGGAAGCCAGCCTAGTGGTATTATGGGGCCTTCAAACTGGCGGTATGCCGAGAATTATTCAAACACAGCGGGCGCAAAGGCTTTAAATTGGCCAATCGTAGAGATTGTTGCCCAAGATAAGATTTTGATTGCTCTTTTAGATTCGGGTAGCTCTGTAAATTTAATTGGCACGAAGCAAGTTCAGCATTTTAAAATTTTGAGTGGGTCGGAGTGCAGCATTCCCCTTAGAACCGTTTCGGGTAATTCATTACAGATTGAGTCGCAATGTGAGTTGTATTTTGAATTTGCAAATTTTCGATGTTGCGAAAATTTTAATATTATTCACGGTTCCATATCCAGTCATTTTGACCTCATTTTGGGGATTCCTTTCCTTGCTAAATATAACATAAATATTGATTTTAAGGAGAGTATGATTGTGTGCCCGGATTTCACCTTTATTCCCTTTAGTGTCGCCGTTGATAGAGAGGTAACGGAGGTTAACGCTGTTAATGCAAAAATAGAGATGTCACCAAAAATCAAGGTTTTTTCGAAATGTAAGGTTATATTAAACCCAGGGGAGCAGGTTGTTGTTCCGGCATGCGTTAAATCGCCGCTTCCTTCTAATTCTGACTTAATTTTAATCACGCCGAGTGCGCATATTTCGGACGTTTTGGTTGCTAATGCCATTTGCAAAAATGCGGAAAAATCCCTTTTTGTACGCCTAGCAAATTTTGGTACGAGCCACGTCCATGTAAATAAAGGTTCCGAGTTAGGTTTTGTGGAGCCTCTTTTTAAGCTTAATGATTTTTCTTCGGTAAACTATGTAGACCAAGGTGAGATTGCTACTCTAGATCATGCCGACTTAACTTGGGATACTACTTTTGAACTTAATCATTTATCTCCTCAATTAAAACTCAAAGTGCAAAATTTTTTAAATCAAAATTCTGACATCTTCGCTGCTTCTGTTTTAGAGCTTCCCGGTTGTACTACTGTTCCGCATGATATTAATTTAACTGATGATGAGCCTGTTAAATCTAAACCGTATAGAGTGCCATATCATCTCCGAAATGAGATGAATGAGCAATTGAATATTTTGTTAGAAAGTGGAATTTTAGTGCCATCTAACTCTGACTTTTCGGCCCCCGTTATGTTAATAAAAAAAGCTGATGGTGGGTATCGTCTTGCTGTTGACTTTAGAAAATTAAATAAGAAGCTAATCAAAGACTCTTTTCCAATTCCAAATATAAATGAAACAATAGACTCTTTGGCAGGTGCCAAGTATTTTTCTACGCTTGATCTGACCTCAGGTTTCTTCCAGCAAGTAATTAAAGAGGAGGATCAGTACAAGTTAGCAATCTCGACCCATAAAGGTCTTTTTAATTTTACCCGTAGTCCTTTTGGACTTGCGACGAGTCCCAACGCGTTCCAAAGATTGATGAATGTAGTGTTAGGAGACCTGAGTGACCTCTCCATTCAGATTTATATTGACGACATTGCTATTGCTTCTAAGGATATTCCGTCTCATTTCAGTAAGTTGCAGTTGGTTTTTGACCGTTTAAGGCAGCATAATTTAAAATTAAAGCCTAGCAAGTGTTCCTTTTTTAAAACTGAAATTACTTTCCTGGGATTTAAAGTTAAAAATGGGCAGATTTCTCCCATGGATAAGAACGTTAAAGTAATTAAAAATTTTAAAATTCCCTCTTCTCGTAAGCAAGTCCGAAGTTTTTTAGGTACCCTCAATTTTTATAGAAAATTTTTGCCCGACTTCTCTAAACGGGCCCTCCACTTAACCAATCTAACTAAAGATAAAGGTAAATTTTTGTGGTCTAGGGAAGCGCAAGCCGAGTTTGATGATTTAAGTGCCGGTCTTGCAGCGATCCCAACTTTAAAACTCCCTGATTTAAGTAAGCCCTTCATTGTTTATACCGATTCATCAGGCTATGCCTCCGGTGCAGTTTTGGCGCAGTTGGACGATGATAATTTTCCACGCCCTGTAGCCTTTGCAAGCAGAAAGTTAAAAGACGTTGAAACGCGTTATTCCGCAACTGAGAGAGAGCTGCTAGCGGTAGTGTGGGCAGTTAATTACTTTAAATGCTATCTGTTCAACACTAAATTTATTTTGTTTACTGACCATGCTGCTCTAACCCATGCCCTTAAACTTAAAGACCCCACATCCCGTATCGCCCGTTGGTTATGTTCCTTAGCTGATTTTAACTTTGAAACGCGATTCATTAAAGGTAAATGTAACTCCACGGCAGATTTTCTTTCCCGTTATGTTAATTTTGAAATCCAGGAGGAGGTAAACGTTATCCAGGATCCTATAGACAGCGAACAGTGCTATACTATTTCTAAAGAGGAGGTTTCCTTTGAAGTCATGGAGGAGAATTTTTTAATTGAACTTAGGGCAGCCCAGAAGAAGGACCCTTTTTGTAAGAAAATTGTAAATTTATTAGAAAAGAATGTAAATATTAAGCCTGAGTATATAAAATTTTATGTAAATAATGATAAAGTGTTAAGTTGTATTGATTTAAGGGGAAAATCCAGGAGGGATTCCCAAGAAAAGGTTGTTCTCCCCATTAGTCTTTTAAACAAAGTTTTTTCTTTAGCCCACGAGTCGTTAATTGCCTGTCATATGGGTCACTATAAAACTTACCAGCGTTTAAAACAGTATTTTTTTTGCCCAGGGTTAGGTGCCCATGTTAAAAATCTTGTGAGCTCTTGTAGGCAGTGCCTTGAGAAGCGGGCACATAAACCAGGGGGGTTAGCTGAGTTGCAAAGAGCAAAGATTCCGGACGCTCCCATGCAAACTGTGCATTTAGATATTTCTGGGCCTTATCCACAGACGGAGCAGGGGAATAAATATATAGTGGCTTACGTATGCGCGTTTTCCAAGTGGCCCGAGGCTTACCCGGTTGCTAACTTAACATCCGACGCAATAGCGGAGACGCTCGTTGACTTTATTTCTCGTCACGGGTGCCCCAAGACGCTAATCACGGATAGGGGTCGAAATTTAATTGGAGAGGCCATCTCAAACGTATATAATCAATTCCAGATACGTCACATTGCTACTTCTGCGTACCATCCAGCCGGGAACGCGAAGGTGGAGCGACAGCATGCCACAATCTCCTCAGCCTTAGCACATTTAGTAAATAGCAGCCACACAGACTGGGATGTAAAATTAAAATTTGCCCTGTTATCTATTCGTTCTGCGGTACATTTATCCACCAAAGAGACCCCATCTTTCGTAACTTATGGTCGAGATCTGCGTCTCCCTTATAATATTCTAGCAGGGGAAAGTAAAATTAACTATAATGATGCTCCCTCCTTTTGTCAAAATTTAGTTCCCGCCCTTCAAAGTACCTTTAAACTTGTAAAATCCCATTTGGAAACCTCAGCCAAATCACAGGAAAATTACAGAAAGAAATTCGCTATAGATAAGAAAATTAAAATTGGTGATTTGGTTATGCTTTTTTCCCCAGCAATTAAGCCAGGCTTGTGCAAAAAGTTTTCAAAATGTAATAAAGGCCCTTTTCGAGTAGTTGCGCAGACCTCAAATGTTAACTTTAAAATACAGTTAGTCGCAGATCCTTCCCACGAGGAGCTTGTTCATGTAGATAGGTTATCTAGAGTCCCAGATAGAAAGATTTTTCCTGCGTGGCCGGAGCCAGAGGAGATTGATGTGCCAGCTGACGGTAAGGAGACCCAGCCCCAGGGTAGTGACGAAATAATTTTAAGTGCTGCTCCTAGGTTGCCTAAGCGTAAGACGCGAGTTTATGTGAATTCTGCTAGGATGGGGCAGAGTCGAGCGGTCAGAGCGAGCAGGGGTCGGGATAATGTGCCAAGGGACGCACCCAGGGTTGCTTCTGATGACGCACAGCGCCAGCAGGGTTCAACGCAGCAAACGCCAGTGGGGAGTTCAAGGTGGGATAACTTCCCCCCTTCTAGGATGGTTACCAGGTCGCAGGCTAGGCAGAAACCTTCTTCAGACTAAGCTCTTGCGGTGTTTTCAAGCATAATAATATAACGACCGCATGTTCATGTAAGTTCTATTCTCCAGTTTTTTTTTAGTGTAATAGTGTAATTTTTGTATGTTACCACAGGTCAAGGTGTTAGCACTTGGTAGTCGGCCAAGTTAATTTTTTTGTATTATGTTTAATAGTGTATTTATATTTGTTTTTGGTTTGTGGTCGAATATTGCATTATGGCTTCCACAACCTACGAAAAAAAAAAAAAAAAAAAACTGTTTCCGGGTGTAACAGGCCTTCATGAAATATCACCCGTGGCAACTGTAGTGCGGCAATGTTGGCCTGTTCAAGCCAGAGGTCTGGTGGACTTTATTATATGTGGTATTGTAACTCTTCAGAGAAGATGTCTCGACCTATCCCCTGTTATGGGAAGTGCTGCACAACTCTTTAGTTGTCAACCTATTGTACGGCAAATGCATGCTTGCCAATGTTATCCCAGCATGTAAAGTGACCCCCGATTTTGTCTCCTACACTCCACGCTATTCCCAAGAGAGAAAGATGTTGGAGGGGTATTTTTTTGTTTTTGTTAAGCGTCTACGAACGATCTTCGTTTACACCTTGTGGTAACATATGTTTTTGTGTTGCGTTTTCTTGCGTATTATACGAGCAAAGTATACTGTATTTTTTTTGTGTGTGAACCAAGTCTATGTTCAATGTAGTTGCCTGTGTTAGGCAAAGTCGTACAAAGTCGACTTGGCACAGAGGTTCCCGGCTACAGGGAGGCTGGTGCGAGTTTTTTTTTTGCCAGGGTGGTCATTTTGTTGTTTTGAGAACACTTGCTTGCAACTTTATATTGTGTGTGTAATTCTTTTTGTAGCTAATATTGCTGTTTACCTTCTGTTTGAATTGAAATTGTGTCTCTGATCGCTAGATAAAAGTGCAGGTGTACCAAGCGTAATTTTTTTGTAGATTTTAGTTTATAACAGTGCTAGTTTTTGTGACGCAAATCTATTGTTGTAATTTTTTTTGGCATGTAACAATTGGCATAACACTTTCTCTCCGTGTAGTTTTCGTTTTGCTTTGCCAGTTAATTTGAGTTTTAGGTTGCGAGATTTTTCGCACTCTCAGGGGTTGGCAGTCGTAGACGCACGGCTGTTCGCTAGAGTAGTTTGCCAGGGGACTCACACTCCGCAGCGGGGGCAGGTGTGTTGTCAGCGCTCGGCGTCCAGTTCCGGGGATGCTGTTCGCTCTCGGGTATTTTCCTTATGTTTTTGTTTGACTCGTGCGGGTTGAAAAAAAAATTTCCCTGCGTTTATTTTTTTTTCGTTCAAGGGGGATATTGTTATGCTAATTGCTCTGTTAGGTTTTAGCCATAATGATGTGTGTGTAGTTAATTAATTTGTGTAAATGCCAAGTATAATTGTTAATGCCAAGGAATGTAAATTAATTATTGTAAGCTGGTGGCGTAGGGAAAAGGAAATATGGTTGGCTGGTTTAAAGAGTAAAATGTAAAAGTGTAAAAAGTAATTATATTCTCTCTGACTCTTTTTTTTCTGGCCCTGGTAAAAATATCTGTCTTTAGAAAAGCTTCCTTATCTGTTCCCGTGCCGTAACCTGATACCTCCTGGCCTTGCAGTTTTCGAGGGGCGCGACGGACGGGGCCAGCGATGTTTTTCGCAGGCAAAAGGAATTTTTGCGGCGCCTTTACTGATTTCACCGGCGCGCATGAATACAGTGCGTCAGCGGCGCAAGTGGTAGCGCCAATTATGTTTGAAATTAAAGCGTGCTGAAGTAACGAAATTGATGCAAGAAAAAATTAATACACGAACCAACAGTGTGATATGACGTGATTTCGGTGCGTCTGAGGTGGTTTGGCGTTTTGAAACAACGGCGCCAGGTAGCACTATTTAACCCGAGCCAGGGGCTCCCGGGCCGCGGGTTTTTTGAGGAGAGAAGGCACGGCGGTTCGTCGTTTCGATTCTGAAGGAAAAAAGTTATTCTGTTTTTCGGCGCTCATCACAGGGGGTTGACCCTGTCTTCTACCTACCCGACGCCTATCTCCGCTCCGTTGGAACTCTTGAAACTTTTTGAAGGAAGAGATGGCCAACTTCAACATGGGAACAGTCCTCATTTTATATCCCCTCTTTCTATTCCAGGGGCTTTACTATCTTGCCTTTGCTTTCCTGTTTCATATTTTTTTAGTTTAACCTGCAGCGCTGTGGTAAGTTTTTTTTTAAGATTTTTTTATTCGTGGAGCTCCTTCTAAGATTGTAATTTAAGCGCCAGCCAGCCTATTTGTAACTGTGTGATACTAAGGTACATATTTATATATTTATATTTTTATGTGGGTAAAGTTACTCACTGCTAATTTGTTTTGGAATTAGGTTCATACGGAACGTGTTTAAATTGGCAACTATCGAAAATGTGAAATACAATGAGAGACCTAAGAGGCAATGTAAATTTGGATAGTATACTGCATATAAGATAATTTAATAAATAGTTCTTGCCTCCATTTTTATTGTTGACTCAGTTTTGCGTTATGTTTCTTGACATTTATCACCATTTTGTTTTGTTTTTTTGGGTTGCAATGAAAATAATCTTATCCACTTTACGGGCTTAAATGTTATGATGGGTATTCATTCTTCAAACGGCGAAATGGTACCGAGTGCCCATTGCGATAATCATTCTAAACAACATACTCACAACACCAGCCTAATTTAAGTACGCTCTTTGTGTGTTGTCCATGTGGACGTAAATAAGCGTTTAGATAAAAGCTAGATTAAATGCGTAATAATTTATACAAAGGCTTTTGTATGGACGTGTATAAAGTCATGCGTGGGAGCACAAGGAATAGTGAAATTGCAGAGGAGAATCATGAATTTGTAAAGGGTATTCCGATAATTTTTAATCCATTACAGACTATTATTAATAAATGCAGTTGGGCGTGTGCCCCACTTCTAGACATCAAAACTTTACGAAAGTTCTCTAACAATACTGCGACAATAAGTATGTCATATGTCTCTGTCTAATAGCAAAAAAAATGACGTGGTATGACGTGACAAAGCCTTCTCGATGATCCGAAAAGCACAACAAGTGTTAATATTTCTACAGCATTTTTTAGCCTTGTATCTTTAATTATTTTATGTTTTAACCTCAGACGCCAATAACTAATATATATTCAAAGTACCTGCTTGAAATTGGAGGTTACGCAAACTATAAACACTAGGACCAGTGAAGACTGAGAACATGATAGATTATTGTAAACATAGGCGTAGCGTCACCGCCCCCCCCCCCCCCCAACTTAGCTTGGAATAAATTACACTGGTGTCAGAAATTAAAAGAATTTGCAGAGTTTGTCGATTATCTCTAGAACTACTGTACCGATTTTAATGAAATTTGATATGTACATACATTGATACAATACAAGACAAATAGTCATTCAATAATTGTAATACACACGCGTGATCATGCGTAACACTCCTTGGAGTCGGAAAGTATGAAACAGCGGTTGCAGAATAAACAAAAAATGGTTTAATAGATGGGTTAATAGGGGGTATGGTCCCCTCTTACAGATATACAGGTCTCGCAGCGTGATTTCATACTTGAAATAAGGCAGTTTATCATTTCCTGTGGCAATTGGTCCCACTCGTTCAGCAACGTTGTTTTCCTTCCCTTGATGGTTCTCGGAGGGGGATTGCGAGTTGCAATTGCCCTCCCCAGAGCATCCCAGACATGCTCTATAGGGTTAAGGTCTGGAGATCTGGCTGGCCAATCCATCTGGCGAATATCCTCACTCTCTAGAAATTCATCGACCAGAAGAGCTCTATGTGGCCTAGCGTTATCGTCCATTAAAATGAACTCAAGGCCAACTGCACACCTGAAAAGGCGAACATAGGGCTCCAAGACCTCATCCCTATACCTCACATCAGTCACAATGCCTCTTTCAAAGACATGGAGAGGTGTGCGGCCATACAACATGATGCCTGCCCAGACCATTAAACCTCTTCCGCCATAATGGCTGATTTCGCGGACATTGGAGGGTAGGTAGCGGATCCCTGGTTCTCTCCATATGAACGTACGGCGAAAATCGGTGTTTAGGCTGAACCGAGACTCATCAGTGAAGAGAACGGTCGCCCATTGATCCATACTCCAATCTCCATGCTCTCTGCACCATGATAAACGGATTCTCCTGTTCGTAGAAGTGAGCGGGATGCAAACAGCAGGTCTTCTTGCAAACAAACCTCTCTCATGAAGTCTTTTGGAAACAGTCACCCTTGATACACGGGTTCCTGTGGCTGCATACAAGTAACGAGAGAGCTGAGAAGCTGTAGCACTCCTGTTACGCCTCGCTATAACCGACAAATGGCGATCTTCTCTGGCCGCCGTGGCTCTTGGACGATCTTGCCCAGGCTTTCTCTCGATGGATCCGGTATCCTGGAACAATTTCCATAAGTTACTCACGACGCTGGGCGTTAAATTGAACTCTCTACGAATTTGGACTTGAGATTGGCCTGCTTCTAGCCTCCCCACAATTCGCCACCTCATTCCATCATCTAAACGTTGGTGGTTACTCATATTTACTGTTACAATTTGAAATCAACCGATTGCTGCAAAATAACACCAAGAAATTCGCCGAGGTGTGTTAGCGAACGAAATGCGTCTTAACTTACCCGCGCTTATAAAGCCTGTTTCTCTTCTGGCTCAGGTCAACACACACGTGTACGCTTACGTACAGAGGCTGTTCGCACATTTTTTAGACGATTTTGGTAAGCGGTAATAAAAAATAGTTTGCCGCAAAAGAAATAATTGCAATTGTACTATGTTTTTAAAAGTCAAAATTATCGTCTGCGGCTTGAAAGTTTTGTTTTTATTCAAAATGGCGTTTTTAACAAAGCAGTGGTTCGAAGGCTACATTTATGCTCTTTCCGAACAGAAATATGCATACTCCGTTATCCAAAAACGATGTGAGAGTCATGGTTTTGTGATATCTAAAGCGTCGATAGGTAATATCGTCAACAAGAAAGGAAAAAAACGTCAAATTGGAGCCTCAAGTGGGACAAAAATTCCAAACAAGTATCCAAGGAAAAAACAGACATCTTCGACTATTGCAAAGGTACGTTGTTTAATGTTAAAAGAAAATCCTCCTAGTCAAAGGACAGTTGCAAAATCATTAAAATGCTCGGTGTCCACTGTAAACAAAATGATAAACGTTGATTTAAATCTTAAGAAAGCGAAAAAACGCAATGTGCATCGTCTTCTTCCAAATCATATCGCTGAACGAACTACACGCTGCAGAATTCTATATGAGAAACACTTATCCAAAGAAAAATGGAAAACAATTGTCACAATAGATGAATCATGGGTGTATTTAAATGATTGCAACAAAAAAAGAGCCATTTATTATCATAAAAAGGGAGAAAAAAATACATGGTTCTACATGGAAGTACATGGTTCAATACATGGAAGTACATGGTTCAAAGAATCGAAAGAAAGTTTTTCTAAGGGATTCATGATTGTTGCTGGTTTTTCTTATAATGGCAAGTTAAAAATAAATGTCAAGATTAACTCCAAATACTATCAGGAACATATTTTATCGCCAATTTTTCTGAATGAAATACCATCGCTTTACCCACAGTGCCATCAATCTGTGAGACTCCATCATGACAAATCTAGCAGTCACACATCAAAATCCACTGTAAATTTCCTAAAAAAAATGGAACAAATAACTGGTATCAAGTCCATACCCTTCACTGATATCCCTACTAAATCTCCCGATGTATCACCTATGGATTTTTGTGCTTTCGGACTTATCCAAAATCTGCATTATCCAAACGTCGTCCGAAAACCCTTACAGGACTCAGGAAAGCTGTTCAGGTGGAATGGGATAGAATACCTCTTCTGACACTTCAAAAGGCATTATTATCCTCGAAATTGCGGTGTCGAAGGATAGTTCAGAATAAGGGATGTCAAATAGAACATTTAAAACACAAGAATTTTATGTAATTTAGTTTTGTGAATACAATATACATCGTCTAAAAAATGTGTGAACAGCCTCTGTATTTGACGTACAAGATTTGCATTTTTGTATAGAAGCAGTGGTTTTACATTCAGTTCATTTCTTTTCATGAAATTCGATAAAATATGCGAATTCTCTTAATTTATTTCACCGGTGTAAAACGTTAATAGAAGTTTAGTTAAAATCGAAAAATTGTCGTAAAAATTTAAGAAAGTTGGGTTTTTTCCGCTTTTTCAAACTGTGAAACTGAAAATTCCAATTATATCTTTAGCCTTAACATAGTTTTTGACAATGATATAATCCATAGCAAAAATTCGATGCTATTTTTTTCTCATTTTATTTATATTATATTTTTCTCATAGTATAACTTTTGAATACTACTGAAACATCAAATTCTATTGTTATTCAATTTAAAAAAGGACCGTCCGGCGGTCAATGCACTGAAGAGGTTCCTAACTGAATTCAATTCGTGCCCCCCCCCCCCACAAAAAAAAAAAAAGTTAGAAGCACGCTACGCCTGTGAATGTAAAAACAGTTTAAGCTTGTTTTATCGGAAGTACTGAACTGCCTATGAATGTACATGAATAATTCCGATATAATAATATTTGTTCAATTTATTTTTAAAAAACACTAAAAAGTTTTTGTCATATGGAACTTTTTCTCCTTTTTGATTTCTTTGAGTTGAAATACCTTCTAAATTGCAATTGATTAATAAAAGCAGCTACCCACCTTTCAAACAATTTCTAAACCTTTTATTTCAGTGGAGAAAATCCATTATCGACATCAATAGGTTATTTCTACGTAGTTGATAAATTTTTCCCTTCAGTGTCGTTTCAAGCTGCAGAATATTGAAATTGTACCGTTTTCAGTACCGTTATCTATATACCGTTTTGTATCGTATTGTACCGTTATATATATAAAACGTTATATATATACCGTTATATATTCCGTCACTCACTGACTGACTGCCTGACTGAAAACGCACAGACCAAACCACTGGACCTAAAGGGCTGAAATTTTGCATGACGATTCTTCTTATAGTGTAGGGGTGCACTAAGAAACATTTAAAAAAATTCTTCTTAGATTTTTTAAATTAAATTTTTAAGTTGTTTTTGTAACATTCTTTAAAGTCTGCATTTAAAATGATAATCTAAAGGTTATAAAATTTATATCACGAGAAAGATCATAAAAATTCCTTTAAAATGAAATCTTTTTCGAATCTTTACCTCCCTTTTCTGATTTTTGGTGAATTTTTAAAGAATAACTTTTAGAATTTAATTTATTAAATGGTGTTCGTGTGGTTTCTTTTCTTTTTGTGATACTTCAAACTAATTTTGCGTCACGTGCATAACGACGAAATATATTGACGAAAAAAAAATTTTTTTTTGCTAATGCGGCAGACGATTTGACATTATTCAAAAAAATATTAAAATACAGTAAAAGAAATGTTCTTCAAACTGTACTATATTAACTGTAGTAAATTCTTTAGTATGTTCTATTAGATTTAATTTGAATATTTTCTTCTAAATTATTTTGTCTATAAAAATATCCGTATTTATACACTGCTGGCCACTGTAAATGCAACACCCTAAAGGAAACATGCAAATAACATGAAATTTACAACATGCATTAGCGGAGGTGAGATATGCAAATGATTAGAATTTCAGCGCAGACGCACATCACGCGCGCCTGTGGCGCCACTTCAAAGGGCTATTTAAGGCTTGGAGATTTCGACGATTTCAAGTTCGGCAATTGTGTTTTTCTTGTGGTTTTTTAAAAAAAAACGATCAATTATGCCTCGTCGAAAACAGCGATCATCTTTTGATCAAGTATCCGAGTTCGACAGAGGAAGGATAGTGGCCTACCGAGATTGTGGATTATCTTTCAGGGAAATCGGTAGTCGTGTTGGACGAAACCAAACAACTGTAATGCGGATATGTGATCGTTGGATGCAGGAGGGTACGACGGACCGGCGTGTTCGATCGCATCCACCTCAGCGCACCACTTCACGTGATGACAGGCAAATTGTGCGCATGGCAGTGACGGATCGCTCAGTCACATCACGAACCATAGCACAGCACATGCAGTCTGTAACGCATCATCCAGTGTCTGCACGTACCATTCGACGCCGTTTACAGCAGAGTGGTCTGTCCGCAAGACGTCTATTGCTTTGTCTACCCTTGACGTCCGGCCTAGACACTAAGGTATTGAATGGGATTATATCCGAGCACCGAAAGCCGACGCGCTACCACTAGGCTACACCATAAAAAGTAATGCAGTTTATAAAACTCATAATATAGTTTGCAGTTTATAAAACTACCAGTTTTCATTGTTTATTTATAACTGGTTGTCGAAATTGTATTTGCCTGGTCTGAGGATGAGCAGAGCGCTTGCGATATGGAAATCTGACAAAAGGATCTGGCTGCTTAAAACAGAGGGCACGAAAGAAAGGTCCATGTCGCTGGTCCGGCACTTTTGGAATTTCGAGTTGAAACTTTCACAAAAATTAGTACCAAATTAGTACTAATTAGTACCAAATTATTAGAATTAGCACCCATCAGGATCGCGAGTTATAGCGTGTCCGATTCTGCCGGGCCAGCGACATGGTAGCCCGGCACTTTTGGAATTTCGAGTTGAAACTTTCACAAAAATTAGTACCAAATTAGTACTAATTAGTACCAAATTATTAGAATTAGTACCCATCAGGATCGCGAGTTATAGCGTGTCCGATTCTGCCGGACCAGCGACATGGTAGCCCAGCAGAATCGGACACGCTATAATTCGCGATCCTGATGGGTACTAATTGTAATATTTTGGTACTACTTAGTACTAATTAGGTACTAATTTTTGTGAAAGTTTCAACTCGAAATTCTAAAGCGTCTGGCTCGGAAGCGACCTGATTGTCGCTGGCCCGGAAGAATCGAATACGCTATAACTCGCGATCCTGATGGGTACTAATTCTAATATTTTGGTACTAATTAGTACTAATTTGGTACGAATTTTTGTGAAAGTTTCAACTCGAAATTCCAAAAGTGCCGGGTCAGCGACATGGACCTACGAAAGAAGGTGGTTCGAGTTGGAATCCCTCCTCCGCGAGAATCAAGAAAAGGAGATCTATCCCGAAAAGGTCTGATGAGGGTCTAAATGACAGATAACCGTCTACAGTTCCGGACCCCACGTGATGGCATAAGAGTTTTACAGCCTCGTCCTTGTGTTGCAAAAGGATATTCAACAAATCAGGCAACAAACCATTCGGTCAAACAATTTAAGGGCTGGAAGGCTTAGAAATTATGATGTTGTCCAATACACCATTCTTTGGAAATAAATTCTAGTTGCACAACTGTACTTGAATCGTGCAAAGGTAAAAGGTCGTATTTAAAACATTTTAGTGTAAAAAAACTGTGAAATAGGCGTAATTTTTTGTTTCCCTTTTGAGTACACCAATGAACAAAAAAGGGTTTAGATTTTGGTCCTTTGAAAGTCCAACCAAAATATACCTATAAATGGGATTTCGAATAGTGGATTTAGTTCTCGAAATTCATAGTTGACAAGTTCATTGGATGCCATCTTTTGCCGATCCTTGGTCTGCAGTTGCTAAGCGCGTATGCGAATGAAACTGATTGTAACTAGAAAACTAAAAGCAAACCAAGATAAACTAACCAAGCGAAATTGGAGTTTTTTGTTATTAATCCTTCAGCGGGCGTGCCAATTTTCGGAACACCAGCAGGCGCACGTGGCACAAAGTGCAACGTCTCCTTCATCCTTGATTATTCCTTTCGTAATAAACTTTTTTTTTTCAAATTGAAAATAATAGTGCTGTGTTTTATGACGAGATATAAAATGTTGATAATATTGAGATATATTTATAATTAAAGGCCAAAGAATGCAGATACAATCGCCTTATTTCAAAACTGTCCGGTTTGTTCGATCTCAGGACAACTTGCGAATCGGTTCCTATTATGTCCCAAAACCTAAAAAACAATGAGATTGTCTATCTTCGCGATATGCGGGATACCGTGTAATAGCTGCACATTTGATCGACTACAACAACTCCCGCTTTTGTCGTATTGTAATCCTGTATAATCGCTGGTTTACCACGGCTAAATCACGACTACCAATGAATGGAAAGGAATACAAGGGTCAAAAAATGAGACCAGCGTTAGAAAGGGTGTAGCTATAAGTAGAAATTGCTTAGAACATTCAAACCGTACGCCGCATTTACACATTCTCGAGATGCTCGTCACGTTCCTGCATCGACGCGAGTGACCGTTCTCACATTCGAGCCTCTTGCTGTCAACAAGACTTCCCGTTGCAACTTCCCGACGCCATTCTCCCCTTTGACCTTTGACCCCTCTCCCCGTCGCCATTCGCCCCTTTGACTCGTGCCAGAAAACCGCTCCCGAAGCGAGCGCCTTCGGAACTGTGTAAATGCGGTGTTACATGAAAAAAAAACCATTCAAAATTACGAAAACGTTACACTTTGTACATGGGCTCGCCCGCTGAAGGGTTAAACCCTTTGAAGGGCGCCGTTTGCACTGTGCAAACGTCTAAATTTAGTCTTTTTTCTCTTGCATTCAATGTATTCCTGTCGAATGAGCATAAAAAGTAGCTAGTGCTGCCATCTGTTATCAGTTCAAAGAAGTAAAAACATTTTGAAACCTTTGAATGGAAAAATTTTCAAGATTCTTTAGATAAAAAAAATGGGGAAAAATATCTGCACCGTACATACGGTGGAGGTTGTTGGCCCTCAATTAGTTAAACATTATTAAAAAAAAATCCTTTCTGCCGTCATTCGGTACCAGAGTCTGTGAACTCGAGATCGACTCTCGGCTTGGATGCTTGTAGCTGTTTGGAATCGGCTTTAAGCAGTAGGTTCGGGTCTAATTAGCTCTCGTGTAGCTAAAAATTACCGTCTCAACCATCCAACCTTTCGACCCCATCTCACTGGAACGATACTGGCGTTTTAAAATTTTGGTTATTTTGGCTCTGAATCTGTCGTGCAATGGAGAAGTTGGGCTTGTGGTTGCCCTGCGATACAGCGCGCTAGCATTCTGTGCTAGGGGTGCTCGGATCGAATCCCGGCGTCGCGCCACTAAAATACCCCCGTTTGTGTCGTCCCTTCATGGGGGTAATGACGGTCTGCCTATATGGTGCTCCCATAATAAAATGGCCAGCAAAATTGCGGTGAATTATAGGCGAATGTCTACACGACATATGTTTTCCGCATTGGTAAAAAATAGAAATTAATAAAATTTAAAAAATAAAAATAAAAAATAAACAAAAATAAAATAAAATAAAGTAAAATAAAATAAAAAAATAAACAAAAATAAAATAATTTTTAAAAAGTCAAAATGTTTTTCTTAAATTATTTTGTAAATTGACCGTTAACGCATTATCTTTAAATTATTGATTCATATCTGTGTAGTGCGTTTTGTAAATTTTTGTGGAAAATGATTCGTAATCGAAAGAGTCTTATAAGAATTTCACAACTTTTTAAAAATCTTAATAGCTTATCGAGACAGAAAATTAAAGTCAGAGACTGTGAAAACAGGAAATTGTATAATGCTAGGCTTACCGATATTCAAAATTCAAGGTCAAGGTTTGAAATTCCAGAGAATAATAGCCTGTGTCAGCAGCACGTAATTTTTTTATTTTCGTTTGACAGCACTCCTCTGGCAAACGCAGTCCATCAGGAATTGTATCGAAGGGAAGGAAACCAAAAGTAGAAAGTGGTCAAAGTAAAAAGTACTGCATGAAGAGAAGAATTTAAAAAGTTTTAAAGTGCGTATTTAAAATTGTACAAATAGACCAACTCATATATATATATATATATATATATATATATATATATATATATATATATATATATATATATATATATATATATATATATATATATATATATATAACGCTGTACCACAAGGTGGCGGCCTTGTGGTACAGCGTGCTGGTTTTCGGTGCTGAGGATGCTGAGATCGAATCCCAGCGAAGCGCCACTAAAATGTCTCCGTTTGTGTCGTCCCTTCATACGGGGCAATGCTGGTCTGCCTATATCGCGCCCCCAAAATAAAATGGCCAGCAAAACTGCGGTGAATTACAGGCGAATGTCTTCGCGACAAGTGCCTCCACATTGAAATAAATATATATATATATATATATATATATATATGTTATGCCATAAAAGTATTTCTCATTCCCTATATTAATTAAACTCGTCCTCTAACTTACTTTGTCCTATAAACTAGCAATTTTACTAACCCCTTTTAAAGATTTTCTAATTTTCATATTTACCCTCTGGCGAGCTCCGAGCAAAAACTGACCGGTGAGAAGATAGACAGCATAGATGTTTTAGACTACATGGCATAACCATATTAGGTATTGCAAAGCTTTCAAATTTGTTGCTCTAATTAGAGTTCTGACCACGGGAAGAATCCACTTCAGGAATTCGGGGTGGGAAGTGATGTATAATTAGGTTTATACATTAGTTACTCTCTCCAGGATCTCTTGTCTAGGAAACATGTCCGCCGTCTATCTCTTAGTAGGTAATGCCGTATCAGATTTATCTTTATATGAATGAAACTGTGCCTTTTATTGAAGCTTGACCACTTCGGCCCTACGACTACAACTTTTCAATGTGCTTCCGGTCTTAATATTTTAACCTAACTAACACACACACACATTATATATATATATATATATATATATATATATATATATATATACAGTGCTCGATTTCTAGAAACAGAGGTGCTGGAACTGTAACCTTCCTGGGTGTGTGTGTGTGTGGGGGGGGGGGGTATTCCAAATTATATCTATCTATCTATCTATATATATATATATATATATGTATATATATATATATATATATATATATATATATACATATATATATAATATATATATATAATTAATATATATATATATATATGTAGGAAGGAGTTAGTACTCCTTCCTTTAGAAGTGAATCATTAGACTTAATTATTTTGAACATTTAATTAAACTAGACGATGTTTACAAGACAGGACTAACACTTAGTATGAAATTAAAAAAAAACAAAGCATGAACATAGCTAAACATCGGGAGCTTGCAGAACAACACATCCGCTTAAAGTCCTTCGTGCCGCAGTAGTAGGAGTGGAAGTTGTAGTAATAGTTCAGTTGTGTTGCCAAACTCACTCTCACACGGCCGTTCTGACTTTCAAGACGTCCGCGGCTGGGTTGTCAACAATAATTCTGAAAAGATAAAAAAAAAAAAGAGCAGAAAAAGGAAAAATATTTCAAAAAATCAAGCAGTGTTCAACACAGTGGTATTGGTGTTCAGTTTCTGCACCACTGTTTCATTTTGTCCGCTGCAGTTGATGTTATGGTTGGACCATCGTGATGTCCTAACTTTCGAACTTCGTAACGATCGTTGGGGTTGATGTTCGTGATCTCATATGGTCCGAAGAACTTTGGTCGGAGCTTTAATCCGGTTCCAAATTGAGTTCGTTGTATTGCCACTTTGTCACCGATCTTGTATTTACAAGCCGGTTTACGCCGTTTGTTATATTGTCGTATGTTTTCTTCCTGTAAACGGAGGATATTTCGTTTAGCTTCGATACGTAACGCTTCTTTGTCATCAAGAATTCTTTGGTGGTGTTCCTCGTCAAGAAGATTTTTAATCTGTAGATCCTCTTGTTGTTTCATTTTAACACCAATTAAAAGTTGAAAGGGTGTGAATTTTGTACTGCGTGTGGTGGTACTATTTAAGATACGTTGCAATCTTGGGACATATTTAAACCATTTGTCAGGTTCATCTAGAGCTAACTTAGTTAAAACGGGAATAATTGTGCCATGAACACGCTCAACCTGACCGTTGCCACGTGGCACACCTGTTGCTATTGAAATGTGTTCAATTGATTGTTCCTGGCAGTAACTTTGAAATTCTGAAGATGTGAATGCGCTACCTTTGTCAGTAATGATTTTTGAAGGGTT
>OU015500.1:110439003-110466503 GCA_907164885.2 Dolomedes plantarius
AGAAAAGTCAGTAGAAATAAGACTTCCTCGCATCTCTGGGGGAGATTGATAATTTGAACAGAATATCCGCAAACAGGGAAATCTGCGGTTTTGAATGGGATAAAAATTGATAGTAAGATGTCCTTCAAAACATAAGGTTAGAAAAAATGGTTGTCCGAAACTAGTTGCTAAATTTTTTCTCTGAAACGGAATTTCAAGAAGCTGATTTTCACGAATTTACTGTCATCGACAAGTTCCTAGTAAATACCGTATTTTCTGGCGTATAACGCGCACCTATAATTTTAAACTGCATTTTTTTCATCTTTTAAGTATATTCTCCGTATAGCGCGCATCCTTTTCTTGACGAAGAAACCTGAAATGTACATGTGCTATGCTCTTATCTTTTGAAATCATTCATTCGAATGATTTTAACAGGCTTTCGAAGAATGGTATACTGAATTGACAAGCGATAAGGGGAGCAATTTGTGTGTGGGAGAAATGTTTGAGAGAGTAAATAATTCCTGGTGCCTTTAAAGAATCCAGAAAGTCTTTTAGTTTGGGACATGTAGAGATCCCATCTAACGGATAATACGAAGAAATTGATGGAAGAGTATAACACAGACATGACAGTTATTCCAGACGGATTAACGCCATTACTTCAGCCTTTAGATCTGTGAATCAATAGACATTCAAAGGAAATTTAAAACGACAGTGGAACACGTGGATGTTCGAAGGTGAAAAAGCATTTACAGAAGGAGGCCAAATGCGTCATACCAGTCTAGAAATAGTGTGTGAGTGGGTAATAAAAGCATGGAATGAAATTAAACCTGACGTGATTCGAAAGTCATTTAAAAGTGTAGTATATCTAACAATCTAGATGGAACAGAAGAGGATTATTTATTTATGGATCAGTGTAACAGTGATGGTGAAGATGAAACAGAAGATTAATTCGACGATGTGCCTGAAGATAAGACGAATGCGACAAACTATTCAAGATATCCGATAATTGAAAATTTTAAGTTCATAAAGTATGTCATTTCTTGTAAATAAAGAGTATTTAGGTACATGTAGAAATCTAATTTTTTTATGTTCATCTTTTCCTTATTTTTAAATCTATCATTTTTATATCCGGCGTATAACGCGCACCCGTAAATTTAGATCTCATTTTTGTATAAAAAGTGCGCGTTATATGCTGGAAAATACGGTAATATAAACCCACCCGAGTTCAACATATGTAACAACGCTGGGGATTTTTTGGAGGCATGTAGCATTTTCGAGGAAAACTTAAGAAAAAACGATTTCCCTAAAAATTTCGGCAATTTAAAAGTTTTAATAAAATGGCATTTAGACTCAGGATTTTTTAAAGATGTTTAGAATAGTATTTGTGTTTTCATTTGGTTAGGCTGTAATAGGGGTGGCGCTATAGTTATGTTACAATGACGTAATTTTTAGGATAGAATTGGCTGCTGTTTCGCCATAACCGTCACTTACGGAATTGGGGTATGTACGTGTCTTTTATTTTGCATTAGGATTTTGTGTGCTTGCATGTAAGGTGCGTTGAGCCCATACTGTAAGTTGTGTTTGTCTTTTCATTTTCTTTTTGACTTATTGCTTCATTGGGGGACTCGGGGCCTTGGGTTGTCTTTTGGGCTTACCTGAATCCTATTCAGAAAGTTCCCCTTGAGGTAACTGGCATGGTTAGGCTCCCTGACGAAGAGACCTGTCGGTTACCTCTGTTGTTTTATGGTTCTGTTCCGGCACTTATACAGAATCTTGCCGTTGGTGCGTGGATGACCAGAGTCCTTGTTTTCTGTTTGTTTCTTGTCTATATTTGTATTATTCTTAACTATCTCTGTTGGATTATTTATTCACCCGAGTTCATACCACAGATGTAATGGTATCAATCTATAATCGTTTATGAAAAATGAATCCAAAGCCAGTTTCCTTTTCACGATTGAACTTTAATGTTAATGAACTGTTAACTAAAAATAAATTGTCTGCCATATATCTTTTGCGGATAAAATTAAACCTCCCTCGAGATATATATATTTAAAAGAAAAAGAATCAGCATAAATCTATTTTCGGCAATGAAGAAATTCTCATCCCTTTGTTTTTCCAAAGCCTGTTGATAAAACAACAACAAAGAAACTACTGTATGAAATTGATTCTTAAGCGACAGATCAGTCGATGTTAGAAGGCTTCGATAATCACGTGTGGCTATCGATTTTGAGATTATGCTCACGTTGTCACCGATTATACTGTTAGTAAATTCAAGGCAGATTACAGGCGACTTGAAACGGAAGCTCATTATACCCGTAAGTCCAGTTTAAGACGAAGCTAGAAAGAGCAGACTCATTGACGAAGTTCAATCCTAGTAATGCGTTGGAGAAGAAGCTTGGATACGGTAAGGCCCGCCCCCACCAAGGGAAAGAAAGCCGCACTGAAGGTCGTTGAGGTAAAATGTGCCTTTTTTATGCTACATATTAAGGAAAATGTGCTAAAGCAAGCACCAGTCTCAATTGCACCTCACAAGAGTTGTTTGTTGTTAGAGTGCTGTAACCACTGTATAGCGCTTGATGGATAAAAATAATTACGAGATAAAAAATAACTTTTTATGTACCATGTTTTTAAATTTTCTGTTGAATCATATAAACTTGACAATTCTATGTATTAATAAATACTTGTTTAAATTTTTTTTGATGAATTATCCCATCAACTTGAAAGAAAATGAAGTTAATTGGAAGTTAGCTTGCGTTTAACTTTTCGTTCCTGTTCAGGCCAATAGATAGCTGCACCTATCTACAAAACAAAATTAACTGAAAATAACTGAAAATTAATTTAATTCTGCTTAAAGATTCTGATAAAAGTATTAAAAAATGCATTGTCATCGTGTTCTGAGCTATTCTAAAAGTTTCAGATGCCTAGCTAGTCGGGAAGTTAGTTAAAAATCGATTGCAAGATTTGTACTGGACAAACACACACGCAAACAAACACACAAACAAACAAGAAAACAAGTTAATAAAAACATGGTAATAACGTGACTGACTATTTATCCCCAATTCTAATCGAATACAAACACCGGTGATAGGAAATATACCACGAAAACTAGTTTTAAAAAAAGGCACGGATTATAAAAATCCACCATAAATACCTGAAAAAAAATGTAGTTCGCGAATTTTGAAAGCTGAAAAAATGTAGTTCGCGAATTTTGAAAGCATAATCAGCTTTCTTCTGTAGGGATTAAGTAAGAGTACGCTTAAACAGCAATAATGGAAGGCAAAAAATAAACAAACACTTATGACAACTCAAGACTCAAACTCGCAGAATTTGGTACAAAAGGCCAGCACCCTAGCTCTTATCTTTTTTGTCTCCCCCGTATTGTTTTTCAATTCCTACTATTAGTTCACACTCTCCCTATATATATCTTGTTCAAATTTTCAATCGGTAATAAAATACTTTTTATTCATCCACTCAAATTCAAATACATTGTTTTAAACTTGTAGTGGATGACACTTGATGTTAATACAGTTTTTAAAATATTAATTCATTAATTAAATTTAATTAATAGATTTTAGTTTTAAACCTAGAGCGTCTCTTGCTCTTAACTATTAATTTCCCTCTTCTTATTCTGTAAACGGTAGCACTGTGGTAGCGCGGGCTCCTCCCGTCCTGTAGGTTGCGGGATCGAATCCCCAACCTGACAAACTTTTTCTCTCTCTTTCCCCCCCCCTCCTAATCTCGCACAGTAGGCAAGGTTCTGGCAGGCAATCCTTTTTTTCAATTCCTACTATTAGTTCACACTCAAATTTTTCTTTGTTGACCTAAGTAGGAATTGACTTTAAAAAATTTTGTTTTTATATTACTTGTTTGATTTGAACAGATCAAGTAGTCATTATGATTGCCTCGGGACTTGCGTATTTTTCACGAGTGGTTTACTATTCCCAAAGTTATCGTCATACATTCGTTATCGGTGTGGCTGTTATTTCTGTCTACCATTTTATGCAAAAGAAAATGCAGATTTACGGTGTGAAACCGGCAAATATGTACTGAACCTTCACTTACGAATTATGCCAGAGTTAAGAAAATAATCACTCTTTATGTAAAATGATTTCCCCGGAGAAGCTTAACGGTATAATGTCAAGTTCGAATAAGTGTGGTGGTGCTCTTTATTAATTAGCTAATTAATTACAAATCAAGGCTAGTAAGTTTTAGTTTTATCTCTTTAATTAGTTGGTAGTTGCTTACTCATCATCAACATTAAGTTGAGATGAATATTCTTTAAAATAAAATAATAAAAAATAAAAATTAACTTTGGTTTACTTCAAACTTAAGTCTTAATCTAAGTATTTAACTTGCTCGGAAACCCTGGGCTGTGATAACTTTAAACCCATAAGTCTGAATTTGGTATTAACTTGTTTTAAACTTTTTCTTCTTCCTTTTTTTTTGTTTGTTCCTTTTTATCATTAAATGTGTAAAATAATTAAATAGATTTAATTATGGCAGATAGAAGCCAATTTTATTAACTATCTTGCTATTGTTAATTTCCTGTATCTCTTAACATCTTAGCATTAGTGTTCTGTCAAACTGTATTAGACTTTAATTTCGGGTCAGCCTGAAAATTAATTAGATTTCCCGCAATTATGCAATTTTAATTCGTTAATGATTAAGAAGTTCATTTGTGTGTCATAAGCGCCTTGTACTAATAAGCTTTTGGGGTGCTGTGTTTTTTTTTTTCCTCGCTGCGGTATCCTTCGTCACGGGTATGATGTGCAAAATCCATGTTTTCTTTAAGTGAATAAGTGTATTTTATCTATTATTTAATTCACTATTTTGTTTTAAATTTGTATAACGGCCTATTGTAATATTAGAATATCCTATGTTTTTACTTTGTAATCATTAACGTGGTAGAAATCCAGCAGTAATTTGCCGTTTTAATGTATTGTCGGTAATTTCTGGTAAATTTCTCACCGACTCAGCTTCAATCACGAATCTCCCCAATTTTGGCTACTTTTTAAGCAATTCTGTTCGTTTTTGCGATCTATTTTTAGCCCAGCTCCCTGACCCGGCCGGGGTCAGCGAAGAAGGGGGTGTTCGCTGGACACCTGTTCCTGGGTCATCCTGTATCACTGCGCGGGCGTGGGTGTTTTTCCCGCCATTTTGGAAGGAACTTTTTACGGAAAGGCGCTGTTGTTGAGGGTACGCGGAGTTTTTTTTGGAGTGAAACTTCCCACCCTTATAGGGGGGTGCGCGGGGTTTTTAGGAGGAGAGGAGTGACCGAGGGCCGTTGGAGGAAGATTTGATCTGTAAAGAAGGGGTTTTGGTCCCCGGCGTCCAGGCCTACTAAAACATGACTGCGTTATGCAGTTTCCATCGTCATAAGCAACCGTCATCTAGTCTGAGATAGCCAGCCTTCAGAACGCGACGCTCAGCATCCGTCATCTAGATTGTGTCACCGGGAGTCTGAGATAGCCAGCCTTCAGAACGCGACGCTCAGCAACCGTCATCTAGATTTGTGTCACCGGGAGTCTGAAATAGCCAGCCTTCAGAACGCGACGCTCAGCATCCGTCATCTAGATTGTGCCACCGGGAATCTGTGATAGCCAGTCTTCAGAACGAGACGCTCAGCAACCGTCATCTAGATTTGTGTCACCGGGAGTCTGTGATAGCCAGCCTTCAGAACGCGACGCTCAGCATCCGTCATCTATATTTGTGTCATCGAGTCGGTGAGATCTTTGCCAAATTTTTATCATTTTGGATCCATGCTAATCAATGAGATGAAACTTGATGTTTTAACTATTTAAATTTAAGCTAGTAGGTCAAAATGCTTGCTCACGATTTTTTTGTTAGCCGTTGAGGCTTAAATTTAAAAGTTACATATATATATAATGTTTGGGGGATAGTTAAAATGATGTTATCGTTTTGTTTAAAATAACTTCTCATACTCCTAATAATGAATAAATGTATTATTTGTTTACCTGTCATTTGTGTCTGTCAATTATTTGTTTCTCCCTCACACGTATCAGAACATGACTGAACTTGGGTTGTCCTTTGGACCACAACGCAATCTTCTTTAATCACTAAGGTTTTTTTTATGTGCTCACTATATAACTTAATAACTTGTGTAATTATTACCTTATACTAAATAGGGGGTAAATTTGGTTACTACAAATGGTACCGTGCGGTAACAGTCATGTTTATGTGTGAGAAATGAGGCAAATATTGGCAACTTATATATACATGTTTTTGTTTATTTTTTATTTCTCATGGTAAATGGTTTTATGTGTGCTAGGGGTGACCAAATTTTGTTTTAATCATGTCTTTCCCCGGGTCTCAAGACAAAGAATCCCAGGCTGTGTCAGGTCCTTCACCTGTCCCCAATCTGCAATTTTTTTCTACCGTACCCACATTGGTTGGAAGTAACGCGGTAGATTTTTTTCAATATTTTGGCCAGGTGGCCTCGTTAGCTAATTGGTCAGAGAACCAAAAGGTCGCTATTGTGTTACTCAAATTAGCGGGGCCTGCTAAAACTTTTTATGAGTCATCACTCAAGGAACTTAACATAACTACTATAGAGGAGTTAAAGAGCCACTTCCTTAAGCAATTCACGCAGAGCAGGTCTTTGGCTGAGGCCATGACTGCTATAAATTATTGCATTCAAATTCCAAATGAAACTGTAGCAGATTTCGCTATCCGGCTGCAAGGCGTGGTGTCGAGTGCCCTGACCGGAGTCATCACTTCTGGTCAGGTTACTCAGGATTTTAAAAAGTCGCTTCTTTTGTCTCAATTTGTGACAGGCCTTAGGCCCCAAATAAAACACCAAATCATAATAACCAACCCACAAACCTTAGAAGAAGCCACCTTGTTAGCTTCTAGAGTAGAACAAGCGTTAAATGTTACTGCCCCCCATGTCAATGCAATGGTTGGACCTGGTACTTTCAATCCTTTTTTGGAAGCCCAGTCAGCCAATTCAGCTTCCGTGGAAAGGCAGAATCTAGGGGACCTAACTAAACTCATTAAGGACACGACAGAGACTTTCACCAAGTCTTTAATGTCGTTAACAGAAAAATTAGAAGTTTTGACTGTCAGGGTTGACAGTATGTCAAATTTTAGAGCCCCGGTTAACGACAGGAGGGCCTCCCAAAGAAATATTACTTGTTTTTATTGCCACAGACTTGGCCACTCCCCCCGCGAGTGTTTTAAGAAGAAGCGTGACATGCAAAATATTCCCCATGTAAATTCGAACTCTCAGGACAGTAATGGCGCAGGTAATCAGGGGTCTTTAAACCCTTAGAGGGTGGAGACAGTGTTTGTGATCCACTAGTTTCCTCACAGCCCATGCCGGATCCTGTGTTTGTATCTCAAAATATGTTTAACTTGCCCATCATTCCTGTGTTTGTTGAGGGCAGGCAGCTTCGTGGTTTAGTTGATTCTGTAGCTTCGATAAGTGTAATCTCTAAAAATTTTGTAAATTATTCTGTTTGTCGTGTTAAACCTTCTCCTCATGTTGTATTGAAAGCCATTACTGGCGTTGATATTAAGGTCACAGAAGTTGTGACATGTCACCTAAACATAGCAAATCATGAATTCACTTCTAACTTTTTAATTTCGGAATTCCCACTGTCTCAAAACTTTGATTTAATTTTAGGATTGGACTTCCTTCAACTGTTTAACTTTAAAATACACTGTGGTGATTCTTTGTTGTCTAATCCAGATATCTCCATATCTTGGAATCCAAATTTGTTGCCTCTAAACTCTAATAATAATCTAAATTCAAATAATACTGATGTAAACATTAACTTAAATACTTCGGAAACTTCAATTTCCCATGAGTGTAGTTCTATTTTTGGCTTTCTACCTACAAAATTAAAGCTAAAATCTAACTCTGAGACCAGAGTGAGTATTAAACTGCCTGATTCTTCTAAATTTAAACCTGGTGACCTTGTTCTGGTTGAACCAAATAGTAAGTTGAATTTTGATACCTTTGTTGTCGCAAGATCAGCTTCCGTTGTGAGTGATGATTGATCTTGTTTAGTCCAAATTATTAATGTGTCTAATAAAAATATTACCTTAAACAAAAAGATAAAATTAGCTATTGTCTCACCTATGCAACTTGATTCTAATGATTGCTCGGTCAATACCCTTAGCTTTGAGGATGAGATAGTTGACTTCGATTCATTTGGAGGAGAACTTGATTTGTCACACTTAGAGAGTAATGAGAGAGAATTAACTGCTAAATTGATTAAGAAATATCAGACTGTTTTTGCTAAATCTCTTAAAGATCTTGGCTCGTGTGACATTATTAAGCATCGCATTAATTTAACTGATTATATCCCTGTTCGTTCAAAGCCCTATAGAGTACCGTTTAGTTTAAAGTCAGAAATGAGGTCCCAGATTAATACACTCCTACAGGCGGGCATAATTGTTCCCTCGACTTCTAGTTATGCTGCTCCTGTCCTGTTGGTGAAGAAGGCAGATTCGTCGTTCCGCTTGGTAGCAGATTTAAGGAAGATTAATGCAAAAACAATCCCCGATAACTTCCCTTTACCTCAGATGAGTGAAATGATAGACAAACTTGGTGAGGCTAAAATTTTTTCAACTCTTGACCTGACCTCAGGTTTTCACCAGATGTTGATGCATCCTGATGATGCTCATCTCACAGCTATTGCCACTGAAGATAATCTCTATCAGTTTAACCGTCTTCCTTTTGGTCTCCGTAATGCCAGTAGTTCCTTTCAGAGGCTGATGTCACTTGTTTTGGCGGGTTTATCAGACTTATCAATTTTTGTGTACATTGATGACATCATTGTAGCCTCATCCACCTTCGAAGAACATCTCGAGAGGTTAGAAATTGTCTTTAAGAGACTACAGGAGGCTAACCTCAAGCTTAAGCCAAAGAAGTGTAAATTAATTTGTAAGGAGATTACTTTCTTAGGTCATAGGATAACGGAAGGTAGAGTCCTACCAGACCCTAAAAATATCAGTGCTATTAAAGATGCCGCTCCCCCAAATTCAAAAAAGGGAATCAGGTCCTTTCTAGGATTAACAGGGTTTTATAGAAAATTTATTCCAAATTATTCTAAGACTGCCCTACCCCTCACTAATTTAACTAAGGATAAAGTAAAATTTAATTGGCAATCTGAACATCAGGAAGCTTTTGAAACTCTTAAGGATTACATCATTAAGGAGCCATTTTTACTTTTACCCGATTTTAATAAGCCCTTCACCTTAAATACTGATGCTAGTAATTATGCCTTGGGTGCAGTTTTAATGCAAGAGGGACCTTCTGGTGTTTCCCAGCCTGTTTCTTATGCTTCCCGAAAATTAAATCCTGCTGAGTGTAATTATTCCACTGTCGAGAAGGAGGCCCTTGCCATTGTTTTTGCCATTAATCATTTCAAGCAATATTTATATGGTCAACACTTCATTTTATTCTGTGATCAGAGATCCCTTTCCCAGTTGTTCAAATTAAAAGACCCTACTTCCAGAATAGCTCGTTGGATTATTGCCCTGCAACAATATTCATATACTATTGTACATAAGCCTGGTAAGCAAAACTTGGTCGCAGACTACTTGTCCAGAAATGTCAACACTCTTGAAGTGCAACCCTTAACATTTAATTTAAATTCGTATTCAACTGATGATTTAATTCTTCAACAGAAGTCAGACCATCACTGTAAGAGAATTGTAAACATGCTAAACTCTAATTCTAAATTCCCACCCACTTCTCCTATATATTTTATGTTTAATGGTCTACTTCTGTGTAAAACACGTATTCAATCTCTTCATAATGATAGTCCTAAGCTAGTTGTTCCTCATTCCTTAATATCTGAAGTTTTAAAATTATGTCATGACAACCACACGGTTGCCCATCCTGGCCTTTCTCGAACATTGCACAGGGTTAAAGAAAATTTTTATTGGGTTGGTCTGTATCGTATTGTCAAAAATTATGTTAAATCATGTCATTCATGTATTGCACGTAGAGGTTTATGTAAGAATCAGATGGCTCCTCTTCAACAAATTCCTGTTCCATCCAGGCCTTTTCAAAAATGCTCTTTTGATGCCGTGGGTCCCTTAATTACTTCCAATAAAGGAAATAAGTTCATTATTGTAATTACTGATTATTTCACTCGATACCCTGAGGCTTACCCTGTCCCTAACATACAAAGTAACACTATTGCTTCTGTTTTGGTGGACTTTATTTCCCGCCATGGTCTCATGGAAATGTTATACTCTGATAAAGGCTCAAATTTCTTATCTGAAGCAATGAATCAAGTTTATGACGTATTGGGAATATCTAAACGTAACACGGTTAGTTATCATCCGATGGGGAACGGAATATGTGAACGACTGAACAAGACTTTAATTGACTCGCTTAGCCACTTGGTAGCAGAAAATCAGGTTGATTGGTGTGAACACATACCCTTTGCACTTTTAGCTCATCGTACTGCTTTCCACAGAACCATTCAGGAAACCCCTGCTTACTTAACCTATGGTAGGGATTTAAGCTTACCCTATGATTTGATTTTTAATAGTAAATTTCGCTCTTACTCTGATACCCGTACTCTTGCTCATGATGTAACTGTAAGACTCCAAAAGTCATTTGAAGTTGTTAGCCAAAATTTAACGAAGGCTGCTGAAAACCAGACTCAACAGTCACTTTCCAAGCCATTTTCTAAAACAATTCAAGTAGGTGACACTGTTTTTCTCCATGTCCCTGCTATTAAACCTCATCTTAGCAAAAAGCTGTGTAAACTTAACAAGGGTCCTTTTCGTGTGTTAAAAAAGTCCTCCCCCGTCCTATTTGTAATCTCAGAAATTGCTAAACCCAGTAATGTACAAAAAGTCCACATCAACCGCTTAATTAAAGTTGTCGACAGGGAGCTTTTTCCAAATGTTGAAAATCAGCCATCCATTCCTGTTAATATTTCTCTACAAGATCCTTCTCCTAATATTGTTAATTTAAACTCAGAGTCCACTGAAGTAAATTTCAAACCCTTTGGCTTACCTATGGATTTATCTTGGTTTTCTGATGATTGTAATTTCACCCTCCCCCCTGTGCTTACGCCAGTTCAACCAGATACTGCTGTTGCTACTAATTCTCCAGGGCCATCAGATGTCCAGAATGATGTTTTTAGGGATACCTCTGTATCACCGCTTTCCTTCTTGGATAATATGTCTGATGATTATATGGATAGTTGTAATGTAACTCCCAGTACTTCAGGTACTCAGCTCATTCCCTTGTCCAGTACTACTCATGGGTATTTTTTAAGGCCCAGAGATCAATATGGTTTTGTGGTTAAGAGCACTAAACCCTAGGCTCTAGTGCAAGTAGGGGATCATTAATTTATTTACCTTTGTTTGCTCACATTTTTTTTTTTGCCTCATACCTATCTCACAGTCATTATTTTCTTTTATTTTGGGGCCTTTTGTTGCCTTATCTCTGTTGGGCATCTTAGGTTTACATCTCTGGAGTATATATATCGTATAACCCGTGACCAAAGAATTCAAGTGTTATTTTATTTCATGTGCTGTTGCAATTTTAATACCTAAGGGTATTCATGTGTTATTAGGTATTATTTAGTTTGTCGAGTGTTGTCATGTTCTTCTGTATTTTATCATTGGGCTGTGGGTTTGCTCAGCTTAATCAAATTTTGTTTAAATTTAAAATTTTGTGTATCAAAAAAAAAAAAAAATTTTTTTGTTGCTTGTTGTTATTAAACTCCAGAGGCTTTTTCCTCTGCCTTTTTTTACACCGAATTGTGTCTCCGAAGAGTGTTGATTTCACTAATGCTAGCATAGTGACTCCCTTACTTATTTTGTCAAAAATTTTGTAAGCATTTGGCCATGTGCCTCAGTTGTGGAACTAGTCAGTTATTGATCGGTGACGGTTTGTGTCTGCAGCTCATTCTTGTCCTTAGGTGCTCTCTCACATCTCTGTATTCTTTTGCTCATGAGTATTTGTTGGACAGATGTTTTGTTTGCAAGTATTTCTGGTCAGGGTATTCAGAGGGTGAGATTCCCTACTTTCAATTTGACAGTTCGCCTTGAGTTCTTGGTAGTAATCCCAGCCTAAATGTCCTTAGAATGCATTTTTGTTTTCAATTACTTATCCCTATGCTGGCATAAATCTTAAGGTGAACAACTCTTCCTTAATTATGTCATGGTATGCATACCCCCCACCGATTAAGTCCTCACTGTATATATTTTATTTTTATATATTCTATTCCTTTCAGCGCCTGATTGCGATTTTTTTTATTATATATATATGTCTATTTTTATGTTATGTGTTATTATCTATGATATTCTACTCATTTTTATTCGTATTCCATTATATATCCCAAATTTTAATGCGCAATGTTGTTATATTTTAATCATAATTTAAAATATTTTACACTGTTTAACTTGAAACAGTTATTGTGTGGTTGATATAATATCACCCTAAACATTATTGGTCAAATCTTGTCATTCCATGAGGTAAAAGTGTAGTATATCTAACAATCTAGATGGAACAGAAGAGGATTATTTATTTATGGATCAGTGTAACAGTGATGGTGAAGATGAAACAGAAGATTAATTCGACGATGTGCCTGAAGATAAGACGAATGCGACAAACTATTCAAGATATCCGATAATTGAAAATTTTAAGTTCATAAAGTATGTCATTTCTTGTAAATAAAGAGTATTTAGGTACATGTAGAAATCTAATTTTTTTATGTTCATCTTTTCCTTATTTTTAAATCTATCATTTTTATATCCGGCGTATAACGCGCACCCGTAAATTTAGATCTCATTTTTGTATAAAAAGTGCGCGTTATATGCTGGAAAATACGGTAATATAAACCCACCCGAGTTCAACATATGTAACAACGCTGGGGATTTTTTGGAGGCATGTAGCATTTTCGAGGAAAACTTAAGAAAAACGATTTCCCTAAAAATTTCGGCAATTTAAAAGTTTTAATAAAATGGCATTTAGACTCAGGATTTTTTAAAGATGTTTAGAATAGTATTTGTGTTTTCATTTGGTTAGGCTGTAATGGGGGTGGCGCTATAGTTATGTTACAATGACGTAATTTTTAGGATAGAATTGGCTGCTGTTTCGCCATAACCGTCACTTACGGAATTGGGGTATGTACGTGTCTTTTATTTTGCATTAGGATTTTGTGTGCTTGCATGTAAGGTGCGTTGAGCCCATACAGTAAGTTGTGTTTGTCTTTTCATTTTCTTTTTGACTTATTGCTTCATTGGGGGACTCGGGGCCTTGGGTTGTCTTTTGGGCTTACCTGAATCTTATTCAGAAAGTTCCCCTTGAGGTAACTGGCATGGTTAGGCTCCCTGACGAAGAGACCTGTCGGTTACCTCTGTTGTTTTATGGTTCTGTTCCGGCACTTATACAGAATCTTGCCGTTGGTGCGTGGATGCCCAGAGTCCTTGTTTTCTGTTTGTTTCTTGTCTATATTTGTATTATTTTTAACTATCTCTGTTGGATTATTTATTCACCCGAGTTCATACCACATATGTAATGGTATCAATCTATAATCGTTTATGAAAAATGAATCCAAAGCCAGTTTCCTTTTCACGATTGAACTTTAATGTTAATGAACTGTTAACTAAAAATAAATTGTCTGCCATATATCTTTTGCGGATAAAATTAAACCTACCTCGAGATATATATATTTAAAAGAAAAAGAATCAGCATAAATCTATTTTCGGCAATGAAGAAATTCTCATCCCTTTGTTTTTCCAAAGCCTGTTGATAAAACAACAACAAAGAAACTACTGTATGAAATTGATTCTTAAGCGACAGATCAGTGGATGTTAGAAGGCTTCGATAATCACGTGTGGCTATCGATTTTGAGATTATGCTCACGTTGTCACCGATTATACTGTTAGTAAATTCAAGGCAGATTACAGGCGACTTGAATCGGAAGCTCATTATACCCGTAAGTCCAGTTTAAGACGAAGCTAGAAAGAGAAGGCTCATTGACGAAGTTCAATCCTAGTAATGCGTTGGAGAAGAAGCTTGGATACGGTAAGGCCCGCCCCCACCAAGGGAAAGAAAGCCGCACTGAAGGTCGTTGAGGTAAAATGTGCCTTTTTTATGCTACATATTAAGGAAAATGTGCTAAAGCAAGCACCAGTCTCAATTGCAAATCACAAGAGTTGTTTGTTGTTAGAGTGCTGTAACCACTGTATAGCGCTTGATGGATAAAAATAATTACGAGATAAAAAATAACTTTTTATGTACCATGTTTTTAAATTTTCTGTTGAATCATATAAACTTGACAATTCTATGTATTAATAAATACTTGTTTAAATTTTTTTTCATGAATTATCCCATCAACTTGAAAGAAAATGAAGTTAATTGGAAGTTAGCTTGCGTTTAACTTTTCGTTCCTGTTCAGGCCAATAGATAGCTGCACCTGTCTACAAAACAAAATTAACTGAAAATAACTGAAAATTAATTTAATTCTGCTTAAAGATTCTGCTAAAAGTATTAAAAAATGCATTGTCATCGTGTTCTGAGCTATTCTAAAAGTTTCAAATGTCTAGCTAGTCGGGAAGTTAGTTAAAAATCGATTGCAAGATTTGTACTGGACAAACACGCACGCAAACAAACACACAAACAAGAAAGCAAGTTAATGAAAACATGGTAATAACGTGACTGACTATTTATCCCCAATTCTAATCGAATACAAACACCGGTGATAGGAAATATACCACGAAAACTAGTTTAAAAAAAAGGCACGGATTATAAAAATCCACCATAAATACCTGGAAAAAAATGTAGTTCGCGAATTTTGAAAGCTGAAAAAAATGTAGTTCGCGAATTTTGAAAGCATGATCAGCTTTCTTCTGTAGGGATTAAGTAAGAGTACGCTTAAACAGCAATAATGGAAGGCAAAAAATAAACAAACACTTATGACAACTCAAGACTCAAACTCGCAGAATTTGGTACAAAAGGCCAGCACCCTAGCTCTTATCTTTTTTGTCTCCCCCGTATTGTTTTTCAATTCCTACTATTAGTTCACACTCTCCCTATATATATCTTGTTCAAATTTTCAATCGGTAATAAAATACTTTTTATTCATCCACTCAAGTTCAAATACATTTTTTTAAACTTGTAGTGGATGACACTTGATGTTAATACAGTTTTTCAAATATTAATTCATTAATTAAATTTAATTAATAGATTTTAGTTTTAAACCTAGAGCGTCTCTTGCTCTTAAGTAGTAATTTCCCTCTCCTTACTCTGTAAACGGTAGCACTGCGGTAGCGCTGGCTCTTCCCGTCCTGTAGGTTGAGGGATCGAATCCCCAACCTGACAAACTTTTTCTCTCTCTTTCCCCCCCCCCTCCTAATCTCGCACAGTAGGCAAGGTTCTGGCAGGCAATCCTTTTTTTCAATTCCTACTATTAGTTCACACTCAAATTTTTCTTTGTTGACCTAAGTAGGAATTGACTTTAAAAAATTTTGTTTTTATATTACTTGTTTGATTTGAACAGATCAAGTAGTCATTATGATTGCCTCGGGACTTGCGTATTTTTCACGAGTGGTTTACTATCCCCAAAGTTATCGTCATACATTCGTTATCGGTGTGGCTGTTATTTCTGTCTACCATTTTATGCAAAAGAAAATGCAGATTTACAGTGTGAAACCGGCAAATATGTACTGAACCTTCACTTACGAATTATGCCAGAGTTAAGAAAATAATCACTCTTTATGTAAAATGATTTCCCCAGAGAAGCTTAACGGTATAATGTCAAGTTCGAATAAGTTTAACGTGGAAAGTTTAAATTATTGCGAGAAGTGCAAGTACCAAGAGTTTCATGTATGCATGCAACACATGCATATAATTTAAAAGCAAGATTTAAGCAGAACTGCTTCCTCCTAATATATTTTATCAACAGAATATACGTCTAATAATATAATAGTCTTATACGTCACGTCAAAGATTATTTACGGACTGTTGATAAATCCAGGGAAAAATTATATAATCATGCCAGCGGTGACTTCAAAGTATAAGGGATGTATATATAGTTTAAAAAATTACCGTAAAATATAGCATGTTCAAAACAATATATCTAATGAATAGTTAAGAGTAAAGCTTGTTGAATCCATGATAATGGATCGCTTTCGTTTTCGTATTATTTTTCCTTTATCACGCATGACATTGATGATAAATTGTTCTCCGTGACGCTAACATCGAATGCTAGTAGCAAACTAAAAGCGTACTCTCTGGTTCTGCCGTTGATTGATGAGAATCTTATAATTTATATTCATTAACTTTCATAAGTGTTTGTAAGGACTGCGTGTGTTTTGTCACTATGTACATTTTTTATTACGTTCGGGACATGCAGAAATACAAAGGAATGGCGAGGTTAAAAGATTTAAGGTAATGCAAGCCCTGAATTTCCATTAGGCACGGCAGGCCCGGGCCTAGAGGCCCCCCAATTTTTTTTTAAAGAAAAAAAATAAAATTCCCAATTCAATATTTTTTAATTTTACCTTTTTTAATAGCAATTTTTTAATATATCCTTTCAAATTTGATTGATTGGTTCGTCATTTATGTATAGTTAGTTATATGTATAGTTCATCATATGTATGTTATAGTGTATATTAGGGATTAATAAGTTTTTCTGGTTGCATTGTATTGGTGTTTTAATGATCAAGTTAATACGTTGTATTACTTTTTGTTATTTGATAATGTTCTAGACATGCTCTATTCTCCGGCATGAATAACAAGCTAATTTTTTTCTAATTAAGCGACGCAGGGAATAATCATCTTACTAATGGATTCTCAGAAGGCAAAAATGAATCCTTTACAGTAAACATTTAATCTACCTTCTTTCAAAGAATCACAAATCAATGTTATGTTAAGGAATACACGACATCTCCAGTAGGCATACATAGTAACGACCATAAAAAAAGAGTTAAGTTTTCAACAAATGCATATCACATGTAAATCACGAAATTTTTTTTAATGACGCATAACGAATATTTTATTTGCTCGAAATAAATTTAATACGACAGCCGATTGGATGCGCTTTTTTCCCCAGTCTTTTAAAAGTATAAATTGTTTCGCTCCTGTTGTCATAGATACTGTAAGCAGGATACAATTTCCCAATTGTTTGTGCCTTATTATACAACTTCTAATTTTCGATACAAAATTTGAACTTTCCAGTGTAAAAGCTTTCACTTAATAGAATTAAGCTGAAACTTTGAGATAGTGGAAAAGTCATCGATCGAAATTATTCGCTTCAGAATATAAAAACCAACATATTCCATTGCGCAGTATTCGCTCCCTTCAGTGTTAACCTCCGGAGAAAATGAGTCTACTATTTACAGATACATAAATGCTGATAACCCAATAAAAATGGCATTTTCAGAGGGCCTGAACTTTTCTGCACCTTGCAACAGAATTCATTTTAAAAAAATTCGCCCATCAAAGGAATTTATAAACGTTTTAACCACACTAGACCAAATTTTTCCCCTAATAGTTTAAATTTTATAATATCATTTACATTTGTTTCAAACGAAAAATTCTCCAAGGTGTAAAATTTCTTTTACGCAGAACAATTTTAAAAAAAATCTCTAAATCCAAGTCGACAATGCTAGAACACGTTTTCTTCATAGATAAACATCGAGGTGAGAGAATCCAATAGGGTTAGTACGCAGCACCATTAACCCTTCAGCAGGCGTGTTGTGATGATAATTAATAGTTTTATAAATAATTAACGTTTATTTTCATCTCGGATTTTTAAGTAATTAAGCTTAAGTAAATTAATGCTTTGTGTAAATAAATTTATTAAGCCTCTGCTAAATATACTTGTTGGTTAAACTTGTGGTGATCAAATATTCATTTATTTGATTAATGTCATCGCATTTGGAGAAGCGTGCGCAAGTGTCTCGAAATGTTTTGACATTATGAAGGATTAAACTGAAGGAATCATCACATGTTATACCTTATTGCTAAAATATTGATAAATTAATTAGCCTTATATTGAAATAATTGTGAGTTGGCTGGTACGTATTTTTGGCTGGTGAATTTTTCGGTTTTTATTTAATGAATGAATGCAAAATTAAAGTGTGTGTCTTTTAAGTTTTCTTTAAAGTTAGTCTTTCCTTTGAGACAAATCCCCCGTTGCTGTTTGTAAATCGAGACATCCGGTGGCGACTGGTCACTGACACTCTCCCTGTTTGGGACGTTGGAATGTTGATGGGGTTAACAGAACTTCGAGGGCGCTCCCTGCGCGGCTGAATACAGTGATTCGTAGATGGTGCAGGCCCTGATTTTCCATTAAGCCCGGTAGGCCCGGGCCTAGGGGCCTCCCAAAATTTTTATTTTAAAAGAAAAAAAGAAAAATTTCCCAATTCAATTTTTTTCATTTTTCCTTTTATAAAAGCAATTTTTTTATACAGGGTGAACCAAAAGTCTTGCCCTGATTATAAAAATTCATTACAAAATAACCGTTTAATATAATAATGTAACTTTTCTATCGTTGGATAGGTCAGTTTTAGTAGTTTTTTTTTGTGCGATAAATGACGCGAGTGCTTCTTCAAGAGGGACTCAGGGGAATATTTGAAAGGAGGACATCATTTTCGGCCGGAATGGCATCGATTCAAGAGAAAGCCCAAAAAGCGTTACCCCTAAAATTTACTTAGACTTATTGCAACTTTCTCAGAAAGATGTCGCACCCCCACACTGGGGATCTTTAGTGTGTGATTTCCTAGACGAAACATGTACTGTGTGTACTGTAACAGAAGACATGTTAAATAACACTTGGCGGGAACTGGAATACCGCTTCGACATTCTCCGAGCTACCAAGGGGGCACACGTTAAAATTTACTGAGGTAAATGGTCTTATAAAATAATTTATAACAGTACTTATAATATATCCAAACAAACATAGGTCTAATTATAATAGTTTGGGCACGATAAATATTTATAATCAGAGCAAGACTTTTGGTTCACCCTATATATCCTTTCAAATTTGACTGATTGGTTCATCGTATGTATAGTTTTATGTATAGTTCATCATATATATGTTATACTGTATATAAGGGATTAATAAGTTTTTCTGGTTGCATTGTATTGGTGTTTTAATGATGAAGTTAATATGTTGTATTGCTTTTTGTTATTTGATAATGTTCTAGGCTTCTACGCTTCAAATAGCCAATTCTTGGTAAAATGGTACTTTCAAAATGATTCATCATTATTTTTTTTGTGTGTCAATTTTGGAAATTTTATGCCCACATCAATGTTGGGGGGCCCCATCCCGAGTTGTGCCTACAGACAAGAATTTCCTAAATCGGGCCCTGATAAAATGTAACTAGTTGATCAAAACATAACGGCTGTGTAGTAAATAAATGTACAAATACACAAATTATACTAAACAAACCAATTAATATTGAACCCAATAAAAAGAAATATGGTAGCTCAACAGCGCGAAATAAACGATATCCGCCAGGTTTAATTCTATATCTCACAAACATAATTAAAAGTAAAAATGGCAGAGAGAGAGCTAGAGAGATTCCTCGGAATAAGCAAATTAACGTGTTTATGCGGCCCCGTGCTTGCTATGTATCTAAAGCCTGATTTAAACGTGTCACTGAGCATGCGCAGAAACAAATTAACGTGTTTGTGCGACCTCGTGCTTTAGTGAGTATCTAAAACCATATTTATACATGTCGCTGAGCATGCGCAGAAATCAATTTTTCATTGTAAATTATCACTCATTAATAGAAATTACGGTTACAAAAACCAAATTTGACACATCTATAGATTAAAATATTTTGTTTAAGATCAAAAGGAAGTTAAATGATGCAGTAGTTTTCTCTCACGGACTGCCCAAAGAATTGTCTTAGCAACTTAAATATATATAGATAGACAACATCATACAAATTAATTCAAATTTCGGAATACATTTTTTTTCGTCGAAATGTTTAGCTTGAATTCAAATATGTGTCTATTATTAACTGTTTTATTTTTTGGATTTTATTATTAACTGTTTAAATATTCCAAACGGGTCCTGGATTAAAAAAAAATTAATTAAATGTTTCTCAATTAGTTGTAAAATAATCCAGTAGGGATATTTCTTCCGTTTAGAATCGTTAATTTTCCACTAAATGAACAAATAACATAAAAATACCATTTTTTTTCTGTTCCTCTTTCTTTTCCAGTTTCAGTATATTTCTGACTTGGAACTTCTCTGAAATATAAATCAGATTTTCTATTGACGCTACCTCCAAATTGTTTACGAGGCTTAAATGTTTTGTGTGATTTTTTCCAAAATAGCCTTGGTAGGGATGATATTCAGATGGTATTCACGATGTGGCATTCTATCAGATCTCAGAGGAGGGTCTGGAAGTCAGGACTCTCTTCGAAGTCTAGAGATGTCGGCTCGATTCCCATTCCTGGCAGACCATCGTAGCAGTAGTGTTCGAAAGACTGATAATAAACCGTTAGAGAATCGGATGACAAATTCCCAGTGGAAAATAAACTTCATCAACACTAAATGAGACATAATCTATGTATATAAAAAAGTTCCGTAACTGACTTACTGACTGAGAGATAAAGTACAGATAAAACCGCTAGACCTAAAGAGCTGAAATTTTGCATGGCGATTCTTCTTACAGTGTAGGGGTGTACTAAGAAAAATTTATCAAACATTATTCTTAGATTTTTTTAAAAATAGAATTTTTAAGCTGTTTTTGTAAAATTCTTTAAAGTTTGCATTTGAAATAATGATCTGACGGTTATAAAATTTAAATCACGAGAAAGATCATAAAAATTCCTTTAAAATGAGATCTTTTTCGAATATTTACCTCCCTTTTCTGATTTTTGGTGAATTTTTAAAGATTCATTTTTAGAATTTAATTTATTAAATTCTGATCAAGTGGTTTCTTTTCTTTTTGTGATACTTTAAACTAATTTTCCTTCACGTGCATAACAACGAAATAAATTTTTTAAAAAATATTAAATTACGGTAAAATATAAAATTTAACCAATAGACTAATTGAGACGGAAGTTTTTAAAGAATTTAATTCAAATTAGTATGTTTTATGGATATTAAACACACAAATTAATTGCATACATGGACCATTGTATTTAATTTGAATATTTTCTTCTACATTATTTTGTCAATAAAAATATCCATTACGATTTTTTAGAAACATATATTTTTTTTGCATTAAATGCATACATTAACCGTTGTATTTCTTATATATATATATATATATATATATTCCATTAATTGCGTACATTTACCATTGTATTTATTTGAGTGTACTACGAAGTGAAGCACGGGTATTCAGCTAATATAAATATATGTTGCTAACACACTACTTTACACGAGCGAATAAATATGAACAGAGTGTAAAGGAATGGTAATCAGAATATATTCGTCCATAGCAGCGGGATGCTCTACGTATTCACGAACCATTTACAAATCGAAAAAAAGGATTTCGTAGTAGTTTTTCAGGTGGGTAAAACAATTGATATTTGGGTAGTAGAGCAATATCTTTTTTTTTTTATTTATTCATACATTATTTCCCCCCTTCACCTTTTAACGTAGGATTACGTTCCTCAATAACGGTCCTCCGGAAAGAAAAAAATTCATAGTCCGCCGTGAGTTATAATTTTGGCAGCGTGCCAAACCCAGTAGCGGTGAAACAGTTAAACAGAAAAGTACCAAAATGCCTTAAAAAAAAGAGGTAAGCTACTATAAGTATTCCTACGTTAATAACCCGCGGTAGTTTCGTTAGAAGAGACTACCTGAAATATATTTTTCAATATATTTGCGGTACAGGCCCTGGCTCAGAAGTCCAGACTCTCGGGTTCACCCAATCCTCCCAGATGGTTATCAGGGTTTTATCATCCGATACCACCCTTGAATTTTAATAATTACAAGATAAAAAGAACTTTTTATATACCATGCATTTTAATTTTCTGTTGAATCATATAAACTTGACAATTCTATGTATTAATAAATAACTTTAAAAAAAATTTTTGGGGATAAATTATCCCATCAACTTGAAAGAAAATGAAGTTAATTGGAAGTTAACTTGCATTTAACTTTTCGTTCCCGTTCCGGTCGATAGATGGCTGTACCAGTCTACAAAACAAAATTAACCGAAAATAACTGAAAATTAACTTAATTCTGCTTAAAGATGGCTAAGAGTATTTAGAAAATGCATTGTCATCGTGTTCTGAGCTATTCCAAAAGTTTCGAATGTCTAGCTAGTCGGGAAGTTAGTTGAAAATCAATTGCAAGATTTGTAAGGGGCAAGCACACAAACAAACAAGAAAGCAAGTTAATAAAAACATGGTAAAAATACTGTAGGTTGTCCCAACTATCAAACTAGTATAATAAAAATGTATCATACCACTGCTACAAACAAGTTTCGAGCGAGAGATTTATTAAAAAAATTATTGAAAATTTAAGAATTTTTAAGGTCGCATTTTTTTATTCCCTGTATTCAAAAACGATGTGTTTCAAAGAGCGTCCCGGGGCAAGTCGTATAGAGCAGCGGTTGCCAAAGTGGTGGTCCGCGGACCACTAGTGGTCCGTGAGAAAATTTCGCTGGTCCGCAGAAAAATGTGGAATATACTTACTCATCATGTTAAGGTATGTTTTAAGATGCATTAAAACATGATTCAATTCATAACAATACGTGACAAGTTATAAAAACTAGCTGCATAGCTCTAGCTGCATTGCACATGTTTTGTCTTACTCTCGCCTCGTTTCGCACTCTTCTAATGTTTCAGTCTTCTGTTTGTCGCATATGTATATCAGTTGAAGCGATTAAAGGTGGGCTTACGGACGTATTGAGTTCAATACAAAATGTATTCAATATATTAGTTGGGTTATTAAGGAAGTTTTTGTGTGTTTTCTTTTATATATTGACACATAGATTTAAAACAGGTATGATCTTAAATCTTAACCATGTACATATTTTCTTTTATTTGATATTTATTGGGATAAAATGAGTTTGACTTTTCTAAATTTCTTTTTATTTTATTTTAGATTCAAATAAATTAAACCCATAATGAGTGAAAAAAAGCAAAAGAATATATTGCATTTCTTTAGTAATGCAAAAGGTAATGAGAACGATAATAATAACATTAATAATACTTCACCTAACCGTGAACTGATCAATAAATCAGACCCTCCACAGTCTTCATCAGGCACCATTAGGAAACACGTTGGAACGGGAGGTGGAGAGAAGAAAAAACACAAAGTATCAAGAAAATATCATTCCTACTACTTAAAATTTGGATTCATTGAAGAACCTGACAGTGAGCTGGATCCACGGCCTCTCTGTGTTATATGTTCTGAAAGCCTATCTAACGATGCATTAAAACTTTCAAAACTTGAAAGACACTTGAATTCAAACACCCGGATTTAGCAAAAAAACCGCTAGAATATTTTAAAAGAATGCATGAAAATATGCAAAAGCAAGTTATTGCTTTAAGAAAAATGACCATGGAAGATAAATCATTACTAAAGGCTTCCTATCTCATAGCAAATCAGATCGCGAAATGCAAAAAGCCGTACACGATTGGAGAAGAATTAATTAAGCCATGCATGTTAAAAGCCTGTGAACAGATTTTGGGAATGCAGGCTGTTCAGAAATTGAAAGTAATTCCTATGTCTAATAATACTATCAAGCGCAGAATCGAAGATATGGCCGAAGACATTGAAAACCAGATAATAAATATGGTGAAAAATTCATCATTTTATTCAATCCAACTTGACGAATCTACGGACATTACAAACAAAGCACTTCTTCTTTGTTTTGTGAGGGTTGAGTGTGAAGGAGAGTTACATGAAGAACTACTTTGTTCGCTTAATTTGCCGGGTAGAACAACCAGCTCTGAGATTTTTGAAGCACTTAATAGTTATTTCCGGGAACATGAAATTGATTGGAAAAAATGTATTGGGATCTGCACAGATGGTGCCGCAAATATGACTGGACATCTTTCAGGAAATGTTGTAAAGGTGAAGAATGTTGGTCACCCAGACATTTTATCTACACACTGCATTATACATCGAGAACAACTTGCAGCGAAAAAAATGTCCCCAGAACTACACGAAGTATTATCAAATGTCATTGAAATTATAAAGGAAATTCGACACAAAGCACTCAATTCTCGAATATTTGAGGCACTTTGCGAAGAAATGGGTTCCGAGTATACTCATCTTCTTCGTCATGCTGAGGTGAGGAGGGGCAAAATATTGACCCGACTATTCGCCTTGCGGGAAGAAGTCAAATTATTTTTCCAGCAGCAAAATAATCCGAAATTGCAAAAATGCTTGTCCGACAATGAATGGCTAGCAAAGCTTGCATACCTGGCAGATATTTTTTCCCTGTTAAATGAACTAAACATATCTTTGCAAGGACAACTTAAGGACGTGTTCACACTACGAAGTAAAATGGATGCGTTTCAAAAGAAAATATTACTGTGGCAAACGCGGTTGGTTGAAGACGATCTGCAAATGTTTTCTAATTTTGATGAATACATGAAGGAGAATGATGTTAACCAGCAAGTGGTAACCCTAGTTAAAAAGCACTTGGAATCACTTACAGAATCTTTTGCTCGTTATTACCCAAAGAATGAAGATCCCAGACATGGTAATATGTGGATAATAGATCCGTTTGCAGCGAACATTCAGGATAGTAAGTTAAGCATGCATCTAAAAGAAAGCCTCATCGACCTATCGTCCGACGAAACTCTCAAATTTAAATTTCATTCATCCTTATCAAGACCTCAGGTTTGGCTTTCCATAAAAAGTGAATACCCTTTGCTTAGTGAACAGGCGATGAAAATTCTGATTCAATTCTCCACAACTTATTTATGTGAAAAGGCCTTTTCATCTGTCACAGTCATCAAAACACGGTACCGATCTCGGCTTGAAATAAATGCAGTTCTCCGTCTTGCAGTAACAACATTGGATCCAAATATCCATAATCTTATTTCAAGTAAGCAGGAACATCCATCACACTAGGAATGTATAACGCTAAAAGTTTGATATATTTAAACCATCTTTTAATTGTTTTGTTTGTACAATTTTTGTTTATTTTATTATGGTTTATTAATAAAGCTTTCATAACTTGGTTACTATTAATAGTTTCATTTTATTAACTAGGTACATTTTATGTGTTCTTTGATCACAATTTTTTTTTATAAATATATTTAACACTTAAAAAATCCTATTAGTGGTCCGCGGGATTTAAATTATGAATTAACTGGTCCGTGAGGTCAAAAAGTTTGGCGACCGCTGGTATAGAGAATGCGAAAGTAAAACCTGTGCGAGTTTGATTTTCAGAGAGAACACTGTCCTGTGAAAACAGCCCCCAGGTGTGGTCCATTTACTCAAAAGAAGTAAAACCGAGAAGAGAACCTCCCACCCGGAAGTGCGTCATCGAGCTTTTCGGATGCTCTCCGTGCTTGGTAGATGTTAAAAGAAGTTTATTTTATCACCTATTTTCAGGAGAGTACACAGGAGTGGAGTTTTGCGGGATCGTATTTTGGTTTAGAACGTGACAGTATTTTATATTTTTATCGCTTTGTTTTACAAACTGTTTGAGTGTTCTTTAAAAAAAAAAAGCTATAAGACGAAGTATACTTACAGATACAATGGACCTCCCCATACTCACAGAACAGTTATCGACTGTTTTCACTCGTTGAATACGCAAAGAACTACAGTCGAAGCTAATTAAAAGGATTAAATTAGCTGGAGTAAGCTCAATTTTAATTTTTATTCACCGAGTTTCATTGCCTTTAAAATTTCAGCTTAAATAAGTTTTAGTTTGTAATTAGAGCATTGTACTGTATTAGTCTGATCGCTAAAGAGATAGCTCAGAACACGAATAGCTCAGCACACGATGACAATGCATTTTTTAAATACTTTTAGCCATCTTTAAGCAGAATTAAATTAATTTTCAGTTATTTTCGGTTAATTTTTTTTTGTAGACTGGTGCAGCCATCTATCGACCGGAACGGGAACGAAAAGTTAAATGCAAGTTTCTTTGACCTTCTTTTTGGAAAGTTTTTCCATTGTCGCGAACCCACTCCTTCACCGGTTCACCTAGGTTCTTTTCTATGATGGCATGGGGACAAATGAGGTAGTGCAAAAACTAGTCGTCACTGTACAACACGAACATAAATTTATTTACTGTTTCACACTTAGCATAAAAATTACAGACAACTCTGAGCACGAGGTGGGCAAGCCTACAGCATCTTATCAGACCTCTGCTCTTAGTACTACACTCGACTTAGTTTCAGACTAATTAACTCACCGGAGGCGAGACGAGCCTGCTATATCTCGCCAGACCTCCTAACTCTAGCAGAGTTAGGCTTAAACTCTAGCAGACCTCCTAACTCTAGCAGAGTTAGGCCCTAACTCTAGCAGAGATAGGCCTCCTAACTCTAGCAGAGTTAGGCTTAAACTCTAGCAAAGTTTAAGCTGTTCTGTATCTATTTTAATTAACGAATAATTAACTCACCCGAGATGAGACAAGCCTGCATGTATCTCGCCAGACCTCCGATCCCTACTAGAGATGCTCTCCTTCTCCTTGTCTCTGACTGACTGCCCGACGATCCTCACCACCCCCTTGGGTTTTTCGCCCACGCAGCAAATCCTCTGATTGGTAGAGGGGTGGGAGAATCACGGGGTACAACATTTTCGCTTTAACCAGCGCTCCTTCTCAAACATTACACTACACCCATCCAAGAATTCGAAACAAATGATCATGAATGGATAAGTCCTCTTTTACTTTGGCATGTATCCATGTATGAAACCTCCTTCTGCATGAGCCCGTCGGGTAAGTTGCTGTTCTAATCTTTAAAGATATTCATGAAGTTCTCGCAGACCTAAACTCTCAATATAATGGTAATCTAAAATGTAAACCGACCTACCCGAAGGCATGAGGCAAGATTTGCAGAAAACGCTGCGCCAGAAAGTCCCACACTTTCAGTAAGTATTTTAGGGTCGTTGAAACCTGTTAGCACTTACTCCATGAGGAGTAAGATAATGGTAAAAACATATAATGTTAAAAACATGTAAGATTTGGGGTCTAGACAAATTAGTTTTCTTGGAGTCCGGTTTCGCGAATGGACGGAACCAACTGCCTTTACAACTTTATCAATAGCTTGTTTTGCCGTTGATCATCGGGGCCATGATTTCTTCTAGTATTAATTGCTTTAATTGATTTCCACTATGTCTCTATTTACTCTACGTCCCATTTTCCAAGCACCCTACATCGAGCGTCCGCTCATGATGTCAGAAAAATTTTCTCGCCATGAGGATACAAATAATTACAAGATAAAAAGAAATTTTTATGTATCATGTTTTTAAATTTTCTGTTGAATCATATAAACTTTAAAATTCTATGTATTAATAAATACTTTTTAAAAATATTTTTGATGAATTATCCCATCAGCTTGAAAGAAAATGAAGTTAATTGGCAGTTAACTTGCGTTTAAATTTTTGTTCCCGTCCCAGCCGATAGATGGC
>OU015500.1:110471503-110631503 GCA_907164885.2 Dolomedes plantarius
ACAAGTGGACCCTAGGCGGGTGCCCCTGTAGCCCCTGCCTAGTTACGGCACTATATATATATATATATATATATGTATGTATACATTGATAGATAGAAATGATTCAAGATTGCGCAGAGCCACTGTTATGGAAGAAACCTTTTTACAACAGCCACCCCTCAACAGCCACTTTTTTTCGGAACCGTTCCTGGCTGCCATAGAGAGAAGTTCGGTATATATATATATATATAAGAGAGAGACAGAGAGAGAGAGAGAGAGTTTGATAGATAGATAGATACTCGTAGATAGATAGATTGGGACCATAAAAATAGGTAGACTAATTTTCTACTACATATTTTTAACTTTTTCTACTTCATTCGGCGATTTCAAAACTATTTGAGACCACGCTTTGGAATAGCCACCGTGTTTATATAAACCTCGAAGTTCCGTCTGCCCGCATCAGAACAAAAGACGCGTAACTCATCTTTCGACCGTCTCTTACGGAATCCATGAAGAACTACTCCTTGTGTTAAACAATAGAACGGAGAATGCCGCATCTGGATAAATATGCCGACAAATTTGTCTTCACATGTCGCTTCTCCCACCGTCCCGAACTCCACTGTCGGCCGCATGTTTTACGACCGGCTCATGGAACAAACGACCGCCTTCATCCATCTGCCTCGGCGAGAGACCGCCTCAACAATGGGCCTAACGTTCGGCTGGAGTGGGGGGGTCTGGACCACGGAGGCCAGTTCGTGCGCGCGTGCACGAATGCCGCCTGTCAGCGCGGTCGTAAAAAAGCATTTCGGAAACAGTAAAAGAGCGTACTCGATTAAGGCAATAAATACGCTGTTTAGAAATCACCACGGACATTCACGTTTGGAAGATAGATGCTGAGTAATTACTATATCAAAGTCGTAAAGCGCGGATGTGATCCCGCGGCATGCCAAAAATATAGCATACATTAATTTACTGTGCTACTAACTTTCTGATTGCGCTGACTTGACTTTGTGCAATATATGCTCGGAACATGCTGTAAATCTGAGCACATATCATGGATCAGTGCGCGCTGTTTTTATGAATATTTGACTAACTTTATAATAACCCGTCATAACTCGTGTTTGTAATATATCCAGAACATATTTTTAGCATTCGCGGAAATGAGAAAATTGAGCTGTAATATACTGAAATTATGTCAGAGCGGTATACTATTTACGAACTCTTCCACTTTGTTTCATTGTTCTGCCACGCTAAGAACGTATTTGTTTTGCTGCAAAAAGGCTAATTAATTATTTCAATGTTTTGCAAGTCGCAATATTTTAACCATGATTTTATTAACTCGCTTTCTTGTTTGTTTGTTTGTTTGTTTGTTTGTGTGTTTGTCCCGTACAAATCTTGCAATCGATTTTTAACTAACTTCCCGACTAGCTGGACATTTGAAACTTTTAGAATAGCTCAGAACACGATGACAATGCATTTTTTTAATACTTTTAGCCATCTTTAAGCAGAATTAAATTCATTTTCAGTTATTTTCAGTTAGTTTTGTTTTGTAGACTGGTGCAGCCATCTATCGACCGGGACGGAAACGAAAAGTTAAACGCAAGTTAACTTCCAATTAACTTCATTTTCTATCAAGTTGATGGGATAATTCATCAAAAAAATTTTTTTAAAGTATTTATTAATACATAGAATTGTCAAGTTTATATGATTCAACAGAAAATTTAAAAATTTGGTGTATAAAAAGTTCTTTTTATCTTCTAATTATTAGTTTTCCCTTCAGCAGCGTGTATGTTTTGGCTCACTTGCTTTGTAGAGTGAAACTTTTACAGGTTGGTCATAAGAAAACTTTGCCGATATATGGACCTCTAGCGGCTATTCCATTCAACCGATCGAGATGAGATTTCAGATATAGTTATTCAGAGGTATGACCGGGATTCTGTGAACGGCAACAAAGTGGAGCTCACGGTTGCTGTTATGGGTATAGAAATTCGAAATTTTCGAATGGCAACACCCCCTTTTTCCCATCGCAAAATGCTCAGCGTATGCGTACCCTAAAGAGCGTTTGAACGGTACCTGTATCGCAAAAAACGGGCACGTTATGCACCCACAAAAAATAGCTATGCGAACGGCCAACAATAACACGATGATGGTACCCATGTGGAAAATGTGTAACCCAAATAAAAATTTTCTTTTGTCCGATCTGTGTTGTCATCAGTGATTGGCGTCTTGCCTCTGCCATATGCAAATGTCCTTCTTTTTCCCCCCATCTTGTTTTTGTAGGCCGTTCGCAGGGCTGTTTTTTTTTGTGATACACGTACCGTTCCAACGCTATGTAGGGTTTAATATAATGGACAGACCTCCTCTGTCCATTATATTAAACCGATTCCGCGTTTCTCTGACTAAATAATTTAATCGACTGACACCTTGTTCTCTACCGCGTTAGTAGGAAATGCCACGAAAAACAATTATGCTTCATTCATAATGAATCTGTGGAAAAGTTTTTCGATATTGTATTCTTTACAGGGGCGGCTCCAGTCCAGAATTTTTTTTTGGGGGGGGGCAACGTCGGTTCTTAGGGTTATATATATATATATATATATATATATATATATAAGAAATAAACATCGTCTCAATTTGAATTTAAACTCATTTAGTATTAGGTCTACAGTTATATAATTTTAGACTATGGAAAAAAATACACCTGACTTTTTTTTCGGGGGGGGATGCCCTTATTGCCCCCCTTTTGGAGCCGCCAATGATTCTTTATCCGAAAATGTATTTCTTGACTGAAAGTTACTTTGGTTGCCATGTCGCTCTGTATCTCTATGTGTATCATCCAAAGAAACCAGAGGCGTAGCGAGGGGGGGGGGGGCAAGGGGGTCTATCATGCCCCGGGCAACACTTGCAGAGGGGCGCCAAATAGTCCCTAAGACAAACAGGATTTTCTAAAAAGCTATCCCAAAAGGGCGCCAAAGAGGTATCGTGCCCCGGGCGCCGGTTATGCTCGCTACGCCACTGAAAGAAACATCAACGTCAGCAGCATTCACAGCAAAAGGATCAGTTATCCATATCCAGCAGGTCGAACAGCAGCCATATCATGATAAAGCTGCTTAAAATTATCCACATACACAATCATTTCATCATGTTATAATTCATTACTAACTGCTACATAAAGTGTGTCTGAACGTATTCAACATCTGAGTAATACCTTATGCTCCGCTTTGCTTCCCTCTGTGGACCCCTAGTCTTGTGCCTCCCCTCCCCCCTCGATAGAATTTTCCCCTGTGGCCCGTCTGGAATATCCTAAGGTCCCCAGGGAGTCATACGGCCCTCCAGTTGAAAACTTCCGTCTCAGATGACGTAATTAACTTTTAGATAATAAAAAGAGAGCTCACTAATCTATATATAATAAACAATTCCGTGACTGACTGACAGATAGCGCACAGACCAAATCGCTGGACCTAAAGGGCTGAAATTTTTCATGGCAATTCTTCTTATAGTGTAGGGGTGCACTGAGAAAGATTTTTGAAAAATTCTTTTTAAAATTCTTTTTCCATTTAAAATAATAATTTGAGGGTTATAAAATTTATATCACGAGAAACATCATAAAAATTCCTTTAAAATGGAACCTTTTTCGAATATTTACCTCCATTTTCAGATTTTTTGGTGAATTTTTAGAGATTAATTTTTAGAATTTAATTTATTAAATGCTGATCACGGGGTTTCTTTTCTTTTTGTGTTACTTTAAATTAATTTTGCGTCACGGGCATAACAACGAAATTAATTGACAAAAAATATTAAAATACTGTAAAAGATAAAATTTAACCACTAGACTAATTGAGATGGAAGTTTTTTAAGAATTTAATTCAAATTAGCATGTTTTGTGGATATTAAATTACAAATCTATACTTATATATAAAGAGAGAGCGATTTTGTACGTGGAGGGTAATCTCCGGAACCACTGCACCTATTTGAAAAATTCTTTCACTGTTTGAAAGGTACATTATTCCAGATGGACATAGGCTATATATTATGTATATCTGATCAGTAGAAATAAAGTTAGGGGCGTAATCCTAACATTCTCCATTGTTACCGCTACTGTCCTCTACCGCTTTTTGTCTCCAAAGTCTTCAACGATCCTTATCGTGGTGCTATCGAGGTGGGCTTCTGTTCTGACGATAGTGGTTCGAACCTAGCCGTTCTCCGGCATGCCTTTTTCTTTAAAAAAATTAACTTTAATTATTTACTAACGTAATATTAATTTGAATATTATTTTAGGAATATTATTTGAAAAAAATTTTAATATTATTTTAAAAAAAAAACATTCTTTACTTAAAATCATTTTTTATTTTGTATTTTTATTTCATCTGTTAACCTCTCTCTTTTAAAAAAATAACTTTAGTTAATACCTAACGTAATATTAATTTGAATACTATTTTAGGTGCTTAAAATAATTAAAAATACATTCTTTACTTAAAATCCTTTTTTATTTTTGAATAAAACTACGGTCTCAAGCACACCTCTTTCTTTTAAAAAATGAACTTTAATTAATAAATAACGTAATATTAATTTGAATATTATTTTAGGTGCTTAAAATAATGAAAAAATAATTTTTTACTTAAAATACTTTTTTATTTTTGTATTTTTATTTCATCTCTTATTCTAATTTTGGGATACCAATGTGTATCTATACTTCTATAATAATATACAAAGAGAGAGAGCAGATTTTGTATGTAGAGGGTAATGTACAAATTTTGTACATTAAAATGTACCTAACATCTTTTCCTTTGTCAACCGCAGCAACACCCTTTCTGTAACCATAGCAACACCCTTCAGCTTACGGGGTCCGTTTTTCGAAATCGCTCTTTACAACGGGAAAATGTTATCTACTTCCTATCCCCATTTTACGTGGGGGACATTCAGCTTGGGGGGTCAGGGGAAAGAGTGGTTAATTGCTTTCTTATTGCTTTCTTACTATTGAAGAAGAATTTGAATAGTAGTTCATCTGCACTCCATGCCTCTTTCATCTCTCAAAAGCCTGAAAATGGATGAACCGCGGGTGAACCGCCCTTCTGATGTGTCTCGCCTGAAAAGAAATAGCCTCTAGCTAGAACGACAAAAGATTATTATTCAGTACTTTTCGGCAAGATTTGACCCTCCGTTCCCAGAATGTCACCCAATTGCTCTTTGGGGGCAAAGACGTTAGGAAAGTCACATCGAAGTGGAATTCGAGACTATATCTCTGCCGACATCACACGTATTTTTCGAGAGTATGTGCTTCGGATATATGCTATCCCACCCTGTAAGGAAAAGGTTTAATATTTTTAAGATTCAAGTAGAGGAGGTATTGATAAATACAAAAAGGATTTTTGAAACTGGCAACGTTAAAGGGTTTATTGAAGAAAGCTACATTTGGAACTATGCTTTTTATTGGACATTTAAGGTAAAAAATGATTTACAATTTATTGGCTATCAACTGGAAATTTATTGGTATAATATTTTGTTCAACCCGGACAAAGTCGGGACGGGCCGCTAGTATATATAAAACAGTTCCGTGACTGAGTGACAGACCTCGCACAGACCAAACCGCTGGACCTAAAGGGCCGAAATTCGGACAGTGTATTCCTATTATGACATAGATAGCCCCTAAGAAAAGATTTTTTGAAATTCTATCACTAAGGGGGTAAACTGGAACACTCCAATACGTTTGTGGGGAAAATCGTATCCTTTGCGACTATTCTCGGTGTCTCTTCTTCGTGTGGATCTACGTCAAAAAATGGTTGAGGAAATTTTGGTTATTGACAGGGAAAATGCTCTTCAAACTGTACTATATTCTTTAGCATGTCCTATTAGATTTAATTTGAATATTTCCTTCTACATTATTTTGTCTGTAAAAATATCCGTTACGATTTTCATCGTAATTATTCTAAAATGTACTCCATAGCGAAACGCGGGTATTCAGCTAGTATACGAGTAAATTCGAATGTAAGAACTTACAGTTTATAATGAAACAGTATTAAGAATCATGCTAACTTGTAGCTCGTGAATAATACTATATTCTTGGAACTCTATATATATATAACTATTATATATTATAGGTATACTATATATATATATATATATATATTTAATTTGAATATTTTCTTCTACATTTATTTTGTCTATAAAAATATCCGTTACGATTTTCATTGTAATTATTCTAAAATGTACTCCATAGCGAAGCACGGGTATTCAGCTAGTATACGAGTAAATTCAAATGTAAGAACTTACAGTTTATAATGAAACAGTATTAAGAAACCATGCTAACTTGTAGCTCGTGGCTGAAACTGGTGCTTGAGACACCAGAAAATGAAGCTTAAATAACCGCTTAAATAATTTCCGTATGACGACTGTGGAAAATGAAAGACGGGAGTATAATGGTTGCTTTTTTTATGAAAACCTATAATTTCAAAAATGTCCAACAAAAAAAAATTGCTGATAGGTCAAAAGGTATAGGAATAAATCGGAAGCAAGGATGGCGCAGAAGTCCCCATTTTTTAAAAAATATTATCAACTTTGAGTATAAAAGAGGTAAGAAATTTTTTTCTTTTTTTTTTCTTCTTGTAAATTACTTTGAACTGATTCTAGAATATAAATATCCCTCAAATGTTCTCTGTTTTGAGCTTCGAGTAGAGTTCGGCTTTGTTTCCTTACAGCTCGTCTTTTTTCTGCATCAACGATCTAATTTCTCGTCGAAAGTTATTCCTCAGCTCCTGGACAGTTCGAGGTTTGTTTACCTAAACAGCCCCTTGTTCTCGAAAATGCTGTCGGATGGTTGGTCTCGAAGGAATATTTCTGAACATTTAAATGGCGGCAATCTGCTCTCGTGTAAGAAGAATAGATGGTCGTTTTCAAAACAAAATTGAATCATTTTGTTCATTGCTCAGTAGTATACTTCTTCATGGTAAATCTTCCAAATGTTTATCGAATATCTCTGAGGTAAAAGAGAACATAAAGTTTATTTAATTTTTAAAATGGTGACTTTTGTAGCACCCTCAGTTGAGAAAGCAATTTCAAGACATTGAAGTCCCTCCGAATTCCAAAAGTGGAACTATTCTAAAATTTTGACGATTGAAAATGTGCAGTCAATCTAAAGCAAAGGAAATAACTAATGCTTTCCACGACTTTGAATTAAAAATCGCTCGAATTTTTTGACAAATTTTTGGTAATAGTAATTTTTTAAATAATTAGGAGAATATTAACATAAAAAAATAAATAAGAAATAAGAAAATAATGACAAACTTATGTTAAAAATCAATGGAATATAGAATTTGGGTATGTATTAACTTTGCATAATAACAATAAAAAAAGCCTCGCTTACCCTCTGATGCACTTGTTTTTAGCAAATATCTGGTGACTAATACTTCCTATTTAAATATTAATATGTATATATATTTTATTGTGGTAAAAAGGAACAATTAAATTTAATTTAAGAGCATTATTTTCAAATTATGATCTTCACATTAAAAATTGAAAATTTTGAGTTTCATTTATTTTTTATAAAACTAATACATAAAATATGAATGAAAACGGTGAGTTTGAATCTAAGATAACTTTTGTTCAATATTTGAGAATGCTACTCTTATGTCTTCCGGATTAGGTCTTGATAGTTGTTTGGCTTTTAAAGCTACTGATTTTGAAAACCCAGTCTCACTCAGATAGCTAGCAGCAAATGGAAGTAATGGAAGTATAACCTTTTTGCTCATGGAGTTTTTATTGTTAGAATGTTTGGGACCTTATCTAACAATATTATATCCCATACTTTTTAACGTATAAAGAATATAAATAAAGATATTAAATATATGTTAGTATAGGAAATGTAAAGCATATTTTAATGAATAATTCAATCTATATATATAAAACAGTTCCGTAACTGACTTACTGACTGACATACAACGCACAGACCAAACCGCTGAACCTAAATGGCTGAAATTTTGCATGGCGATCCTTCTTATAGTGTAGGGGTGCACTAAGAAAGATTTTTCAAAAATTCTTCTTAGATTTGTTTTAATTAAATTTTTAAGCTGCTTTTTAACTTTTTTTACGTTTGCATTTAAAACAATACTTTGAGGGTTATAAAATTTATATCACGAGAAAGATCATAATAATTCCTTTAAAATGAATTTTTTTTTGAATCTTTACCTCCATTTCCTGATTTTTGGCGAATTTTTAAAGATTGATTTTTAGAATTTAATTTATTAAATGCTGATCACGTGATTTCTTTTTCTGGTACTTTAAATAAATTTATCGTCACGTGCATAACAACTAAATAAACAAAAAATATTTTTTCCCTTGCTAATGCGGCAGACGATTAGACATTATCCAAAATAATATTAAAATACAGTAAAAGATATGTTCTACAAACTGTACTATATTAACTGTACTATATTCTTTAGTATTCTTTATATTAGATTCAATTTGAATATGTTCTTCTACATTTATTTTGTTATTAAACTTATCCTTTACTATTGTCTTATACATTTAATAATACCTATAATATTATCCTACTACCCCGACTATATATATTATATTATTCTATATATATAGTATAATACTATATATATATATATTACATCATTGTATACATTGATCGTAGTATTTATCATATAATATATATATATATATATTTGGCATTAATTGCATACATTGACCGTTGTATTTAATTTGAATGTACTCCGTAGCGAAGTACGGGTTTTCAGCTAGTATGATATAAATTAACTTTAAACCATCTGACCCATCCAATTTTTTCACGACCCACTGGCTTATGCCATGCCTAGGAGCTCATTATGAGTCCCGGTTCTCACCGAGGATTTTTCTTCCTACAGAAATAATCTTAATAAATTAGCATGACAATATCTATATATATTATTTCTAGAACGGGATTTTTTTTCTGACAATCCCTTTTTCTCCCTTCATACTTAACCAAAACCGATAAATGATGTACCATTTTAAAGGTAAAGATCTCTACTTCCGACGAATTGTTAATATAGAATTACACACGGCACACTGTATTCTTTGTTTAAAAATCGAAGTATAAACATCATAAAAAAAAATTTCCGCTAGATGGCGTGCGCTCGATCACTGAAATTTCAAATCTTTTCGGCCGCGGTGGCCCGGTTGGCAAAGGCGCCGAGCCTGTGATTTGAGCGTCCCTGGTTCGATGCTCGTCGAACCAGGGACGAGCCATATATATATATATATATATATATATATTATATATATACAGTGGGTGATCGGTCAACGAACAGTTCGGACTGCGAACAATTCGGTTAACGAACACCTTCATGAAAGATTTTTGTGTTCGGACAACAAACATATGTTCGGATAACGAACTAAAACGAATTCTACCGAACACCTCTATGACAAAAGGTCGAAAGAAGTTCCAGTAGTCCAAGATCAACCAAGCGGTGGTTCAGTGAGTTATCTAAAAATTGTAATCAAAAGGTCTACAAAACGATACAATTTTAGTTATAAACATTTATTTTACATGTATTGTACAACCCTTAAAGGGTGCTCCAAATTGCCACTAATCTAAGAGCCCATCTCGTCGAACTCTAAAACGGTGGGGGCGCTGCTCGCTATGTCATACGGAAGAGGAGAAAAGCAATCGACCACTGACATTAAAAAAAAAAGATTGATTTTAATGTGCAAGACTGTATTATTTTGGGCAAAAATAAACTTACTAATAAATTGTAAATATAATCTATATATATATATATATATAAATTTAATTTTTTTAGGGCCTCCAGAACGAATTTATCGGAGTAAGTACCATAAAACTATAGGGTAAATTGATGATCGGTTAACGAACATTTCGGTTTACAACATAGTCTTGTAACGGATTATGTTCGCCAAACCGGATCACCCACTGTATATATATATATATATATCTAATATATACACTGCTGGACGTTAAAATATCAACACCAGGTAGGGAAAGCAAATAATAAAACTTACTGTATTGCACGTATAAAGCATAGTAGGAAGAAAAAATGATTAAATTTGTAGGCAATTTGGGGGTATACAGGGTACGAAATGAGTACACAAAGCTGCAAATCCACCACCGTGTTTATCAATGGTGGCACGTAAAATAAGTCGTGGTTACAAAGCCCTCCAAGTTCTCAAATTTACCTCTGGAGGAACGAGATCAAGTATTCCGGCCTCGTCACTTAACTCGGTTCAAAATTATGGGACCGATGTTCTTCGAGGTCAAGTCAGACTTCAGTCCTAGTGGTACCTCTCCTTAAAGTGGAGTTGCTTACTAGCCTTCGCAAAGGACCTAGGTCCTTTGGACTTGGTGTAGGCTTTTCTACTCCAAGGGGACTGGAAACAACAACAACTTTCAAATTTTAAAGTCGTCCCTTTTTATTACCATTCTGTGAATTAACTAATAAGTTTCTTTCTTGCCAACATCCGCGTAGGTGTACATAATTCTTTTCGGATGTAAAAACTATTTCATTGGACTAAAATATATTTCCTTATCCCCTGAAAAACATTTTATGAGTGATTATTTTCCTTTGGCATGCCTTTTTAGAGTTTAGTTTTATTTATTCAATTCTATGTACACAATTGAACTGCATATGACAAAATTTTACCAAGCTATCGAGGGAAAGCTAATCTGTCTCAAAATTAAAGGATAATCAAAATAAAGGTCTTAAATGAAAATAACGGATGTGAAAGTCGAAATAAAAAATAAGATCGGATGCAAAGTTTCGCACGGGACACCTAGTCATAATAAATTAGCATGCACCTGAAATCACAAACTCGGGGTTAAATAAATTATTCGTAACCGTCGATAAATTCTTTCAAACTCTTTTTAATTTTCGGGAATAAATCTATATTTCGCCGTTCCCTCCGCACCCAAGGTCACATCAGTGAAATCTACCCTTGAAACATAAAAAGCGCCTGACGAAAGCACCTGAGATAAAAACTGAAGTGCCTGGAGTGGGGAAAACAGGAGAACTGCTGAGTAGCACCCATATGCTTTAGTCGAGAGCACAACTCCTACGAGAACTCGGAATACAATCTCGGGCACTTTTCATTGAGCACATACTCTTGCACAAAGCTTTTACCCTCTCAATAGAGTATGGAAAAATTTTGAACTCTCGTATAATGTGAGCAGTTGGCATTTTTAGTCATAACCTCAGCTTTAATTTAATGTCTGTTATGTCGCAGCTAATGCATGCCCTTTTAACTAAATGCATTCTCTTGAATTTGAATAATGATACACTAAAAAGTTATTCTGATATCTATATATATATATATATATATATATATATATATATATATATATATAAAAGAGCTTGTCTGTTTGTTTGTCCGCTATAGAATCATAGACTGTTTCACCCACCGGGACCAAATTCGGCACAGTTAATGTTTAGGACACAAGAAACTTAAATCAGGAAAAACGAAATTTGGGGCTCAATTAGTTTTTTTTACTTAATTTTTTAATGATTTTTGTGCCCCTAAGCGCACCTCTTAAATGTGGATACAGCCCCTTTACAACAACCAGTCTAATTCGATACGCGGGGGAAAAGACGTTTGTTCTGAGGGGTGGTTTGAGAGTTGGTCTGGGGGTGACGGGGGGCAGGGCGAAGTGTTTATTTTGTGGAGGGTGAAGTCCAGTATTTTTTTGATGGAATGCATGAAAAATTTTATATCTATATATCTACCCGGGCAACGCCGGGCAATAATGCTAGTATATATATATAGTGTGCATGCGTGCGTGCGTGCGTGCGTGCGTGTGTGTGTGCGTGCCTACCTGCCTGTACCTGCCAAAATGCGACATATCTCCATGTATGTGTATAATATCTTAAATTTATCTGTTCTCAACTCAAAAATCTACATTTTAAAGCTTTTAATCAATGTATTAACCTCTAAAAAAGGCGTAATCAACGCTTTTCTATGAACAAACTCCGCCCTAAGTGTTGCCCTTTCGGCTCCGCGGCTAAAAGACTACCCTCTTCTGTTACATGGAAGCGAAAAACAGCGAATAAGATGTGATGAAGTCGTTTATTTTTAAGTCCTTTTAGAATGTGGTAATTGCTATCCGGGAAGCTGTCCGGTATCTTGCGAGTTCTTCGTCTGGGATCAAATGATTTGAATCACGTACGCAGGATTTGTCGTTGCGCGTGATCTGTGACTGTGGCGTGACGCGTGTGAGGTTACGCGTGGTAATGACCTGTGGCAACATTATCATTATGTGGATTTGACGAGGACCAAATAGAATTATCTCCGGTTTTACGATATCCGAAAGTTCTATGCCTAGGCATCAAGGTTATATATATATATATATATATATATATATATATATATATATATATATATATATATATATATATATATATATATATATATACAGTGATTTCCGCTTATAAGAATCACGTTTGTTATTACTGTTTTTGATTCTTATAAGCGGTTGATTCTTATAGCCCAAATTTAGGTTTTTGGACAGGCACACACACACCTATATATACATATATTAGATAATTTACCATAAAATACTCTTTAATTTACGTTAATTATCTTTAATTAAAATTATTTTTTATAATTTTAAAAATACAACTTAATTTTTAGACCTATAAATAGATGCACATGATTATAGTAAGAGAAGAAAAAATCCAATATTTGTTACGACAAACCTGCTTAACAGTTTTAACATTTCAACTACAGGAAGGGAGCAAGAAAAAATTTTCTATGGTAGTTTGATGCAATGAAGTTTTCAGGAGGCTGTTTATACCTCCTTCAATGCCAATAGTCTCAGACGAAGATTCACGTTCTATCTTACGTTTCACGGTTTGATAACGAGTTGAATCTACTAATGTCATGTTTTCCTAACTGATAGTGGACACTTCGCCGAAGATTTGTGTGTTTCAGGGTCCAGGAAGCCGCAACCAGGATGTGGAAGTTGGGAAAAAAGAGTCCCCATTTTTGTTTGCCAGTGGAGAAAAGCGAAATAGGACTCGGACGGGTAAAGATGCTCCTGGGTCAAGCTAATAGGACAGTGTTGTGCAAAAGCGTTTAAAGGGAAACTATTATGTTATGTCTAACAAAGAAAGGGATGAATTTTATGACTATATTCCATCCCATCTTATCAATCTTTCTTTTAAAAAAATCCAGAAAAACTTCGTGCCTTTTGAGGGTTTAAGTGGCTTTTTTGGAAAAATGAAAGGAAAGCGAAGCGTGTAAACTGATTCTTAAAACCGGTGGATTGATTCTTTAAAGCGAAAATTTTAACATGGAAATAATACATTTGTTTTTGTTTTCGTGATATTGATTCTTATAAATGGTTGATTCTTATAACCACTGATCACTATAAGCAGTGGTTACTGTATATATATACTACTGGCCATTAAAATTTCAACACCAGGAAGCAAAGCAAATAACAAAACTTTACTTGTTGTACGTATACAGCATAGTAAGAAGAAAAAAAGATTAAATTTGTAGGTAATTTGGGGGTATACAGGGTCCGAAATGAGTACACACAGCTGCCGCCTCTGGCAGCTAAAACGGCTCTAACCCGGTTAGGCATAGAGCCGAAGTGGGCTTGGATGTCAAATACGAGCAAATCATTCCATGCTGCTTCAAATCTATGCCACACTTCATCAATCGTAGTGGCTAGAGAGCGGTGGCGGCCAAGTTTCTCGGCAACCCATGACCAGATGTTTTCAATGGGTGAGAGATCTGGAGAACGTGCTGGCCAGTGCAACATTCGAACACCCTCTGTGTCGAGGTAGGTCAGGAGACGACGGGCAACATGCGGTTTTGCGTTATCTTGTTGAAGGATGACTCTCTGAGGCCTCGAAGATAGGACACAGCCACCGGCTTTAAGATGTGAGAAATGTAATGCTGACTGTTCAGAATACCGACGACGCGAACAAGAGATGCTCGTGTCATATACCCAATGGCTGTCCATACCATCATACCAGGTGCAGGGCCCGTATGACGATATCGAATGCCACGTGCGTTCTGCTCGGTGCCTGCAGACACGGATACGTCCATCATGATGCTGCACGTAGAACCGGGACTCGTCTGAAAAGACGACGTGGTGCCACTCCTGTATCCAGTTTTGTCGTTGGGAGTACCACTGACCACTGTATCCGCGCGTTTCTATGCTGTAGAGTCAAGTTCCGGCTTGCTGCTAGTCAAGCCGGAAATAGAAGGCCGACCTGACAACATGCCTGTCCTCTCGGACGTTAGTGGCGGGAGGATATTGAGATCCTGCCTGGCGTTCAGTATGACCCTCCTTGACCCATCGATTCCATATTCGCATGTCAGGCCGGACAGTCCTTAAAATATGAAATACTATTAAGATTTTTTAAAAATTGAATAACAATAGAATTTATGTTTGAGTAGTATTCAAAAGTTATACAATGAGAAAAATAAATATAATATAAATAAATGAGGAAAAAACATACAGCAACGATTTTTTTGTTATGGAACATATCATTGTTAAAAACTATGTTAAGGCTAAAGACATAATCGGAATCCTCATCTTACAGTTTGAAAAAGCGGAAAAAAACCCAACTTTCTTAAAAGTTTTCTACAATTTTCCGATTTTAACTGAACTTCTATTAACGTTTCAATTTATTTCAAGTTAAGTTGGGAGGGGGGGCACGTGCTCCCCCGTGCAACCCCCACGCTATGCTTATGCTACATAGTTACCAAAGATGCCTCCCCCCTAACACTTAAAACAGTCGAACACTTTAAAAAGTCGAACAATTTTTTTCCGTCGAATTCAAGAATGAATTTTTTCCTCGCCCTTTACGGCTTTAGAAATATTGATCATAAAATAGTATTGATAATAAAAATGGTAATTTTAGTTAGCCTAAAAGTTTCTCCTCATTCATATATTCCCCTTTTTACCATGCTTTTATTAACTTGCTTTCTTGTTTGTTTGTGTGGTTGTCCCTTAAATCTTGCAATCGATTTTTAACTAACTTCCCGACTCGCTAGACATTTGAAACTTTTAGAATAGCTCAGAACACGATGACAATGCATTTTTTTAATACTTTAGCCATCTTTAAGCAGAATTAAATTAATTTTCAGTTCATTTTGTTTTGTTGTGCAGCCATCTATCGGCCGGAACGGGAACGAAAAGTTAAATGCAAGTTAACTTCCAATTAACTTCATTTTCTTTCAAGTTGATGGGATAATTCATCAAAAAAATTTTTAAAAAGTATTTATTAATACATAGAATTGTCAAGTTTATATGATTCAACAGAAAAATTTAAAAACATGGTATATAAAAAGTTCTTTTTATCTTGTAATTATTTACGTTTCGTTCATTAAACACAATATACCACGCCCATTATACCCTATTCATTTAAATTTTGAAATAGTCGCGTCTCTCGTGTAAAAGGAAAATTACACATATGTAAAGAATTTTATTTTCTTTATAACGTGTGAAAATTTAAAAAAACAACCCAACTTTTAAATGCAATTTGACAGCTGGTAAAACCGTTCTCCGTAGATTAACATTGAGCCAAGCGGTTGCGATGTGTCAGCTACCCTGCACTGTTACGAGAAGTGAGCAAAAGCAGACCCGCGTTAACCCTCGACGATAAACAGAATTTGTTTACTTGTATTTCGTGTCATAATGAATAGTTTAATATTTAGCTCATTCTCATATGCTGACGGTCAGGGCTTCCAGACTCGGGTTTTTAAACCCAGATCTGGGTTTTTCAGTGACTGTATGAATTTATGGGTTTTTTTCTTCAAAAATATCTTCAAAAATATAGCAAAATATTTCTTCCAAAATATAGCAAAAAAATTAATCTTTATTTATCGTTTTAAGCATAATTAGTAATGTAAGTGTAATTATGTAGTTATGTAAATTAAGGAATGTAAAATTATTCTAGTGGAGATCATTTTGATTGAATCGCGATATGTCTGTCTCTTACGAAACCATCCCAGAATTTTGATTTTTGTTACATCCTATCAAAGATAGAATCATTCATCCCAAGTATGGAATCTTATCGCACTTTATGATCGATTTGACTATTTGGTACTTGCATATTATAACTGAAACTTACCTGCTTGGCGAGAATTCGCCATATATACGCGCCAGTTCCGCTCCTACCATTATTTGTTCTTGTTAATAAGTTATCTTTTCAGTTAATATATTGCAATTATGGTGTGGGGTACCAGTTCCGCGTTTTACGATTGTCTTATTCATTTTAAATATATTTTTGTATATTTCTATTTTGTATTTTGTACGCAATTTTAAGTTATGTCTAAAATTATTTATATATTGTTCTTTATCTGCCTTTATTTTATTATGTACGCGTTTTCCGGATATTTGTGATATTTTAACACGGAGCTGCTCAAAATTTGGCAACGGGCGGTTTATAAAAATTGTAGCTATAGTAAAATGAGGTGTTGGCAAGCTCATGTTGCCCCAAGCTCAATAAGATGCCAAGTTTCAGTTATGATATATAAGTACCGACTATTTTACCTCACTCTTCTGATTGCCTAGAGACGGGGCAACGGGCGGTTTAAAAAAAATTTAGCCACAGTAAAATGAGGCGTTCGCGAGCTCATAATGCGCCAAGCTCAATAAGATTCAAAGTTTCAGTTATAATATATAAGTACCGACTATTTTACCTCACTCTTCTGATTGCCTAGAGACGGGGCAACGGGCGGTTTAAAAATAATTAGCCACAGTAAAATAAGGCGTTCGCGAGCTCATAATGCGCCAAGCTCAATAAGATTCAAAGTTTCAGTTATAATATATAAGTACCGACTATTTTACCTCACTCTTCTGAGTGCCTAGAGAGAGTTTTTTCATGAGTTAATAGAGTCACAATTTAAAGCACGCGTTCTCTTAGAACTGAAACTGTAAACTATGTTAGGACTTCAGAAAAAAATAGATATCATCCAAATTGTCGTTCCTGGCTACCTAAAACAGAACTGTTGAAGACGCAATAGAAGGGATATGTTCTACACGATAAGAAGCACGCATTTATTTTAAAGGAAGAAGAAGAAGAAGAAAGATCTTGAGCAAATTAATTTGGAGGTGAATGATTAAATGGATTCAGTCTGGCGACAATTAAATAAGATAACTAACTTAACTTCAAGTAATCTTACAAAATGGGGGTTTGTATTACTTTATTTGTATTTTTTATAGTTTTCAATAATCAAAAATATTTTTAAAAAAAAAGCTGGGTTTTTCATTACAATCTGTTTTTTTTTATGCCATCTGGGTTTATTGCATTTTTCGAGCTGAGAATCCTGCTGACTGTAAACCAGTAAAAACGATAAAACTTGAAAAAAATTTGCTAATCAATTCCATATGACATTACCTTTTAACCAGAGAAGAATCAGGTGTGAAAGAATGAGGAACAACTGTAAACATTCTACCAACTTATTGCGCCCCACCCCACCACAGTGAAAAAAAATTACCAAAAATATACGTAAAGTTTGCTGGTTTTTTCTTTCCAAAATGTTATCTCTAACAGTCTTCCTTGAATTTTTCTATTTCTTTTATCATTTAAATCCTCTTTGGGAACAAGGCCATGCACACACACCCAGTATCTCCGATGTTGTTATCGTTGATACTAAATGTGTCGTTTCCTGCCTTAGCTCTGTATTAAGTGAGGTCGAAAACACCATTTTTTTTCCCCACAGCTTTCAAGCACTACTCACACGCCACGTGTAACACGCAATGCATTCGAATGATGGACGAGGGGAGAGGATCGAAAAGGAAGTGTTATCCACCGAGAAACCGAATGATGAAAACATCGTTTTCCTCGGAACGAATAAGTACGAATTATTGAGTTCAATTGTCCTTTGATTACGGTCCAAGCATTGATTACAAGCCCTAGAGTAACAAACATATATTCAGACAGCCCTCCGATATCGCGAGCTCGACTTTCTTGAATTAAACTATTCGAGGGGTAGTTATCAACAAACACGTGTTAAAGTTAACGAGTTTTTTCCGTCCACTGTTATACTTAACTCATTGCAGTTTACAAAACGCAAATCTAAGCTGAATTTCTGTGTGTTTTGCAAATGTAAAAAAAAAGCATTTCAAAGTAAATGCTATCTCCTGTATATATATATATATATATATATATATATATATATATATATATATATATATATATATATATAATATATATATATATATATATATATATATATATATATATAATATATATATATCTATATATATATATATATATATATATATATATATATATATATCACTTTTGGAAAATTTAGCACAAGGGAATTGATGCGCAGAACTTATCGGAGATGCAGTCGGCACGAGGGTGTTGACCATACAGTAAATCGCTGCGCACAAATTGGAGAGATGCAGTCGGGCGTAGTGTTGATCCAGGGAAGCACATACGAAATTTAGGAGAGTAACACACGCGGAGCCATAGAAGAGGAACACAGATTTTAGTCGATATTCAGGAAATCACCTTTATTCAATCATGAAGCATCGCGAAGGTATTAGCTGCAGTGGCCACATGACTTGTCCGGCGGCTATGCCAGGACGGGACGTGTTAACAGCAGTGTTTACATGCCAGAGTTAAGAGAAGAGCGCTGTAACGACCGGACTGTGGACAGTAGGTCCGACAGCAACAAGAGTTAGAAACGAAGAGAGAGAAAAGTCTTCTGTTCATGCAATATTAAATGGGTGTTTTGCGATATTTACGCCAGAGGGCCTAAACTACTTATTTTTTAATTGGGCGACTTTAGATTCGTGGAGTTCACGTGTCCACTTAAGTTTATCGGGGACTTTACTGCTAGATCCCGCGCTTGTTAGAACTGCGAACTGTTGTTAAAGTTCTTGCAAAGTGGGGTTTTTGACGTTATACAAGACATAAATTCAGAGTGGATCGAGGGCTCTTCAAGAATTTTGACACTATACTGACATTCGAAATCTCATAAACTTTGAACACTCATATCTGGGGATGTTATTGAGTTCAGATACTTCACATGCCTGCTTAATGATCTGCAGGTCTAATATAAATTATCTTATTTTACTTTTAGGTCGCAATTTTGGAAAAGGGGTCATACTTTATTAACAATAGAATATACCTTAGAGTAAAGTAATTTATGAATACGCGTTTTCTTGTTACATATATATATATATATATATACAGTGGTACCTCGACTTGCGAGTTTAATTCATTCCATGACTTAGCTCATAACTCGAAATACTCGTATCTCGAATCAATTTTTCCCATTGAAATTAATGGAAATGCCATTAATTCGTTCCGGGCTCCCCCAAAACACAGCAATTTTTGGTTGCATGTTTTTAAATAAGAAGAACATGCTTATAAACGACGAACATTGTATAAAAACGCAATACAATAGATTGTACTGCAATGAATTTGTTTTATTAAGTGTAATGTACAACATTTAGCTTGGAGATCAGACTTGAAGATGCTGATGGAAGAGGAGGAGAAAGGTTGAACTGAAAAATTTAATCTTATTCGTTGGTTTTTGATCTTTTCGCCCCGCTTTCCTGACTTTCGCTTTTATTACCAGCTACTCTCTTAAAGTGAACGAGTGAGACACGGAAGCTGGGTGATTGTTGCATCGTTCACTGTGGCTGTAATGTCCAGATTCTTCTTTCTGAGGATCCGAAGAACGTTTTCTCAGAATCTGATCTCTCGGTTTCAGACTGGATAGTAGTCTCAGAACAATATTATACAATTGTATATTAATTGTACATAAAGGTTGTAAATACTATATGCATCGCATTCGCTGCTCAAACTCGCGGTAGGATATCTGAAGCTTGCTCGTAACCCGAATTTTAGCTCGTAACTCGAAGCAAAAAATATACCGAGAGAATGCTCGTATCTCGAAAAACTCGTAAGTCGAGGTACCACTGTATATATATATATATATATATATATATATATATATATATATATATATATATATATATATATATATATATATATAAGTGTGTGTGTAAGTAATGATAACGCCCCCCATTATTACTTGTCACGTATTCTAAATTCTCCTCAATAAAGCACAGTCCCTATTCCAAATTCGGACCTAGGAATAAGAGTATTAACCAACTATTCTATTCCCTTCACTGCACGCGCGAAACATTAAAGGCTATTTTGAAACTCTAATAGAACGTAGTAACGCGAGCATGATTCAGGCATGATTCAGAAGCGTCTGTTCGAAAAGTCTTGCGGCGTTGAGTCATACCTTCACTTGGTCAAGTCAGATGCCCGTCTAACCGATTATAGAATTTTCGTGAGCTCTCGCTCTCTCTCTCGTTTCCCAGTTCCTTGTCCCCACTGTCCTCGCGCTATTCGATAACATGCAATAACGTTTTCCGTCTTCTCAAGCTCCGGCAGGTCCGGCGGCTGGTATTGTTTGTGTGTGCCCTGCTGTAAAGTTACCGGTGCTTGTGTGTGTGTGTGTGTGAGAGAGAGAGAGAGATTGGTTTGGAAATCACACGTCCACTTAAAAGCGATAAAATTCCTTTATTAAAAAAACGATGATAGGATGCAATATATGTATAGATGAAAAACTTGTGGTAAAAACTAGATAGCCTGTCACGTCAGACTCCCCACACACAGTCGCCTCCAAAGCACTGGACTCTGCATGCCTGCTTTTCGCTACACGTGGGTCTCCTGCACGAAAATCTCAAGGTCAATCCGTTCTTCTCCGCGAGCACGGAACGAACTGCCGTCTCTCCTAAGAGCGAGTGAGTGAGTGCCAACCATAGGACAAGTGTTTTAACTGAATTACCTAGGCCAACGCCTTCAAACTCAGATATTTCATAATTATAACAACGAAGAGCTGGAAATGTTCAGAACTAGAAAAAAAGTTCGTTGTGGGGCGTCAAAAGTTCAGGAAATGCTACACAAAAAGTGAAGCAATGAGTCTTCTGGTCTGTACATAGGAGGGTGAAAATGGGCAGTTCTGATTGGATGTCTCCTGGATCTTCGAGTTGATACGCTGTTGGGGGTGGAGTCAATGGTTGTCTGTAAGCTGGATTTCAATTGGCAAGTTTAGAGAGAATAGAGTAAAGTGATTGGATAGAGAGATAAGGTTCAGAATCCGTGAGTTCTAATACTACGAAAAGAGCAAAGCCAAAGGATTTGCTCTAAGACAAAAATAAATAAGCTAAAAGAAAGTTTAAGGATAGAAAATAGGTTTTTATTTTATTTTATAAAATTTTTTAGATCTTTTTTGCCTTGGCAAGCCAAGTATAGTTTTTTATATTTTTTTATTTTTATTTAAATGACGAGGACAAACAAAAATTATCGAACTGCCGGCCTTTTTCTACGAGTGCCCGGAAAACGTCTGCTTGCGTTACACTTGGAGGCGCGCCCTCCAGCGGTGAAAAGCGCTTACTAGCTTCCCGTGGTGTTCGGCTTCTTCTATTCCCACAGCGTGGAGTTAGAAATGGGATTCGACTTCCTCGCTTCCCACACATCTACATATATATATATATATATATATATATATATATATAATTTCTAATGCGGAGACACTTATACTGAAATATTCGCACAAAGTCTCGGGAATTGTTCATTACTTTTAATCCGGGAGCACTTAACGGTGAGATATAACTACTACTCCTTCGGTCTGCAGCACTTCAAACTTACCCACGAACCCGTCTGTTCAGCCCTTGAGCAGCAAAAGAGGACCAAAATACTCCAGAATATCTACCTAATCAACCTCGGCTAATTCTTTTAGAAAACGTAAGCTGGAAAGTGGATTCCCTGTCAATTTTTGTCAAGCCTGCCCTAAAATTGCTACCAAAAGAAAAAAAGAAAATTGCCTGCCTTCTTTATTTTTCGGCTTATTAGGAAGAATCATCGAGATAATGAAGTTATTTTTTTATTTCTAACGCTATGTTCTCCCTTCATTGTGTAGCCTTCTTCAAGGGGAAAATTACACATGAAAAAGTTATTCTAATAAATAATATTTTTATGGAGAGAAATTCATTTGTTATCCCGCAAAGCTACCATTATCTGAACTGAAAATAAACGCACTTATGTAACGAGAGATGGGACGAATTGTCTATGTTGAAAGGGAACAGATGTACAAATAAAATTGTTACATTATATAAAGAGCGGCAATTAATACGTGTATCGACTTTTCCTGCAATCTCAAACAGAGATTGTAGAAAAAAAATCGATAATGCCGAACATAATTTGAAAATGATTCTTCTACATTAAGCCCCCTGTTATTTTATATCCTCTGGTATTTTAAATAGCTTAAAACTTTTCATAATTTTTATATAATAAACTGTCTTTATTGGTTTATATAAAAATTATGCACAATAAGATGTCACTTAAAATTTTAAATGAAAATGACTGATTTTATGCCATCAAAATGTATTTTTTTCCCTCGGATTTTAATAGCAGAAAGTGTTGAACGAATAACTAATGCAATCTTTATTATACAGTGAAAACATGATGTCAATTCACAATAATGAATGCAAAAAGTAAATGTCATGTCAAAATTGTATTTTGAAACTAAATTTTGTATGCAGGGTTTTCTTAGAAGTCAGTTTTATGTGCAATGCGTAAAAAAATCCGAAAAAAAATATTTACTCAGCATAATTAAAAAAATACTTAATTTTCTAAAAATGCTTCACAAATTGAAAGTTTTAAAGAAATACACCTTTAAACTTCTCTTTTCTTCCATTTTAGTTTTTCGCTTTTCAGTGATGATCTGTAACAAGGAAAAAAATCAAATGAATACACAAAATGCCTTGCAGACAAACAATATATGTATTTTTTTTTTCTGATTGAAACAGGTTAGGGAGATTGTATTTGCTTAAAGCAGCGTATCAGTTGAAATTGCTTATCTTCAGTTTCCATACAAGGGTACGGGAATTTTGCCTTTTCTAATCACATAGAAGTAATTGCATATGAAAACAGATATTTTAGTTCAGTTTCTTATTTCCACAAATCTTTTCCATTTTGATTTTTATATCTTTGGAAAACAATTTCAATTTTGTAGCGATGGAAGTCGGTAATATAATACATTGTAAAATATTGGCTGTTGAAAAATTTAAAAGTTTAAAAACAACGCGCCCTTCTTCTAAAGTTTTTACCTTGATACATAATATTGAAAATGCATATCTTTAAAAGAATGCATTTGCTAATCTATGATTAGTAAAATACCGAGAGGAAAATTCCACATACCGTATTTTCCGGCGTATAACGTGCACAGGCGTATAACGCGCCCCTATAATTTTAAACTACTTTTTAAATTTTTAGGTGTATTCTGCGTATAATGCGCACCCTTTTCTTGACGAGGAAACCTGAAATGTACATGTGCGATGTCCTATTATATTTTGAAGCCATTCATTCGAAGGATTACCCAAGGCTTTCGAACAAGGGTATACTGAATTGACAAGAGATAAGGGAAACAATATGATTGTGGGAGAAATGCTTGAGGGGGTAAATAATTCCTAGTGCCTTAAAGAATCCAGAAAGACTTTTAGTTTGGAACATGTTCAGATCCCATCGAACGGATAATACGAAGAAATTGAAGGAAGAGTGTAACACAGACATGACAGTTAATCCAGGCGGATTAACGCCAGTAGTTCATCCTTTAGATGTGTGTATCAATACACCATTCAAGGGAAATTTATAATGACAGTGGAACACTTGGATGTTTGAAGGTGAACAAACATTTACAACAGGAGGCCAAATGCGTCATGCCAGTCTAGAAATAGTGTGTGAGAGGATAATAAAAGCATGGAATGAAATTAAACCTGATATATATATATATATATATATATATATATATATATATATATGTGTGTGTGTGTGTGTGTAGTAGCATGGACGCGGGCCGACGGATGAAGGGCTGAGTGGCATAGTTTTGAGTAATGATTCACCTTGCTTCATCTAATTGAGGTTAAAATGTATGACTTGTCGCCCGGCCGTGCATCACAAATGTTTAAATCGATTCCCGCATCATCTCAACCTTCGAACACAAATCATAACACAACTTTATCGAACTACATTTTTTATTCAATTCACCGACCGCTCCGTCGGTATGAATGCAACAAGTGAAAGTACAGGAATCCCTTCTAATTCTGGATGTCAACTCTTATATAAACTTTAGTCCATCACGTGATTAAAGGGTGTGTCTTAATAGTTGATTGGTTTAAAGTTGTTGTTGATGTGCAGAACTGATTTAAATTTGTACTGACGCCGCGCCGCGTCCCTTTGCTTAAAAAAGACAGCCATCTTTAATGATATTGCCTAAGGCTGTAATAATGGAGTTTAACGCGAATGCCCAAAGGAATTAAATAACTTAAGGGATTAAAAAAGGGTATGTAATTTTGAATAGTAGAGTGAGGAATTAATAGTTTTTAAATGTTAAGAGTGTTGAATTAAGAAATTACTAGTTTTTTAATATTATATATATATATATATATATATATATATATATATATATATATATATATATATATATATATATATATATATATATATATACAGTAGAGTCCCGATAATCCGAAATGATTGGGACCAGACCCTTTTCGGATTAAGCGAAATCTTCCTTAAAATAAAATAAAATTACATAATAACGTGTGATTACTTAAATATTACATATTATGTGTGATTACACAGTTTATTTTATAAGGTCTGTCTAAACATAACCAAATCTCGGTACCAAATGGGTGATAAAAGAGCGGACCGCTGCCTAGTACAGTACAGTAGAGTGTAAGTTGTTCTAACGATACGTCACAGTGCTTGACAGTTGGATTTTAGTCGATCATCAGATTATTGAAATGGTTTTGAAAGAACCAGTCAACAACGTCTCAGATGAGAGTGAAAGTGAATCAGACGGTGACAGCTAGCAGAGAGTATCCCGCTCAGACGCCGCGGCTACATTTGATGTAGAGCTACGCTACATAGAGCAACACTCCACCTCGACCCAACGGACACCATTTTCCTGACGCCTTAGCGTAATTTGGCTTCAAGGGAGAGGTATTCTTCTCTTCGAAAATAAAATTAACAATTTTTCAAACCAATGAAGTTTAGTAACAATTAGTTCAGTGCATTGTCTAACTTTGATATTTCTTGTAATTTTCAGAAATATACTTTATATTACTTAGTATCACTGTGGTTTTATTGAAAACTTAGTTCTTTTTGACTTTTCCTTTCGGATCACCGAAGCTCGGATTATCGGGACTCTACTGTATATATATATATATATATATATATATATATATATATATATATATATATATATATATATATATATATATATATATATTTTATATATATATATATATATATATATATATATATATATATATATATTATATATATATATATATATATATATATATATATATATATATATATTATATATATATATATATATATATATATATATATATATATATATATATATATATATATATATATCTGTTGCCTAAGTCAGTTTTCTCCAAGATGACTTTGTTTGCTGATGTCTTTTTGAAAAAAATATTATTTTCAATGTAAGAAGTACCCAAGTCTGTACAATGGTTTAGAAAATACTTTTAAAGCATCGGACAGACTTGGGAACTTCTTACATTGAAAATAATATTTTTTTTAAAAAAAGACATCAGCAAACAAAGTCATCTTGGAGAAAACTGACTTAGGCACTTCTTGTACCAAGCCACAGATATATATATATATATATATATATATATATATATATATATATATATATATACATATATAACCGATAATTTTTATTCCTGGGGGGAGGGGAAGGGCGGGATTCGAATGTAGAATAGGAATATTGTTTTTTAATTAAATTATACAAAGTACAGGATAAAACTATTGCATAGATGTAACCCAATTTCTCCACTACTTTATTCTTTGTTTCACCGAAACTGTTTCTAAAATAAGGAAAGTTCTGTATTAAATTAAATATGCCCTTCGCAATATCATTTCTAATTATGAAATTTATCTCACCTGACTGCTTTAGTTTTTTTTATTTAGCGTCACACTTTCACTCTCACTGTTGTTGTCTCACTTTATCCACAACGTGCCCTTGATATTACGTGTAGATTACGTGCCCTTGACATTTCATTTTTTTTCCTTCGGTTAGAAAAAAAAAGAGATAGAAATTGCCGCTTGGAAGGGTTTTAGATAGTTTTAGAAGTGTCTCGATGCTTTGGCTTGAGAAAATGAAAATTGGAATTTCGTCGCCATAGTTTCCGAAAGTGTTAGAAAAACTCAAGAAGTTCCAAATATTTGCTGGGGGAAAAATTCTCTGACAGTGCAGTCGATACTCAAATTATAAATAATTTAAACGGAGTTTTGCAGCTGTCTTGATGCGTGTTAATATTTTATATCGTACCGTGAAGAAAATAAGTTTTTAAACTTTTATAAAGTAAGTCCTATCGTAACATTGTAGCCTATTTTCCCTTATGTGAATGCATTCATCTATACTTTTGATAGTATAGATTTATAATCTATATATATAAAACAGTTCCGTAACTGACTCATTCATTCACTGACTGACTGACTGACTGACATACAACGCACAGACCAAACCGCTGGACCTAAAGGGCTGAAATTTTGCATGGCGATTCTTCTTATAGTGTAGGGGTGCACTAAGAGAGATTTTTGAAAAATTCTTCTTAGATTTTTTAAAATTAAATTTTTAAGCTGTTTTTTAAACTTTGTTTACGTTTGCATTTAAAATAATACATTGAGGGTTATAAAATTTATATCACGAGAAAGATCATAAAAATTCCTTCAAAATGAAATTTTTTTCGAATTTTTACCTCCATTTCCTGATTTTTGGTGAATTTTTAAAGATTAATTTTTAGAATTTAATTTATTAAATGTTGATCACGTGATTTCTTTTTCTGGTACTTTCAATAAATTTATCGTCACGTGCGTAACAACTAAATAGACAAAAAAAAATATTTTTTTCTCTTTCTAATGCAGCAGACGATTGGATATTATCCAAAAAAAAATTGCATATCCCTTACGATTTTTTTATAAATATATATATATATAGATAGATATATATTTTACATCAATTGTATACATTGATCATCGCATTTATTATAAATATATATATTTATTTTTTGGCATAAATTGCATACGTTGACCGTTGTATTTAATTTGAATGTACTCCGTAGCGAAGCGCGGGTTTTCAGCTAGTAGATTTATAATTATAAAATATACTTCATCGCACCACAGTGTATAGTTTTACTTTTTGAGTGTTTTAAAATATTTTTTTGTCTGCGTACTTATTTTGTAGACGACCCGCGATATGTGGGCTATTTTATTATCAGAAGCCCTTATAGGCTTCCTCGGAGTTGCAGGACATTACAGAAACAACCATGCCTGGGACGGGAATTAAATCCGGGCTCATGCAACGAAAACTTAGTATGCTAAGTTCTGTACAATGTAAGCGGATTGTTGTGGCTAAATTTTAAAGGCGGTTTGGTTTCCAAGATATATTCACGGTTTATACCGTTTCTCAGGGTCAAATGTAGAGGGTAAGCTGAATATGTAATTTTTAAAAAATATTTTCCTTTCTGCTACATTGCCAACGGCATGGTACCTAATAGGTTGTCCACTTTCATTATGCCTCTATTAATTTAGTTCTCTTGCAATTCTACAGAAACATGCACGTTTAGGTATAAAAATTTATATTTTTAAAGATTAATCATCTTAAGAAATAGCCTATACTTTTAAATGCCTTTTTTTACATTTGGTATTTTCTGGTATATACAGTCGAATCTCCCTATATCGAAGCAGCAAATTGCAGGAAAAAAATTCGATATATAGAAATTTCGATATATAGAATTGAGCTTAGTTTTATCATAATTCTCCTAAAAAAAATTAAAGCTAATCTTCCTATACGAAACTCCCTTTCTATGTATGCGAATCCCATTAAATGAAAGTTATAAATGAATGAATATGAAAGATTTATTGAGTACTACATACCTTTAAAAAAACAGTAATCCAGACAGTGGTTACAATAATCACAGTTACAGTCTTATAAAAAAAACTACGAATATCTTGCTGAACAGCCGGCTTTGCGGAAAGTTAAAAGAAATGTTCGTATTTATTCAGTCCACTAAAAACTTAATCAGGGACATTTTCCGCGAAGTGAAGTCCACGACATATTGTTTCAAATGCCAAAAATTGGGAGATTTTGTTCTAAAGCGGAATAAAATCTCCCAATTTGTCTTGAAAAAAATTTCGATATATAGAGATCTTTTCGATATATAGAACAATTTTTCTATGTAATGAACATGGATATTTGCTAAGAGTTCGATGTATAGAAAATTTCGATAAGTTCGATATATGGAGGTTCGACTGTATGTATATATATATATATATATATATATATATATATATATATATATATATATATATATATATATATATATATATTTGTGTGTGTGTGTGTCTATGTGTATATATATATATATATATATATATATATATATATATATATATATATATATATGGGTGTGTGTGTTAGATTATTCATCTTAGGAGATAGCTTTTACTTTTAAATGCTTTTATGTTTAACATTTGGCATTTTATGGTATCCCTACATTAATGCCGATATATTGCATAAAAAAATGAAAAGCTAATTTAGTTATAAAGGGAAGCTATTATTTTACTTTGACACATTTAACTTGCTGCATTAATACATGTTTTTTTCTATTATTAAATACATTTTAATACAGAACAAAACAAACGCACATTTAATTGAGAGAATAATTAAAAATAGCGAGATACGAAGAGCGCCGAGTTTCATTGTTTTGGCCTTCACAAGTCTACATTTTCGGCATCGTCGTCGCTTGTTCGTGAAAAATAACTCCTCTATTTTAGCGATCGGGGGATCCTATAATGTATTCTTACCAACCCGATTTGCCATCTTTTTATTTTAATATACTACGACCCAGTGGGAGCGAATATTTTGATTCCTTCAATAAAGGCCGAAAGGCTTGGGCGATGGCCTTCCGTACCAGAGTCGAGTTCAAGTCCCGAGATAAGGATGCGACATCGATGTCGATGTTTTCAAAACATCGATTTATTAAAGCCGATGTTTTTTTAACATCGATGTTTTGTGCTCGATGTTTTACGTTGTCTCGATGTTTTCTTTTTTTAATGAAAAAGTACCATAAATAAAAAAAAATTACCACGTAGCATAATTTTCACACTCAGTAAATGTAAGTCTGAGTTCTGAAAAGGACGAATACAAAAGGGAGAACGATTCCTTAGTAAACAGACAAATGGCAATCAACAACCAATGAACCAATCAGAGTGCTTGGAATTGTGGCGTCACGACAAGTAATAAGGCTATTCTCTCTTTGAGATTTCCTTACTTCTCTTTGAGATTTCCTGAGATTTCCTATGGCGATTGAGGCATTTTGCATTAATTCCATTTCACAACTATTGATCCATACCAAAGAAAGACAGAGTTCTAATTAAAAACGAAAGCCAAATTTTTAAAACAAAACATAACAAGTAGATTTATTTACAAAAAGAATAAAACATTAAACACTTTCGACACAATTCACTCAATTTTACGTGCAGATTCACAAATACACGCTCCAGGGCCCATTATCAGCCGAAATACACAGGAGCCTAGGAAAAACACGTCTACACTGTGCGGAATCTATGAAGCGTCTCCCCTCAAATGTCTGGATTTTCAAAGGGGTGGAGGGGCGACGGAATCGACTGACAGCTTTAGTGGCTTGAGACCGAACAACACATTCTTTGAAAAACACGCAGCTGTGTTTCACCCCTTGTGGGGTCTCGGGAAAAAGGAACATCTTTCCAGTACGCTACAGAATGTTCCTGACACTCCATAACCTTCCACAGGGTTTTATTTTACAAATAGTATATACACGAGAGCAGCCATTTAAGTTTTTGTTTTGTTCTGGTTCTATATAAGTTGATGTTAATATTATTAGTAGGATGCCTCCCAAAAGTACCGTTTGGAAATATTTTTGCAAAACCTCTGACAAATTAGCGAAATACGATATTTGCCTAAGTCCCTCAAAACTTCTGGCAATACTCACGAATTTATCTGGACATTTGAAGGCAAAACATGGCGATATTTACAACGAGAATTTTGAGTCATCAATGTAGCCCAAGGCACAAGCAACCAAGTTTTTGTCATTTGTGTCAGCCCAATCAGAGAGTAAAATTAAATCACCCCACCTCCCCACCCCCACGACTAACCGAAGTAACATTAATGTTAGAGATTACTAAACCAGATTTAAAAAATGGATGTTCTAAAACATCCATGTTTAAAAACATCGATGGTTTTCGGGCGATGTTTTATTAGTATCGATGTTTTAATATTGAATATCGATGTTTCAAAACATCGATGTTTTGTTATCGATGTCGCATCCCTACTTTCGAATAGCGAAAGATGACCATAACTCTCCAATACCCAACTAACCAGCCTTTAATGAAAGTGTATATGATGGATGTATCCGTTTCATTGAAATATTATGCATTCACGGATCTGGAAACAGATGTGTGTGCTTTTTTTATATTTTAATATTCCTTTTTGAGAGAGGCATATTTTATAGTATTTTTACCTATTGAAATATTTATTTCATTCTTCACACGCGATTTTATTATTTCATGAGAAAAAAAAATCCAGATCCGGCCAGGTTATATACAAAATTGCTTAAGTGTTCTGTGTACTTACCCTGTTGGATTCGCTCCCTTAAATGTTAACCTATGGAGACATTTTGCGACGGTAAAAAGTGGGCGTTGCCATTCGAAAATTTCGAGTTTCTGTACCTATAACCGTAACCGTGAGAACCACTTGATTGCCGTTCACAAAATCCCGAGCACATACCTCTGAATAACTATATCTGAAATCGCATCTTGATCGGTTGAACGGAACAGCCGCTAGAGGTCTATATATCGGCAAAGTTTTTTTATGACCACCCTGTATATAAGGCTTCGGATTCCTATAAAAAAAATTCAATGCACAGTTATGTTTATATTTATATAGTAAACGTGTATTGAAAAATGTAAGGTTTTTAAATGATAAGGAATAAAGTTTTTAAATGATGGGGAGTGTTTTGAAAAAATAATTTTTAATTAGGCCTTATTCTGGCACAAAGTACCTACTCGTGAATTCTGAGTGTCTTCAATGTGGTAAAAAAGAATATTTATTATTCTTTTTTGTATATAGAGTTAAAAATTGAAAATTTAAAAAAAAAGAAGGTTGAAGATTCCTTTTTCCCCTTAAAAAAGCGTAAAACTGATTGGATGAAATCGGCAATCAACAGAATTGTTAACATTCCCTCAGCTTTCAATTTCCCGTTGGAGACTTTATAAGTGAATTTAAGTGAATAAAGAAGCTCCACTCATACGTGCATGCAAGCCGACTTCGTGATGCAAGTTCCAACGGAAATATCTTCTCCAAGCGCACATTTGCAGCCTCGGTAAATCCCTTACACGTTCATGACATTCAGCAGGGAAGGTCTTTCAGTACCTTTAAGTGCTTCTTGAAAGCCTCCGAAGAACGAAATGTGGTCCAATTTTGTCTGTTTAGCAGAGGGAGAAGGAGATTATGAAAGTGAGAAAGCACAGATAACATACCCCTAGGCTTTTCTCTGTACTGAACCAATACGCATATCGGGCTATAACCGCGCCGGGGTTATGATCGCTCTGCTTAAAGTCTGAGCATTTATCTTCGTATGAAGTGAGATAAAAAGGATTTTTTCTTGAAAAATTAAGGCATTTTGCTCTCCTTATACGTGATGGAATTCTTTTTCTATTCGTTCACGTCGTACGGAAGCTTAGCAATGAAATGGAAAAGATAAAAGATTAATTAAATGAATAATGTTCATTATGTAAATGGGATGCTTTCAGTTTGTTTTTGAATCGCTGTGAAATGCACTGATGGATCGAGAAACAGAGGTATGTGCATTTGTCTGCATTAAAAACCCAGATGCATATTTTGTTTTGCTTTGTTTTGTTTCAACCAAACAACTCAGCTAGAGATGCATATTTTGTTTTGCTTTGTTTTGTTTCAACCAAAAAAAAACTCAGCTGGAGATGCATATTTTGTTTTACTTTGTTTTGTTTCAACCAAACAACTCAGCTTGAGATGCATATTTTGCTTTGCTTTGTTTTGTTTCAACCAAAAAACTCAGCTGGAGATGCATATTTTGTTTTGCTTTGCTTTGTTTCAACCAAACAACTCAGCTAGAGATGCATATTTTGTTTTTCTTTGTTTTGTTTCAACCAAACAACTCAGCTAGAGATGCATATTTTGTTTTGTTTTGTTTCAACCAATGAAAAATGTCCTTCATCCCTCGTGGGATATTTTATAATTTTGTTTAACAAAAAGGAATATTTGTCAAGTTTTATATAAATTTGCGTAAAAATGTTTAAATTGTTGATGATGAAATATGTAATAATCAGAAATCGTACGCATATTTCTGATAAAAACCAATTTTAAATTTCATCTATGAGATTATTCTTCGAAGAGATCCAGATAAGTGTTTTTTTAAGTGCGCTGTTCTTTTTCAAAAAAATGAACTAAACAGAATTATTAAATCGCTTTATTGATCGAGTCAAACACTCCATTATTATGAAATCCGTGATGGCGTTTTGTTATCTCTTAGATAACATCAGAGAGTAGAATTTTTTTATTTGAAAAGATTGTCGAAGCAATCTTTTGTTGTTTAGTTTCGTTATGTTCATTTAAGTTAATTTTAAAATTCAACTTGTAATTGTAAGCTAATGCGTTTGAGTGAAAAACAAATATTTGAGCTCACAATAATCCGCGAGTGGATACTCATGAACTATTGGGAGTTATATTATAATATTGGAATAAATATTTCTTAGAATACTTTATTAGAACATCAGAAAAGAAAAAGTTAGAAATAAAATACAGATTGTCCAAAAGAATACGATATACTTCGCATATAATGAATATAACATATTTTTGTTAAGAGAAAAAAAAATTAAATCTCTGTTTATTTTTCTTTAAATTAAACCCTGTTTTAATTAATTTATGCTGTTCATTTTAAGCATCTAAATGAGCGAACGAACTTTTTGAGCCTTTTATGAATTAAAAGGCTCAAAGGCCTTCTTTTTAGCCTTTTATGAATTAGGCTAGGCGCTGGCATTCGGTTCAGATCGTGTGGATTCGAATCCCACTGTTGTCATGGATGTTTGTAGCCGTTCGGAATGAGCTTTAAACTGTAGGTCGCGGTCTAATTAGCCCTCGTATAGAAAAAAGTTGACCGTAGCGCTCCAAACCAAACCTTTTATGAATTATCTGTGATATTGGCAAGTTTACTGTGAACACCAGAGCATTGATGAGCATAATAATTTAGAGTTCAGTGCATTCAATTAACATTTATACACACTATATTTATTCTAAATATACAGCCGAATCCCGTTATAGCGAATCCCGTATATAACGAACTCACGGATATAACGAACGAAAATTTTGGTCCCGCCGTTTCCTATTGTACGTAATTTAATTAGTACTGTGTCAGTTTAATGTAATCGATTTTAGTCGATTTAATTCCTTAATTATCATTTTTAATAGATTTTATATTTTTAATACATCATTATTGAATACACATTGCGACTAATGAGTTATACATTTTGTGAACTCTGGCATTTTTCTTAACGGTTCGGATAAAGCGAACAAAACCTTTGGTCCCTTGAAGTTCATTATAAAGGGGGTTCGACTGTATTATTTTATGATACATTTTTATTTCTAGTCTTATGTAGCTACCATTTTATAAAATACGCTCGTACGCTATTCATCGCTAAACCGTTAAATATATTCGCAACATACCGATGTCCTTATAGAATTTCGCCCCACCGAAATACTCGTACATAAAAAATGAATTCCAAGACTAGAGCTTCGTCTATTCAAAAAACTGGAGGGGGGGGGGGGGTAATTTGGGTATTTTCAAAAGCCAGAATGTGTCCCTTTGTGCTTTTTAAAATGGAAGAAGAATTTCTCGCTCGAGGTCACCCATTTTCCCATAATGCCTTGTCACCATCTAGTGATTCAGCAGCTTTAGTTATTTGCGTCCCTCAAATAACCCCTTAACGTCATTATAAGCAACAGGGCTCAAACTAACTAAACTGAAACGATTGTCCTGCTTTGTGCCACCATTTTTAGATCCTTTATGTCTGAAACTAAACACCATTTAACAGATATTTGAAGCTCGAGAAAAGTTTTTTTGTTTTTTAATTAAGCGGAGGCACCTGTCGTGTAGACATTCGCCTATAATTATCGCAGTTTTGCTAGCCATTTTATTATGGGTGGACCAGCATTACCCCCTATGAAGGGACAACACAAACGGAGGTATTTTAGTGGCGACGCACAGGGCTACAACAAGCCCTTTGCTCGGAAAAAGTAGGAGATGATATGAGTCATTCACAAGCCAAATCGGTTAAGTTCACTTTTTGAAATTTTAAGCTTCAGAGCACTTGATTGACTCCTAATTTTTTAAATTCATAACAAATTTCCCAAGTTACAAGAATTAACACCACTCAATAACAAAATATTTTTTGGCCGTCGAATAATAAGTCACTTTTTTCAGAAGCCAATCCAATTAAGTCCATACTCTAATGTAAATCCTTGCAATATTGCAATTCAAACGCAGAAGCCAGTACTTAATGATAACGGTTATGGAATGGGATATTGATATCGATATTATCGAAATATCGATATTTTCCCTTCCAAATTAGATACAGTGGAATCTCTACCTACCGTTTTTCAAAAATGAATAAACGTTTTGTACTTTGCACTTTTCTCATCAATACGAGAGAAATTACTCCACCGTCTCGATTTTGGAGGCATTATTGAACTTATTTTATTAATTATTGAAAAACAAACTGAAATTTATGAAAAACACGCTAGAACACAACTGAAAACTTTACTACAATGAAAAGAATAAAAGATAGAATACTAACACTAGAATTAAGGAAACCGGTTATCTCCAAAATCTCCTTCCAATTTGTCTACAATACTCAGTGTTGCCATTGCTTCACCCAAACTAGGGTTTCTTTCTTTCTCTAAATAGAAACTTTAAATTTGATAAAATATTGTTCATTGAAATGTTATTTCATTATTAAAAAAAATTACGATAATTTTTTTAAATCGTACTTTTATCATATACTACATATTATTTTACCATACAATCATTTCTCCGATTGACTACATATTGAAAGGAAAATGTGTTATCGATATCTTGAAATATTGTTTATATTTCCAAATATTGTTTATATTTTGAAATATCGTCAAGATTTTGAAATTTAGTGAATATTTTGAAATATCTTCAATATTTTGAACTATCGATATTTTTGTCCCGATATGTTAATGATATTGATAATAATTGCTGATATTATTATCGATACTTATATCGATATTTTGCTTTCGATATCCCATCCCTAAACGGTAAACCGTCTACTGTTGTTTCCTCACAAAAAGGTAAAATAAATGAGTCGGTTACAGTCTAAGGGCCTGTTCACATAGGAGTCCGTTGCGTTGCGTTGCGTTAAGGGAAAGATGACGTTGAGACGGAAATAAACCAATCATAGGCGTTAAAAATTTCATTGCTAATCGTTTGGAGGCATATTATTGGTTTATTTTCGTCTCAACGTCATCTTTTCCTTAACTCAACGCAACGGACTCCTATGTGAACAGGCCCTAACTGCCGCAGAAGTAAGTTACTTGTGGATTATTAAACAATTATTTCAATTTTTTTTCTGTAGTAAAAAAAATAATTTCAAGACAATTGGATGTTATTACTTTTTTTTAAACTTGCCAGATAACTCAAATCCCTTACTCATGCAAAAATTGTAATAATAATAACGATTACCCCAAGGATATTACAGATTTTATATGTCGATTTTTTCTATCTGAAATCATTCATTCTACAATTTTTATTTGAATTTATATTTTCAGAAGAATTTTAAAAAACGATATACAGGGTTAGCACAAATGAATGACCGGATTTTAAATATTTATATTTTCGAAACTAGTACACAATAAGTGGTGCACGAAATTAAAGAAAGATATACTAAATTTTATTTTCGGTTTCAAATGTTCGATGCGTGACCCTTTTGTTACACAACAAATAGCCCAGTCAAAATAGGTTTTATGGCTAAAAAAATATGAAAGTTTTGAAAATTGGTGGAGATGTTTGTTTAGGCATGCTAATGAACATATTAAAAGTCCCCACCTATCAGACTTGAGCTTTCGCCGCCATCTTGGAAAATGTGTACTGGTAACCTCTGAAGAGAAGATCCCTGAGAAACCCGTCACTCGGGGAGAGTTCTTTTTCGATGAGGGGTGGAACGTTAAAGCGAAGGTCAACGAGAGAGGAATAGATTGTCACCAAACATCCCCCACTTTTCGCCAAATATCGGCATTTGTCCCAAGGAAGAGTCGAACAGGTGTTTTCTGCCGATTGACAATGGTTTAGTCTAAAGAAAACGCAGTGTTTACGAGAAATAGATGGGGAGAAATACACATCTGCAGTTACAATTGAAAGGAAATTTTAATCACTATTGGAACTATTATACCTTTTGGAATATTAACTGCCGTGATGTGCTGTATAATCTGAAACGTTTAAATGCTCATTTCTGAAGTCTATTTTCCAAGGTATAAATTTGCAACCAAGCAAAACATCTTTCCCGTCTTTATTAGCCATAATTTTGGCCAGTTTAAAAGTTAACAAAAACCAAGTTATGAGAAAATATTTCAAAGAGGGGGAAATTAAAGTTTGAAGAAAATTTTCCTTATTCAAATTGCGGAAAATGGGAAAATTTTATAGTGTTGATAAAGTTAATTGTGAATTTTGATTAGGAGAGGTCATTAGGGTAGCACACTTTAAAGGGCAGGGCCGACCTTGCCAGTTGAACCTATTTGATCTGGAAAATTAAAAATATGTCTAAACTGAAATGGCTTTAACATATGAGCTGTTATTTTGAAAGTGGCATAAGTCCATTTTTCACGTATCGAGATATTTAAAGGTTTGTATTTGAATGAATTTAAAAATATTGGCAAACGTTAATCAATTCGAGTGATGTTTTTAACACTATACACCTTTTAAATTTTACTATGAAATAATAATTATTAAAATTATTTAAAAAATAAACGATTTTTTTAGCTCCAAATGGATTTATACCACTTTCAAAAATAACATTATAAAAAATAAAAACAAGTGGAAATTAAGTCCATATTTTTATATACATTAGTTTCAGTGAAATGGATATTTTAATGTAAACTCTTACTTACCAACATCACTATCAGACCAAATTGACATATTATCGTCTTTTTTATTGGTATGTGAACTCATTGTAACAACTGTATTAAATGTTATTTATCTAAAACTTTGATTTCCTGCTTTAATAAAAATATTTAAATAATACTCACGCTGCAATCTATTAGTATAAGAAACACAAACCAAACAGTAGGAATTGCGAAAGAAAACCAAAGAAAATCAGTGAAATTACTTCTGACCACTTAATCAGAACAATAATACCGTTATCTTGTTAACGATGTTGTTTTTAAGACACTAGCTAAGTAATATATGCTAAAGCGTAGTGTACACTGAAGTCGTAATAATCAATAATAATTGACCAATAAGCAAGTTGCTTTTATTATAATTATTAGGAATGGACTTATTCCACTTTTTAAAAAAAATTTTTGCGATAACATTTTTATAGCCAAAATTCTTTTGTTTACTTTATGAAAAAAATCGTACGAAAAAAAGGTGTGTATATCTTACTAAAATCACCGTTAACTCATTTTTTTAAAGTGGACATACACCACTTTCAAATATTTTATTATGGGGGTGCCATATAAGCGGACCAGCACTACCCCCTATAAATGGACTACATAAACAGAGGCATTTTCAGTGGCGCAAGGCCGGGATTCGATCCGAGCACCCTCAGCACCGAAAGCCAGCGGGTTATACCACAAGGACGCCACAGGCCAGTGTGTAACTATATTTTTATCAAAATATCTGTACATTATATTTTTATCGCAATTTATGCAGTTGGGCCCAGCAATAACTAAGGCCGGGGCTTTTAAAGTGAAGTTCTATTCCGAAATTTGGAGGGGGAAATTGGGGTAAAATTATACTAGAGTTGTGTCTTTTTTGCAGTCATTTTTTGACTGATAAAGAAACTGACAAAGCAATTTCTATAAAACTTGGTAAATACATTTATTTTGATGCAAGGAATAATGTATACTTCAAATTTAGTATTTTTAATTGCATTAATTATTTAAAATTAACATGTTTTCAATAAAAAAAATGCATTTTTCAAAGTTTTGTAATTTTAATTTTAATTTAAAAAATTTAAGTTTTTAATTGCTTAAAAATGGAGTATACGTTAAATATACATTAGTTTTACAACTTTATCAATATTTTTTGGGAATCTAGAACCAATAGTTTTGCTACAGTCTTGCGCGCAATGGATGCAAGCCAAAACACAATTTTAAAATTTTCATCAAAATTAAAAATGGAAAATTAATTAAAATACCAGTTGTAGAACATTGAAATAATTATTCTACATAGAACATATATTAAGCTTTCAGTGGTAAAAATTTCATGTATTTATGTTTTGTAGGGAATGAGAAATAAAACTAAATGTGACATGATGCTAAATTGCACCTTCAGTAAAATAGTAAGACTCCCGAGACCCCTTAAATGAAAACAAAATTACCGAAAAAGATCGCGTCTCCTTTGGCGAAAGAAAAAATAACAGTTGCAAAACCAAAATACTTGAAATCTGTATCTATAATAATAAATTTTTGTATGATCCAGTATTTATAAAAATAAACATGATTCTAAATTTTATTGAGGTTTTCTGAAACTCCCTTACATTACTTCGAGAAATAGTTAAGTAATACGATGCAGGGTAAAAAGTCCCAAAATACGTTGATTACATGAAAATGGAAATCAAAACATGCGATGGTTTTCTTAAAGCCTAAATAATTAAAACCTTCATAATTTTCTTAATGCCTAAAGAGAGATAAATACTTTCCGCGGGAAATGGTACTGAGGTGTTGATTATCCCCGACCCCTCATTTTGAGAATCGACCTCCCGGAGGCAGCAACCTTAAAACCGGTCCCAGGTCTCTTCTCTCCAGAGGTGGACTGTACACTTTTTTGGTTTTTTTGGAAATAACTTTAAAAATATTTATTTTATAAAAATAATTAAATACAAAAATTAAAGAGCATTAAATTATGAACAAAAATCATTTATAACATTTCTTTTATATCTCTAACAGGAACAAAGATAATTGACTTTCAAAAGAGCGCACTTTCACACCTGGTACGCGCAAGCACGGTTCCCCATCGCGGTGGGGGGAAATACCCGCGAATGTGCATACCATAATTAGCCAAATTAGTTTTACACTAAATGGGAAGGTTTTTTTGTATTTTTCAAATAACTAGGAAAATATTAACTTTACGTAAAAAAAGTTTATTTCAAAAATTAAAAAACATTAAATTATGTACAAAAATGATTTTATACATTTTTGTCGTAAACCTAACAGGAACGAAGATATTGACTATAAAATGCGCGTTGATAATGGAGGTAGCTTCAAAGTCTCGTTGCAGGCGCTCTTTGAATTTCTAACCTCTCCCACATTTCAGCATTCTTTAAACACAAAAAAACAGACTTTAATGTTTTTGGCTATGTAGATAATTAATCATTATTAATTTTATACATGAATTTAGTAAACTGGGGGGTATTCACTATCAGATTTCCATTGCGAATAATTGTTCAAGCTTACCTACTTCAGGATTTACGTGATTTTTTTCGGTACGGGATTCTCCCCTTCGTCAGGCATGTATAGATCGCCTATGGATCCGCTAGCATCGGCCCATTCATCAACTTCTTTCATTCGATCGTCATCATCAACAGGGCTGATGCCATTCTGACATACCCCATTGCAATTATTGCAGGCCGTTGTGCAGTTGATGCCTGCTTTCCAACATCCGCATCTTACTCCACAGTCAGTCTTACAGTTGCAAAACACTATGTTTAAAACTGAATCGGGAGCTACTGCATCCATAGTTGTGATGGGCACAAGAATTTTCTCTTGACGCTTCCAGCCCCACAGGCAGTTGGGCCTTTCTCTTTCAGGTGCTCCAAAGTCTTCCTCATTTTAATTTTGATAGCTCGTATTTGAGTGTGTGCGTTTAAGGTTTCTTGCGATGGTGGTTCAGTAGCAAAATCTCGAAACAACTGACGGAGATTTTTACATTCCAAATCCGATATGTCTATGCTGTCAAAAATTATTTTTGCTAAAGCTGTTTGGGTCAATAAATGAGCTCGGACGGCCCTAGCGTATGCATGGCCAGGCAACATTATTTCTACTGACGTAGGTGCATAAATCAAAGTGAGTATTTCTTTTAACCCACTTACAGCCATTATGTACCCAATGCAGCCTAAGAATGTCATTAAAAGATGGAATCCACCAAGCCTCACAATACAACTTGATAATAATGGATTTATGTTGCTGCGACTATGTCTCGAGCTTTAATATACAGTGGTTGGTCAAACGTGAGTATGCAAGACTTTTGGTGCATTTTAACACACTGCTGGGCAGCATATTTCAGCATAGTGAAAATGGTGTCATATTTGCTTGGTGGTGAATTAACAAAAGGAAGGGGTATTACTTTGGTCTTTTCACAAGGCTGGTTTCTGGTTATACAATGTAAAAATCCTTTACATTCAGGTATCTGTGGAAGACCTAACCACTTAGTACACATCCAGGAGATATGAGATGGCTTAGGCAGTGGTAAATCTTCCGCAAAAGGATTTAAGACATTCAAATCTTCGATAGTAATTGTTTTTAGCCATGTTCAGGGTAAATTACTGTCACCCGCACGCCCCATCCCGGTAGATAAAAAACTTGGTATATTTTTCTTTAATTTCGTGTATCAGTTAGTGTAATAGGGGGTGCGGTTGACCAGTTGGCAAGAGCAGCTGGCCAGTGATCTGAAAGTCCCTGGTTCGATGCGTGTCACTGCAAAACTACCACCGTGTTCACTGATGGTGACCGGGGCACGTAAAATAGGTCGTGGATGCAATGTCCTCCAAGTTCTCTAATTTACCTCTGGATGTGCGGGGTCAAGTGTTCCGGTCTCGTCACTTGACTCGGTTCAAAATTACGGGACCGGTCATTTAGCCAAGTCGGACTCCGACCCTTGAGGTGCTAATTCAAAACAGGAGCCGCCCCTTTCAGCCCAATAGCCTATTAGGACCTGGTGAATGGAACCTCCAACCACGGGGCATTAGCAACAACAGCAACAACACTTATTGTAATATGTGTAAAAGCTTCGAAAATATGAGTTTTTAAAATCCGGTCACTCATTTGTGCTAACCCGTATATTATTTTATCATTTTTTTCCACTTTTTCAATTACTACTATTAGTTCACACTCTCTCTATATATATCTTGTTCAAATTTTCAATCGTTAATAAAATACTTTTTATTCATCCACTCAAGTTCAAATACATTTTTTTAAACTTGTAGTGGATGACACTTGATGTTAATTCAGTTTTTTCAAATATTAATTCATTAATTAAATTTAATTAATCAATTTTAGATTTAGACCTAGAGCGTCTCTTGCTCTTGAATAGTAATTTCCCTCTTGTTACTGTGTAAACAGTAGCACTGCGGTAGCGCGGGCTCCTCCCGTCCTGTAGGTTGCGGGACCGAATCCCCAACCTGACAAACTTTTTCTCTCTCTTTCCCCCCTCCTAATCTCGCACAGTAGGCAAGGTTCTGGCAGGCAATCCTTTTTTTCAATTCCTACTATTAGTTCACACTCAAATTTTTCTTTGTTGACCTAAGTAGGAATTGACTTTAATTTTTTTTTTATATATATTACTTGTTGGTTATATGGACGTAACCGATCTGGTGAGTTAGCGGCTCATGTATTGCTTAATTGCCCATGTGGTCTCTGTCGCACATTCTTTTACACGTGACGCAGCCCATGGCTTGGAAGCTTTGATATCATTTCGAAATTTCTAACAGCTTTTACCGCCGACACGGGAAATTCTCCAGCTTCACAGATAGAACCAATGCCTTTACACATATGGCAAGTATTAGTCAGTCATGTAGATGTATGCTCCTTTGTGTTTTCGACACGGGCAGCAACGAGCGAAGGTAAGCGCATATTATATTCTAATTGCTGGTCCGTGCTACTCGATTTCATTATTCATTGTTCGTACATTTTATGGCGCTTCGTGTACAACATCGGTTATATAAGCATGGTTGAAATATTTACAGTTTATGCATTCCGGACTTACTGTGTTTCGTCCGTTTAAAACTTAGCATGTAGCGTTTTCATGGGGTCATCATAATATAACAGATTTACTCTTTTTACGGGCTTTCTCGGGTTGATATACTGACGGCGATTAGCGAGAAAGTTGCCATTGTGTGGGAGATCTTATTTTAACATTTTACAGATGCATGACTATGATATCGTCCTATATTAACACAAAAGTTACTGGTACTAGACTTCTAATTATTCCAATATAAAGTGTTTTCACGAGAGAATTGGGAGGGAATGTCCGGTTTTATGACCAAATAAAGTTACTCTTCAGGTCGGAGTATCACCGTTTATTTCCGTATTTGCGTTTTCTGTTTTATGGAGATTCATTATTGGGCAAAAATGTATTCATATTTTTGGTACTTCCTGTTTTTACATTTCCGACTTACAAATTCTTTGAGTGGGTTAATTTTTGAGAAATAAAGATGACGAATCTACTGAAATTCGATTTCAGCATTTAGATGCATTTTAATTAACGAAGAAATTTATTATACTTATGACTAAGGTTATAGAGAATTCTCTACTTCTACCCTACCTTGGGTGTATATAATTTGAAGTGGCACTCTAATGAACTAGATTCAAACACAGTTCTAAATTAATTAAGATGTTTATTTAAACTTGACACATAAATTTGCTTTTCAACATAAATACTGCATACTACTAGTACGAGCTGCATAAACATTCATACAAGAGATATTATTCCCGTATAGACACTTTGCAAGTAAATGCAGTTTGAAATACTCAGAATACTTGAAAGTCAAACCAGCGCTGCTGCTTAGTAGACTTTGGCCTCCGACCACAAAATAACCTTCTTCTAACAAGAACTCGCGTAAGTTAGAAGCAACCTAGCTAAACGCCTCAAACGGCAATTGCACCTAAGGCCGTCTGCACACGGAGCAACTCAAAAGAAACTGATAACTGACTCCAGTCAACGCGTCGTTGACGAGTTTGTAACCAGTTGCGCCGTGTGCGTGGCTACATTCAATTACATAGGTTACGACTCATCACGGACTGGTTTGTGACTGGAGTCAGTTATCAGTTTCTTTTGAGTTGCTCCGTGTGCAGACGGCCGTACTCAACTATAATCAAACCAGACTCTCGACTCCAGACTCTAGGTCTAGCTCCAGCCGTCGACTTCCCTAATCGTTTTCGACTCGATACTTCGTTTCCTGTAAATTAGCTGCTCGGCATTTATACCAACGGCCCATGCTGAAATTAGCATATCTTAAGCGGCTTCTTTAAATGTATGCACTTAAAAGTTCGATTATTGTGAATCGAATCTTATGTAAACCTTACATCGGCCTCCCTCGAAAAGAAAATTAGGTAACTTAAGCCTGAATGGCTTCAGTTAGCTAATTGAAGCAAGTGCTGTTCTGACTTTTTGCATAATGGGTGGCAAAGCCAAAAAACCTTCCACACGTTGAGTGGGGGGAAAACGCCAGTCCCATTGTACAGACTTGACCCCTAAGGGTCCAGGTGACACCTTTACAGAGGTGGATTAGCAGAGTTGAGGATACTGGCCTGGCCAACTGCGCCCTAAAAAATCTATTTTAGTCAAATTGTCACCACAATTGCACAGCATGACATTTCTTGATTGTTTGTATCTGCTCTCGCACAATTCGTAGTGGACATGTATTATGTTTTGTAATGTTAGTACATTAGTTAGTTAGTTATCTCTATGCAGAATGTATTTTTTTTCTATGCACTACATCTCCCCTTCCAAAAATTTACAATACAATAGTATACCTTTTTTTTTCAGTGTCTCACCCCTTTCCTCTCAAAATATTTTTACAGCATATACAATTGGGAATTTTAAACCAGTTTGGTTCGATTTTATTGAAGGGGGTGGGATAGAGTAAGAAAATTGATAGAAGACTTGTTCATGAAGGCAGCAACTTCGTCGCACCAGTCTGTCCATCCAATGGAACCTCTCTTGATGGCCGCTATCTTTGCAAGTCGCGCTGCCAAAATTATAACTCGAGACGACGGACAGTTTTATCGTCGGAAATTTTGCTTTCCGGAGGACCTTTATAGAGGAACGTGATCCTACGTTAAAGGAATATTAAAGTAGCGGAGCATAAAAACGGTTGTAGCGCATTTTGTTTCATACTTGTGTGATTGGGTATGCTTGTAAGATACTGTTAGGTATGTTAGGTTTGTAATACTTATATGATTGGGCTATGCATTATCTTCCAATAACATACATCTGTACTCATAACTCTATAACATGCTCCTAGTCAAAATGTTGAGAAGACTGTAACGGGCTTAATGTTTGCAATATGTAGTGACAACTCAAATCAGAAAAATACCCGTTTATTTTTAGATATTTCAGATGAAGTATTTCATGTCAAATTTCCACTTTGCTCTTAGTTATTTTTATAAACGCTCTTTTAGTTTTTCATACTCTACAGTTCATAGTTTTAAACCCTTTGGGTAATATGCACCTCACATTGCTGTACATTTTGTTATTGATTATTTATGATGTTTATCATGATATATCTAAATATATCTTTAAGAATACAATCCGAAAGACCATATACAAAGCTGTAATGAATTTTCTATTTTTTTTAAATCTTAAATACCTTGTTGATGGCAATGATCCAGTGGTAAGATGAAGGAACTACAACTGAATACCAAAGTAACATTTATTCGCTACATGACATACCGCTAAAGACGATTTCCAAAAATATAACAAATGCACCCGTCTTATAAAATACAGAACTTTTCGGAATTCGCACCACTAAACACCCTAACTTTAACAATATAGTTCCTAAGGTTTAAAAAAGAAAATCATCGTCGAGGGGTAAAGCTGCTAGATTTTCTTTTGTCGTCAGAAGTCCTACCAGCAAGATTTGAGGTTTGATTACCCCAGTGTAAACGAAACATGCATGTTACCTATTTTCTATCTCAGGGTTGACACCTTATTTATTTAAATACTAGAAGGTAACCCGTCATTTTGACGTCATAATACTAATAATGACGTCATAATGGAAAAAGTATATGAAAGTTAAAAAATATCTCGAATTATCTAACAATATTGCATTTAATCCACACCTTGTAAAAGCAAACCCTTTCATTATTTTTTATTTATTTAGTTTTTCATGCGATTGGAGTAGTAGACTGCCATCCAACCCGTCATTTTGACGTCATAATACTAATAATGACGTCATAAGGGAAAATGTATATGAAAGTTAAAAAATATTCGAATTATCTAACAATATTGCATTTAATCCACACCTTGTAAAAGCAAACCCTTTCATTATTTTTTATTTATTTAGTTTTTCATGCGATTGGAGTAGTAGACTGCCATCCAGTTTTTTACAGCTCACTACGCGATATGAATACTTCAGCTACTTGATTCATTCATATTCAAGTTTGTTTACTTTCAGAATTCATCGCAAAAGTAAACAGATTTTTAAAAACTGTTAAATATACAGCTAAAAGCATCCCATTTTTTTAGTTCTGAATGTTTTGTAGAAAAATAGGCTGAACAAACGTGATTTGATGGAGAAGATATTAGTTTTCAGGTAAGAAAAAATTCTGATCAACATCTGAAATTGAAATTAAGCCTAACCGGCCGTTTGTTTACTGAGGGCTTCAATTGAAAGATGAGTACAGCCCGGAAGTGTTATACAGAGACAACGGCTATTATATATATAATTGGGCGTTCAGCAGAATGGTAATTCTTGTTGTTTGCCAATGCGGGGCCCTTGTCAAAGAAGACATCCGCACTTTATCTGCGATAATCCTTGCTTGCGTTCAACAGGGACACCGTACAGGTAAGCCAACACCCCACTTTGGAGCCACCTCAGTTTTAACCTAGCACTTCCAAGTGCGACAATTGGAGAGCTCGTACTTTCTCCCACCCACTGGTTTCATAGAAGGACTTTCCGGTCTATGGTTTTAGCGTTCCCATATCTGACTCCCGATGATAGTTTATAAATATTAAAAGCGTTAAATGCGGGGAAACAAACAACTTTTCCTATTTTGCAAAAAGAACTTTTGGAAAAACAATAACTTTTACGAAGTAGAAATTACATTAGGAGAAAAATAGTATTCGACGTATGATCCACTCCGTTTGGGACTTTACAGTGGCAGATTAAAAGATTTACCGCAAAATCAGATATAAAAATAATATAGAAAGACGAAATGGAAAAATTAGTTTGATACAAACTGAAGGACAAGGGTGAAGCTCATTTTCCTAAAACGTTCCACAAGTTGATATGCACCGAACATTCGAGAATCGGGTGTTGTATAGTGGCATTTTATAGAAAGGTAACAAAATAATTGATCATGGGTTTTTGGTTTGGTTTGGAGCGCTACGGTCAATTTTTGCTACACGAGGGCTAATTAGACCGGGACCTACTGCTTAAAGCCGATTCCGAACGTCTACAAACGTCTATGCCGAGAATGGGATTCGAACCCACAGACTTTGGTACCGAATGCAAGCGCCCTAGCCATTCGGCCATCCGCCTCAAGGTAGTACCGCAAAATGAGCATGAGAAAACCGAGGCTTGTATACCTTCAATATAGCCATTCCCCAGGACTTCTGCTGAGATAAATTTGTAAGGCAGCGGAGAATTGTTAGTGACCCTATTTGCGAATATAAAGCTAAAAATTTGAATAAGAATAGGGTCTAAGAGTTTTTGATTGGTTTAGAAAGAACCCCAAAAAACATGCAGAGCACCAATAAAAGTATCTAGTGATTAAAGTATAAGCTTATTTTCTATACTTTATTTGTTCAACGTAAATTGTTCGAGAATTGAGGATTAAACGCGATGTCAGTTTTTTTTTTTTTCAATTTTTGGATCTTGCATACTGAAGGTTAGAGGAACAGTCGCAATAAATGAACAGGAAGTTTTCCCATGTGAGATCTCTATTTTCTTCATTTAAAGAATTGTCTATTTCCCTTAACATAAATGATATGCAAATAGCCAAGATCCTGTGGTAAGAAAGTATGGAAGCAAGTAAATAATGAAATAGAATATTTTTATTGCATTTGAACTTGCTATTCAAAATGAACGACAGAACAAAAATATAGCTCGTGTACCTCACTTACAAAATACACTACTTCTTGAAGCTCCCACCACTTACGCTAACAACCCAGTATACATAATTAAATTCACTTAACAGTCTTTTAATTGTCTAACCCTGCCTTCTGTCTTGACGAATTCATTTCGCTTCGAGACAATAAGTATTCCTATTCATTTTTGGTTTCATTTTGGCCTTGTTGGTTTAACTTGCTTAGTAGAAGGGCTGTGGCGATCACCACCGTCTTCAAAGACTTGATTGCGCCTGCTTCACTCTTTAGCTGTTAAAAAATTTCACACCCTTAGGCTCGTTGTCGCAAGCTTGTACTTCAGGTGAGTCTTTCTTCCTAATTAACATATGGCGCGTAGCTTCTTCACATCTCAAAATTTAATTGTAAGGTTTGCTGATGTAACGTGACTGTAAAATTTAGTTGCCAAGAACTAGTTAAAAGAACTGATTAGCAGACAGAAGACTGTGATGTAATACTTTACAATGTTTAGGAAAAATGGCTTATTACTTATATAGTTACTATTTAGCCCATATGGTTACTATTTTTGTTAATTTAATTTATCTTTGAAACTCATGGCTTTACAAATATAACAATAGCTATAATCACATAATCTACATATATAAAACAGTTCTGTAACTGACTGACTGAGTGACTGGCTGACTGACTGACAGATAACGCACAGACCAAACCGCTGGACCTAAAGGGCTGAAATTTTGCATGGCGATTCTTCTTATAGTATAGGGGTGCACTAAGAAAGATTTTTGAAAAATTCTTCTTAGATTTTTTAAATTAATTTTTTAAGCTGTTTGTTAACCTTTATAGTCGCGATCCGACAAATCATTATCATGTAGAAGTAATCATAACTGTAGCACCAACTCTTATTTACATCTGGTTTATTAACACATTAAAATCTTGGTTAAATAAGTCATTTACAAAGTTTCGTTCCGACGAACGTTAATATACTTGTGAGAGCCGGGCTCATTATTCAAAGTCCGTCCGAGACCCTGTCTCTCCGTACGCGTGTTGACCCTTCAACAGTCCAAAACTATTCTCCCTCGTTCGTTACCGGCGTCTGTATTTATGCATTCTTCTCTCTCTTTCTCGAACAACAACCGGCCTTTTCCATCCGCGCTACGGAGACCACCTATCGTGAATTTCATTGTCCACGGCTACTCCCTTAGAAGTGCGCCGCTGTGTTTCCCTAATCATTCTAAATGACCTGACTAACTCACTATTGTCGAGGGTTTCCAAAGGTGTATAGCTTTCGACACCTGTTTGCGTTTCTTTTGGTGCTTATTGAAGACGCTATTACTCACCTTCATCAATTCCACTTAAGAATGGGAGACGAGAGTCTGACACTGTTTTTGAGACATTTTTTAAAGTTTGCATTTAAAATAATAATCTGAGGTTTATAAAACTTATATCACGAGAAAGATCATAAATATTCCTTTAAAATGAGACCTTTTTCGAATCTTTACCTCTATTTTCTGATTTTTGGAGAATTTTTGAAGATTAATTTTTAGAATTTAATTTATTAAATGCTGATCACGTGGTTTCTTTTTCTGTGATACTTTAAATTAATTTTGTGTCACGTGCATAACAATGAAATAAATTGACAAAAAAATATTAAAATACAGTAAAAGATAAAATTTAACCTCGAGACAAATTGAGATGGAAGGTTTTTAAGAATTTAATTCAAATTAGTATGTTTTATTTAATTTGAATATTTTCGTCTATATTATTTTGTCTATAAAAATACTATTTACACACATATATATATATATATATATATATATATATATATATATATATATATATATATATATATATATATATATATTGGCATTAGTTGCATACATTGGCCGTTGCATTTATTATAAACATATTTTTTGTGATTTTTATGGCATTAATTGCATACATTGACCGTGGTATTTAATTTGAATGTACTCCGTAGCGAAGCACAGGTATTCAGCTAGTTATGAACATACGGAATAACCAAAATATTTTCACGTGTCTTGCTAAACTTCTTCAATGCTGAGGAAGCTTACTTCTGGGACTTAAAACGAGTACATCAACAATACAAAACATAAAAACAAAATTACAGATACAAAACTCCGTTTTATCACAGAGTTTTATCACAGATACAAAACTCCGAAGTTTCAAAGTATGGGGAAGTAAATCATAAATAGGACGTGTGAAAAGCCTAGCTACAGGTACATTTAAGAATTAGAATTTTTAGTATCTTGGCAATGCTCTGTGAGCCAGAATATTTCTCTACAAAACAGAAAAGGCCTTTCACTGGAAAACAATGGCATGTGCTTTATTTTTATGACAGTAAAGCTACCAGCATACATTTGTAATTCAGCGAAATATAAAGACGGTTCTCCCAGACTTGCGGCTTCTGCCAATCAGGAGGAAGCTTTCATTTCCGTGGCATCGTAAAGTGACGTCACGCACAGCTTTCAATGACGGAGATAAAAATGTTTTTCGAGCGGAGGTACAAGGCATTTTATCCATTTTTGTTTTCCGTATTAAAAGGTCCTAATTTCGATAAAATAATGCTTGATAATTTTCATTAACTTCAATATATTTATATTTTAAAACTTGACGAGTGTCTTTAAGGATTGAAATTAAGTATTCATTAAAGAATTTATTCTAAAGAAACTTTTTTGTCCATCTGGAGTACTGTCTACAAGTTTTAAGTTTTGAAATTCTTCTGCTTTCCGTGAACTATCACAGGTGAGTTAAAGTTTCAAATACATATTTTTAAAATATTTTTTAAATTAATTTTCGTGTGATGAAAATTTATAAATAATTATAATTACTAATAATTGTATTAATTTAATGATATACTTTTCCAATGGTGAACCAACTTAATTGTTCGGTAGTAATTTTAAACAATTAATATTTGTTTTATCATTATATTGTTTGGATTGAAAAAAGACCAATCGTAAATTTTGAAGCTATTAAATATTTTTGAAATAAATTATGTAAAGCTGTCATTTTATGATATACTAGCTGAATACCCGTACTTCACTACGGAGTACATTCAAATTAAATACAACGGTCAATTTATGCAAAATATATATATATTTATTTATAATACTCGTAAATACAACGATCAATGTATGCAATTGATATAAAAAACCAAAAAGTATGTTTATAAAAAAATCATATCGGATGTTTTTATAGACAAAATAATGTAGAAGAAAATATTCAAATTAAATCTGATAGAACATAGTAAAGAATATAGTACAGTTTAAGGAACATATCTTTTACTGTATTTTAATATTTTTTCGGATAAGGTTCAATCGTCTGCCGCATTAGCAAGAAAAAAAATATTTTTTGTCTATTTCGTTGTTATGCACGTGACGTAAAATTAGTTTCAAATATCACAAAAAGAAAAGAAACCACGTGATCAGCATTTGATAAATTAAATTCTAAAATTTAATCTTTAAAAATTCACCAAAAATCAGAAAATGGAGGTAAAGATTCGAAAAAGATTTATTTTAAAGGAATTTTTATGATCTCTCTCATGATGTAAATTTTATAGCCCTCAGATTATTATTTTAAATGCAAACTTTAAAAAAAAGTGACGAAAAAGATTAAAAATTTAATTTTAAAAAATCTCAGACGAATTTTTCAAAAAATCTTTCTTGTGCACCCCTACACTATAAGAAGAATCGCCATGCAAAATTTCAGCTCTTTAGGTTCAGCGGTTTGGTCTGTGCGTTACATGTCAGTCAGTCAGTCAGTCAGTTACGGAACTGTTTTATATAGAGAGAGGAAGAAAATGCAATAGAACTTCCATATAAGAAAAGTCTTTGATTAAATGCAAACTTGTTTGTAGACTGAATTTTGAATGGTGTTTACATTTACATACTGCTGACCGTCAATTTTATTTAAATATATACAAAAGTACCTGAAAAAACTGAAATTTTTGAATTAAGTATGGCATTTTTATTTGAAATCTCTTTTCTTTATATTGGGGGGTCTGAGATTTGCAGTTAAAATGATAAAATGGGATGATTTGTTAGAAACTCTTTCTGGCCATAGTACAGGTCGATTCCAAGTAAAGCATTGTTCGGTGGATCAGAAATTTCTCCAATATGACTTTCTTTTATCCTAAATTGCCTCCAACATTTGCGTGTAAAAACATGACTTTGTTACGTAGGCAAGGCAATTTCTAGTTTTCAAACAAAGTTGTTTCTTGTCCAAGAAAATTATCGAATTTATATAACAATTTTTGTGTTTCAAAAGATTTATTTACAGTTCTTAATCTATATATATTAAACAGTTCCGTAACTGACTGACTCACTGACTGACTGATTGACTGACTGACATATAACCCACAGACCAAACCGCTGGACCTAAAAGTGCTGAAATTTTGCATGGCAATTCTTCTTATAGTGCAGGGGTGCACTAAGAAAGATTTTTGAAAAATTCTTCTTAGATTTTTTTAAATTAAATTTTTAAGCTTTTTTGTAACTTTTTTAAGTTTGCATTTAAAATAATAATTTGAGGGTTATAAAATTAATATCATTAGAAAGATAAAAAAAAATCCTTTAAAATAAAATCTTTCTTGAATCTTTATCTTCATTTTCTGATTTTTGGTGAATTTTGGAAGATTAATGTTTAGAATTAAATTTGTTAAATGCTGATCACGTGATTTCTTTTTCTGGTACTTTAAATAAATTTATCGTCACGTTCATAACAACGAAATAGACAAAAAAAATATTTTTTCTTGCTAATGCGGCAGACGATTGGACATTATCCAAAAAAATATTAAAATACATCAAAAGGTATGTTCCTCAAACTGTACTATATTCTTTAGTATGTCCTATTAGATTTAATTTGGATATTTTCTTCTACATTATTTTGTCTATAAAAATATCCTTTGCGAATTTTTTATAAATATATTTTTTGTTATTTTTTACATCAATTGTATACATTGATCGTTGTATTTATTATAAATATATATATGTTTTGACATTAATTGCATACATTGACCGTTGTATTTAATTTGAATGTACTCCGTAGCGAAGTGCGGGTTTTTAGCTAGTACAAGTATATATCTTTTGGGTCTGTGGGGAAAATTCATAAATTTTGTTCATAAAAAGTTTGACATTTGTAAGAAAAGAAGGATTTTACTATAGTATAAAGTGAATGTGGAATAATGCGCATAGTACATTTTTTAATAAATTTTCGTGATTGAAATTATCGTTTTGTTTTTCAGAGTTCAGTTTCAGTTTTTATCTTGACTTATTTTATTTTTAAACTGTTTATCGTTGTCTCGCATGCATTTTTAAGAAATAGGTACTTGCAATTCATCCTACTCGCTGTTTCATCACATTGTCAACATTTGTTTAGATCGGGAATTTCCCCATTTTTATGTTTTTATTAAAGTAAGCTTTTAAAACTCAGGTTACTATCTTTTTTAACTAATTTTCCCTAAATCGAAGTTTTCAGTGGAACGAAAGAATTTCGTAAAATAGACTCATCTGTAATATATGCGTATTGCATACGTGTAAATTAATTTTGAAAATTCTCATTGAAGCCAGCTTGAATTCATTTTCTGATTACTCCTGTAAAATCTTACTTTTAAAAACAAAGCTGTAAAAAAAACGTACGCAAAATTTCCGTCTATAAACGTAACATAACATTATTAAATGAATCCCTTTAATAAAAAGGTATCCGAATTCCACAATTATACAGTCTTAACAATTCAGCCTTTTATCATTACGTTCACGTTTAAATTAAACAAACGCAAGCTCTCAAAAACAGCAGGAAAAAATAAAAGAACGTGAAAATTTTTAAAAATACAGTCGAACCTCCATATATCGAAGTAGAAAATTGCCGAAAAAAAATTCGACATATAGAAATTTCGATATATAGAATTGAGCTTATTTTTATCATAATTCTCCTAAAAAAATTAAAGCTAATTTTCGTATACGAAAGTCCACTTCTAATTTATATGCGAATCCCATTAAATTAAAGTTAATAACTAAAAAATGAATTAATATGAAAGATTTATTGAGGACTACATACCTTTAAAAAAAACAATAATACAGACAGTGGTTACAATGTTCACAGTTACATTCTTTAAAAAAAAAACTACGAATATCTTGCTGAACAGCCAGTTTTGCGGAAAGTTCAAAGAAATGTTCGTATTTATTCAGTCCACTAAAAACTTAATCAGGGACATTTTCCGCGAATTGAAGTCCACGACATATTGTTTCAAATGCCAAAAATTGGTAGATTTTATTCTAAAGTGGAATGAAATCTCCCAATTTGTCTTGAAAAAAATTTCGATATATAGAGATTTTTTCGATATATAGAAACAATTTTTCTATGTAATGAACATGCAGATTTGCGAAGAGTTCGATATAGAGAAAATTTCGATATGTGGAAGTTCGATATATGGAGGTTCGACTGTATTAGACAAAATTCTGACTTATCGGATTATGGAATCAATCCTCAAAGCAAGACTCGATTTATTAGCCCGTATGGTTTATGATTAAAAAAAAAATTTCTTTTGAAAGCTGTCAATATCTGCTGACGCTCATTGAAAACTGTTTTCAGTACAAATCTTTCAGATAGTTTTTTGAGTTGAATTCGTCTGCGTCTCATATATCCTAGACCCGAGGTAATCTAGTGGTAGCGCGCCGTCTTTCGGCACGGTTCGAATCCCGACAAGCGACATTAAATACCTTCGTATCTAGGCCTGATATGGGCACGTTAAATCCGTAGACTGGAAAGTCCTTCTATGAGATTCAATCTCTGAATCTCATAGATATGCAATTCTCCCAGAGGCGATTGGATGTGCAATTCTCCCAGAGGTGTCCCAAGGGGGTGCCCTGGTCAAAATTGAGGTGTCATTTGGCCAAATCGGACTCTGACCGTTGTGATGCTGCTGTAAACTGGAGTCACACTCATCAGCCTACAAAGCCTATATGAACTTAGTCTAGAATACGCCATTACACAGGGGCCATAAGCAACAACAACAACAATGCAGAGATCCGACATATAAAAGCCACACGAATGGTGTGGTCAATTGATTTATCCACACTTTTTGGAAGCTTAAATATTCGTTTCCATAAAAACTCCATTATAAATTTTGTTGAGTCGGTCTTGAAAATACCCCACTCCTGATTCAAATGGGAAAATGAAATGTAACAGAGATAAAGTCAGAATTGATACCTTAAATAAATAAATGTTTTATTTTACGTAAATGTACTTTCACGGCAAAAGTAGTACTACCGCAGAAAAGAAAAAAAATGCGCTTTCATTAGGATGCCAAACCTCGACTGTTGGGGATTTGATGAAACACGAATTTGACATTTTATAATTAACTAGACCCGCACTTCGCTACGAGGTACATTCAAATTAAATACAACGATCAATGTATGCAATTAATGCCAAATATATATATATATATATATATATATATATATATATATATATAATAAATACGATGATCAATATATACAATTGATGTAGAAAAGAAATATATATTTATAAAAAAATTGTAAGGGATATTTTTATACACAAAATAATGTCTAATCGTCTGCCGTATTAGCAAGAAAAAAAATATTTTTTTGTCTATTTAGTTGTTATGCACGTGACGATAAATTTATTTAAAGTACCAGAAAAAGAAATCACGTGATCAGTATTTAATAAATTAAATTCTAAAAATTAATCTTTAACAATTCACCAAAAATCAGGAAATGGAGGTAAAGATTCGAAAAAGATTTCATTTTAAAGGAATTTTTATGATCTTTCTCGTGATATAAATTTTATAACCCTCAAATTATTATTTTAAATGCAAACTTAAAAAAAGTTACTAAAACAGCTTAAAAATTTAATTTAAAAAAATCTAAGAAGAATTTTTTTTAAATCTCTCTTAGTGCACCCCTACACTATAAGAAGAATCGCCATGCAAAATTTCAGCCCTTTAGGTCCAGCGGTTTGGTCTGTGCGTTGTATGTCAGTCAGTGAGTCAGTTACGGAACTGTTTTATATATATAGACTAGCTGAAAACCCGCGCTTCGCTACGGAGTACATTCAAATTAAATACAACGGTCAATGTATGCAATTAATGCCAAAATATATATATATATATATATATATATATATATTTATAAAAAAATCGTAAGGGATATTTATTTTTTTTGGATAATATCCAATCGTCTGCTGCATTAGAAAGAAAAAGAATATCATTTTTGTCTATTTAGTTGTTATGCACGTGACGATAAATTTATTTAAAGTACCAGAAAAAGAAATCACGTGATCAACATTTAATAAATAAAATTCTAGAAATTAATCTTTAAAAATTCACCCAAAATCAGAAAATCAAGGTAAAGGTTCGAAAAAGATTTCATTTTGAAGGAATTTTTATGATCTTTCTCGTGATATAAATTTTATAATCCGCAATGTATTATTTTAAATGCAAACGTAAAAAAAAGTTTAAAAAACAGCTTAAAAATTTAATTTAAAAAAATCTAAGAAGAATTTTAGAAAAATCTTTCTTAGTGCACCCCTACACTATTAGAAGAATCGCCATGCAAAATTTCAGCCCTTTAGGTCCAGCGGTTTGGTCTGTGCGTTGTATGTCAGTCAGTGAGTCAGTTACGGAACTGTTTTATATATATAGACTAAGAACTATTTTGAGTTTTTGCGGTCTATTTCAGTGCTAAAATCATGATATTTTTATGAAACTACTATAACAGTTACAATATGTGATTTTTTTCATGTATTATAATAATTCCGGGACACAAAATTGTATGTCCTTTAATTACGCGGTTACTGTATGTGATTGTGTTCATGTATTATAATAATTCCGGGACACAAAATTGTATGTCCTTTAATTACGCGGTTACTGTATGTGATTGTTTTCATGTATTATAATATTTCCGGAGAACAAAATTATATGACATTTTAAAATACTTTGTCTTCATGATTTAAAAAAATCCTGGTATATAAAATTTTTATTCATAGTAAACGGCAAAAAATCATTTTATTCAAAGTAAATTTTTTCAGCGGATATAATTACAAAATCAAAAATGCGAAAGATAGTTTAAGAAAATAGAAAAAAAAGGCCGCAAGGAATTTTAAAGAGATACCTCGCAAGTAATTTCCGATTTATCCTTTAAAAAATGTCAAATCGGGAAAAATTTTCCACCCTGAGAAAAAACAGATAAGCGCGGATGTTTAGCTGAACACCCGTGGAAAGTAAGGTTTAAAATTGTTCTATCTGGTAATATAATCATCGCAGAAAACATGCAGTCAGGCCCCGATTTTCCATTAGACACGGTAGACCCGGGCTTAGGGGCCCCTTCAAAATTTTTATTTTAAAAGAAAAGAAAGAAAAAATTTCCAATTCAATTTTTTTTAATTTAATCTTTTTAAATAGCAATTTTTTTATAATATCCTTTCAAATTTGATTGATTGGTTCATCATATATAGTTCTATGTATAGTTCATCATGTGTATGGTATAGTGTATATAAGGGATTAATAAGTTTTTCTGGTTGCGTTGTATTGGTGTTTTAATGATGAAGTTAATATGTTCTATTGCTTTTGTTATTTGATAATGTTCTAGGCTTCTACGCTTCAAATAGCCAATTCTTGGTAAAATGGTACTTTTACGATGATTCACGATTTTCTTTTTGTGTGTGTCAATTTTGGAAACTTTACGCCTACATCGGTGTTATGGGGCCCCCATCCTGAATTGTGTCTATAGTACAGAATTTTCTAAATCGGGCCCTGCATGCAGTGCCTTATTTGGTTAATAGCTCTCCTGCATGTTTCATGACAAATGTTTCTTGCATGTTTTAAGACACATACACCAAAAGAAGAAAAAGTGCTTCATATGAGAAATTTATGATCACCTGAATTGCATTACGGAGTAACTGAACTGGTACTACTAACTAACCTTTTCAACGCTGTGGACCCATATTTGTGGTCAGTAAAGTCGTTCACCGCGGACCATGAACCCATTTATGTGCTCTCACACAATCATTCAATCTGGGCCACTAGAGAATATATGCGTCCAATACCAACAATGCTTGTATGTATTAAGAGTGTCTACGCGATAAAATGAAACACACAGTAAAAATGCGTTTTCAGGCTGCGCGGGTGTGAAATGCTTTATAAAAGCTATTCATTAGTCTTTTTACTGCGTTTATCGTTCGTTTGATAAGGCGCTAAGTAACTTTTTTTTTTGTTCGTTGGATTCAAAAGATCATCACTACAGATACAATCAAAAGAATTTCCAAAAAAAAAAATTCAAACTCAATAACTCAGTGTTGAAAGTATTTAGTAATGTACACGAATAGGCTTACCATGATTTCCGGTTTGACAAGAATGATTCCAGTTATTTCAAGGTTCCCGAAAACAATAAATCTAACGACGCTCTCGGAAATGCCATTATAAACGTAAATGAATCATTTGATGACGTGGTCATTCCAAACGAGTTCTGGACTTTGAGGAATAAAACCTGTTGTTTGTGTTTGCCGGTGCGGGACACTTGCCCATTAGGACATTCGCACTTAATCTGAGAGAATCGCTGGTTGCTTTCAATGAGGACACCGTATTGGTGAACCGACACCTCCCCCCCCCTGTTGCCACCTCTGTTTTGACCGGAATGGAGGGTATGACCACCCCAGGGGCGACATCAGGAGGGGGGTGGAACGTACCCTCTCTGACCTCATAGAAGGACATTCCGATCTACGGATTTAAGTACTGATATCCGGCCTAGACACGAAGGAATTGAATGGCATTCGTCAGGTTCGAATCGAGCACTCCCAGTTACAACCCCGACGGGCTACCACTAGGCTACGTGAGGGCCCACGGAATAAAACATTGATAATGAAAAAATATTAACAGCCAAAAGAGAATGGGTTGAACATTTCAAGTGTTTTATGAATTTTAATAGAGAATATTTTAATAGAGAATGTAAACCAAGCTATGGAGTATATTTTCTGTCTCGGCAGGCATTTGAACAATGAACATTTGCCCAAAGAATAGGTTACAATGTCAGAATAAACAGGTGAAGTTTATAGACATTAAGAACAATACTATTCCTTAACAAGATTCACTACCGCTGTAAGTATAAATCAGATAGTTAAGATCTCGAGTTGGATTTTGCTTTTTGTTCTGCTTATAAATAACATTATTCATTTAATTATTTATTTTATCCCGAGTTGAATATAAAGAAAATATATTGTACGTCTATTCCTGTATTATATGCTGAAAGAATGCCCTAAATCGCCGGCTTTGTGTTTAGTTTAGTGTTTGTTTACCTTCATTAATGCTACGGCATTTGTTGACTCACAAGAGAAAAGTAACCTCTACCCGTTTCCACACACACACACACACATGGCAAAATAATCAGGGGTTGTTTCTGGAAGCCGCATAATTAGCGTTACATCCTTTTTTATAGACTTTAATATGAGGAAATAAAACACAGTTCATGATATTTTGAAGGGACTTGAGGAATGTCATATATTTTTTTATCTATCTATCGTGTCCGTTCCGGGGCATGGCTGGTTCTTTCGTATTTGGGTTCTACAATGATTACAATCATTGACGATACACTACTTTATTACACTTATTGACGAACATATACAAATTCATGACTATTTACAAATAATCTATACATTATCTGCTCACACAACACCAAGAGGTAGCGATCCGCCACCCCCTTCTCAGACCGATGTCCACGCCCTCTCGTGAACTTTCACGTGAAGGCTTCGTCGCGGGCGGGATCTTCACACTATCAATTTTGCATTCTCGTATACACAGTGATTTCTGAGTAGCTGAAGATCCTTCATTAAATAGATTAAATAAATCACAATAAATCTCAGTGCATGAAAAACCTTCCTTGGTATGAATTATATAAAAGCTTCTAAAAATTCATAAATAATTGAAGAGACTTATCTAGGTGAGATCCATACTTCTTCCTTTCAGGCATATATAAAACGGTTAATTCCCCCTTTAACCACCAGGGGTTAGAATTTTCTAATTGGCTAGATATCATCATAGTAGATGTTTCCCGGCAGTTCGTTATATTGGGGTGTCGGATGAGAGTTACGTCACTTAATAACCTCTTGACTAAGCGTTTATAACTTTAAATTTTTATATTACCAAGACTGTGGGGCAAGAGCGTCTTTTGGCGGTTCATTAGTTGATCAATGGCTACTAACTGGGCTTATTTATTACTAAGTAATATTCTAATAAATTCTATTTGTATTAAATCTAACGACGAACTGTATAAATTTGAGGTGCCTCTTATCGTCCGAAATATACGGTAGCTATTTTTGAAACGGTATTAATATATGAGGCGGTGAAAGGCAAAGTGGTGTAAGTCAGTAAGTCAAGTGGTGTAAGTCAAAAGAGTTTTATATCAAAAACTACAAAAAATTCCACCATAAATTGAACAAATTATAATTCCTAATAATTACTATAATATTGCAAATAATAACTATTAGCACTTCCGCTATAAATTGAACAGGGAGATTGCATTTTTGCCCTCAAATGAAAAAAGTTGAAAATGTGACTTACACCACTTTGCCTTTCACCGCCTCATATATGCTATTCTGATGTTTGTTACTGATATCTTTTATTAAATGAATAAAATCAGCAATGTTGCAAGTATTTATTTGAACTTGAATGTAACATCTTCCTTATTTATATTCCGCTTCGATTTAATACTTAAAAAATTGAAAAAAAAACTGAAATTCCATCAAGGTTGCCCAAAGTTTTAGTCTTATTTCCAAGAGTGCCGCAAACGAAAAAAAGGTTGGGAATCCCTGATCTATAAAATTACTTAGCTATCCATATAAAGCAATCATTCAAAGAAAGTGTATCATTTCATAAAAGCGACATTTCGTCCTTTGATGGACATTATTGTTAAACTTTAGTGAAATTAACAGTAAGTAAAAGAATATAGATTTTTTCATTTTACCTAAAAAAATACAGTATTTGTCTTTAAGTTTCCGGATTGTGTTCAGAAAATACGTTATGAAAAATACCAGACGTCACAACATTACAAGTATAGTATCTTGGCATCATTTTATGTACATGGAGAATACATCTAATAGATGAGTGCCAGAATCTCCTCAAAAACTATTTTAATGAGTTAGTCATTCGTACAAGTGTTCCCGCAAGTGTTGCAACGCCACAGCTAATCAAGCATACACCACCGCGTTTTTCATCTGTGTTTACAAACCGATAAAAATCCCACGTGTTCGTTATCTTTGCTCCTTTTGTATCCGTTCAGATAATGGTTTGTGGACGTCAACAAAGCATGATTTGAAAGGTTTCCAATCTGGCTACTTCAACTGCTTTTCAAACTTTTTTTTTCCCCTTCTTCAGCTCAGTTTAAAAACCGATAAAGCTGCTGTTTTATCTGTGCTGATTTGCTTGTCTCCGTTATAAAACCGATTTGCAAATATCAACAAGGCGTATTCGAATCGGCGCTAGTAATCTCTATAAAAATATTATTGCGACAACGGCGTTATCTTGAATAAACGCACTCTCCGACAGAGAGTTTTCGATACGATCGAATCATAACCATTGATGACAAGATCTGTGGCTACGGAGGTGCTCAATACTTTATACTCGTGGATGTTATATGTGCTAACACTTTGCTCTACCGAAGTCTGTTTTGCTTGACGGATGACCAACAAAAAGGTGTGTTGGTTTTCTTCATTATGATAATAAAAGTAGGTATTCGTTTTAGCTTGAAATATTTTATAATTTGCAGCAGTGTTTCTAGATCTGTTATTCCAATGCTTCCAATGCATCAGTCAGGGCCATTAAGGCATGCTGGGGTTTGTTGTTGTTGTTATTGCTAATGCCACTTGACCGACAGCAACATCAGATCAAGCCCCGAAGGATATGGGCGATGAAGGTGCGGCTCCTGTTTTCACTGGCACCACAAGGGTCGGAGTCCTACTTGGCCAAAGGACCTGTCCCGTAATTTTGAACCGAGTCAAGTGACGAGACCGGAACACTTGACCCCGCACCTCCAGAGGTAATTTTGAGAACTTGGCTGCTGGGGTTTAATCTCTGCCGGAAAAAAATGCTGCCAACTTAGTACGTCAGAGCAGCCCCAGGGGCAATATCTGGGGGAAAGGGGGATCGTACCCGTCTCCCACCCCTACAAACCCCACGAAGGGGGCAATGTCGCACAAGATGTGGCACACAAAATATGTGCATTTAGTCATCAATGTATTCATTTCGCGTATTTTCCGTTCACAATAGAAATATTTCTTTTAAGTTAATTTCAAACTCGTGTATTAAACGATACGAGTTTCCTACCTTTAATCCAGCTACTGAACGATTCTAGCCTCCCCAGTGTAATTTCTAATTACCATGAACGCCGTTTTCTTATTATGATCTAAGATGGCAAATCAGAGTTTGTCTTGATAATTAATTTTACTTAACTGAGGCGTTCCCGTTGAAAAGAAGTAAGTGCCAAAACTTCCGAAGAGTAATTTTTAACTGATACAAGGGTTTTTTCCAAGGCTTATAGCGTGGAAAAGGAGGTAAGTGCCTAGTACAGAACTAAACCAAAGTAGCTAGGCACTTATATCCCTTTCCCACGCCATTAGTCTTGGAAAAAACCCTTGTATCAGTGATAAAATACTCTTCGGAAGTTTTGGCACTTACCTTCTTTTCAACGGGAACGCCTCAATTGTTGAAAGTAAAGCAATGCCGTTGAATGTTAAAATCAAGTGATTGATATACGTTTTTGTTATTATCCAAAGTTATCGTTTTAAATTTCTAGTATTATAGTTTTGAAGACGCAATTTTCCAGTGGAGACACGATTTGCAAATCTGTCTTTGCGGAAATAAACGTTTTAAGTTGTGAGACGCCTGGTATATCAGACATTGAATTTATTTGTAAGTGAAACTTCTGTCACTCTCGCCAATTCAGCTGAAGTTCATCACATCTAATTTAGTATCAAGTGTCTCCCTTCTAATTATGGAAACGTGCTGATGCTTGCGACTGCACATTCTAAAAAAAAATTAATAGTGTTACGGAGAATAAATTTTTAAATAAATTTTCTGTATTGCAGTCGAAAATTAATCTAAAATTTTCAACTTCTGAACCCGACATTTTTTACTTTCATGGGTAAATATGCTTTCATTTTGGCGAGTATTCTTCATATCGTTCGCCAAGACATTTTAAAGATAGAAAATTAGAAAAAAAGGGTACACGTGTGTCAGACGCACCCCCCTGCCAAGTTTGGCGATTTTGTATATGGCGTGGTAACCATGCGATTTTGGAGAGATTTTGTTTTTTGTGGTAACCCAGTTTAAATGGTTATTTAGTCGTGTGGGCTTGTGGCTATTGCTTGTTTATTACATGCTGTAGCTTCATGATTACATAGTTTATTATGGCGGCCATGTTGTTGCGAAATATCGATGTATTTTGGATAGTATTAAATGTAGATTTTCGATACATAGCCATACTGTTGGGGTTGTTAGGGATATAAAGTAAGAGGAATTTAAAATTTATGTTAAAATCTTTGAACAATGTTTTGTATTTTTTTCGGGCTATTTCTGCTGTGCTTTTTTCTCACGCATGCGTCATTCTATTTTCTAATCTAACAAATTTATTATCTAAATGAGTAATTTAGCGGTTTATTTGAAATTAACTGTTAATTTCAACGGTTAATTTAGATGTGGTTTGATGGACTTACATGTTAGTTGTTTTATGAGTTTCTACGTTTGAGTTTTTGAAAACGTTGTGGTTGATTTAAAATGCGGCGGTTTGAAATACATTTGTAATACGTCTGAGTAAGTAAATGATAATTTCTTTTCACGAAATTAGATTCATCAATTTCTTCCCAAGGCAAAAGTTATTTTGTGTGTTGTAGAGTGTAGTTTGTGGCAAAATGAGGGACATGATTGAATTGAGGTTGTTTAGGATGTATTTTATGGGAAACAAGTGTGTAATAGGTTTTTGTATGCAGAATTGGCGTTTACGCCTACAAATCAGACGCTGGGGATTTCTGGAATGTTTTAGGAAATTTAATACAGCCAGCGAAAGATATGTTTGTTTGTGCTTAAAACCAGCGGGTGAGGGTTTCTGTAATGTTTTTGGATGTTTAATACAGCCAGCTGAAGATACGTTTATTGCTGCTTGAAACCAGCGGGTGAGGGTTTCTGTAATGTTTTTGGATCTTTAATACAGCCAGCGGTAAGTGTGTTTTCAATTTATTTTTTATTTCATGGTTGCTATTGATGTTTTTGTTTACATTTCGCACTTAAGCCTAACATGTCTGCGGAAACTGCAAAAGTTGGAGCCAACTTATGGCCAAGGGGGGTGCGTCTGACACATCTGTTCCGAAAAAGAACATCGAAAGAAAATGGAATACGTAACATTTTAAAATTCACTGAAAAGAATCAAAATGGCTATCCGGGCAAAGGAGGTTAGTTTGGTCTCTATTGGCAGTACAGGGGATTTATTACAGTTTAGTACACAGGTTCTCTATTGGTAATACTATTTACGTTCATTCATCATTATGCTCATGGTCGAGTGCACTTCAATTCTGGCGACAATTCGCGAAATCGTGTGCCTGGACACTTCAAACAAAAAATTTTGAGAATAAAACGGCTTCGACAGATATGGGCTTTAAAAAATAATATAGTGAACGTAAATAGTCCTTTTATTACAATGATATTTGCTTTCTAACTTCGCCATCATGTTATCAGTTCGTATTGCAAAAAATATTTTTTCCTTTTATGTTCATACAAAAGGCGTTGCTGTAAGTTACATTCTGATTTGATTTTTATTTTATCTGCACTCAATACTTGCTTTGTTTACTAACAATAAAGGAAGATGCTGCTTTTTTGCTTCAATAAAAACGCGGCTTTTTGCAGACATGATCCGATATTAAAAAAGTTCTCTGTTTACTCGTGCGTTCAAAACAATTTTTAAAAAATCAACCCTATCAACCATTACATGTTGGCGCCATATCTTACCATTTTTTCACGTGACCATTTTTTAACCCTTTTAAAAAACAGCAGTTAAGCGGTTAAGAAGCTGTGTTCCGGTTTTGCACATTTCATAAGTTACATGTAAATAATACACATTACTTAGCTATGTCGATACTTAAATTAGCTAGAAAGCACAATAATAGCTGTTGAGAATCGAGCCTTCAATTAATATTACGTGCTATTGAGTGGCATCTCTTATTTTGTGTTATTATGTGTTATGCATCTGGCATCACCTTTTTTGTATTCCATTGTAATTTTATGTAAACAGTAAGAAGTACTGTGTTTCTCTTCCTACTTTTTATTCATTAAAGTCCTAAATTCAATTAGCCATCATTTTATTTCGTTAATATTACAACAGGTTATGGGTTTTAGCGACATTTAACTGCGCAGATGAAGTAACGATGGCTATGACGACGTATTTGAATAACGGATTTTGACTTCGAGTTTCGATTTCGCATTTTTGACTTTTGATCTCACCATATTTGCTGAACTGTGTGTAGGTAGACGATTGTGTACCGATAGTTTTTTTTTTTCACGCACTTTGGTGAATGACGACGTAATAATATGGAAGCTATAAATTTTGTTCAGTGCACCAAATTGGATGGTTCATCCAACTGGACTGACTGTAAATTTGAAGTAAACTCTTTGTTCGTGCTCAACGATTGTGCAGGCATCTTCGATGATTCCCTTGTAGAGCCAACAGCACCGGCAGCAGACGCAAATGAAAAGACGATACGCGACTACAACCAAGCGGTAAAAGCGTATGCAAAGGCGAATGCGAAAGCTGCTGTGATCATCAGCACAAATGTATCAGCGAATGTGTTAAATTTGATTCGCATGCATGGTAATTCTGCACGAGCGATATGGACCGAGTTGTTAAACAACTTTGAGAAAGTGTCAAGCATCAAATTAGACACTCTTCTGCAACAATTTTTCCCTTTTCGGATCGAGAAAGACGAAGATGTAATGCATTCACTCGCACGTTTGCGTACACTGTGGGTGGATCTTCAACGTGAGCAAGAGTTGAGCGGTGAAGGGAAGTTGCCGCAAAACCTGCTAGCACCACGCATCTTGTCTATTCTTCCTGATGATGAATATCGTGAGTTCAAGTCACAGTGGGACTCAACGCCAAGGACAGAAAAGTCATCTGAAAAATTAATCGAACAGATAAATATGAGACTTCATAGACGAAATCAGGAGCTTAGGGATGATACTACGACAGCATTCATGGTAAATGCTAAATATGGTGCAAAACATAATGAAAAGAAATGGAAGAAAGGTGGGAAACGGCCCCAGATGGTGAACCAACCCCAACTCCTGACCACAAATAATGCCAAAACGATGAATAGACTTAGTAGGACCAGTGATGGTGTGAAAGGTTTCAATGGCATCTGTTTTCGTTGTAATAAACCTGGGCACATTAGAAAATTTTGTCCAGATTTCCCTGACAAGCCAACCACGACGGGTGGCAGAACAGAAACCTTCTTTGCAAATACTCAATGCAGTGCATTTGCTTGTCAAGAGGATGATAGTGGCCGAAATGTGTGGCTTAAGGACGACGGAGCTACAGCACACATTACGAATTCAGCAGAGTACTTCAAGACGTATCGCCATTTTGACAAACAATCAGAAATCACAGTCGGTAACAAGCAGACAATACCGGCTTATGGCTGCGGGGACATTGACATGTGCGCGACGGTTGGAACCATACAAAAATCCATTGAACTCAGTGATGTATTGTATGCACCAGACATCGGCAAAAATTTGTTATCAGCTTCAAAGGCAATGAAGCGAGGAATCTCGAACTTCGGAGATTCAGATGACATGATTTGTCGTTTCTTCCGCAAGGAGACCCCAGATAATGTACTTTTAGAGGCTCCATGCTCATCAAATGGACTCTTTGAACTGCGTGCAAAACCGGTCAAGCCCCAAGGGGGTTCTGCTACTTCAGCCTACTTGGTTGACAAAGAAATGACAACTCCTTTTCCTGAAACGGCAATGACGACGACGACAAAGTTGCCGTTATCACTTTGGCATCGACGGCTTGGGCACCAGGGAATACAGTATGTGAAGCAGTACCTGCGTCAGAATTGTATCGATTTCATCGACGATGGAGTATTTTGCGAGCCATGTACTTATGGTAAACAAAGTCGACGAACATTCAAATCAAAACGATTCAAGACGAAAAAGTCTGGTGAAATCATACATGCAGACTTGCTCGAATCGCCAGTCTTGTCAAGAGGTGGAAAGAAGTACATGTTAGTGCTTAAGGACGATTATTCAAAGTTTCGAAGTGTAGAATTTCTCAGACATAAAGACGAGGCTGTGGATAAAATCAGGCAGTTCCTTGCTCGGGCCAACAAGGATGGTATAAATGTAAAAGAACTGGTCACAGACGGTGGTCGTGAGTTCGACAATACTAAATTGGTAAAACTGACTGATGATGCAGGCATCAAGTTGCGAATCACTATGCCGTATACGCCAGAGCAAAACGGTTTGGTTGAAAGAGAGAATCGTACAATAATGGATGCAGTTCGCACTATGCTCAAGGATACAGGTCTACCACAGTTCCTATGGGCAGAAGCAGCATCTACAGCTGTTTACATTCTGAATCGAACTGGGCCAAGTAAGACCACAGGAAAATCTCCATTTGAGGAATGGTTTGGACGCAAGCCAGCAATCAATAGGATTCGAGTTTTTGGATCAACTGCATTTGTACATGTACCAGATGTCAACAGAAGTAAACTTGACGACAAGGCTATAAAGGGCTATTTGGTTGGTTATTGTGATTACGATGGGTATCGTGTTTTCATACCATCAAAGAATGATACAATAAAGAGTTCCAACGTAGTGTTCAATGAACAGCAAATCGGTCCTACTTCCCAGCCTTTAGAAGCGACATCTAATACCGGTCCATCAAGTGGTATGGAGTATGAAATTTTGGATACTCCCGATGATGCAGATACGCAGGAGGCTGGTGATCTTTGTACTGATGAAGACGAACCAACACAGCTGACGGCGCATGAATTGCGAGACCGTTCGACTATCCAACGTCCTGTCCGATTTAACGATTACAACGTGTACAGCAGCATTCTAAAGTTGAATGAGCCCAAAACATATGAGGAAGCAACAAAATCTCCTGAATATGCCGACTGGAAACGAGCCATGGACGACGAAATGGCTTCGCATGCCAAGAACGGGACGTGGCAGCTTGTTGAGCCACCTAAAGGACGGAAAATCCTCGACAATCGCTGGGTTTACAGGGTAAAGACAAATCCTGATGGTTCAATTGAGAGATTCAAGGCTCGTCTAGTAGCAAAGGGGTATACGCAGACGGCGGATATCGACTACAGAGAAACATTTAGCCCGGTGTGCCGTTACGACACTATCCGAGCTGTAATTGCAACGGCAGCCTCTCAGCAGTGAAATTCCGTATCGATCAGCAGTTGGCAGTTTGCTCTATTTGGCGATGGGGACTCGACCAGATATTGCTTATGCAGTGAGTTTGGTGTCTCGTAAGTTGGACAACCCCACAGAGACTGATTGGGAAATCGTGCAGACAACATTAAGATACCTTTACAATACCATTGGACACGGCATTGTGTACAATAATGAAGATGACAGAAGCCTGATGTTATTTAGTGATGCAGATACCAACAGCTGTGCAGAAACACGCAGGTCTCGCACAGGTGTAGTTTCTTTCTATGATGGAGGTGCAATTACGTGGCGAAGGAAGCTACAGGAGGCCATATCCAATTCAACGACAGAGGCAGAGTTCATGGCAGCAGCTGATGCCACAAAAGACCTGATATGGTTGAAGCGCTTGTTTAACGAGATAGCCAACAATGTCTCATTACCAATCCTGCAGATTGATAATCAGAGTGCCATCAAATACATCAAAAATCCGATGTTCCAAGCACGCACAAAGCATATCGACCAAAGATACAAGTTTGTCCAAGATGAGTTCTCAAAGGGACACTTTGAATTAGGCTATGTCAGAAGTGATGAGCAGCGAGCAGACATTCTGACAAAGGCGCTTCCAGCACCTCAGTTTCATTCTCAAAAGAAGTTGCTCGGTGTGAAAGCAGTCAATATGTATAAGTGACAGTTTAACCCATATTAACAATGACTATTTTCATGCTCGAAGGAGGCTGTTGAGAATCGAGCCTTCAATTAATATTACGTGCTATTGAGTGGCATCTCTTATTTTGTGTTATTATGTGTTATGCATCTGGCATCACCTTTTTTGTATTCCATTGTAATTTTATGTAAACAGTAAGACGTACTGTGTTTCTCTTCCTACTTTTTATTCATTAAAGTCCTAAATTCAATTAGCCATAATTTTATTTCGTTAATATTACAACAATAGCGAAATGCCATCTTGTAAGAACGCCAAGTCATTAAAAGTGTAGCCAAGTTTATCAGATATGCCGCCAATGATTTTGGTTAGCGTCCCCGGATAAACTCAGCAGTGATTAAATTAGCGGTAATTTTATCTTTAATGATTTGGTTTTGATGTAAGATGAGGCTTTTTTTTAAATTTTTGTAGTCTCTAAAGTAGAAGAGACTATATTTCTAAAAAAGGGCTCTGATCAGTTTTATTTTCTAAAAATGTCAGGTTTAAAATGCGATTAAATATAATAAAATCGGAAATTTATTAGACACGACGAAAATCAACTACGAAAAAGCGTAAATTCCCCCCCCCCCAGTTGTATTCGTACGATTCTCGCATTGTGAGCAATGACGGTCATTTCGCGTGTTTGGCAGAGGGATAACAAATCGATAAGAACCAATACAATACTTGACAGAGAGGATACCCTTCGATTTGGTGCACGTCAGGTGATGTAAATGATTGGGCCCATTTTAGGTGAAAGGCGGCATTGCATGACTCACATCAAAAGATATCAGTATGTCGTAAACAGAGCCTTCGTACGATGTTATACTCTATGCGTGTTTCATACATTTAGTTTCCCGGGGAAATTTTGCTACCCATTCCAATACTTGTCGGAAAATGGGTTGTAGCTGGTCATTCTTTAATATTTATGGGGTATTTAAAACTACAGTAACCATGCCGTTTGTCTCTACCGTGACTTCCCCAACTTCATCTAAAGAAAAGAAAACCATCAAATTTTTATTTGGCTCATTAAAATTCCTGATTTACAAATTTTTGTATTATATTGTTAACTCAAATTTACCAAAACAATGATTTCGTCTGACATTGAATAAAACAAAAACAAATCTAATTATTGTCATATTTATACGAATAGACTTGATATCACTTGAAACAAGATATATATATATCGTTAAAACTGGGCTAGAAGTATATGAAATAATTTTTTTTTAAGTCTGTGTTTCTAATTAAGGTACCATTTGTCAATTTTTTTAGGTTTGAAATGATTTTTAACGAAAACCCGATCAGAAGAGTGCCGTTTGAAATATATCTGTGTTTCATCTAAACTTACTGATGAATATTCGATGAAATGTCATAAAAAATTGCCACAATTTTCACGCTCTGAGACCGTACTGAAAAATGTTTCTATTATATGCTTCCAGAAAAGTGAAACATTTCCATTTAAACCATGGAGTTACTGGAGAATAAAGCTACATAGATTTACGTTATGAAGATATTTAAATCATTATAATAGGGGTAATCGATTTTTAAAACAATGTGATGACTTAGCATGGTTGTGTTTATATGAATAGCAGTCTCTGTTTTAACCTTCTTGAGATCATTAATGTCACATGTTTTGTTAATTTTCATACTATTATGTAATGTGTTTACAGTAATAATTAACTAAATTAAACAGTCGTTCGCTGCATTACAGCTTTTAATGTCACAATACTTTTAAAAAAAACCCACAACATTACTAGAAGATACTAGCCACTGTGGCTCTGTGGAAGTTGAATATATAAAATAACAGCACAGGTTCAGTTAGCGGGACACCAATTGTTGCCAAGCTAAAATGTCGCCGCTATTCCTTTGGCTGACACCAGTTGTCGCCAATCGTAAATGCTGTCGCGAAATAGAACATTGAAAAAAAAAGACTTTGGTAAACAATTATTTGGCTATAATAGACTGTATAAGCAACGCCTCCTTCTTCTCTCTTTAGGGGGTGTTGGTATAAGACGGTCAGGTAGATTTTTCGCCAATTTGGTGAAATTTTTTGGTTGCCAAGCTGAGGCGATTAAGGCGCCAACGTTGTTTCTCCTGTAAATTCGTGACGTATTTATCATGTGATTATTTCGTGACGGATGTATCAGGTGATTTTGACAGGTGGTTTATTTTGACCAATTAGAATATTCTTCTTATGTTGAACAATTTTGAATGCGGTGTTTGAGGTGTAATGGTGGATTATAAAGGTAAGTTTAAATTTTGTGCATTATTTGATGTTATCTGTGTGTTTTCTGGTGCTATGTTGATTTATTGAGTGCAATGGCTTCTAATAATATTAATTTTAAGTTCTTGGTTGAGCTTGAATGATTAGGGGAGATGAAGGCAGTTTATAGAGTGGTGTCGCGATGTAGGCTATGGCTTCTTATTGTATTTGTTGTTAAATTTAGTAACATGATTGTTGTGTTTATGCGTTTCAGTTTTTGATAACCGGGCGGTTGCCTCTAAATGAGCCGCTTGAAGTTAAATGTTGTTTTGTGTATTTTACAGTGTATTTTGTGGCAAAATTAGTGACATGATTGAATTGAGGTTGTTGTTTAAGCTGGATTTTATGGGAAACAGGTGTATAATAGGTTTTGTATGGAGAATTGCCGTTTACGCCTATGAATTCGTATAGCCAGCGTAAGCTTTGTTTTACTGATCGCTACAGCCAGCGGAAGTTTGGTACTGTACTACAGCCAGTGGTGCGTAGCGAAGCCAACGGCGGCGGCTTTTCTGTAATGTTTTTGGACGGATGCATAACGTAGCGTAGCGAAGTGGAGCAAGGGTATCTGAGCGAAGCGAAGATCCCGTGTGCGCTTACGAGTTTCGTAAAGCCAGCGGGAAGTTTGTTTTCCAACTTATTTGTTCTTTCTTAGTCGCTATTGATGTTTTTGTTTACATTTCGCAGTTGGGCACAGCTGTTCCTAGGTTTGTTTACATATTTGTTTTTGATTTGCAGCAAACCTTAAAACGCGCCAAGCCGTTGGCGAGTTTTTCTTTACAGCAAGTACTAAAACGCGCCAAGCAGTTGGCGAAAAAGTAATCACGCCAAATTTTGCGAAATCTGACTGTCTTATCCAGTTTTACCAATTATTTTATTACATTCATACTAATATATCAAAAGAATAGAAGAAAATAATGGGTAGGACTGCAGTTTAGGGTGCCCCTTGTTTTCTTGGTGCCAATAGTGCCCCAGAATTTGATCGCCAAGTGTGAGATTTTTCTCGCGCGCACTCCTGCAAATTTTTGACCTGTTTGTCATGTGATTATTTTGTGACGCATATATCATGATGGATGTTTATCGCCGCAATATTAAATGGCACGTTTGCACTATTGGTGCCAAAAAAAAACAAGGGGCACCCCGAAGTGCATTTTTATAAAATTCTACCAAGCTATGAATGGAAAGTTTCATAATTTGTCTCTTCTAATTTATTTCTTTTTTGCTTCTTCTAATTTATAAACTTCATACATTGTGTTAAAGATTTATTTATACCGCTGTATTCGGACAAAGCTAGTTCTGCCTAAAGGAAGTACCCATGTTTTCTATCTTAAGTTTCAGAATTTTTTTGATAATCTATATACAGGCTGTCCATAATTAAAGTCCCACTTTCAAAAGGATTCAAAAAAAAGAACCAATGACCAGTGGTTCTTTTTTTGCAGCCTTTTGAAAGTGGGACTTTAATTATGGACACCCTGTATATAAAACACGTAGGTATGCGACACAAAATTCGACGATATTTCTACACTCCGAATGGCAACGGCTGCAACTACCAGATGTAAACATTAGCGGCCGCCCTCAATTTTCAACCGCGTGTCAACATGGATTTATGCACTGAAATCAGGAATGCTCGAAAGAGATCTTCACGATCAAGTGAAAATTGGGAACAGTCTCAAAAAAGAAAGCGAAGAAGAAATAATTCATTAAGAGAGCATAAATGATCACGATGTTAGGCTTAACCGTCGCCGACATAGCAACCTACAGCCAGTAATAGTTAATTTTCTACACTTTTTTCAGTACTTGCTGAATTTTTACTCCATTTTATAACTTGATTAGTGGAAGAAATTTTCCCAACAATTTATTATTTGATATGATTAAGTGGAGATATCTGAATTGTGAACAATAGTACATACAGAGAGTGATGTAATCCACACTATATTTTAGTACTTGCTGAATTCTTACTCCATTTTTAAAGTGAAAAAAGTTTTCTCCAACAATTTCTTATTTGATGTAATGATAGAGTGTAGATATATTAATTTTGAAAAATAGTACATACAGAGAGGGATGTAATTTTTAAAATCATTGGAGTTGGGTTTCTCAGTCTTATCATTAACTCTGATCTGAAGTAATGGAAATTCATATTATTTAATCACGATGTTTCAGAATCAGCCTTATGAAGAATACCTCTTAACAACGTATATTTATGATGACAGGTAATGGTAACATTCCTTACATATGTTATTTTCAATTGAGTTGTTTTGCAAAAGCGACCATGCTGGTCGCGCAGCGGCTAGTTTAAAAAATTGTACTCCATACGTTTGCAAATGTAAAAATTTGGTACAATGCAATTGTGTATAAAATTTTTCTATATTGTGTTTTTTACCATTTTAATACTTATAGTTTATGCTTTTTATTGCATTTGCATAGCCTTTATGGATGTTTATCGTCAAAAAAAAACAAACAAGGGGCACCCCGAAATGCATTTTTACTGCACTTGAGGGTGCCCCCGGAATTCGGTTCTATCTCTTTCTTAATAAACGTCAAGTGTGCGAGTTTTCTAACGCGTGCGCCAATGCTGTTACTCCTGTGACACGTTGGCACTATTGGCGCCAAAAAAAAAAGGGGCACCCTAAACTGCAGTCCTACCAAATAATGAAATAAAACAGATACTAAAGAAATAAAAGATCAATTTAAAAAGCAGGCATGGAATTGTAAATATCTTTTAGTATTGCTGAAAACATGCTTTAGGATGCAAACATCGCCACATAAACTCGATCAGATATGAATCTAAATGTTGGCTAGCAGTTCCCCGTTGGTGTTTATTGCGCCATTTCTCACTGCCCCACAACCGCTCTATTCCTTGGGTGTGATTGGGCCGGACGATGGCCGAATGGCTAGGGCTCTGGCTTTCGGTACCAGAGTCTATGGGTTCGAATCCCACTGTTGGCATGGGTGTTTGTAGCCCTTCGGAATCGGCTTTAAACTGTAGGTTCCGGTCTAATTAGCCCTCGTGCAGCAGAAAGTTGACCGTAGCGCTCCAAACCAAACCAAACCTTGGGTGTGACATCCAGTTTCAACCAAATTATGATCAACGAAATTATGACTGTGATTTACGGCGAAGTGTTCAAAGCCGGTAGCTTGCAATTGGTCAGTTTTGTACCCTTTCCAACAATCTGAAAAAATGGTGCTCCTATCTTCGATGTTTTCTTCTGTCTCAGCCATTAATGTTTTTGCTGTACGATCGGGAACGGCAACAAGAAAGCATAAGTTTGTTTCCAGACATAAACCACCGAAAACCCACTGAAGGGGGAGAACACGGCCGACCTTGTTTTTTCTTCTCGTTAAAAGACTTTTGTCTATTTCAACATTTTTTTTTTTTTGGAGGGGGCTCCCCCTATTTTCTGCTATTGTCGCGAGAACAAAACACTGGCACGAATTTCCCTCCTATAGTTATTCCAGTCCACAGTCGTATTGTGATTTATTTGGAGATGGAGTTCGCAAAATTCAATGCACGATCAACTCTTGGCACCACAAGTATATAAATCGTAAAGCTGTAAGAAAAGGGATACGGGATCCATTAAACCATATCTGTGTTCGCAATCCTTTGTTTTCTCGGCATGATTGTAGTCTACATCGCCTTTTTGGTGTTGAATTAGAAGCCAAGTATATCTTGAAAGGATGATTATTGGAACAAAGTTTTGCACAGCTTTGTCAGTCGCACCTCCGTTGACGAAAAGTTGGCGCCAAAAATTTTACATGCATTTTATATGCAAACAAGAAAATAAAATTCTCAACTCTGCGCTCGTGTTAAAAAATTAAGAAAAACAATCAAAATTATAAATCGCATTATTTATTATTAAAATTAAGCGTTCATTCTAATTAATGCCACAATCATACATGACTAAATCCGCAAAAAAACAAAATCTCGCCAAAATCGCATGGTTACCACGTCATACACAAAATTGCCAAACTTGACAGGGAGGTGCGTCTGACATAGCTGTAGGGCATGAAGCTACAACTCTTTAGCTTCATCCTGTATACCCAAAGTTTTTCTTTGCGGTTAACTCCATTGTCTTGGAACAATTTGATAGATGCCTCTTCATCATTAGGTAATTACCAAATTGTAAAGTCCATCTGAGGCTTTGTATTTAAAAAGTAAGCTAACAGCCAAAATATTTTAATGAATTTAATATGAATGAAACAATTTTCTATACATGTGTAAGGTATACATAAGATTCGATTCACAGGAATCGAACTTTTGAGTGAATGAATTAAAGAAGCTGCTTGAGATATACTAATTTCGGCATACGCGCTTGGTATAAATACCACGCAGTTTGATTAATACAGAGGTTGAAGGAAGGTATTGTTAAGGTTGATAGATAAGCGTGAGGGAGCTACGAGGTAAGCAGTTCCAGGTGTTAACCGGCGCTTGTGCTTAGCAGGCCCAAAGTTTACGTAGCAGAACTGCTAGTTTGACTCTCTGCTGGTTTGTGAGTAAGTCAAAGTGTATTTTTATTGAATGCTAATATATATATTCCGTACAAGTAGTACGTATGCTTATTGCTGTAAAAGCAAATTCTATATGTGCAACGAATTCAATAAATATTGTTTCATGTATAAACTGTGTTTGTATCAAATTCAAATAGAGTGCCCCTTAGAAAACTCTATACATGGTTGTCATGAACGTGAAGAAGAAAAAATCTTTTAAAGGTTACAGTTAGACTGAGCTATCGCTCAGATTTGGCAGGTTTTTGCGTGAGACACCGCTAACGAAAAAGTGCAATTCTCACTATCAAAAATATTAACTCTCGAGCGAATATCAGTGCGTAAGCTAACAACAAAATCACAGACTCAACAGAAAGAACAAATTTTCGTAGATCTAAAATTAGCCACCACAAAGCAAGAAACTTAACGAGAAATATACTGGATTCAAGAACAGTTTTCGCTGGTTAAAATGTACTTTCGATGTAAATATTTAAATATTTATTTTACTTTCGATGTAAATATTTAAATCACGGTCACCGTTGCAGTTTATTAGTAGTTTCAACTATCTATAAATTAATTTCTTCGAGTAGCAATCCGAGTGACCCTGTTTTCGTTTCGTGGATGGGAATCGGAAATAACCAGTCCAATCAATCTGCCTTCCTGGAAGTGCTACATACTGATAATGTACGATAACTAAAGTTTTGCATGTCTAATATGGCTTTCAAATATAGTTTCAGTTTGAATACAAGTAAATTACAATTTTCCTTATTTTACTTATGATTATATCTTTTTTTCATAAATTGCATATGATAAGTTCTGTTATCATTCCTTTAACAAATTATGAGTTAAATTGGTCAACCTAAATTATGTTAAATGGACTACTTTGAATGAACCCCGGTAGCTTCTGTTGTGCAGCTAATAAAAAGTTATAAATGCAATAAAACTACTACTAAAGGTATTCAAAACTCTGGGCTAAAGTAAAGAAGTGAGTACCTCTTGGCGCGGTTTGACGAAGTTTTCAAAATTTGCTAAAATCACGCTAAAAAACGACGTCAACATAGCGGGCAACAAAATGACGTGTATATACAGAATATACAGACAGTTTTAGGCAATTTAAATAGCATAAATATTTCAGAGTAAATCCCAAACAACTTTTTTTCGCATAATTGAAATTAAAGAACAGAATATTGGAATGCAAACAATAAAACGAAAACAAACACTAATAAAAATTACAACTCATCGGTCAAAGGTTAATTTTAGGCTGACAGTAATAAACACTTGGCATCTATGTAACTGAAGCTGAATCCGGTAAATACAGACCTGTTATATGTTCTGAAGTCAATCTTATAAATGAATAAGACAGCAATAACTTCACCGCATTTATCGGACACGTCAAAAGGGGTGCCCTCTTTTTTCCAAGGGCCCATTTTCTGTACCGATTTCAATATCTTCCTGCAAATGAACTCTGTAATAGCCGTTGTCTTTGAGTGCGATTTTGGCGAATTTTGAAATTGCGCCAAAGGGTACCTATTTCTTTACTTTAACCAAACTTTGTATCCCACTCATGAGCAAGCACTACATAGTCTGAGGAAGTAACATAAAGTAAGGGAAATTAAACGAGATTACATGTGTAGTATTGAATTTTAATATACTATGTGTTTAAATGGTTTCATTTATGATTTTGTTATCAGTTTCTCATAATGCGAAATTCTGAATACCGAGAAAACAAATTTAAAATGCTGAATACTGAGAAATATTTAAAATAAGATGATTAGAAAATAATTAGTAAAATGAAGGTGTTTCTGCAATCACAGTAATCTCACCATGAAAAATAAATCGGTATGAGTGGGTGTTTAATAGATTGGTTATTTTTGAACGCATTGGTTTTACAGGTCTAATTTATCGGTTATTTCGTACAACCCCTTTCTTTTTTTTTTTCTTTTTTTTTTCCCCTTTTTTTTGGGGGGGGGGGGATCCTTGATCAAAAATTTTATCTCGCCAAGTTACCACAAAAGGTGGAGAACGCCTGTAGCTGAAGTTGAGTTCACGAACAAAAAGAAATGCCTTAAACTTCATGGCGAGGGTTATTTGGCACCAAATTTTTCACTGGCGACATTTCCAAAAAATTTCATTTCGGACGTCGCTCAATTTAAGATGGCGTCATTCTCCAAGCCATAGACATTAAAAATGAAATAAAATAACATAAAATATAATTAAAAGGGCACTATCACGTCAAAAAGATTGAACTCAATCCAGTCAAAGTTGAAACCGTAAATCGTCACTTGGTAATTTAATGTAAGTTAGGTTTACTTAAAACAGTCTGTAAAGACAATGCAAACAAAACAGTAAGAAATTAAATCTCGTCAAATTGGCTTTCAATCCCCGTTATTGAATTGTCGCTGGTGAAATTCGAATTTTTTTTTGTGCTCATTCTCTTTCTCTTCCGCTCTAACTCTACTCAAAAGTAAAGAAAGTATCAGCGGATTGAGGCATCCATTTGTTGGTCTAAACACCTGACAACGTCAAAAATGGTGAATCCGCATGACCAAAAACAAGTCAGCATGGAAAATAAGTACAGAAGATAGAAATAAAATAATTTATTATTTTCCCGGTAGATATAATATGCGAAATTCCGTCACATTTTTCTACCTGAAAAGTAATTTGGCAAAGTTTCAAAAACCGCAAGGCCAGTTGATACATATTTTGGAATAGCAACAAAAAAGTTTGAAAAATAATTTAAGATTTCATAAGAAAAAATACATTACCCCAAGAAAGCGTATGCTATTTTGCTCTTCCTTGAGGCACAATTTTGACAAAATTATTTTTGGAATAAATTTAAACTTTGGAAGTCATAAAGTCGGTGTTTTTTAAATGCCAACTCTAAAGCTATATATTAAAAACTCAAAACGCATTTATACTTTTTAATGCTTTATTGTTTAAGGAGAAGTTAAATGGATAATTTGCATATTCTCATACGATTTTATGCCAACTAAAATCAGAATTAAAGGGCTTGGTTAAAAAAAAAAAGTCGAAACAAACAGCATGGCTAATTTCTGGTGGTCGAAAAATAACCCATCAAGGCTTTACATCATTCTGTGCACTAAATTATGTGATATTAATTATTTTGTTAGATGCACTTAATTCTATTTCTTAACTTAAATAATTATTAAATTCTGGCTAAAGATGATGCATTCGAATTTCATAGCCATATTATCTATCCGCGTTGCGAGCATTTTGTCAGCTCGCAATCACGTAATGTAGCTAGCTCAGTTTGACTCTAATTCGAGGAAAAGGAAAAATTTTTGTTGTTTCTAATGTCCCCTGGTTGGAGAGGTTCCATTCACCAGGCCTTAATGGGCTATTGGCCTGAAAGGGGTGGCTCCTGTTATTGAATTTGCACCACAAGGGTCGGAGTCCGACTTGGTTAAATGACCGGTCCCGTAATTTTGAACCGAGTCAAGTGACGAGACCGGAACACTTGACCTTGCACATCCAGAAGTAAATTTGAGAACTTGGAGAACATTGCAGCCACGACATAATTTTACGTGCCCCGGCCACCATTAGTGAACACGGCGGTGGATTTGCAGCGACGAGCATCGAACCAGGGACGTCCAGATCACTGGCCCACTGCTCTTGCCAACTGGGCCATCTCGCCCATTGAAAATTTTGAGCAGTATTATAAAAGATGGTAAAAATGAATGAATCAAAAATGTTGTCTTCAAAATCATTTGGTGTTTGTGTATTTATACTACAGCCAGATCTAGAGATTGCTCAGCAACGCTGATCTTCCATCACCAGATAACTCGTATTTGCACGAAAGGCTTCCCTCGCAACGAATATTTGAGAGTCTTCTTAATGAAGTAAATGAAATTTTCTTTGTCACGGTTTCCGACCGCAGGGATGTAATATTAGCGAGGCAAATTAAGGAGAACATTCAAGATGGCTCAACACTTTTTATTTCCGGATTGCTAGAAAGCGTGTTACATCCAAGAACTCGAAGAATCTGTCTACATTGACTCTAAAGTGAATCATAAGTACACTCATAAGAATCATAAGACCCACATACAGGCATTCATACTACAGAGAGGGCCCGCATTAGCCTAGTGGAAGCACGTTGGGAATCGGACCGGGGAGGTGGGGGTCAGTTCGAATCCTGACGAAAGCAGTTCTATGCGGATATACGCCGGATATGTTCGCGTTAAATACGTAGACGGGAAAGTCCATCTATGACGTCAGTGGGTGGGAGACGGTACGAACCCTCAAAATGTAGCCCCTGGGGTGCTCGGACAAAATTGAGGGGACACCTGACTAAAGTTTGACTCCGACCCTTGTTGTGTCATTGACCGGAGACGCTTTCCTATGCCCGCAATCGATGCCTGGTCTGCTTGTCCCGGCTAGAGGGTCATACTTGACAACAACGAGTGTATTGGGGGCTCCTCAAAATGGCGGAATAAAAACATCGAGGTACTGCACGCCACCATCTTGAGTCTTACCTGACAGAATTTATTTGGAGGCAAACACAAAGGTCGAAGGGAAAATTGTGACGATTCCATTTGGAGGGCCATAGTTAACCATTTCCCATCTGAAACTGAAAAACGGTAGTGTCGACAAAATAAATCAAATGGTGTCGCTCGCCAAAAGAAAACAAAAGGTGTAAGTTAATTTGCAAGTACCAAACATTTTTTAGAGAGAGCAGAGAATGCAATTTACGCGGATTCTTGAAAAGTTAATCACACGAAGGGATTAAAATATTTAAAACAATTATCTCAAAATAAAACTCCCATTGCAGCGTGGAAATTACCCCAAATTTTTCATTACGTATGAATAGTGTGAGATCTACCGAATAATGAATGGTCCAGATAAATTTGACTTTGTAAAGTTTAACTGTATTTTTCTCTTCCATTTTTGGGAAGAGATAATATAAAAAAACTTAGGCAAGAATTAAATATACTATGTGTTACAAATTGCTACAAAGCTTTAGCGTGTAGCCCTGACATTGATTTATAAAATATTTAAATAAAAATACTGAACTAAAAATCCTATTGAAATCTATAAATTTATAGAACACGTTATTTTTTAAGTAAATGCTTATACATAAATCCTAGAAAAATGGGTTTTAATCATAATATATTACTTTAATTTGGAAATTAATATTTTGAGGCATTTTTATTTTTATTTTTCAAAGGTTGAAAATAAATATTCTTGCATCCCTTAATGGCAATACAGTCAGTGGATTACAGTTAGTTTGAGGCTTTACTTTGCAGCCAAAATCATTCAAAATAGTTCTCTTAACATAGCCAGTATAATGTAGTTGGTAAAATACCGCCCTTAAACGAGGATAGCAGATGCGGGTTCAAATATGCGGGCCACCTGTCTAAATGGGGGTGTCCGCCCATTGAAAAAGACAATGATGATCCATTAGGAAAACATGTTCGCAATACACGTCGTGGTGAAAAAGTCACCAGCATAGACATGTATAATAAATAAATAAAATATATACAAGTTTGTGTCCTGTGTTGTCGGACTTGAGAGAAATGGGGGAACACGCGAAAGATGTCGTTGAAAGTAACACTTTCCTGGAATAGTTTATATGATTAGATGTTGATCTTGAAAATAGAAGAAGCGGGTTCGAAGTGCGTTCTTAACTTAAAAAAGAAAAAAAAAGAAAAGAAAGGATGATATAACGTATGATAAAACAACCGTTATGATCAATGCGAAATTTTTGTTATAATAATTTTTTTATTTGTTATTTTCCCTCAAATTTAACTTGAAATATATTGTTTTAATGCTCTTTATTTTTACCATGTTTTTATTAACTTGCTTTCTTGTTTGTGTGTGTGTTTGTCAAGTACAAATCTTGCGATCGATTTTTAACTAACTTCCCGACTAGCTAGACATTTGAAACTTTTAGAATAGCTCAGAACTATGACTTTTCGGTAAATTAGCTGGGGGAAAGATTTAAGAATGAGACAAATTTCAAAATCGAGTTTCAAATCATAATAATTACAAGATAAAAAAACTTTTTATATACCATGTTTTTAAATTTTCTGTTGAATCATATAAACCTGACAATTCTATGTATTAATAAATACTTTTAAAAAAATTTTTTGATGAATTATCCCATCAACTTGAAAGAAAATAAAGTTAATCGGAAGTTAACAAAATTAACTGAAAATAACTGAAAATTAATTTAATTCTGCTTAAAGATGGTTAAAAGTATTTAAAAAATGCATTGTCATCGTGTTCTGAGCTATTCTGAAAGTTTCAAATGTCTAGCTAGTCGGGAAGTTAGTTAAAAATCGATTGCAAGATTTGCACTTGACAAACACACACACAAACAAGAAAGCAAGTTAATAAAAACATGGTAAAAATAAAGAGCGTTAAAAAAATATATTTTAAGTTAAATTTGAGGGAAAATAACAAATAAAAAAATTATTATAACAAAAATTTCGCATTAATCATAACGGTTGTTTTATCATACGTTATATCATCCTTTCTTTCCTTTTTTTTCTTTTTTTTTTCTGTCGTCTGAGGTATAATTTATTATGTTTCCGATATTTTACAGTCTTTTTCGTTACTTGCAAGCAGCAGAAAATTTAATGTTAAACATTTCACTTTCTCGAGGGATGTTTTTTCCTTCTGCTGCCCACTCAACTTTTTATCTGATTTGTTTAGTCTACACTCTCCTCCACCCTTGAAAAAAAGTATTTTAAATTGTCCTTATCATGCATTTTCGGTTGCATGACGCTGGTGTCCTTGATTTATCCATCTAAGAGGGTCACACTACGATAATTTGTTGCGACAATTGCAATTTACCTATCGTAAAATAAATTTTGAACGAAGAGAAAATGGAGTTGACCCGAAGTACATACTATAATTTTCTATGATTTTAAAGTGGGGCTAAATCAAGAAGAATACCTTCAACGTCTACAATTAGCTTATGGAAATGAAGCCCCACCTCTTGCCACTGTATTCAGATGGTATACAGAAGGTATTTAGAAGAGATCTAAATTCTCTCTTGGATGAAGAACATACAGAAAAACCTTTGTCAGTTGTAGTCCCAGAAAATATATCGGCCGTAAGAAAAATGTTAATCTATATATATAAAACAGTTCCGTAACTGACTCATTCATTCAGTGACTGACTGACTGACTGACATACAACGCACAGACCAAACCGCTGGACCTAAAGGGCTGAAATATTGCATGGCGATTCTTCTAATAGTGTAGGGGTGCACTAAGAAAGATTTTTCAAAAATTCTTCTTAGATTTTTTTAAATTAAATTTTTAAGGTGTTTTTTAAACTTTTTTTACGTTTGCATTTAAAATAATACATTGAGGGTTATAAAATTTATATCACGAGAAAGATCATAAAAATTCCTTCAAAATGAAATTTTTTTCGAATTTTTACCTCCATTTCCTGATTTTTGGTGAATTTTTAAAGATTAATTTTTAGAATTTAATTTATTAAATGCTGATCACGTGATTTCATTTTCTGGTACTTTAAATAAATTTATCGTCACGTGCATAACTAAATAGACAAAAAAAATATTTTTTTTCTCTTTCTAATGCAGCAGACGATTGGATATTATCCAAAAAAAATGCATATCCCTTACGATTTTTTTATAAATATATATATATATATAGATAGATATATATTTTACATCAATTGTATACATTGATCATCGCATTTATTATAAATATATATATTTATTTTTTGGCATAAATTGCATACGTTGACCGTTGTATTTAATTTGAATGTACTCCGTAGCGAAGCGCGGGTTTTCAGCTAGTCTATATATATAAACCAGTTCCGTAACAGACTGATTGATATACACCGCACAGACCAAACCGCTGGACCTAAAGGGCTAAAATTTTGCATGGCGATTCTTCTTATAGTGTAGGGGTGCACTAAGAGAAGTTTTTGAAAAAATTTTCTTAGATATTTTTAAATTAAATTTTAAGCTGTTTTTGAAACATTCTTTAAAGTTAGCTTTTAAAATAATAATCGGAGGGTTATAAAATTTATATCACCAGAAATATCTTAAAAATTCCTTTAAAATGAATTTTTTTTCGAATCTTTACCTCTATTTTCTGATTTTTGGTGAATTTTTAAAGATAAATTTTTAGAATTTAATTTATTAAATGCTTATCACGTGGTTTCTTTTCTTTTTGTGATGCTTTAAATTAATTTATGATCACATGCATAACAACGAAATAAATTGACAATTTTTTTTTTCTTTCTAATGCGGCAGACGATTGGACATTATCCAAAAAAAATATTAAATTACAGTAAAGGAAATGTTCCTCAAACTGTACTATATTAACAGTACTATATTCTTTAGTATGTTCTATTAGATTTAATTTCAATGTTTTACTGTCCGACCACAGAACGAAGAACCACGGTTGGCATAGTGCCAAGACGATTCTATTCACCCTGTAGGTAAGGCTGCTTAGGAAGGAGGGGGAAAAATCTCGTATTCTCTCGACATTCTTTAGAATTGGTTACTAACTGCATTTGCTTGCTTTTTCCTCGTCTGTTATTTTGATTATTATATTAAAATTAATGGATCCTTTACCCAACACAACTTCTCGGAATAAGCCGTTCCGTAGTGATTGTAAACGTATAATACACAATGTAATTAAATTGTGCGATAAAGAAGCACTAGAAGGAAATGTTATTGTTCCACTTTCGCAATCCCTAAAGAGAGCTAGTGAAATGACCGAGATATCAATGTCCAGTGTAAAAAGAATACGCAGAGAAGAAAGGGTGAAGAAACTCCAAAATTTGAATCTCCGAGGAAACGTCAGAAAAAAAGAACCACCGAAAAAGTAGCTTTAGATAATTTTGATTCCGATGTAATTCGAAGAACAATTCATGAATTTTATGCTGTCCATAAAATAGTACCAACAATTTAATAGTATCAACAATAGCTCTCATGTTGTTTCATTAGAAAATATGTATTGGAAAAGGGATGGTGTGATTGAAGATTTGGTTGATCCTCTGCAAATAGATATTTCAGAAACGGACAGTGATTCGGATATTTCATCAGATGAATATTAGATTTTTCATTGATTTTATTTGATAGTTTTTGATACAAAAAAAAATTTTACCGATCACTGATGTATTTTTTCTGCAGCTCTTATAAATATCACAGTGAATGTAAATATACCATTTTTTAAATTAATTTTAATTTACAATAAAATGCATTTTTTAAATCTAGATTTTTAATTATCATAGAAGACTGAAATTATAAATTTGTATCTCATATTCACACTTCGATTAATTATAAAATTATGAGAAAGATCTTAAATTCATTTTAAATTTTTTATTGCTAATCACAAAAGATTGAAAATTTTGAGTTGTATATCCTAATTATTTCTGCAAATTGTAAAACTGTGAATCAAATATATTATTTTTATTGCATTATATATATATTTATGTTATTACAATATATCACTTAAAAATGGAATTTTTCAAACCCTCACTTTAATATGTTTTTCGGTTTTTATTTATACATTCAATCAAAAAAAAAATTCTGAAAAAGAAAGTTGGTTGAAAACATTCTTTCGCAGTTCTTAAACAAACACACCCGAAAATATCCACTCCTATAACACTCCTATTTTTTAAATAGATTTGCTTCTTTCTTTTTATTATTTTGAAAGTATTATTCACATATTCGATCAAAAATAAAGTTTTAAAAATAACTTTAAAATTGCGGACAAAAAGCAGTCTGAAATACATTCCGTATTTCATAAACAAACACATCCGAAAATATGACGTTTTCCCCTATTTTCTAAGTAGACTAGCTTTTCTCGCGCATGCGTAACAGCTTCCAGGGACCTCGCTTCCGTGGTCGGACTGTATTCTACATTATTTTGTCTATAAAAATATCCGTTACGATTTATATATATATATATATATATATATATATTGTTCTTTTTGGCATTAATTGCATACATTGACCGTTGTATTTAATTTGAATGCACTCCGTAGCGAAGTACGGGTTTTCAGCTAGTTTATGATAATCGCTGTACCTATCAAAAGCCCTATGATATGTGTACTAAAAAAAGTATTTCAGGTAGTCTCCTCTAACGAAACTACCGCGGATTATTAACGTAGGATTACTTATCGTTTGCTTTCCTCTTTTTTTTAAACGCATTTCGGTACTGTTCTGTTTAACTACTTACTGCTACCGGGTTTGGCACGCTGCCAAAATTATAACTCGCGATGCAGGACAATTTTTTTCTCTCCGAAGGACTTTTATTGAGGAACTTAATTTTACGTTAAAAATCTCTCACAATTTTAATTTTTCCAAAAAAAATTTTAAAGAAGTAGTGGTAAACATCAATAATTGAAACCATGTGTAAATTTGACAACTCAAAGTTTTAATTTAATAACTATTCGTGGTTTATTTAAACGCCTACCATCATTTGCAAAAGAAACAGAACTCAAAAATATGCATTTGCTAATCTGTAATCAGAATAAATACTGAGAAAAGAATCCCCGTAACTCTACACTGGGGTTGATCTTCGATGTGGGCTCGAGGTAACCTAGTGATAGCGCGTCGGTTTTCGGTGCTGAGTGTGCTCGGATCGAATCCCCACAAACGTCATTCAATACCTCCGTGTCTAGACGGGTATGGGAACGTTATATCCGTAGACCGGAAAACCACTCAATGAAGTCAGAAAGGGTGGGAGAGGGTACAATACCCCCAGATGTCCTTCCTTGGAGTGCTCGGTCAAAATCTAGGTGGCACCTGGCTAAATCGGACTCCGATCCTTGTCGTGCCGTTATAAACCGGAGCCGCATCCCTCAAGCCTATATGGACCTGGCCGGAATTTATTCCGGCCAGGGGACATTAGAAACAAAAACACAGCTTCGATGTAAACCGATGAACTGCCCTGAATGATAACGCTATGTTCGTCTGAGACTTTCAAGTGGATTTTTTCCAGTTCATTCCTTGATCTTGGATGCTTCACCTCTCGTTCAGAATGTCTCTGAAAAACCACTTCAACGTAACCATTTTCACAGACAAGCAAGACAAAGATCCCACCCGTGCAATTAAATTCAAAACAAGTTTTATTTGCAGGTTTTAGTTACTAGGCAGGGTTCTATTTGTCTACACAAAACTACTCCAAACTATGAGAATAAACTTAAGAATGAACCGTGATTTATTAAATTGCTGCTTGATTTATTAAATTGCTAAACTCAATATTAATATAATAAACCTGCGTTACACGTGTTTAAAACCATTGAATTGGGTTGCAAATATACCTGTGAGAATGCTTTCCAGCAAAAAATTTCCCATGACCTTCGACTAACTATACTTCAGTTGAATCCCGATTGGGATGTAATACCGGTTTTTTTACCCATTGACAGCCAGCCTGATATCTGTCAGTGAAGTTCAATTAGGGAATTGTTGAGTTGTGCCCCACAGATGAAGTTTTCAAAACCTGTATCAAATTAAGGTTATCTTAAACTGAAATATTATATGGCAAGGGCTTCTGACATCACGGAGCAACAAAAAAACAAGCAGTTTAAGTTCTGCGAAAATTACTTGCATTCTAAGTAGACAATGGGTAATGCCCTTTAAGATTTCAAGTCTTTTTCTTCATTTTTGGTTATCTTAAGCTGAAACTTTATCAGCGAAAAAGCATTAAATTTGTTCTTAACTGCTCGATGATTTAGTGACAACTTAGTTTGATGTCTTGAACGGAAAACCTAAGGAAAGAAAATAATCGTTTTGTTATTCTACTTCGACGTTATTTTGAAAAGAGAAAAAACAACTCGAGAGAGTTTTTGATGCCAAAGGCAACGTCTAATTTCTTATCTCATTTTTCCACTTCGAGTATCTGCAGACAATAGGTTCATGTTTTTTGTTTACAACTTCTCAAGCCCTAAAGATTTTTAGATAGTTAATGTAGCAGACTCTAAGAAATAATAGAAGATAAGTTAACTGATTTTATAATATGCAAAGATTTATTAATTAAAATCTATTTTAATGAAAAATGAAGAAAATTTTTGCCACTATAATAGTTAATGTGCTTGCCAGGGAAATTAAAGGGCTAGTGCAGATACTAACTTTGGTTGGTAACCTCAAAATCAGTGCTGTAACTAGGCAAGGGCAACAGGGGCGCCCGCCCAGGGCCCACTTGGAAGGGGGGGGGGGCAAAATGCTGTATTTGTTTTATTTTAAGGGCCCAAATGCAAATTCTTGCCCAGGACACAGGAACGGCTAGTTATGGCACTGCTCAAAATAACAACAGAAACAGGATTTTTCGAAGATCAGGATATTTCATGTAACACGTAAATACAACACGAAACATTGTATAAACTTACATTTATTCTTCATAAAATAGTTAAGAAAACGTCACTTTTTGTTAAAATATTTCCTTTGAATTTTATGAATAAGCTGATGTGTTTTGATTTAATATAGGAGTTTGAAAAATAAAAATCCCCAGCGACATATTTCTCCGAATTTTACGATAGGACATAATTCTATTTCCTCGTAAACGGTACAGAACGGCAAACTGTAATGAATTCGGAAAAATCTTGCATGATTCTGAGATAAAGCATACTGATCGAGGAAGATGTAAAAAAAAATAGCTCTCTAGGAGAAAAGACAGCATTTACTGGTTTTTATAAAATTGCAGATTTCGCCAATTTTTCCATTCAATCTTTGCATGCAGAATACGAAAGTGTCTTAAATCCTATTCCATTATTACTCTGTTCTAGTTAGATCCTGAGAAATTAAGATTTCTTAATAGTATTTCTTAATCTTACTTGCAGTTTATTCGTGAAAAGGTGATAACGTTTCTCTAACGTGGCATGAAGTTGACCTATACCAGATATTTCTTGTATAGTTTTTTTTATAAAAACCTTTTCTTCTTAAAATCATATTATGCCGTTTTACCATTACATATATTTAGTCATGAGTTAGCCCTAGATAAAACGGTGTCAAAGCTATAAAATGCACTTTCTCTTTAGTCTTTAGTGTTGTGCTGACATTTAAAGTCTTTAAAAATACTCTTCCAACATAACATGCTTTGACATATTTTAGCTAAGTGTGGTGTAAATTTATAAAATTCTAATAGTATTATATGATATAAATTATTATTATGATATAAGTGGCTGGTAATTTTTTTTTCTTTGTGTTCTTTTAACTGGGGAGGCCTGGGATTGTAAAAAACATTAAAATTCCAATGTTCTGGTGTCTTCGCTTCTTAATCCTTGAGATCATGAGAGAGTTCAAAGTTTCAAAGCAAAATGGTACAGCTGGACGTATTGTATTACCGAGAGATAGAAAATATGGGGTTGGACAAGAAAGGAGTAGAAACTTTTGAGTATTTAATTTTATATTATTTGGAACAAAGGTTCACCGGCCAATGAAAAAAAATTTACCAGCCACTTATATCATAATAATAATAATTTATGTCATATAATACTATTAGAATTTATATTTTTACACCACACTTATCTATAATTTGCCAAAGCATGTTATGGAAATGTATTTTAAAAACTTTAAATGTCAGCACAGCATTAGATCGAGATGAAAATCAGCAACCAAAATTTATGCAAGGTTTGAACTAAAGCTGTTTTATTCTCAATTTGGTTCTAATTGTAAAATTAAAATGTTTCTTATCCTAGATATTAAGAAGATTTTGTGCTGATCGTAGTACGGAGGATACCCATTGATTTTTATTGTTCAAAAATTTTCTTCTCAACAACATTATTCGCCTGAGATGAGTCTGCCAACGCGGAAAAATTCTTCGACTTTTACCAAAATGAGGCAGGTTTATTGGGAAGCCAAACAGGCTTTCAATACATCCCTGGGCCAACGAGAAGATAGTTGGGTTATCTCTAGTGATTCGGAGCTCGATATCAGACTCGATCTTTTGCAAGCTGCGGATAATTACTTCAATGCTTTGATGAGCGTTCTGTTAAATTACCGCGACTCCTTGCAAAAGCTCGTTGAAACTCAAGATAACCTTGGCTTAGCTTTAATCGAATATGGTACAAAAGATTCTACAGCTGCTGGGAAGGTTATGTGCATGAGTGGTAAAGCCATCAGCAAGTCGGCTCAACGCCAGTCCTTGCTGAAAACATCTTTGATGAGTCTCTTCCATGAAATTCAGACATTTCAGTTCAAAGCCACTGCCGATGCGCTTCAGACAGTAGCGAAAATGGAGAAAGTACGAAGATCGTATAGGTCGGGGCTGATGTGGTTGAAAAATGAGTCAACAGACATCGATCCGGAAGTAACCAAGAAGCTTAAAAATTTTAAAAAGGTCCAAGATCACATAAAACGCCTAAAAGTCAGATTTGATGGCGTAAAGCTTGAAACATTGCAAAAAATCGATCTCTTTCTGCTTTCTCGGAGTAATCTTTTCTCACACAATTTGATCCCATACGGTAAAGCTTTCAAAAAAATGTGCAAACAATCAGTCTTTTTCATGGATTCTACATTGAAGAATGTCCCTCTGTATTTGTCTTACAACTTCGTAGCTTTAAAAGACCTAAATCAGTATTCGAAGATGATGCAGACAGCGTTGCAGCACCAGATTTCCTCGGATCAGAGCAGCAAAGGGCAGGATGGGACGAGAAAATCTGTAAAGCCGAAATCCACGTCAGTAAAAAATGAATTCAAGAACATACATTCATTTTCAAATGATGTTCTTATTCCTTGTGTTTCAAAAGCAGATAATGATAAAGAGGACCGAATGTCCAAAGAGATGAACAAACAGTCAGATGAAACTTTGTTAATAGATTTGAAAGAAGAACGAAAGAATAATTCAACTTTGACAACAGTACCACGCGAACATTTTGATACTCAGACTTCTTCAAAATATAGCGATGATTTGCTTTTGATAAATTTCGAAAACTCAAAAATCCCGCTCTTCAATCAATATTCCTCCGGAGATTTCGAGAATAATTTTGAACACTCAACGCATCAAAGGAATTCTGATTCCCAGCTAACACAAAACAAAGAAACTGATGAATTACATTTCTGGACGCTGATACAAAGTTTCGAACAAACATCACAGTTGCAAGGAACGAACAATTCCGAGAATACAGCGTCAACGCTGATTCCAGCAAAACAATCTTCGGCCGCAATGACTGATTCTAAATGGAATGATATATTAGTGCAGTTTGATCCTTTCATGGATGAAAACTCTAAATGTAGCAGGGCTAAAAATTTGGAAACATGTTAAAAATTAAGACAATCTAATCATGTCTGTGTATTACCGTTAACAAAAATATTTTGGCTGAAATTTAAATTTAAAACGCTTTAAATTTAATAAAATAATGTTCTATTAATTTTTTTTCATGTTACTTGTTTGTGATTCAAATTTGCAACAAAACAGTAATTCAAATAATTTATTGTGATTCAAATAAAGCAGTAATGTTTAGGAGACTATTGTAAGTTGCGAAGACAGAAACACAGTATCTGGTAACCTGTTTTAAAATTTGGATTGTAATAAAAAAAAGTTGCATCTACTGATATAATCGCATCAAAAAAAATTATTTGAAGTTTATCTCAACCGTAAATAAATAAAAAGTTTTAAAAATACCTAAATCCACATCTGATAATTTAATCGCTATCTACTATCGCTGATAACTATTTAATCGCTGATAACTATCGAAGCTTTTTGTTTTCCCCACTTTCTATTTTCCTTCCATCTTTCGTTTTCTTATTGATCACTGAAGTTTTATGCATTGCTATATCATCGTACAGTGGAGGGCCCGGCCCATGTACTGTAGTTACCACTACTCTTCCTGAAGCACCTGAATTTAATCGCAGTATTACTTTTAAAGGATACTGGAGAAATCATAATTGTATTTTACTGAATATGTTTACATTCAGGTAGAGTTATCAGTGTAAAATTGTATAAAAGCTGTACAAATACTAAATTTAATATTTGTTATTGTTGTTATTTTAATGCTTACAGCGATATACAGTAACCGCAATCCTTAATTCCTGTCTTAATAAATATTTAAGGGTCAAGCCTCGGGATTCTCCTCCCATGGGAAACTGAAAAATTTCAGGTTTCCCTCGCTTTTTGTTAAAATTATTATTATTATTATTATTATTATTATTATTATTATTATTATTATTATTATTATTATTATTTATTTTATTTTATTTATTTTTTTAAAGGTGATTCAATATTTGGGATAACTTTAAACGGCAAAACAATTGCCTCGATCCGACTCTTAGCGTACATAGAGAGACTGCATCTCTCGAGTTGCAGAAAACAGGCCCAGATTTCCGCATGGGCAAGTGGGGCACTTGCCCAGGGCCTCCAAAATTATGGGGCCCACCTAATTTAATATTAAATTGTACATATTTTTGAAAATGTGGTTTTTGGTTTATACAGTAAATGGGGGCAGTGGGAGATACAGAAAAAAATCCTGGGTGAAGCACAGTGCACCCACTATAGTAAAAGCATACTTACATCTATAGGCGTTTCTGGTTTATTTATTTCATTTTTTTTGGGGGGGGGGGATGTAATAACTTCAGACTGATCTATTTTGAATTTCAAAACAAAATTTCATGCATTTATTTATTAACACTAAAAAGTAAATTAATAAATTAACTCTTATTATTATTATTGTAATTATTTTTCAAATTTTTGAATTGTTGGTCGAAATTTTTTTGAATTTCCGGTCCCAACTTATGGGGAACCTGGGTGAGTGTCCCACATGGTCATGTGGAAACCTGGTCTGGGAGGGGGGAAGCCTGTACTCCCCTCTTGATCTGTACTTGGAGGGGGCGCCCAAAGTCTGCTTTGCCCAGGGCCCCATTGGGTCAAAGTCGGGCTCTGGCAGAAAAGGAAAAATATTTTGTTGTTATACGTGGTTAAGGTCACCTTCAGCCGAAAGAAGGCGTGTGGAGGGGTGGCATTTTCTATGAGGGAATGAAACTTATATAAGTCGAAATTTATCAGTACGCAAATTAAGCACGCTGCTGTGTACTAACCATATAGGATTCGCTCATCTCAATGTTAACCTATGGAGAAAATGTGTCCAAGGATTACCCCTACTTGGGTTTAAAGAATTTTTTATTATTATTTGTACTCTGTAATAAAGAGAGAAATTTTACTCCTTGGGGTATTTTTTTTATTAAATGCAAATAATATTTTTAGAATTTCAATTATTTGGAGAAAAAAAATCTGGTATAGTGTGTTTTAAATGCTCCTAAATCCCTTTGTTTTTTCGCATGGTTCTGCCACGAAATTATGCGCATGTTCCAAAAATGCGTCATTGTGAAAAAGAAGTAAATATTTCCGAAATAGCGACAAATAAAATTTACTCGGTTACAAAACTGATCACGTGACTGAACCCGCTTCGAGAGGCTATCACATTGGTCAAAAGCTGAGTAAAGAAAAAACTCGAAGTCGTGCATAATAAAAAAAGACAGTGGTATGGAATATGAAAACTTGAATAAGCGACTGCTGTCTTTGATAAGGAAACGTACCCGACGATCGAGAAGATGAACTAAAATTAATAACTAGAAAGAAAATTGTTTTTTAACCAAATTTTGAAGGGGTTTCCTGTCTTCCAAGCGCGAGTCTTACATTTGGGCCTATGTTTGCTGTTAAACAATTGTTAAATGTTTTCACGGGGCTCTCTCAAACTGAAATAGCTAATACTTTACCGCATTTTCTTAGAGAAAAACTAAACGAAGCCCTGATTAGATTGCATTTTGGGCATGCTTGATTGATCACAGATCTAGAGAGTGTTTGAACAAGCGAAGGACGTGGTTACGATAAAGATTTACCAGAAAGAAACCTATTTGTGCCATTCCGGAGTTCAGCTGTAATTTCCATGTGGGTATGACAATGTACATTTAATAACTCCAAATCTTTCCTTTCGTGTATGCAAAAAAAATAATGGAAAGTTTTATCACCTTGAAAAGTAAATCTCACAATTATAACTACGCTTGTAAAGGAATCGTGAGTATGGCAATAAAATGAGCGTACTTACACAAAGCCTGACATCACTGACGGCATATCAACAATACTTACCATGTGATCTGATATTCGAAGTTCATTGGGATTTGACCCTCTAACGCTACAGTGGCTTGAGACGAAATTGATGGTACGGTGGGGTCGGATCCTACTCAATGCCTTTTTTTGATGAGGTTTTTAGTAGAAATAAGTACACAATAAGTATTTTTGTTGTATAATAACATTTATTGATAATATTTTACATGAAATAAAAACCTCTTTGTAGAAAAAATGACCACCGAATTGTCAACGAATTTGCTAAACAAAGAAAATATCTCTGGCATTTACATAAAATGTTGTATATATTAGGTCTAATATGTAATTTAGTCCTGTACCTAGTTTTATAAGTTAGTGAAACCAACTCTCCGAGCACAAAAATGTAAAAAATAACATATACTGACATTTTTGGCCTTCAAAATCGAAATAAAAAAATTAGAAATCTTAAAAAAAAAAAATGACTAGTGATCGTGAATAAAGTTTTTTTTAACAAAGACAGTCATATTTACTGCAAACTTATAACTGCAAACGCTCCAACACTTGTTGCAGGCTCCTTGTCAACTCGATCTCTTGCAATGAGAGGGGAGAGTGAGGGAGGGGAAAAACACACCCCTAGGTCGGATCCGACCCCCAACCTTACCGTTAGAGGGTTAGCATCCACACTCGTAACATTTTACAGTATCACATCAGAACACGGTACTAGAACGGAGAACCAAAATCTTGTTTTCAGCCTGCTGTATCCGAAGTTCTTCCCGATCATTTGGTTTTCCACCCAGGGCCCGACTTTGACACAATGGGGCCCTGGGCAAAGAAGACTTTGGGGGCCCCCTTCAAGGATAGATCCAGAGGGGGGCATGTCCCCCCTCCTCAGGACCAGATTTCCACATGAACATGTGGGACACTCACCCAGGCCTCCCTTAAATCGGGACCAGAAATTCAAAAAAAATTTCGACTGACAAGTCAAAAATTTGAAGAAAATAATGAATATTAATAAGAAGTGTTAATTAATTTACTTTTTAATGTTAATAAATAAATTCATGAAATTTTCTTTTGAAATTCAAAATAAATCACAGTCTGGAGTTATTACAACTCCCCCCTCCCACCCTCCCCAAAAAAATTAAACCAGAAACGCTTATGGACGTAAGCATGCTTTCACTATAGTGGGTGCACTGTGCTCCACCCAGGATTTTTTTCTGTATCCGCCACTGCACCCCTTTATTATATTAACCAAAAAACAAATTCTCAAAACTATGTACAACTTTATACTAAATTAGGGGGCCCCGTAATTTAGGGGGCCCTGGGCAAGTGCCCCACTTGCCCATGCGGAAATCTGGGCCTGTTTCCACCGCATGTAGTCCATATTGTCTTTTATTGCCATGTCACGGTAGAGCGTCCGCGCTGCTATATCTCATGTCACTCGTTTAATGTTTCGGAAGAAGACCGACTTCAAGGGTATATTGGTCTTATTGTCATAAGCATATGAGATTTTGAAACACTAAAACGATGTAGATCGCCCGTGCTTATCTAATAATGATACACATCCTTATATATATAATAGCCGTTGTCTCTGTATGACACTTCCGGGCTGTACTCATCTTTCATTTGAAGCCCTCAGTAAACAAACGGTCGGTTAGGCTTAATTTCAATTTCAGATGTGGAACAGAATTTTTTCTTACCTAAAAACTGATATCTTCTCCATCAAATCACGTTTGTTCAGCCTATTTTTCTATAAAACGTTCAGAACTAAAAAAAATTGGATGCTTTTAGCTGTATATTTAACAGTTTTTAAAAATCTGTTTACTTTTGCGATGAATTCTGAAAGTAAACAAACTTGAATGTGAATGAATCAAGTAGCTCAAGTATTCATATCGCGTAGTGAGCTGTAAAAAACTGGATGGCAGTCTACCACTCCAATCGCATGAAAAACTAAATAAATAAAAAATAATGAAAGGGTTTGCTTTTACAAGGTGTGGATTAAATGCAATATTGTTAGATAATTCGGGATATTTTTTAACTTTCATATACTTTTTCCCTTATGACGTCATTATTAGTATTATGACGTCAAAATGACGGGTTACCTTCTAGTTCCCCTAATAGTTGCCGTGTTCTGTGTATGCCTCTGTCAAGTAACGCTTCCGGAGCGACCGCATCACAAATATATCAGCCTATATTAATCTCACGTGCAAAAATACAATAATAAACAGAAATTAAAAATACCAAAATCGTTTGTTTAACAAATTTGTAGGTTAAGATAACTGTTATTTAGTGCACGTGTATACAGCTTTAAAATTCATGAAAATAAAAAAAAATTCTAAACGCGATTGCAGCGCTGCCTACCGGTTCCAATTATTGAATGCACGTGTATACATTATTAAAATTCATAAAAATAAAAAAATTCTGAAACGCGATTGCAGCGCTGCCTAAATAGACTGCAAAACTTTTTCGTACGTGAGTAAATTGTATGATTTTTTAATCTGATTTTCTTTAGTTTATATATTTTATATGTGCTTAATATATTTATACATAGCATATTTATAGCATATTAGTTAGATTGTATACATAGCATATTAGTTAGATTGTGCAAGTCGGATTGAAAAATCAGCGGTAAACATGCTTTTTTTCCCAAGAAGACGTTTTTTTAAATTATAAACTCGGATTTTTACAACATTTTTAATTATAACTTCGGATAGAAAAACAGCTAATATTCTGTAAAAATTTCTAATATTTTAACAACGTTATGAACCTTTTTTTTATTGGAACTGTCCAATTATTTACCGTCAAGTTTTGACGGGTACTATCTAGTAACATAGAAACGGTCAAATGGTACAAATGCAGACGCTCCCTATAGGAGGGGGAAATAAAACAGGGAAATTAAAAAATTAATATCCTGTAAATTGAGATGGTTTTTTAAGTCTTTTTGTTACCCGCGTCGTTTTCAATTCTTATTAGAAAAGCGAAGACAAGTAAGACTTCGCCATATAGATAGTAAAGTGTAACGTTGGACGCTCAGATTAAATTCTGAGGGAGACATTTACAGTATACTTTTTCAAATACATATCTTTTTTTCCAAAGAGTAGTCCTTGATAGATTACAGTTTAACGTTCTTTCTACGAACTTAAATGCATTATTACCTAAACGGAACATATCTGAAATGCCTTGGCAAAGTAATTGAAAATATTTTTCATTGCATTTTCAATAAAGGTAAGGTGAGGTAATAGGTTTAACCCTTAGAGGGGCGCCGTTTTCACCGTGCAAACGCTTAAACCTAGTCCTTTTTTCACTTGCATTCAATGTATTCCAGTTAAATTATCCGAAAATGGTTGCCATCTATTGTCAGATTAAAGAACTAAAAACATTTTGAAACCTTTCATTGGGAAATTTTCCAAGATTTTTTAGGTTAAATGAAATCGGGAAAAAAATTTGCACCCTGCAAACGGGGGAGGTTGTTGCCCCTGAAAGGGTTAAGGGGTACCTAGTGCATTTTCAATGAATTCTAACGAGTGATTTCTAATGAAATTAGGTCCTTTCTAATTTTGCCAAATAATCGATGTGCCTGAATTTAACAGTCTTTGTCTGAAAAATAACTAGACCCCATATAGTTTTCGCCTTATTAGGACACAGAAAAAGGATAAACTTCGGTTTGAACGTGCTTCTGCCATACGATTGTCTTTTAAATACAACTCTAACTAAAGAAATATACCTGTCAGAAAATAAAAAAGAACTGAAGAATGTACATTTCAATGCTGATCTTCATTGGGAGTGTTTCTTTGAGAAACGGACCCTGGTTACGCCACTGAATTTTGCAGAGGAGGATGACATCAATAAGCTGATATAAAATTTGCAATCGCGTGAAGAGATCCCCCCCCCCCTCTAAATCAGCCTACTTTGTAATAAGAGTGAAGTTTGACAGCAAGGCAAGGCTTTAATTAAATTATTGGACTAAGAGTTAACAGCTTACGTAGTCTAAGCAAAATTAAATACAGTCGAACGGAAGACTTTAAACAAACAGTAAACCTAAAACGAAACCATAAATTTACTTCAATCTATGAGTAAAATTTTCATCTTGCCACACTGGTAGTGGAAATCCCTTGAAAGCTATTAATATGGAACAGGGCCTAGCCGCACACGGGAAAACCCTGTGCTCGATTCATTATATACACTGTCTACAAATAAGTATTTGGACACCTGTGATAGAAAAGAAAAACAAAATGTATTCATATTTTACAGTTGGTAGAGCCTCTACGAGAGGCAATTACAGTCTCAACCCTCCGGGGCATGTGTTCCACAAGTCCATGTATAACGGCTAGTGGTATTTTCTTCCACTCGGCTTGGAGAAGACATTTAAGTTCCTTCACCGATTTTGGACGGTTGTCGTACCCCTTAATTCGGCGATCCAACTCGTCCCAGAGGTTCTCGATAGGATTCAGGTCTGGGCTCTGGGCAGGCCAGTCCATTCGGTTAACCCCATTGTCACCATACCAAGCCATGGTGGACCTCGCAACATGACAGCTGGAGTTGTGGTCCTGGAAGTAACATGGGTCCAACCCGTAAAATTTCCACAACGTAGGAAGCACACTGTCATCCAAAATAGTGCAGTAAGCGTCGGCATTGAGCTTATCATGAATTGGGACCAAGGATCTCAGTCCATGCTAGGAGAAACCCCCAGACCATAATTCCACCTCCGCCGAACTTTACTGTGAGCGCAATGCATTCTGGCAGGAGGCGTTCTCCAGGCAGACGCCAGACTCAGACCCCGTCATCCGAACGGTAGAGGGTGAACCTTGATTCGTCGCTCCAGAGAACCCGTTTCCACTGATCTACGGTTCACTTTCGACGTGTTTTGCACCACAGTAACCGAACAGCGCGGTTGGACTTTGTGATCAAAAGCTTATGGGCGGCAGCACGACCTTGAAAACCAAGCAGATGGGCTTCCTTGCAGGTGGTATTCATCGAAACAGCACTCCCGGATGCCCGTTGAAACTCCTGGAGTATGTGGGCCATCGGTTGGGTGCGGTTCTACCTAATTTCTCTGGACAGCACACGTCGGTCTTTATCTCCTAGTTTCGTGGGTCTGCCGACTCGGCACATTCCGACAATCACTGCTCACCTTCCACTTCTGAATAACTTAGGTCACTGTCGATTTTGGGTAATTCAGAGCGCTAGATATGTCCCTTAAGGATCGACCATTACTGTGATTCCCGACGATTACACCTTTCTCAAAATCAGATAACTGCACTTCGTGGCATCTTACATGCGACTAATGCCAATGTTGTTTCCTAGACGGTTGGGGGAGGGGGCACAGGGGTGCATGTGTCCCCCCCCCCAACTTAACTAGAAATAAATTAAAACGTCAATAGAAGTTCAGTTAAAATCGGAAAATTGTAGAAAACTTTTCAGAAAGTTGGTTTTTTTTTCCGCTTTTTCAAACTGTGAGACTGAATATTCCTATTATGTCTTTAGCCTTAACATAGTTTTTAAAAATAATATGATCCATAACAAAAATTCGATATTATATTTTTTTTCTCATTTTATTTATATTACATTTAGTTTTCTCATTGTATAACTTTTGAATACTACTCAAACATCAATTCTATCGTTATTCAATTAAAAAAAAAAATAAATCACAATATTTCATATTTTAAGGATCTTCCGGCAGTCAATGGGCTGAGGAGGGCCCTAACTGAATTCAATTCGTGCCTCCCCCCCCTCCCCCCCCCCTAAAAAAGTTAGAAGCACGCTACGCTTTTATGGTCCAAATCCTGTGGGTTCGAGTCCCACTGTTGGCATGGATGTTTGTAGCCGTTCGGAATCGGCTTTAAATTGTAGGTCCCGGTCTAATTTGCCTTAGTGTAGCAAAAAGTTGACCGTAGAGCTCCAAACCAAGTCAATCTATGTGGCTGAAATAAAACCTAACTTTTTAACAGTTAATAACAGTTTTCACCTAATTGTACATGTCTGAAAATGCTGTCAAATTAAAAAGCTATAAAAACATGTTTTGTTTTGTTTTTAGAATATCTAGTTAAAACCTCTGACTTATAAATCGATTGTTACAATTCTTCTCTTCTCTCTCTCTTTTTTTAATGTTTAGTGATATCTATGCCTTTACCCAGCTTTTGACGTAGTTATTAGTACATCTAAGGGCCTGTTCACATAGGAGTCTGTTGCGTTGCGTTAAGGAAAATATGACGTTGAGACGAAAATAAACCAATCATAGGCGTTAAAAATTTCATTGCTAATCGTTTGGAGGCATATGATTGGTTTATTTTCGTCTCAACGTCATCTTTTCCTTAACGCAACGCAACGGACTCCTATGTGAACAGGCCCTTAGTCTTTTGGATGAATTTGATTTACGTTAATTTTATACGCCAGTTCATCTATTTTATTATTATTCAGGAGATAGAATATAACTTGAAATAAATTAAAACGTCAATAGAAGTTCAGTTAAAATTGGAAATTGTAGAAAAATTTTAAGAAAGTTGTTTTTTTTTCTCCGTCTTTTTAAAACTGTGGTTGGTTTGGTTTGGAGCGCTACGGTCAACTTTTTGCTACAGGAGGGCTAATTAGACCGGGACCTACAGTTTAAAGCTGATTTCGAACGCCTACATACATCCATGCCAAGTAATGTTGATTAGCTTCTTCGACAGAGCATTTTTCAAAAAATTGGTTTAGCAGACCTGAATAAAATATCTTCAAATTCTTCTTTTTTGTTTTCTCAAAAGCAATTTAAAAATAAAAAAAATTATCTGAGTTATTTTTTAGTTTTCCCTCGATGACCAAAATTTGTAATTTACCCACAAAACTACAGTTTATTATAATAATAATAATTGTTATATTTTTATTATTATTCTCCGGCAAGGTGATTACGGCTTCAAAAGATTAAAATTAGCGGTAAAGAACTTGACGTTCAATTGCTCTTTTCACAGTGGGACTCGAACGAACCCACGGGATTTGAACCGAATGCCAGCGTTGCCCTAGTCGATTGGCATTCGGCTAGGGCGACATAGCTGAGTATAACATAGTTTTTAACAATATGATCCATAATAAAAATTCGATGCTATATTTTTTTTCATTTTATTTATATTATATATATTTTTCTCATTGTATAACTTTTAAATACTACTCAAACATCAATTCGATTGCTATTCAATTTTAATAAAATCATAATATTTTATATTTTAAGGACTGTCTGTCAGGCAATGTGCTGAGGAGGACCCTAACTGAATTCAATTCGTGCACCCCCCCCCCCAAAAAAAAAAAAAAAAAAAAAAAGTTAGAAGCACGCTACGCCCATGCTAAGACTCCTTTCACGGAGAGAAAAAAATGGCGGTAGACTGCTTTGCGGCGGCAGGCGTATGCTTGAAAGTAGAATACTGCTGTGGCTGTGGGTTGAGAAATTAAATGACTGTTATATGACGGACTGCAGATTGCATCTATTTAACGCCGTTTTGTCACACCGCATTTACACAGTCGCGAGTCGAATTGCGGGGGGGCGATTGTGTAAATGGTGTTCTCGTCGTTTCTCCTCGCCAATCGTGGCTCTCACTTTGGGAGCGGTTTTCTGGCAAAGGGGCGAATGGCTGACGCAAGCACAAAAGACAACAAGAGGCGCGAATGTGAGAACGGTCATTCGCGTCGATGCAGGAGCGTGACTAATATCTCGCGAATGTCTTGCAGGTGGCGCGATCGCGAATGTGTAAATACGGCATCAGAGTTGCCGCTAGCAGTGGTTGACACTGTTTCTTCAGAGCTGCCGCTAGGTGGAGATACTGATGTACTTGCCCGTTGCTTGTCAGCCACTTGTCGGAATTTAAGCATTTACCTCATGCTATTCGGCAGCGGCGAGTGGCATCTTCTCTGGTTCCCTAGGCTCGGCACTGTTCATGTTATTTTGTTTTGCCTGTTCTTAACTGTATACGCGTTTCACATGTGAGGACATGGTTAGCACCGAAGACACTTCTAACGACTCAGAAATTGCAACCGATCTTCGCGAATGCAAGTGCTTAACACAGTTTTCGTTAAGACAAAGCTGCAAGCATCTTACTTCTGCTGCACTGATACGTAGTTCATGCATTACGGCCGCCTCAAAATCACAGTTTGACACAATTCGGACCTGCCCTCCCCGCGCGTCCAGCATTTTGCGCGCATGCGCACTGTATCCTGTCTATAACTTTGGCCGTTTGACTCTCAAATGGGATATAATTGTTTCTATCCGCTGATTAGTTCTGAGTTATAGCTGTTATAAATTACTACTAATTTCGCCTCATACCAACTCTAGGATGGCACCCCATAAGCAACTGATTTGAAAGAGCTATTGAACGTCAAATTCTTTACCGCTTATTTTAATTTTTTGAAGCCGTAATCACCTTGCCGGAGAATAATAATTAAAATTTAAAAATTATTATTATTGTAATAAACTGTAGTTTTGTGGGTTAAACTACAAATTTTGGTCATCGAGGGAAAAATAAAAAATAACTCAGATAATTTTTTTTTTTATTTTTAAATTGCTTTTGAGAAAGCAAAAAAGAAAAATTCGAAGATATTTTATTCAGGTTTGCTAAACCAATTTATTGAAAAATGCTCTGTCGAAGAAGCTGATCGACATTACTTGCAAACTCTCTAGAAACTGAAAGGAAAACTAGAAAGTAAGCCGTGTTTTTACCCTCGGTACCCTGCAATCACATTTTTTTTTTTTCTTTCTTCGAGAATAAACTATTACATTTTTAAAAGATAGTGTGGTGTACGGCATCGGAACAGTTCTTATCTACTTTAATTAAACGAGTTTGAAGAGCTGTTTTACAGTAGCAGAACAAGTTTCCTGCTCCCCCCCCCCCCTTATCACTTTTGTTTTTCTTTGGCGGTAAATGAGAGGTTGCATAAAGAGCGACGAAACGTGATTGGTCAGAAGTTCTGCTGTAAACTATCTTTAATCTGTTTTCAACAGATGTTTATTGGGCTTGTTTATACTCAGAGAGTCAGGTAACAAAGGTATAGCGAAAGCATAAAGTAATTCATATTTATGCTGTAGATTAAAACTGAGAGTCAAGAAATTAATAAAACTTTTTGTGTTAATACGGGATATTCGAAAGAGTAAGTAAATTTTACTGATGTACGTTATCCGTAGTCCTATTTTCATCTCGAAGCCATGTGGTATATGTTTATATTACAAATATTTATGCATACATTTCTTTTATGCTATTTTCTGTGTTTACAAAGAAAGCAGTTGTTAGAAACTGAACAACTTCATCCAGAACATAAGATTTTCTCTACTTTATGACCTCAGTATTGTTCTTTTTTTTAAAAAAAGAAAATAATCGATCCCTTTAAATATTAGGGAGTTACATAAACGAATGTAATGTACACTATTTCTTGGTATTATAAGAAAGAAATTTGTGTAAGTAACTAATTACTTGATGAAAAACTTTATCGTTTCATTTATTTGTACCGTGTATTTTATAAAATCGTTTATACGGTTGTAGAAAAGCATAACTAAAGAGAAATTGTGATGATAAGAAAATCTTTCAAATTTCCTTTATGTATGAGATTTTTATACTTATGTATCGTATAGTTTGAAAGTATGATTTTCTGGTTTTCTGAATGTAAGAAATAATTTTGAACTCGTGATTATATAGTTTTATAACATCTATAGATATGAATTTTGTCTTGATATTTACTTTATATGCCTTTTGTTTTTTAAATTTGTGGTGTTCAGAAAGGAACGTTTTGAAGCATAAGTAAATTTATAAGAAAATGTTCTACCTTAAGTGCCAATTCTATGGATTTTAAAAATTTATATTTTGCAATTTTGTTTGTTTGTTTGATAATGTAAAACATAAATGTGTGTGATTGATTCTAATATAAGGTAGTTTATGTAAACATCTCTCTTGTATTGAGAGTTAAATATCTTATTCAAATCTGTTAATGCTAGCTGTGCACCCATTCTCAATGGCCCTCATAACAGAATCAGTTACCTTTAAAATATTTATGTTTCCTATGGAAATATTCATTCTACCCCATTTATTTTTCACAAAATTAATATTTTTAAAGAATTTAAATATTTTAATGACTCATACTGTCAAAGAGAATTTAAAATGTCCAAATGTGCAATGTAAACCACTCTAATTTGAATTTTACCTTGGGCATCTGATTTAGATAGTCATTATCACCTCACAGATCAGAAATTTTGATTATGTATCAAACTTTCTTTTTGCCAACTCTGTTAGTCTGCAACTCTGAAAAGTCTGTTAAAAGAAATTGTTGTTGGATACATTTGATTATAATTATTTTTATTGTTTTGTAATTTAATCTGTTGATGTCTTTTTTCTTAGAATATAGTATTGTTGTTTTTAATGTCTGTTTTTGGGGCTTATCTAGTGATAGTTTTGGGGATTATCTAGAATTTTAAATCTCGAAATATGTGTAATGATAAGGTAATCAAATTTAGCCAGTGCCTAGGACATCAAATTTTGATACTAATTATCATCTCAAAAATCTGAAATCTTGCTCCAGTTGTATATGTAAAATTTTATTACTAAATTTCAGTCCATTTAAAAAATTTATTTACATTAATTTGATAATGATATCTTAATTCAATTTGTTTTGTTAAATAATATTAGGGAAATTTGATATTAATATGTATGTTCTGCTTCTAGACCGTAGTCGAGAGAAGTGGTAAGCTCGACGTTGGGGAATTTGAACTTCAGCTCTTTGATTCCCGCTATATGCTAAAAGGAGAAACTGAAGAGAAGAAATGGAAAGGGTGGCTGAAACCGTCATGCATTCCTATAACAATAATTCTTATACTTATCATTCTTGTTGTCCTTTTACCACTGATTGGCCAGGATGAAGTGAAATCTGTCGAAGTAATTACGCTAGGAGATTATGATCCTGTGTATAAAAACTGTTCAAGTCCATGCAGGTAAAAATTTTCAAATGCTAAGTAGAAAATAGTTTTATGAATATTCAATAATTTTACAGCAATTTATTACATAATTATAATATAGTGCTATATGGTACTAAGTTGAATTTTAAATGTGTAAGTCATGATTTTAGAAAATTCAGTGATCTAGTTCACTATAATATAAACAATAATTTTTTTTCAGCTTCCTGTATCTAGTGAAACATCCTTTTTCGTATATCATTTAATGTCATAGTATTTAAATGTGCAAAAATCCTGAATGTTTTATTTTTTTCAGATTTTCTTTTTTATTATTTAAAATTGAAATTTTACGACTATTGAAACTGATGTATTCATTTGCTTATTTTGGATAGTAAAAATTGTAAACAAATGTACAGATTTTTTAAAAAAATTAATTTTCATGAAATTTCATTAAACTGTGAATATTGGTCATGCATATCTGGTTGTTAATGTTAATTAAACAAACACAAAATATTGTCTGTATAAAATTTCAATTTTATTTAGCTTTTTTTTTTAAGTTTTGTGAATGGCTTTGATATGCATTGTTAGGTTTCAGTATGCAGATGATATATTTTAACATGTTAAATGAAATATGCTACATACACATTATGGTTGACACTTTAATGACATAAATGTGTATAATTTAGTAAAAATAATTTGTAAACATTTATTCTTACATATTCTTATTAGTTCTTATTAATTAATACTTACAATTAATAAGAATTACTGATCATAGTGGTAATTGCATTGTTATATGTAATTTTTAAAACTTCTCTTTAAAAGAAACAATATACAAGGAAGGAATGCACCTCTCTCTTCTGATGCCATTCCTTGAGAATGCAAAACCAAAAATTACTTTGTTGATGCCATCATAAATCTGATGAAAGAGAACAATATCTTTTTTTCATATTACACATAGCAGCAATTTATTTATTTATTTTTTTTTTTTTTGGGGGGGGGGGGGGGGAAGGGGGTTAGAATTGTGTCTGATTTTCTTATATGCATTGTACTTTAAATTTCTATGAATACTTTCAACTTATTTTCTATCTCTTTTAACTTCTGACTATTTTTTAGCTTTACTCTTGTGGAGAGTATACCAGAAAATCTTACTTTTGCTGAGGGAGAACCTACGCACATGTCAGTTTTTGAAAGTTGGTCTCAAATGATTGGATTAGCTGAAAGATCTATAGATATAGCAACATTTTATTCAACACTGAAAGGACAAGATGTTCAGCCTACTGATCCTGATCCATCATCATGGCAAGTAAGAAGAATTAACAAACTTCACTTTATGCAATGAAATATATTTTTATATAAGTTTTTTATTCTTTCTTTTAAAAAAAAAGATATATATATATATATATATATATATATATCTCAAATATTTAACTTAAAATAGAAACTGAGCCCTGATCCGCTGTTAGGTCATAGTAATTTTACAAATGTTTCTTGAAATTAACCATTAATACCATTAATCATTATAATTGTTTCCTTGCTTTAGAGGTTTTTATTACATTTTATGAGTTGGAAATTCTGGATAATAAATGAATTCGCATAGAAAGTTGCTAAAACAAAGACAATCTTATTAAACAGAGGATTTTTTGAGAAATATGAAGTTTATCTTTCTTTCTTTTATTTTATGTTGTACATTAATGATACATTTGTTGCAATTTTTATTTTTTGTTGATCAAGTATTTATAAATATATATATATATATTAATCTAATCATGAAACTGAATATACTTCCATCCTGTTTATGATCATATGGGATCCTAAAATACCCATAACAGATCACTTTCACTATGCTTTTGTCTCACATTTTATCCCTACCTCTAAAAATGACTTGAATTATAAATTCCATTAAGTTATTTTTAGTATTTGCATCTTTTGATAGTTGTTTGCTATGATTAAAAATATCTTATAAGTGCTTGTATTTTATAAGTTAGCACTGGTATGTAAAAAGTATACCAATTTTCTGTCATCAGAATGAAGCTAATTTACATATAGTGTATTAGAATTATTGATTGCTCTGGATTAAAGAACCCTTAGTCATAAAATTTGATCTTCCAAAGATATTAAAAAGAATATCAGATATGCATAGGCATTTTAGTAATAGATCATTATATAGTTATGTTATACATTTTTCTTCTTATAAAAAAAAAATAGTTGCATATGATACTTTAATCTGATAAAAAAAAAATTCTTAAATATATTTTTCAACCTTCAGGGTGATAAAATTTTCAAAGATCTCATGAAAGCTGGTACTGAACGTGGTATTAGAATACGTATTGTTCAAAGTGAACCCACTGATTCAATGCCTGACTACGATACAAAAGAATTAGAAGTCAAAGGTAAATAATATAAAGTTCATTTTATTTTAAAAAATGGTCATTACAAACTTATCAAGCCTTCTTAATATATTTTCTCTACATTTTTTCATATACACTGTTCTATTTGAAAAATCCATTTTACTTTCAGATGGAAAATTGTCTAGCTATTTCTATTGCTAAATATTTAATAAAAGAGTCTTGTTTTTCTTGACATAACAGCAAAGATTCAAATATATTTCTGGACTTTATATAATTTGTCTAGCTAAGAACTTTGTGTTATTTGGAGTTACAGTATATAAAATTCAACTAAAATGGTTTATTGTGTCAAAATTTTTATATTTTCATTATTTCTTAATGTATTTGTCATAATTTTTTAGGTGCTGCCAAAGTGCGAAGTTTGAATTTTAAGAAAATGCTGGGAAGCGGTGTTCTACACACCAAAATGTTTCTGATTGACAAAAAGCATTTTTATATTGGAAGCGCCAATATGGATTGGCGATCTTTGACACAAGTATTTTGACTTTATTGATATATTATACATGTAAAATTATATTGTTGTAAAGATATATTTTACTGTAGAAATGTGTTTGAAACATGTTATAAAATAAATATTTTTTTAATTGTCAATTTTCCAGTCTCACAAAATGCAATTACTGAATCTATGTTATTATATTACAGTATATGATCACTGTGTAAAAAAGGCCACAGTAATTCAGCTCTTTAATTCTTTAAATGTGTATTGCTTTGAAATAATTGTCTTAGCTAGTAATCTCTCATATTTATCAGTTTGCATGCTTATGTACTGCTTTTTTAAATAGTGGATATAATATTATTATTATTTTTAAGTATCACATGCATTAAAGTGCATGTAATACGTAAAAGAATAATAAAGTACTTGTGATTAATAAACATTTAAAGAGTACTTTTAAGGCAAACATTTTAGTTCATAGTATAGTTAAAAATACTACAAGTTAATGTTGTTAATAATATATTGTGCTTCTTACATATAATGTTTCAATTTGTACCTTTTCATTTATTTATAGAAAACAAAATATTATAGTTTTAAAAAAAAGTTTCCTCACTGCAGTCTTAGTTTTTAAAAATACAAATATTTATCACCCACTTTTCTATCCATTAATCTGTTTGGTTTCAAATATCTATTTTCCCAAAAAATTGGGCTAAATATCAGAGAAATCCACTTCATATTTGATTTATGTGGATCATGGGTCTTCATTCCTTTTTGGTAGCTGTTAAATTATTGATATAATGTTGAATTTGTTATGTAAAATAATTAGTTTATTGATTTATGAAAAAAATGAATATTTTTATAGTTTTGTTGATTTATCCATAATCAAATTGCTTCTTTATTTTGGTAACAATCTACATCATCATGATTTCAATGGTCTTCTCCTCAGATTTCATTTCAAATATATGTTACAGACAACATTTCCATGCATTTTGCCCCACTTTTAATTGACTTTATTAATGACCATTTGATTGGTTTTTTTATATGCTCTTTATATGTTAGGAAATTAAACTTTTACTTAAATAGAAAATTCTTCTGTAGGTTTACTATGTGGCCATCCTAAATTGAGTCTAGAAATTATGAAAATTTTATTTCATCTATTAATGTTTATTAAGAAGAAACAATATCAATATAAAAAGCATAACTGATAGGAAAAGTTTTTAAAAGAACTACATTCTTTTGGCCTATACTATACCTGTATGCCCGCTGTATGTTGTTGTTTCCAATGCCCCCTGGCCAGAAGTATTCCAGACCAGATCCATATAGGCGTAGGGTTATGGCAGGGGTCAGCAACGCAATGCCCACGGGAACCTTGGTGCCCGCAAAACCATTTTTAAGTGTCCGCCATTCAAATATCTAAATTTTAGATATTTGAACAAGAAACATTTGTAGTTGTAATGAATAATTTAATTAAAAAATTAAAAATCGTAAAACCGTAAAAATTAAAAACTCTCTACAGCATTGTTCTCCCCTCACTGTGAGTCAGCTTCTTTTTCCTGCTCTGAAATTGAACTCCATTTGCACGTTGACATATCCTTGTGAATCTTTGTTTTTGAATATGAAATACTTAAAATCAAATTACCAATCAACTCACTGATACTCATTTGGACCAATGCCTGAGAACTGGGAATTCAACTTATGCGCCACATTACGAGTTGGTTGCAGATTAACAGTGTTAAATATTGCATTAATTATCAATTTTAAGATTGTTTTGTTTAGATTAAAATTTGAATTTCTGTATAAAAAATTTATGTTGCATTAACATTTTTATATTTAAATATTAATCCACCCCACCTCCTCTTCATCCAGCGGTGCCCACCGAACTCCCACATTTTTTAAATGTGCCCTCCTAGTGTAAAAAGTTGCCGACTTCTGTGCTAAAGGGTGCGGCTCTGGTTTATAATCCCACCACAAGGATCAGAGTCCGATTTAGCCAGGTGCCACCTCAATTTTGACTGAGCACCTCTGGGGAAGGCATCTGGGAGGATCCTACCCTCTCACATCTCATAGAGGGACTTTGTCTATGGATTTAATGTGCCCATATCCAGCCTAGACATGGAAGTATTTAATGGTACTTGTCGGGATTCGATCTGAGCACACTCAGCATTGAAAGCCAATGCTCTATTACTATGCTACATTGTGTCCATAATGTCAGCTGTACTAAGAAAAGGGTTTGTTTGATTTAACTCTGTTGGAGCAAATGTAGTTTAAGCTCTGACTAGTAGTTTAGATCTGTACTGATGAACTTCAAATCATATTCTCTTAGACTAACCAATGGCTTAATTATTATCAATAGTAAACACCAGAACTGTGATTGTTTAGGTCAAAAATTTGAATTTCGAGTAGCTGAATGAAATGTACCTGTGCTAGTTTTTTTTTATGGTTTTTGTGAAATGCCAATATAATATAATGCTCTTCCACTAAAGTGTTTTTTTTTTCTTTTGATGATTAATCTTCCTTATGGTAGACTGACTTAATATTAGTTTCAAATCCTTTTTCTCACTCTAAATAGTCTTTTCAGCTTGTTTCTGGGACAGAGAATCCCATTGTATTCGTGGTTATTACAGTTCTCTCTCTGTTTAACGACGCTCTACTTAACGACAATCTCTATTTAAAGACGATATTTCCCAGTCCCGGCCCCTCCGACGTTATGGGAAATGTTATATTTTCACAAATTCTGCTTAAGGGTGATCTCTACTTAAGAACGTTTTTTCACGTTCCCTTGAAAGTCATTAAACAGAGAGCCAACTGTATTTATTTATTTATTTATTTATATTTTATTTTATTTATTTTATTTTTTTTTTCAATTCAGTGTAATGTAAGTTTACCTGTTTGTTGACATGATTCTTTGTACTGTTTCAGGTGAAAGAGCTTGGAGTTGCCATTTACAATTGCTCATGTTTGGCTTTAGATGTGTTCAAGATATTTGAGGTTTATTGGAGACTCGGAGTTCCTAATCCATACATCCCCCCAGAATGGCCATCTGATGTGCAGACCACCATTAACAAGGACAATCCAGTGAATGTGATTATGAACAATTCCCAGGTTTTAACATACATATCTGTAAGTACTACAATATATATATATGAAGAAATTTAGCATCTCGGGAAAGATGATTAACGTATATCATTGTTGAGCCCTATTTGTCAGTTCTCATATGGGGTATTGATAGCTGTATATAAATTACGTGTATGCATATATGATTGTGGAGTAAGTGAATGTTGGGCATAGGGCAAGTTTGCCGTATGTCAAAGCCCAGCAATTAAATTTGTTAATAGCAGTATATCCTGTTATGCGGAGGAAGCATGATATGGTAAATTAAGATGGCTATGTTTCTTTAACTTTACAAAATAAATTAAGTATATGAAAGCTAGGAATAATGCATGTTATGTATTAAGTTAAAATGTATTGCAACAAAAAATAACAGGTTTAAGTTTTAACAACAACTAATTACTTTATTCATAATATAAACATAATAACTCACAAAAAAATGTCAAATATAAATTATTAAGTACAGAAAATAAATGATGTACGTTACCAGTACAGATGAAATACACACGTATCCCCATATAATAGTATCACTTAGTATCAATAAATAATTACATAGAAAAAATAGACTTGTCAGTATCTGAAAACACAATACTGCTGACAGGCGTAAAAGAAACTAAGTGATTATAAATAAGTTACCCGTGAATATATCCATATCTAAAGACGGCATGATGAATGTACTACTAAAGTTGTTTAGCCCTTCAAAATAACATATGTGGCTGCATAGCTTATAACCTAGCAGATTGTACCAAAACAGCATGTAAAAATAAGTTAAATAAAGACGGCGGCAGGCTCCTGATAATACATATATTAAAGACTGTTTGGCATGGCAATAAAAGCCCAGTAGCAAATCGCACATCCAGCTGTAAGCTCAAACGAGCAGCCAAGTATCCAAGAGACAGTACAGCCACCCGCCACATACCCGAGCTATTTATATTCACTCACTTATGTAATTATGCAATAGCACTGAACATGATGGTAAATACAAGGCTTGCACTTAACTATGTGAGCTTTGAATAATTAAAAAAAAGGATAAACTATCTCAAGTGATATGATCATAGTGAATTTTTAGTGATATTATCTTAGTGGAAGAAATACGCTAGGTAGGCAAAAAGGGAGTAGCAAACTCACATTTTGATAACAGTCTGAAAGCAAGGAAGTAACATACTTTGAAATGCGGAGACTGAGATGTTGTTGCTCACTTCTGAAAAAGGCATGAAATAGTGATATAAAATATTGAAAAGCCTTATGATGATGAGGAAATTATGTGTATTTGAGAGTTATAAATTTTTAGGTTTTAGTTATAATGGCTAGCTGTAGACTGTCTCTAATGATAATTCTTGGGTAACTGTAGAAATATATGTATAAAATCCATACATATATTTGGAATCCCTACACTCTCATGAATCCCTACATGGACATCATGAGAATATTTTGTTTTTTTTTCATTCTGGCACAGTGTTAGAGCAAAATCCTTAGTTTCCATCCATTTGTTTTTGTACAATGAAGAAACAAGTATCTATATGTTGTAAAGAGTATTCATGATAAGCAATATTCAACTTGTATACTGATCAAAGATACAAGTTGTAAGATAAAAATATGTGGTTTGTTGTAAGATAAAATTTACTTCAAATTTAAAATTTTTAAAAATGTTAGCTTTAAAGAATAATCCCTATTTAAGGATAAATAGGAATAAATCTTTTGACATGACCTTTGAAAGCTTCTTCTGATATCTACCTGAGTGTTTGTAATTTTTCTCAAAGTTGATGGATACAAATCGGGATATTTAGCCTCATTAATAGCATCTTTGTCTTTCTAAATGCATCTATTTATGTTTTCTCCTCTCCCCATTTGTCATGTGTAATCTTTAAACTGTGTAATAATATACATCCTTTTGTGTTGTTGCTGTTTTTACATATGTTGATAGAGTATCTTCAACAAGGTTATATACCTTAGTGCAGATGTTCTTTGTGTGGAAGCTGTGTGAAATCATATCATATACTGAATCCCTCTTTTGGTAAAGCATGTAGTCAAAGTGATTAGCTGTTATTTCAACATCTGATCAAATGGTTATTCATAACCTCTGAATAATGTGTTTTTCATGTCATTATTTAATTTTTTAAGTGAATTTTTTATATTTTTTAGAGTTCACCAAAACCATTGTGCCCCAAAGGTCGAACAAATGACCTTGATAGTATTCTAGATACCATCAACAGAGCCCACACCTTTGTGTACATAGCAGTGATGGATTATTTTCCATCGTCACTCTATATGGAAAAAGAACAGTAAGAATCTCTTAATGTAAACTTCTTATTTGAAAAAAAGTAACGATATTTAATTTTTTTTAATTTTAAAATCCATTTGAATTTTATTGGAGTAATTAGTGAAATATATGTTCTGTTGTGAGTTTTTAAGTTTATGTTTATTCCATTTAAATATTCTGCAATGTTTTCATTATCTATAGTTATGCATTTTGTTTTAAGTTACAAAATGAAAAATTCTTTTACCTATTTAAGAGTTTTTCAGCATTAAACTTTAAATTGGTCTCTCCCAAAATTATTTTTCTTTATCCTTAATCGTATCATATCTCTCTAATTAAGCAAACTCTACTTTTTTAAAAATTTATCTTTGAGTATATTAAAATAATTATACTTTATAGCAAAAGGTAATATGGATTTATAAATTGTTCTTATTTATTCAAAGCTGTAAATGGAAGTATGTTGGGTTTCACAGCAAAAATTATTCTCAGAGATTTTAGGTTTAAACTTATTTTGTCTAGAAATTAAGTTGAAAATATGAGATATCACATTATTAGATTTGATTCAAACCAACCACCAAAATGTTATATTTCTAATTCTCATTTGTTTTTATATGCACAGATGAATGACTAACATCCCTGTATTCCAAAATGTTAAATTGGGTAATGGCCCCATTTTGCACGTTTATTGATAGTCGTCACATAAATATGTGATAAATCTCTATGTCATAATTTTAGTGATACTTAAATAGGAACTGAATGGAGTTTTTTTCTTGTTTACTAATTTTATCTGTTAATGTGGGATTTTCAGATGCTAATTTGTGTTTTTATTTAGGACATAATTGCATTCTATAATTTCAAATGTTTGAAATTTACTTTGAATTAGATTATCCTGCAAACCTGAAGTCTATTTTAAGGTTCAGCATTACATCCTCTGTGGAAAATTAATAGTAAAGACATTATTCTGATGTTTTGCTTTGTATTTAAAAATTTTGAAATCCTTTATACTCTTAATGCTGTTTTTGTTATTTCTAATTCCCCCTGGTCAGAAGTATTTCAAACCAGGTCCATATAGGCTAGCTGGCTGAGGGATATGCTGCAGCTTCAGTTTATAATGGCATCATAAGGGTTAGAGTCTGAATTAGCCAGATGCCATGTCCATTTTGATTTCTGGGGGGGGGGGAGGGGGGGCAGTTGTCCCTCTCTCACCTCATAGAGGGACTTTCTGGTCTACAGATTTGACGTACCCATTTCCAGCCTAGACCAAAAATATTTAACCATTCAGTGGGCACACATGTACAAATTGCAACATTTTCGTAATTTTTAATGGATTGTTTTTGCATGCAAGGTTTGAATGATCTAAGTAGTTTCTATTTATTTCTACATCCTTTCTAATGTAGGTCTGAGTTTCTGACCCTTGTATTCCTTTTCATACATTGTTAATCATGATTTAACCGTAGTAACAGCGATTATACTGGATTACAATACGACAAAAGTAGGAGTTGATGTAGTCGATGAAATGTGCAGCTATTTCACGGTATCCCGCATATCACGAAGATGGACAATCTCATTGTTTCTTAGGTTTTTGGACATAATAGTAATCAATTCGCAAGTTGTCTTTAGATCTAACAAACTGGACAGTTTTGAAATTAGGTGATTGTATCAGCATTCTTTGGTCTTTAATTATAAATATATCTAAGTATTATCAACATTTTACATCTTGTCATAAAAAGCAGAATTATCATTTTCAATTTGAAAAAAAAAAGTTTATTACAAAAGGAATAATTAAGGTTGAAAGAGATGTTGCACTCTGTGCCACGTGTGCCTGCTGGTGTCCCAAAAATCAGTGTGCCCGCTGAAGGGTTAAAGACACTTGTCGGGATTTGATCCAAGTACCCTTAGCACCAAAAGCTGACAAGCTACCTCAAGCTTTACTCTTAATGTTGTTCATTTTATGCATTTAGGTCAATTCAACATTTATAATTATAAAATAACTTATCATGCAGTCCATTATATTTTTTCGGTAATTTTCCATATTTTGCTTGCTTTTTAAAAACACCTAACCTTAATCTTCAGTGCTTAAGCAAAATGTTCCTAAATATTTAACATTTCCTTGATAGATTTACAGGTATCAGTCATTAAAAATAAACAAAAGCTATAGTTTGATTTAATTCAGTTTATATAGTCTGTGAAGCAAGTTCTTACAGTAACTAAAACTTTCCTTTCATACTGTTGTCCATTAGTATATGCCATTAAATTCTTAGCACATGTTTACTGTAGTGAATATTTTTGAATAAGCTATCCTCTAATACAAGTTTTAGTATAGTATTTATGGATCATGAATGTAGATCTTATGAAATAAAATTCAAAATTTGTGATCTTTATGTTAATCATATTTTTAAAAGAAATATAACAGGGGATATTCATGAGATATTTTCTTGGTTAGCTGTAAAAATTTGAATCCTATAACTAAGGAACAAGTACTGGTTATAAAGTCTAACATAATTAAAATTGAAGTCTAGGATTTTATGGTTTGTAGTCTCATAAATTCCATTTTTATGTATAGAATTTTAAAAAAAAAACTACCTTGTTTTTAAGCCCAAAATTAAAAATCAAATATTCAACAGAGACTTAAGTAATTAAAAATTTATTTTGCTATAATTCGCATATGTGCATTGAAAATATTATCACAAATTCCACAACTTCTGGTTTGCAGAATATATTGATTTTGATTGTGAAGACATGGTAGTAGTCATTAGGAATGAACTTTTATATTCATCTTTGTTTTTCTTTAGTTATTGGCCTGTAATTGATGATGCATTAAGACAAGTGACAGTTGTTAAAAGACTTCAAGTACGTATCTTAGCAAGCTATTGGAATCACACAAAATCAAGCATGATGCCTTATTTAAGGTCACTCAATGCCTTGAACAGTGATCTCTTCGACATAGAAGTGGTGAGTATAAAGGAAATTTCTTTCATTGAAGGGATTTTTGAAACTTTTTTTAATGTAAAAAATTACCTTCAAAAGAAGCTACTTTAGCCAAACTAATAATACTCACAGGTTCCCTGTATAATTAGAGTTTAACTTGTGATATTATAACGTATAGGGTTTCTAAATTAAATAACCTATTCAGGTACTCCAGAAATTGCTAACTTAGTTTTGTTTTTAAGGCTGTCTTCAAACTTGTTAACAAATTGTGTTTTTCATTCTTGGAAAGGTCTTAATCCTCTTGATCAGTGCTGGGATACTCATTTTAATTCTTCAAGAGCAACTTTGCTATATTTGCCAAAATTATTAGACGGGCTCTTAAGTTTTGACTTTAAGAACATTTAACAGTTTTAAAAAAGTTTCAGATACTTCCCATTCCTTGTTTGGTTTGGGAGCGCTACAGTAATTTTTTGCTACATGAAGGCTAATTAGACCGGGACCTACTGCTCAAAGCTGATTTCGAATGGCTATAAACATCCATGCAAATTGTGGGACTCGAACCCACAAACTCTGGTAGCCATTTCTGGAATTTGGGGCACAGGTGTAATTTTTCTGTGGTACATGTCTATTACCTGTTCAGTTCAATTTCAGAACTTGGCTATTTTAAAAATTTCTTTACAGCTAGTAATGTCAAAACTTTGGTTAATGATAACAATTCTGTCGTATATCCTTCAGTTTGGGAGTCTGCTATGCACTAATTTTTCATTATTTTTTTTCTCCTCTTTTCTTTATTCCATCTTTTCTTAACCCCCTCCCCCTTTTTTTAATATGAAGATTCTTACCTTTCTTTGCTTTTCTGTTGTGAGAATGGCAACTTTTTACATGCTTTCTAGTTGTCATTGCTTGGACATTAAGCAATTTATAACTCAGCTTCACAAGAAAGCTGTTTTTCCTTTAAAACTGAAATGAGTATTTTAAATTGAATTTAAGGTTTTATCATGCCTTTACTGTCTTCATGAGTTCTGGTGGTGCTATTACACTGCAAAGTTAGTTACCAAGATAAGTTGTTACAATAAAAATTAACAAGGCTTTAGGAAAATATGAAATTGATTGTGCTTAAAGTTGGTATTATTTTAAGCATCTATATTACACTATTTTGGTCTCAGAGGCTAAGATAACTTATTGATCACAATGTTAGTCCTGGTGTGGCCTTACTTCAACAAATTTATCATCGAATATATTGAGTCATGGGCATTCTCTTCTTGCAAAGGAGCAATGACAGCTGAAGAACTTGTAGAGCTGTTTTAAACACTGTTTGGGATTGGGTATAGGCATTGGTACTGAGAAAAACGAAATGATAGACCACTAGGCACAGAGGTTACTTCCAGTGCCATGGCTTCATGTTTGTAGACAAAGCCAGTGAGAGGCTTTATAAGAAGATTTGATTTAAAATGTTTACTCTCTCCATGTCAAGTCATGTCAATGCTGACAGACTTAGGATTAAGTAATATAGGTTGTGTCTTTTGTATACCAAGTAATTGCCAAAATCTTGTAAATACAGCAAAGGTAAAATTTCAGCCTTGATTCGAAAAGCTTTCTGACATTAATGTTGTGCAAAGGGCTTCTGCATCAGTATAGTCTTTTGGTTGAGAATATGGTATGCATAAGGCTATGTACTAAAATGGTTGGTTGGTTGACAGCACTGTGGTCATTTTTTGCTATGTGAGAGCTAATTGGGCCAGGACCTACTGATTAAATGTTATTCTGAATGGCTGCACATATCTATGCCAATAGTAGGACTTGCACCTACAGACTCAGGCCATAAGCCAGCACCCTAGCCATTTGGCCATCAACCGGCATACTAAAATAATGGATTATAAACTTGTTACCATAATTAGTTTGTAATAGGTGACCTAAGGTATCCAAAGCTGTTCATTCCAAAGGCTCTTTAACATTATGAAGTTTACATTGAACACATCACTTAAACCTATTTATCATGGAAGAGGATAATCAAATTTAGCTTTGCTTTTCAACATCATACCATGCCTTATTCCTGCTATTGAGGATTCAAATCAAACCAAAGTTGCCCTCTGTTGGGCTACTATCACGTTCTCTTTAAGCTCAAGCTATCTGGAATTATGGCAATATCATCCATAACTTTAAATTTATTTTATTTGATTTCAGATTCTCATTTGTGGTATATGACAGTGTTCTACAAATGAAGATACATTCAGTTAAGATTAATACTGTTGATAAGGATTGGAGACTACTAAGTTTGCTATCAGATGATTTTATTACCTCCATATTTGTCTTCATATTTGCATTGCTGATTTGGCCCTTTTGCATGTATTTGGCACTCTAGGTAATTGTATCAAATGGTGTTAACTTAATTTGGCATAAAACTTGCTTTAAACAACCATTATTCAACTCTTAAGAAATTTGTCAGATTCTCAGAATATAGTCTTTATTGGAATTCATATTTTTGAGATGCTGTCTTCCTGAAACTTTAGAATTTTCTGATGTTATTTGCATATTGACTCCATCTTTATTTTGGTGGTCATCCATTGTACCTTGCTAGGCTGCCTCAAATTTCACTGAGTTAAACTAGGGTTGAAAAATAGAAAAGTATGTTAACTTGCTTATGGTAAATTAATACTTTAACCATACAATCATAAGTTTCACTGTTAATAACAAGCTTACTATGAATGATTTGAAAACATTTTTATCTACATTCTTGCAATAAATATTTTCTAGCTAAGTGCATGAAAATTAAATATTGTTTTGATTTCAGAAAATGTTCGTTGTACCAACTTACACTGAAGCCCAAGCAAAAATACCATTTTCAAGAGTGAACCACAATAAATACATGGTGACTGATAATGCTGTTTATATTGGTAATTATATTTCTACCATTTATTATACTTATTTTGATTGACAGATAACTACTTAGTTACAATCAGCCAAAATTCCTCCATGGGGAGTTAGTAATTCCTATAAAATGTAATTGGTAACTAAGCCTTAAGGAAAGCTTCATAATCTAGACCACTGGTGTGCAAAGTTTTTTCGACCCCGACCCACTTTTTTAAAATAAAAAAAATCACTCAACCCCTAATGAAAATTTTTTAGAATATTAAGAAAATATTCACAGAAGATAGAAAAAAACAGCAAATTTTGACCAAATATTTTAAAAATCAATGAACCTTAGATTATAGGTATATAATCACTTTGTATATTAACCTTTTCCTTACGGGGTACGATAGCATATATCCCAAGAATACGGGCCGAAGAATGGATATATAATGGCTGTTCTTATAAAGGGGGTATAAAATTTCCCATTCTAAAGAGGGAATCAGAAAAATGGGCCCCATAAGCTAACGGCTAACAATAAAAAATTATCTTGCTTACCTTGTTTACATGTTTAAGCACACATGTTTAAAACAACTCTCATGTGATCAAGATTTCCTATTGAAACATTATGTATTTGTATTTCATTTAGGTAAAAATTATCATAAAATTAAAAAAGAACATGATTTCAAATTTATAAGCAACATCGAAAATTGCACACTTCATTTATTTATATAAACTGAAATTTAAAAAAAAAATAATTAGAAAGGTGAGCCATGACCTCGAATAATATTTATTCAATATTTATTGAAATATTTGAGGGTGCTACCCTCATATCATCTTCTGTGTTAGGTCTTAATAATCATCTGGTTTTTATACACTATCTGGCCAAAAGTATGCGACTCCCAGTGGTACAGACTCAGAAAGTCCTGAGGCATATATTAATATGATGTTGGTCCTCCATTTGCATCGATGACAGCCTGCACACATCTGGGAAGACTTTCCACCAGTTTTTGATAGGTGTCCATAGGAATTGACTTCCAGGCGTCCATCATAGCTGAAGTGAGTGCTGGCAGTGAGGATGGTCAATTTAGCTGGCTATGTAATCTGCATTCTAATTCATCCCAAAGGTGCTCAATGGGATTTTGATCAGGGCTCTGAGAAGGCCATTCCAGTTTTTGAACACCCATTTTGTCAAACCATGCCTGAGTAAGTCTCGATGTGTTGTTGTGCCTGTTCTTATTCAGACATTAGAAAAAGTTTAACTTAAATAATTGAATTAATATATATCATGATAAATTAAGTTTAATTAGAGTTTAAGTATTAGGGAGTAAATTTAATAGTATTTAAGATGAGGCGCGTTGTGATTAACTCAAAAGTTAAGAGTTTAAAATATTACCGCAATAACCTACAACAGATTCAATAAGGGAAAAACGACAGCTGAAAGAGAAACTGAACTTTACTCTGAAAAGGAAAATTTAAACAAAATAAAAGTCATTATATTACGCTTTTAAAGAAAGGACGAGACACAAATTTTAGGGGTAATAATTACAAAAGTTTATTTATATTTTAACATAAATTAAGTTTTCTACATATCTAACCAGCTGTCATACAAGGCACAATTCCATGAAAAAAAAAAATTAATCACATAAAACAAATTCTCGTATTACACATCACAATAAAAATAGACTGAAATTAAATTTGATTTAGGTGGCTAATGAACCCATTAAGATCTTATAAAAAAAAATTCCTTAGTTAACTCAAAAATAAAAGGAAAACGAAAATCATAATTAAAATTGTACTTTACCGAAATGACTGCAGTCTAAAAAAAAAGGAGAAGTAGAAATCTAGAAACAAAGGCATAATAGGAAAGTCGAAAGATTTAGAATTCGGGAATAGGACATGTCCAAAGAAGGGGGTTGGGAACTTATAGGCGAATGTTGCTCTTCATAGCTACCGCTGAATCGAACAGGATTCTCAGACCTCCGCTGGGACCCTCAAGATGGAATCTTCATCCTCTGTCTCCTCTCTTCGAATCCCCCTCCTAACTTTTTGTTCGTTCGGATCTTCTCAACCACTTTGCCTCTTTTGTTGTTCCGCGTGAAAAATAGACCTTCTCTTCCTGGCTTCTCATTGGTTGATTTCGCGATATCTTTCCGCCGCGAGACATCAACAAACTCACGGGGAAAAATTCTCGGAAAAGGTCTGGGTGGTAATTACGATGTGTGGGGTAGACTTTCTGAGAAACAATGATAAAATTGCGATGTTTGGGGAGTCATAAAGATGTCAATATCTGTTTTCCATCCCTGGGTTGATGACATTTGCTTCTTGAACGAAATGGCACAACTATTTTGTATCGTATTACCGTGGGATACCAGAATGAAGAAGAGAAATAAGATTGCTTAGAAAATGGAAAAGTTTTAAACAAAGGTATTAGATTTTATTATTAAAAAAATTAAAGGTCCATCGGCCAATAAAGAAAATACTAAGCCACCTATATTATTATAATTATTAACAATATACAATTAAACATCTCACACATATATTTAAATTTGCTGGAGTGTCATGTTGGATTGGAATCTGTTCAGGATTCCAAATATCAGCACAACAGTGTGAATGGAGCAGTTATCCTGCTGGAAGAGAATTGGGCCTTCCCTGAAATATTGCCATAGAGTTGGAAGAGCAGCATTGTCTACAATGTCCTCATACATCTCGGAGTTCATGTTTCCAACCACAGAAACTAAGGAACCCAGGCCAAACCATGAAAAACACCCCCAGACCATGATGCTGCCACCACCAAACTTACAGTCGCACAATGCAGTCACATAAGAAGCGCTCGCCAGGCATCTGCCAAACCCAGACGCATCCATTGGACTGCCAGATTCTAAAGCGATATGTCCACAGTCGAATGATGGTGACCTTTGCACCATTGCAATCGATGCTTCGCATTCTGGGGATTGATGTTCGGCTTGTGAGCGGCTGAACCACCATGGAATCCCAGTTTTTTAACTCTCGGCGAACAGTCCTGCTGCTAGCACTAACGCCTGATGAACTTTGGAACTCCTGAGTGATTTCAATCAATGAGGACTTGCTATTTTGTTTCACTACCCTTTTCAGAGTTCTACAGCTACATTCACTAATTTTTTTCATCCTGCCACTTCATTTTTCTGCAGTTTCACTGCATCGACGTTTCTACTTCACAATTACATCACTCACAGTGAATTTTGGCTTCTGTAGAATGTCCGAAATTTCACTAACTGATTTCCCACAATGGTGGAATCCTACTATAATGCCACGATCAAGGTCACTAAGCTCCTTTGACTTACTCATTGTCTCACAAACGCATAAATATGACCTGACAAACCACTACCACCACTTTTATAGCTTTCAGTTACATATCAAATTATGTCACCTACCAGATCCACTTCTTTAGGGGGGTAGCTGGATACTTTTGGCCAGATAGTGTAGGAACTCATTTTAGAAACCGAGTATTACACAAATAGGTAGAAGCAAATGGAATCAATGTCAGTATAGCTGTTGTTGTTGTTGTTACATATGGCCAACTGGAACTTAATCCATACAAGTCTGGCCACTCACCCAACATAAAAAAAATATAAAAACACAGGACAACAAAAAAACCCCCACAAGATATGATAAAAGAATGACCAAAAGGCCTTAGAACCAGTTAAAAACATTAAAGTTCTAGGATAAAAAGCCAGAAGCACAATAAAAAATGTCAGTATAGCCTTGGAAGACTATTTGACACCTTATATGACAATTTATATATTTTAAAAGTTAAAAATATATGATAAATAAAAATATAAAGAATATGTAATTATAGAGAGTTTAAAGCATATTTTTAATTTAAAAATTTTATGATATAAATTTACTTCAATTTGAGGGGTCGTGGATAGTCTTCAAGCAATCTGCGACCCCTTACAATTTTTTTCGCAACCCACAGTTTGCACACCACTGACGTAGGTTATCTTACTTTATTACATGATGTCCACAGCTGTTACTTCATTTACAAAAAGCATTTCATCAAAAAAGTTGATTATTATGCTTTTTAGTAATTTAATTGTAATTATGTATTAATAAATTGTTTTCATTTCAAAGGAATAATTTATAGCATTTTTATTCGAGCATATTGTTGCCAACAAAACTATGAAACTCGTGCTCTAGAATCCTGAATCTTAAATTGCATTTTGTGTTGAATTCTATTAACCTTTAGCTTACGGGGCCCATTTTTCCAATTCCCTGTTTAGAACTGGAAATTTTCAGTCCCCTTTGTGTGTGTATAACTTGCCATTAAGGGGGTTTTATACACATACACTCTTAACAAATTCATATGCTCACTATAGGAAATACTTAAGTGACAATCTCTTTTTCTGTCATTTTCAACAACCTTTTACTACTTTAGGCTTGTTATAATAAGCCTAGATTGAACATACTATTGTAGGCTGTTTGAGCAAACTATTGCACATTTTCTAACTAGCCTAAGTGTGTATGGGTTCATTACAATAATTCAAAACAGCCTGCCTCCCTCACCTTTTGGCTATAAAGCCACTATTTTGATGACATGTCATCGCAATAGCAAACCACCCATTCCCATTGGAATACACAGGATGAATGTGTACCATTGAGTCAATGAAACAATACCATTACTAACAAAAACAAATTAGTAGCAATGTCAAAAAAGAAACCAAAATTTTGAAGAAAAAGCAAGTCACTAAAAAGTACCAGCCTGTTGATAGTTCCAACTGGAATGGTCCTAGTCTTTTTTTTTTTAACACTTTACAAATAATCATAGCACAGAGAACAGTCAACTTGACTGCTTGATTACAATAACAATACAATAAAGATGAGCTCCAGACAATTTCTGTTGCTTTCTAACAATGATATACATGGCTTGATCGAATATAATATACTTATTAACAAATCATAACAAACTTTAATAACATTAATCTAACAAATGAATAAATGGAACAACTTGATTTTAAGAACTTGAACAATATTAATAGTGAATTAAAGACAAATAATTTTTTTTAAACAATGAAACACTATTTAATTTTCAATCAACTTAAGAATTTAATATGTAATAATTATAAATTTTTAAATAATTACTTTAGCTCATTACAATAAGCCTAAAGAATGTCAGTCTAATTAGAAAGTTGTCGATAATTTTCCAATTAGCATGGCACATTGTAAAAATAATGGCACTTGTTACAATAAGCCGGATTTGTCAATTTGCCTATGACAAATGTATTTACAATTGGCAGACTTTAGTTCCTGTTAAGTTTGCCTTGCTGTGATATCCCATGCCCTATTTCTTCAGACTTCCAAAATTTGTCAGCTCATCTCTTCTAAGCTTTAGCCTCAATTATCCTTTACATCAGTGGTTCCCAACTGGTGGTCTGCAAGAGCTTCGGGAGTGGTCCGGCACCACATATAAAAAAGTTGCCAAATAAATGGGGATTTTGAAAGCAATGTTCATTGAACTAGATGGGCCAAATATATCCGATGACTATCAGGTGTTGAATTAAAATTTCTTAAAAGTTTAATTAAATTATTTTATTATTAGAATATGAGTATGTTAATCCCGTATCCCTTTTGTCTGAGGGTTATAATTGTGCTTTTAAAACCCTCTTTCTAATACCTAGTTCTTTCATCTTGGGTTCGGACATCTTTTTTAACTCTTAAGACAAATAAAGGATCAAGCACTCACCAATTTCCAACAGCTGGCGATAGTTTCTTTACAACCAAAGTATGTTGTGCTATCTAAACCTTCGTTACTTTGTAGCTATATTTAAAACAATTCAGCTTCTTCGGACATCTTTCGACTATATTTCTAGCTCTTGCATCTGAGAACTGATTCGTTTAACTCCGGCTCGACAGACCAGTACTACTGTGGGGAGTGATCTAACGATCTTAATTCAGTGGATTGTAGGAAATTCAGTAGATGCGAAGCAACGTGGAAACATAGTCGTTTTATTTTTAATGCATGACAAAGTCTGACATTACAAGTAATATGCAGAGTAACAAAAATAAAGTTAGCTATTACTAAGAGCATGCCAAATGGCAAAAATGTGTGCTCATTCCGAGCTGGCGAAATGCAAAAAGCATACATAGAACGTGTGTTCACTGCTTAAGTAAGAATTCACACTGTTCGCGGTTGTGCAGGACAAACATGCAAATGAAAAGGCTAATCTTCATTTCAATAAGGATCATGGTTGTAAGAATCAAATAGATATTCTATACCCCTATACCCCTCCCAGAAGGTTCCCCCCCTCAAGTTGTTGAGGGGTGGTGGTGGACCACACATGGTTAGATTTCTGGCTTAGTGGTGCACAAACTTCTATGGGTTGGGAAGCACTGCTTTATATGTAACAAAGACTTCTTAAAAGTTTATATATTTGTTTGTTTTGTTTTGTTTAGGTACATCTAATTGGGCCAAAGATTATTTTGTCACTACTGGAGGTGTTGGTATAATATTTCGTAACTCCCAGAACAACAATACGGATGTCACTAATCCTTTGCGAGACCAAGTGGAAGACGTGTTCAAGAGAGATTGGGCCTCTGAATATGCACACCCTTTGTCCAAGTTTAAGGATATAACGTAATGCAATGAAAATATTTGTTTACAGACTTTCTGTACACCACCGATTATTTTATTTCAGAAGCCCTGAAAAACACTCAGAGTGCCTTTTCAGCATTTGTGATCATAAAATTTACACTCAAAGTTGTGCATGATTTTAAATATCTGCTAGCATCTGTGATTGTACATTTGTTCTTTGTTTCAGTGTTTTAGTTTTAAATGTCGTAGTGTTTATGTGCACCTTTATATAACTGTTTCATATTTTCCTCTTTAATATGACTATAACACACTTTAGGTACAACTTGATGACATTTAACTTCCGAGTTGCTAAAGTCCGGTAAGTATTGATTGTGTTAAAATTAGGGAATAAGGAAAACAGTTTTGAATCAGATTTTGTTGAAAGTTCTTTTTTCAAAGAAGCACAAAAATGTAAGATTTTGGATCAATGTAAAGCAATATTTCTCAAATTAATGCCAAATATCTGCAGCTATAATCTCCATGGCATTTAAATTCATATTTACGATTTGCTCATAAAATGTCAGAACACTTTGGAATTGGAAATTCCAGAATTTATCTTCTCTGTTACAGAAACTCATCATTAATGACATAAATCTTTCCTGTAACACATAAATCACAAATTTTAGTTTTAGAACTTTTGCATGCACTTTTTATTTGTATATTTGAATATCATAAATGTCACTAAAATTTCCTTCCCCCTATAAAACTACAGTTAAACTTTTTGCATGTTTCATGATGTACCAACTAGAAAATAGGAATCTAATGCCAAAGTGCTATTATGCTTAAATATTTTAGTAATTGGGATTTGAGTATATTTAGCTGTTTTAAATTTTTTTAAAAAAATAAATCCCTCAGTTGTTTTCGTTACCATTTCTCTACATATATTTGGTAAAATGCTTATTTTCAACTTTAATATGACATGTCTCGCATAAATCTAAGGTTTATTCTTGTTACTTGAAATTAGATGCGGATGGCTTAGTAATTTTTATGATAAAATGCTCAAAAATTAAAGGTTTAAAAATGTTTGCACTTTTGCAAGATATATATATATATATATATTACAAGTTAATCGAAATATATATTACAAATATATATTATAAGTGTAATTTTTATTTGACTTTTCATTATTTTACATGGGATTCATTGGTTTTAGAAAGTGCTATGCCTTTTTTTTGGCTGTACAAAGACTTTTGTGGAAAACGAAAAAATAAAAATGCATTGCAAGAAAATAGAGTAATTCTCTGTACTATCATTTTTTGAGGGTGGTTAGTTGGCTATCTTTTACTACACAAACTTTTGTTAACAGCTAAGCATACATAGATAAGGGTGTTCATATGTTTTAAAACCATCAATACAGGCAAAAAAGGCCTGCACTTTTAAAGGACCAAAATTGTGGCAACCCTTATTCCAATACAATCTGTTATTGTAGATGATGAGTGTAAGGTAGCACATCAGGTTTCATACTATGGGTACTGGAAACCTGATGAATGCCATTAAATACCTTCGTGTCTAGGCCAGATATGGGCATGCTCAATTGGCAAATCAGAACATGAATTGCCAACTGTACTATATGCATCAACCTGTGTTGGTGAAGCCTTGTTGAACAACAGTACCAATTTGTGTAATGTTTGAAGTGGCGAGAAGGTATTTTAGTGAATGAATCTACCTAACATATCCAAACAACTTTGAAGTAGCTCAATTGATGAAAGTTTTGGACAGCTGCACTTTATTGTTAAAGTTCGAATTTAAACTCTGTAGATGTGATATCCACATATTTATATAGTGAGAGGTGGTGGTGGTTGTGTGTGTGTGTGTGTGGGGGGGGGGGGGGGAGAACAACATATTTCACTTGTTGAATTTTAGTGTTGCTCGTATTATGAATATATCCTGCCATCTGTTCTTGATAAACATTCTTGAAAACTGACAGGGTTACTTAAGAATAGCATTGCACATGATAAAACTCAATCTGGAAATAAAATTTCTGTTGTGGAAATACTACCAATAATAAATATTAAAAAGCAGAATGCTGGAAATTTTAACTGCAGTCTTACCTTAAAGGTAGATTTGTAGTCATTAAGTCCATAGGCAGGTTCTTCTTCTGTGCCTTTTCTTCAGGTTCTAGTTTGTGTGACAGGAAACTATATAAGAGTAATCTGTCACTCTAAGATAAACTTGAAGCAAAAGCTTCAAAAGATAATCTATTCCTATGCTTTAATTATTTTATCTCTTTTAGCAGCATTAACCACTATGTTATGAGTCTGCGTCAGTGGCGCACCCAGGGGGAGGAACCAAGGGGCCCTGTGCCCCCCCAAAGAAATAAAAATTGCATTATGAATATTTTTATCCGTTCATCTCGCCCCCCCCCCCCCCCCCCCAAGAAAAAATCCTGGGTGCGCCACTGGTCTGCGTATAGCGATAGAATTGGAATGCATCAGCTATCCTAGTTGATAAAGGGAAAAAAAACAATTTTTAAGCAGTATATAGCACTTTGGTGTTTAATTAGATAATTATTGTCTTGATTTATGATTACTGAAAGGGAATAAGGGATTTACTTTTATTTGATAAAAACAGCTTCGCTTAAAGTTTGACTGTATATGGGTGCTTACAATTTTTTTTTTCTTGTTGTGGGTACTATGGAATCTATAGTTAATAATTTTAGTATTTAAATGCATGTATTAAATTCATATTTGCTGGTGGAAAATGGATACCAAATTTACTCTAATCAGTGTACTGTACTGTTTGTGATTCTTTACCTTTTTAACATTGTAATGATCTCTTACTACATGTACTGTTTTATTGTATGTTATAAAAGTGTTTGTGCTAGTATGAGTATATCAATTATTTCACATTCTTCTCATTGTGACAAGTATTTAACTGTAGAACACTTCATGAATAATTAAGTAAAATTATAGGTCTTGTTTTAACTTTAAAATTTTTCTGTTATGAAAAATTGTTTCATAATTTTTACATACGTTTGTAAAAAGTTACAAGTAAATTAAGAAAAGTTAATAATTTAAACTTTTATTTTTAAAAATATATTATAAATTAAAGCAGGTTTTTTTTTAAAAAATCCTTTCTGTTATATGTAGAAATATATTTATTTCTCACATTTTCGATGTAGTGTCCTTTCTTTAGCAAAATTCAGATTATATGAAATGCTAGATTTAATCACACAAAGTTTTCAGGTAGTTTATTGTTACATGCCATTCAATTTAATGCTACACAAATCTTAAAATACATATAGCTTAAAGCAAAGTATATACTTCTTTATAATCTTACCTATTCAGACCATTTTCCCATAAAATTTTCCTCCCTCCTGAAATACCTATCATCTTATATGTGTTTGAGGCCACCCAACAACAAATTTATCTAACAGGAAGTATTTTAATAGTAGATGCTTACACTGAATAGAACTATATTATTTATTTCACATTAACATTAGTTACTGATTATTCTAAAATGTAGTCTTAAGGTATCTAGTCATAAATCTCAAATAATTTGCACTACAGCAAATCATTTTAAATTATACTAACAAAATTGTTCTTTTAGTTCATGTATAAATGTATAAAAAAAAATCTATGTAAATCTCAAAATTAATTTTGGCCTGAAAATTAGTGTTACAAAGAAATTATTAAAAGTTTTCTTTTCTTGTCCAGGTTATTGAATCCTATGTTATTGAATAAGAGGCAATGAATTACCTCTCATTTCAACATTTAAAAAAATTGAATTGGTTTTACTCAATTACATGACTTACTTAAACTAAGAAAATTTCCCCGATATTTAAACTATAAATATAAATTAAATTAGTAACTTAATTTTTTAAGGAGAGATGGAATAAATTAACAAAATTGATCTCAAACACTATTTTAAAATATTGCTGCAGCATGTTGTGAAAATATGGCATTTTCTGACTCTTAACATGCAAGTATTAGGCATTACTTCATTTTTTCCCCCTCATGTAAAACACTTTTTTTAACTTTAATCATTATCTTTTACTAGAATTCTACATCCCAATTTGTACTCCTGTATAACCTTTATTCATTTTTCTCAAATTAACACGAAACTGAAACTTGCATGACGGATGGAAGCCGGAAACTTACTTTGCATGGAATTTACGTGGCAAAAGCATGGATTGCATGGGGTTGACATGCATGATTCTGAAACCAATCAGCACAATTCATTTGTGTTCCTGTTTCATTTCAGCAATGTAGACTGTTTACTGGGAGTCGCATGCAAATTGCCACTCACCACTCCAGAACCTCCCACCACCACCAGCAATTGGACAAATGAAGACGCTCTGAAGAGTGGAGGACTCCAAGTTCAGCCTTCATTCTGCTTGCTCATTGTGATTTTTGTTTTTGCCAATCTCCCTGCACTCGTTGCAATGCATTTTCGGGACTTATATGTTCAGTTTTTGAACACTGTTTTTGTTTTATAGTGATTATGATCATGTCTGTGTTTGTTGAATCAGTTTTTATCCTATTCGCTGGTGCTTTTTTAAAATTATTTCTCAAAACATTAAATGAAAATGCACATTAAAGAGTAAATTTCTTATATTTTTACTTTCTTCTACTAAAGATACTGTATTTTGTAGCCTTTTGTACGTATTTTCTCTACACCATTCTACAGTTCCAGAACTTTAGAACAGCATTTTCATGAAAAACTTATTTTACAAATAACTATTTAAACATTGATGTCATTTCAACAAAATAAGTTTTTCAAACAACTCATTTAAAAGGCATTTTTATTCCACGCTGTTAGAAAATCTTGGATTTTATTACATTTTGAAATTACAATTTTTTCTATATTCTTCGGCACAATTTTACGCCAGAATTCAGCATTAAAGTGGAATGTAAACTCTGCTGGCTCTAGTACTTTCATACATTTTAGCATTATTGTGTCATTTTTCATTTAGCTAATGATTGATTAGCAGCTGATTTTGTTAAAGATCTTATAGCTTGACACATTCATTAATTTTTTTTTTTTTTATTAAGTGTTTTATCATTAACTTGTTGATGGTAAGTTATTTTAGAGATTAAATTTATAGTTTAACAAGATTTTCATATTAGTAAAACATTAGTTCTTTTTAAATATACCTTAATCAAAGACTTGAAGAAACAGAAGTCCAGTGATCTTTTCATCGGATTAATGTTGATGGAAATTCATAAACAACGGTTGTAAAAAATCATCCATGCCTAACGATACAAAAGAAAAGGAATTTTTATTTCCACACATATATAGACAGTTCAAACGATCAAAACAGCATCGAGACGCTATTCCGAGCACGAAGCTAAAACAAAGCACAACCTTCTACTTCATTCTAAACGCATTACAATCACATTGATTAGTCCTGACCAGTGGCGCACCCAGGGGGTGGGCCAAGGGGCCTGCCCCCCCCCCTCCCAAAGAAATAGAAATTGCATTATGAATATTGAATTTGCATTACAAATATTTTTATCCGTTCAACTCGACCCCAAGATCAAATCCTGGGTGCGCCACTAGTCCTGACATCTAGTGGCGAAAGAGTAAAACTATTAGCACTTTCAAACAACTCTAACAAATGCTTTTAGAGGTTATCTTTTGCAAATGGTTGTGTTATAAAAATTTATTTTTGTAAGAAATCTATATTAGTATAAATTTGAAATTTTACTACATTTTTCTCTCAAGTAATTGAAGTGAATTGTAAAAGCTATATTAACTTTAAAATTTAAGGTCTCTTTAAAAAGAGCTTGTGTGAGAGGTGCGTGGAATTTCTCTGCATCTTTCTTTTGTAAAAACGTCTTCTTTAGAAAAAAAAAGCTGTCACCAAAGCATCTGTGTATAAAATATTTTTTTGTGGAAATTTTCTATCATTGCTTATATAAACGCACGGGAAAGTGTGGACATAACACACCATAAACGTACCTACTGGATGGGGCAAATTTTGCCCCCTTCTTTAAATACATGCTATTTAAAAGTTAAACTTAGGTTCTACTATTGTTCCGCTAAAAAAAGTTAGTTTTAAAGAAAATTTGTTAGACAGGAATATTTAAGTCTGAATAACAGCTTAAAGAAATATCAATGCCTGAATTAAATTCGTTTTACAGAAGTAAAAATGAGTTTATCACTAACGAGATAAAAAATTTTCAAATAACAAACATCGCGTGCAAAAAACCTAATAAAAGGCATTATATACATTCTTAAAATTACATAAGCAAGAAAAAGAAATATTTCACTATTAAATTACAGAAGTTAGAAACAGGAACTTACATTATTGAAGTCCGGTCCCCAAAATTCAAACTCCCTAAATGTTAATGATTAACATTTTTAACATTCTATCTACATTCTCAGCTGAGTGTGCTTGAGAGGGCAGGAGGGCGCAATTCTTCTGTTATAAAAACTTCATAAAAGTTTTTACATATTTCGAAAGTTTAGGATATCTGCAACACACTTTTGAAACCGTATTGCCCGTCGAATTGTATCAAATGTTACTAGATCGAAAAACTTCGTCTTACAGAAATTGATTCGATAGGTGGCATTTAAAAATCAAAGTCCTGCAGATAATCTATAGTATATATAAAACAGTTCCAGAACTGACTGACTCACTGACCTACAACGCAGACACCAAACCGCTGGACCTAAAGGGCTGAAATTTTGCATGGCGATTCTTATAGTGTAGGGGTGAACTAGGAAAGATTTTTCAAAAATTCTTACATTTTTTAAATTAAATTTTTAAGCTGTTTTAGTAACTTTTTTTTAAGTTTGCATTTAAAATAATAATTTGAGGGTTATAAAATTTATATCACGAGAAAGATCATAAAAATTCCTTCAAAATGAAATTTTTTTCGAATCTTTACCTCCATTTTCTGATTTTTGGTGAATTTTTAAAGATTAATTTTTAGAATTTAATAAATTAAATTCTAAAAATTAATCTTTAAAAATTCAAATTTATTAAATTCTAAAAATTAATCTTTAAATGATCACGTTTTTATGATCACGTGATTTTTTTTTCTGGTACTTTAAATAAAATTTATCGTCACGTGCATAACAACTAAATAGACAAAAAAATATTTTTTTTTTCTTGCTAATGCAGCAGACGATTGGACATTATCCAAAAAAATATTAAAATACAATAAAAGATATTATGTTCCTCAAACTGTACTATATTCTTTAGTATGTCCTATTACATTTACTGTGTGTAACAAAATTATAAGACCACCCAAAATATCACTCATTTTAATATTACACTGCATAAAATGAATAATTTTAAAATTTGAAGCAAATGAAAAAAGTTATATTTTCTCAAAAAAATCGCTTAAAGGAAAAAAAATTGAGTTAATTTCACACAGCAAATGATTTTTTGAAATCTCGGTGTAACATAAATATAAGACCACTTATTTTTTTATTTAAAATCGTTTGCGTTTTTAAAACTATTTTATTTTTTTTTCAAAATCGTAGATAAACTGTAACTTTACATAACAAAAAGTCCAAACGATAATATTGTAAAAGAAAATAGAATTTAATTTGTTTGTTTTTATGAGGAAATTCACAATGCCGCGTGGAAGAGAATTATCTGAACTAGAAGTTCGAAAAATTTGGTTTTATAAGGGCTCTGGAAAATCGGAACGTGAAATAAGTAAGATACTTAAACGTTCTAAAACTGCTATTCATAACGTTTTAAGTAAAAGAGATTTTTATGGAAAATATAAAAGATCTGGCAGAAAGAGTAAATTATCAGCTCGCGATAATAGACGAATTTTCAAGCTTGCAACGAAACAGAACTTGTCTACTCGTAAAATAACACAGCAGACAAGTAAAACTATTTCACATATGACAGTCTGGCGCACTTTAAGATCAAATTCAAATGTTGATCTTCGGAAATTAAAAAGAAAACCAAGACTGTTAAAGCATCATAAAGGATTGCTGAAGTGGGCAAAGGAAGTCATGACCTGGGATGCTGCTTGGAAAAATATTATTTTTTCCGACGAAAAAAAAATTAATTTGGATGGCCCGGGCGGTAATATTTTCTACTGGCATGATTTACGAACGGAACCTTGGGTTTTCTTCAGTAGACGGATGGGTGGTGGCTCTGTGATGGTGTGGGGAGCTTTTGCATATGATGGGAAATGTGATCTGCAGCAAGTTCTTGGAAAAATGGACTTCATTTGTTATCAACAACTGCTTTACCAACACCTTATACCTCTTTGCCCATTTTTAGAAGGATCAAACCGGAAATTTCAGCAAGACAATGCGCCATGCCATGTGTCTAAATCAACTAAAAACTGGTTTCAAAAAGAAAAAATCGAGGTCTTAAACTGGCCAAGCCTTAGTCCAGACCTGAATCCCACCGAAAACTTGTGGGGCCATTTGGCTCGTTAAGTGTATGCAAATAACTGTCAGTATGATTCTGTGTATGAATTGGAACTAGCTCTCATGGATGAATGGGACAAAATTTCCAAATATTTGATCGAAAACCTAATTAATTCAATGAAAAATCGAGTATTTGAAGTTATTCAGATAAACGGTGGATCAACATCATAGTAGTTTTATTAAAAAAATTTGTTTTAACTAGTGGTCTTATAATTTTGTTACAGATATTTGATTGGAAAAATTTGAAATTGATGATAAAATAATTAGTATATTTAATTATCTCTTAAAAATAATATACATATATTTTATATTTCATTTATTAACATCAACCTAATTTAATTTTTAAAAAATTATACTATTTATAGTAAAAATCAAAAAATCCACTGTGGTCTTATAATTTTGTTACACACTGTAATTTGAATATTTTCTTCTACATTATTTTGTCTATAAAAATATCCCTTACAATTTTTTTATAAATATATATATATTTTTTTTTTACATCAATTGTATACATTGACCGTCGTATTTAATATAAATAAATAAATAAATATATATATATATATATATATATATATATATATATATATATATAGGCATTAATTGCATTCATTGACCGTTGTATTTAATTTGAATGTACTCCGTAGCGAAGTGCGGGTTTTCAGCTAGTTTTGACATATACGAGTAGATGATATCTTTAAATGGTAATTCGACGTAAAAAACTTTTCTCTACGATAAAACTTGATCCAAAAATATATAAGAACCCCTGAACAAATTAAGCGATATAATTAATATATAGCAATATTCTTTTTAATCAAACAAAGTAAGATTCATTATATGACTGCTGTGGCCAAACTGTGTCTCGCGAGTTGCATGTGGTTCTACACTAGAATTTTGAAAATTTGTGCCAGAATGAAAACACCAAAATTTAAATCAGCGGTATGTCGAAGAACCTCCCTTTTTGGGACAACTTAAAGACGTGAATTCCTGTATCCTGAATTTAGGATGGGAAAAAAAAAAGTTCAATGTCGTTAAATCGACATTTAACTGCATGGCTACGTACTGCAACAACTCAGAATATGCAAGATTTGAATAATTTTGCAAAACAATCAAAATAATTATTAAAGTTATTAAAACGTTTTAGGAATTTAGAAATATTAATTATTCTAACTATTAGAGGATGATATATTTAATTAAAACATTAGAAGAAACAACGCTTAAAATTTCTTTCATAGTAATTCGTTTTTTCTGGAAGGGACGCATTGGCCCAGTTGGCAAGAGTAGCGGGCTAGTGATCTGAAAGTCACTGATTCGATGCTCGTCTCTGACATATCCACTGCCGTGTAGACTAATGGCGGCTGGAGCACGTAAAATCTGTCGTGGCTGCAATGTCCTCTAATTTACCTCTGGAGGTGCGCGGTCAAGTGTTCTGGTCTCGTTACTTGACTCGGTTCAAAATTACGGAACTGGTCCTTTGGCCAAGTCAGTTTGGTTTGGAGCACTACGGTCAACTTTTTGCTACACGAGGGCTAATTAGACCGAGACCTACAGTTTAAATCCGATTCCGAAGGGCTATAAACACCCATGCCAACTGTGGAACTCGAACCCACAGGATCTGATGCCAGCGCCCTAGCCATTCGGCCATCCCCAGGTTTGGCCAAGTCGGACTCCGACCCTTGTGGTGCTAATTCAAAACAGGAGCCGCACCTTCGTCGCCCATAGCCTTCGGGACTTGATCTGATGTTACTGTCGGTCAAGTGGCATAAGCAGCAACAACAACAACATGCTTTTCTGTTTTGGGCTCTTCCAAGAAAGAATGTAGGCATTTCCTAATAATTCTTAGCACTTTATCTTGGCCAACCCCTGTTATACAATCAATCAAAAAAGTTTATAAATTCGCATACTGAAGTAAATATATCGTCTAAAATTTTTTTTTAAAATGAGTAAATACCTAACTGTTACGATCAGTGGCGTAGCTAGAACTTTTGCCGCCCGGGGCGGTCTCCAATTTGCCGCCCTTTCTAAGTCAATCAATTGGTGGTTTTTATAAATTAATAAACATAAATTAATAATTGTAACTGAGACAAACTATAGGTGGGGAACTTTTTTACCATTGGCTAAAAGGAGGAAAAAATATTCGAAATCATATAGTAATTCATAATTCGTAGAAATCGAATAGTAAACTTATGAATTGAACAAGTGGTTTTTTACAATTAATCTATACATATAAAACAGTTCCGTAACTGACTCATTCATTCATTCATTCACTGACTGACTGACTGACTGACATACAACGCACAGACCAAACCGCTGGACCTAAAGGGCTGAAATTTTGCATGGCGATTCTTCTAATAGTGTAGGGATGCACTAAGAAAGATTTTTCAAAAATTCTTAAGATTTTTTTAAAATTAAATTTTTAAGCTGTTTTTTAAACTTTTTTTACGTTTGCATTTAAAATAATACATTGAGGGTTATAAAATTTATATCACGAGAAAGATCAAAAAAATTCCTTCAAAATGAAATTTTTTTCGAATTTTTACCTCCATTTCCTGATTTTTGGTGAATTTTTAAAGATTAATTTTTAGAATTTAATTTATTAAATGCTGATCACGTGATTTCTTTTTCTGGTACTTTATTTATCGTCACGTGCATAACAACTAAATAGACAAAAAAAAATTTTTTTTTTCTTGCTAATGCGGCAGACGATTGGACATTATATTTTGTCTATAAAAATATCCCTTATGATTTTTTTATAAATATATATATATATTTTTTTCTACATCAATTGTATATATTGATCGTCGTATTTATTATAAATATATATATATATATATATATATATATTTTTGGCATTAATTGCATACATTGACTGTTGTATTTAATTTGAATGTACTCCGTAGCGAAGTGCGGGTTTCCAGCTAGTACTAAACAAAAATATGCCGCCCCAAAATATGTGCCGCCCGGTGCGGACCGCACCCACCGCACCCCCCTAGCTACGCCACTGGTTACGATTCTTACGACCAGTAAAGAACTTGCTGTTCAAGTAGAGACATTGTAAATGGAAACATATACGTATTTCAGTTATTGCAGACGCAGTAACGAGAGTGAATAAATACAACTATCATTAAAAAGTATAAAAATGTTTAATGATTCATTTACAATCTTCCAGTATTACATATATCATAACATTTCCAATTCATTAATTCAAAAAAATTCTCACACTCAAAATAAAACCACTAACCTCTATTGAAACATCAGAACTTAAACATCAAGTCACAGTTCATTACATCAAAAGCTATCACTCATGTAACGTATCACAGTATGTTATATGAACTTATCACAGCCAAAACTGAGCTCATCACATTAAAATACTTATATTTACAGACATACAAAAAAAAATCAAAATATTTATATCTGATACGTACAAAATTTTAAAATGTATAAAAATACACTTGATATCCAATCATAATACTAAAATATGAAATGACTCAAAATCATTTCGCATAAGTAATAAATACATCATCATTTTAACCATGAAAGGATAATTGAATAATGTTATTATAAACTTTACAAAGCATTAAAAAATTGAAAAGGACAAACACTTGTGTTAATTTTGTAAAAATTAAATTAAGTTTTAGAAACATATAATGCAAAACTTTTACCATAACGGCCTTGATTGAAAGTACAAACGATTTTCATCACAGTAAGTTCGTCATTCCAGTTGAAATTAGGCGTGTCAGCCCCAAGTATGGAGGGCCGCCATTTTCACGTTGCTTCAAATACTACGCATTACTTTGAACAATGAATTGATTTAAGTCTTAAAAATTTTGATAACTGATTGGAGAATAAAAAGAAAAAATATCAAACGGTAGTTAATTATCAATACATCAAGAACCGCGTTAAATTTTAAGATAACAATGCAACCTCTCGCTATTTACAATTCAGCTCGAGTAAAATACTAGGTAAATGATGCCAGTTACCAAAATGCTAAACGCAGCACGTCACTTCTCAACTCTTGCTAAAACGAAGGGCAAAACGTTTGCTGTTAACTGTATAAAGTAATAAAATTCATAAGGCCTTAGGCCTCTTTCACATTGTGTCCGTCAGCATCAGTGTTACTTGCATCGAAACATTTGTAACCAATAACAAGCCTCCAAATTATTTGCTACGAAATTGTTAAGGTCTACGATTTGTTAAAAATATTTCCGCGCGAGTAAAACTGAAGGACGTAATGTGAACAGGGCGTTAGTCAAGGGGCATATGAAAATTTCGCCGTGCGAAAATGGCATCATCGTGACGTATAATTGTAAAATCTACCAATAAGGGCCTGTTCACATAGAATCCGTCAGCGTAGGCGTTACTCGTATGACATACTTTAAACCAATCACAGGCCTTAACAGTTTCCTGGCTAATCGTTTGGATATTTGTAGTTGGTTAAATATATTTCAATACGAGTAACGCTGGCGGATTCTTTGTGAACAGGCCCTAAGTATCGTTGTTGTTTAAGAATATACATCACGTTGATGTCTTTTGCCCACGGTGAAATATTTGTACGGCCAGAGACCATAGTTTGTTTCTTTGTTGTAATTTTTTTTTTACACCACTGCAAAATAAAGACAATAGTGCAGAACGAATGGAATCGATTTTCTGCTTTTCGTTTTCCTAATGATTGCATCAAACTGCTTTTTACGGATGACAGGAACTTTGTGCATTAGTTTTGGCGACGTCAGCAGACAATGGAGCCAAAACTTTGCCATAATATAGAGCATTAGATTAAAAGGCTGAGCAGAACTGTTATCAAACAAGAGCAGATTGTCTTCGCATGCTTGGAGGAGGCAGATGTGATGAATGGTCAGAATCTGCTTTTGGCATGGAACATTAACTGTCTAATTAGCTTTTAAAATTGATGTCAAAACAGAAAACAAAATGATTATTTCTTTCGTTGGTTTTTCGATTTAAGACATCAAACTAAATTGCTATTAAACTTGTACTTAGTTGCTAGATGATTCAATTCTGTTTCCTTGATAACGATATACAGTACGATGCAAAGGAAATTAATATCATCTTAAATAATACTAATCTTTGCCCAGTTAGCCTGCAGATAGTATTTGGCTGGTAGGCAGAGTCTAACCGCTTGTATTTTAGCCATTCTGTAGCGTCGGTAGCACATGCTTTATTCCTGTCGATCTATAGTCGATTGCGATAATGACGTCACAAAAAAAAAGGCCTCGACCAATAAGGATTACTTAGAATCTGTTTTTATACTCTTTATACGTCATTATCGTAAATGACAATTGTCACCAGTAATAGACGACAGCCTAAAAATAACGGATAGAAACATCATTTAAAAGAAATAATTATTTCCCTGATGTTTAAATTTTTTTCTTTGTTCACTCTTTTTTAAATATAAGTATTTAAAAAAAATTGCAAGTTTGATAAACTGTTACAAACCAAAACTCTACTTAAATATTGTTTTAACTTGCTACATTCGTTAATCAAAAAGTTGTAATTGTTATCCAACCACCACAGCTTAGCAAACAGTTCATATATATAAATGTTTTCAATAATGCCAGTAATTCTGAGGAGAGAGAATATTTATATATTCATTTGGATGTCGTGAGATGGGTGGTTAGAATCTGCCATTAGCTTAAAACACTGATTCTCTAACTGGTTGTTCAAAATGACTTCATAAGAGAAGCACAATGATAATTTTATTCTAATTAGTATTTTATTTCATAACGTAAAACTAAAGTTTCAGATCCTCTAGCAACTAGGTACGAATTTGAGATTATGAAACGAAGATTTTGCATTAAATATCCAGAAAAGGAAGAAAAAGACATGAATATCATCTTAAATGGCCCAGTGAGAATGCAGGCCATTTTTGATGTACGGCAGAATCTAGCCGCTCATATATCATGCCTTATTGAACTCATCCAAATTTATCCTTATTTCGATACTTTGCTGATTACTCATCCTAATGACTTAGGCAACATCTATTTCAAGAGCGAAATATCATAAGAGATGTTAGAAAATAAGGGGTTATTTCTAGAATTTTCATTGGCCTCCCGCTATCGTAGTGTAAATCTACTACAGGTTGGTTTATTAGGAGCACTACGGTTATCTTTAGCTGCACGACAGCCCCACATAAGGGGAAAAATTCTTTAATTCGGTCCATACCAGAAAGAACGAACGAACGAACACACACACACACACAACAAACAAAAAACAGAAAAAAAGAAGAGAGAAAAGAGTAAAGAAATAAAGGGGGGGGGGGAAAGGCAGAAAGAAAAAGATTCTTTTATCAAGAGTAAATTACTAAATTGTACATAAGACTGAAGACATTTTGCAACATTAAAAAAAGGGAAAAAAAACTGTTTTGAAAATAAAATCTCTATAGGATATTCTGCCATCCATTGAGCCGAATCATGACAAACTTGTCTATTAACTTTGGCATAGTTAGGATTAATGCGCTAATTTTGTTTTTTTAACTTTTTTAAAGGTATCGAAAGACAATAATCGCTACAAAATTAATTAACTGTAACATGTTTCAATTTAAGTTTGACACAGGATATCAACTTAAACTCCTTTTATTGAAAGATTGAGTCTTAAATTAAATCTGACTGCAACAGAAAGAACTTAAAAAAATGAGAAAAAATTGTTACATCAAATAAGAATAAAAACTAAGTTGTACAGAAGACTGCAGATATTTTGCAGTATTTAAAAAAAAATGTTCTTATAGTAAAATTTCTATGGGATACTTGGCCATCCTTTGAGCCGCATCATGACAAACTTGGCTATTAGCTTTGACATGAATAGGATTAATGCCACAATTTTGTTTTTTTAATTTTTTTAAAGATAATGAAAGACAATAATCGCTAGAAAATGATGAATCGAGTATCGAATTTCAATTTAAATTTTGACACAAGATTATCAGCATATCCATCTCTTTTTATTGAAAGATTGCGACTTAGCCCGTCTGCACACGAAGCAACTCAAAAGATACTGATAACTGACTCAAATCACAAACCAGACCGTGATGAGTCGCAACCTATGTAATTGAATGGAGCCACGCACACGACGCAACTGGTTACAAACCCGTCCGTCCGACGGGAGCATTCTTTTGAGTTGCTCCGTGTGCAGACGGCCTAATAATTTCAATAAACTCTCAAAAGTTTCTATATTTCAGAAAAAAATGGCAGAACACACGAAACTGATAAAAAATAGTGACTTTGGCTTATACTAACTGTAGAATCTCTATAATATTTTTTCACAAACTTGCAAATGGAATCCCGAGAAAATCCATTCTTTATTTTAAAAAATCGATTTTATTGTAGAAAATAATATAATTTTTAGAGTTATTTAATTCGTGTATGATTCATTAGTTATTGTATTTTAATCCTTTTAACAATACATATATGAATAAAGTGTTATGATCTAGTAAAATCTCATAACGAATGTCTCATTATCAAATGTAGGTGAGGGTATCAATAAAATTTTATAAAATTTGCTAATATTAAATTTTGAAGTAAAAATTGTTACATGTCATTTTAAGCATTAATAGCAATTATTACAAAATGTTTATAAAAAAATCATATGTAAATACATATCAGGAGCTCGGGATAGAAAGGAAGAATACGAAATTCATGGTTTTGGGAAATCGCGTTTGAAGTTTTGGAATGCACACAGGTGAGTGTAAGGACTTTGCCTTAAATAAGCGACTGCACCTTTTTTGTATTTTATGCTTAATTGCATTTCTTGACTAAATACAGGTTATTTACATATATATATATATATATATATATATATATATATATATATATATATATATATATATATATATATATCGAGGACAAACTGTTCCTCGAGCAGTCGGTAACACTTCCGGTCTTTATGTCGTCAAGACTGTCTGTTCTCCAGCCGTCTAAATCAATTATGTTCACAAACCGCGCGTGGGTTGGTCTTTCCGGAATTTCACGCACAAAATATTCTCCTATTGTACGGGAGTCGTTATAATAGAAAGAACGAATATGGACTTTATACCTCAGTTGAAGATCATTCTGGCGTGCGACACAGTGTGGTAAAAGTAAATAAATAGGTTGTATATTCGCCCTTGCTCCTCTAACAGTACATGACTATGTTTTCTGCTATTTTTATGCGGTCCGTACATTTAATGCTATTTACAAGATAAGAAGAATATAGACCTACAAGTGGTAATACACTGTTCTTAAAATATAAATAAATAGATTTATGAAATTAATTTTTTTAAATTTATTCGTCCTTTATCTTCTGAGCTCCTGATATCCTATAAAAATTTAGTGTCTGAGTTTCTTTGAAAGTGAATATCTTCCAAAGAGACACAGTTTAAGGAAAGAATACATCACAATAAATTAGACACGACTTTCTTGATAACAGCACAACGCTAGTGACGCAGCGATGAAAGGGGCTAGGAAAACTGATACCCATCTGAAGGACAACACTGTGGACTATCGGCAATTAAGATAGACTTATTTATATCAAAGTTAAAACTCTAGTCATTTTGACTGGTTTGGTACTTCTGATGTTAAATCTTCCGTAGATGACGGTCAGTTAAAAAAAAAAAAAGATTAACGTGAAATAATTTCTTCTCTGATGTTCCACACAATATTTTGTATTAATGTTTACGGCATCATTTAAGCATGTGTTGCCGAGAGTGGGTCTGTCCAAAATCAAAATGTCAAATCTAACTCTGTTTACGTGAAAAATATTACTCAACGTACACAATTAAAAAAATTGAATATTTCTAACACATTCCTTTCCATCATTACGTTGACTAATATCACAACTTGCTAGCGGAACTGTAAAAGTGCGGTGCCTCAAGCCAGAAGAATATTGAACTAAGTTGTAAGGCTAAGTAATTCTTTTGATAAATAATAGCAATTTTCGACTGGGCCGCCCACATCGTATAGTTGTTGGAGTCTCGAGTATCATCAACTGGATCGGGTCCGAATTCTAGATACGGCATGAGTATTCCTGTGCTGTCTCTTGATTGGGAGGAAGCAGTATTGGTTCACCCATAATGATGCTCCCATAATAAAGTAACCGACGAATTCGTCGTGTGGATGGGTCATTGTCCTCAGGACAAAGTATCTGCTGCGGTGGGAAAAGAAAACAAAAAAGTTATCGATGGATGTTGAAAAGTATGCGGAATTCAGGAATACTTTAAATTTTAACTGTAATCTCCCTGCATTTGTCGTAAAAAAACTTTTTGTAAAGCTTTATTAGGATTTGAATGTGGAACGTGAGAGGAAATTATTTTTGATCGTGGCACGTTAAAATAATCGTACCTCGTTGAGAGAACCGGATTTTACAATCATGACCTTTCCGACTGGGTAGTCTGGCGACATGATTTTGGAGTGAAAAAGAAAAGTATTTCAATTATAAAACGGTATGAGAGAAAATACCGACAAAGTATTCAAATCGGAACGTGCGAAAGTTGTAACCCCACCAGAACTATTGTCTCCTAGCCCCCTCCAAGTTAAATACATGGTTGCGTTGCTGTTTGGGTCTTCGGAGTTTCGACGACAGAAATAATAATAATGAAAAAAAAAGTGAAGTCGAAATCTAGGTGTTAAACCGCCAACCAATTAAAATTTATGCAGGATCACTTGCGGCAGGCACGCTGTTTGAGCCGCAAAAACGAAGCAATGCTCGCTATCTGTCGCCCCAAGCCTGTAACTCCACCGAAAAGTCCCACAGCTGCGAGAAGGCCTTCTTCCGGCAAGGATTCAGGGTCAAGTAGGAATGTCCACCGGCCAGATCTAGGGCGTTCTCCAAGCACAAGCCTTCGAATATCAGCAACCTCCGTCGGCGAGTCCATTTCTGGAAAGTCAAGCGTTCAATCATTAATGTTGGAGATAAAATGAACATCAACTGGAAATACATGCATTGCATGTTACACCTAAATAGCGCATACAGATTGGTACAGAGTTCTCTGCATCTGCCCGTGATTAATGTTCTTTCTGTACTCTGTATATGCGCTGATCTCCTCCTCTGGCGGTCCGTATGCATAGCATCAAAGGAGAACCCGAGGTCCCGGGGGTCAAATGGTGACAGTGGGGGCGGGGGACACTAGATCAAGAAACACGAGAGACTTTGGCGGCTTGAATGGGGGGGGTTCTAAATGGGGGAATATTTGGAATACACGTGTTCATTGGAATGGGGGTGGTTCTAAATACCGTGTCTCATGTTACCGTGACTAATGTGATGACAGGAGTCGGAGATCTGCAGGCAGAGAACTCTGTACAATCTGTATGCACCAAAAGAGGTACTTTGGAAAAACCTTTTAAGGGCCCGTAAATACATATTCTGAAAAAAGGGAGTACTTAAGGACTTTTGAGGTACAAACCTCGAATAGAAAGTTGCAAGTGTTTCCACGGTGGCCCGGGATCCACTGAAGAACAATGGTCTTTTCCATCAATTCCAGTTTATTTATGGATAGTTGACAATCCAAAACGTCTCAGGAGAATGAGTTAAACTAACGCAATGGGGAGCAGCTCTGGAGTCGGAGATGACGGCCCTCCGAAATTTATCACAGCGGATGACCAGTTGTTTCAAAGCTATTCGGATAGCCGAAATCTCTCCATCAAAGGTTGTTTGGTAATTTCCAATGGGGTTATAAAAAGTGAACACGTCACAAAAGATTCCCGCGCCAGTGTTAGGTTGGTCATTAGAAAACGACTCGTCAGTATAGACTCTTAGCCAGTCAGCATTTGCTAATACGCATTTGCTAATGCGTGAAAAAAAAAAAATAGTGAGCGAAAAATTCTCTATAACTCAGCAATGGGGTTAAAGCCTTGGATGGCCACCTTGATGAGCCGTGCTAAATTTTCTGGAAGATTATATCTTAGTTTTGAATTTCCCTCACTTTTACTTCAAGTACCTTTTGAAATTTCCTAACATTTTTAACTTTTCCCGGTCCGATAGGGTCTCTGCTCATTGATCGACTTTAGACAAATTTTCCGTAAAAAATAGGTAAACTTTAGAAAATCGACATAGCACTCGATCGAAATAGGCTTAGTGAATTGGTATTGTTGTTAACATGGTTTTTAGATGGCTTCTGTATTAAAAAAATTGATAATCGGTACATTGGTATATACCAATGGGTGATACTAATGCATTTTTTACATCGGCGATATCAGTAACGATTAATAATAACCAGAATATTATAACTACAAAGTCCACAGCACACGTCACCCGGGAGTAAACGCAGATGTATAAAATTATACAGTGAAAAAGCATGTTACCTGTTTTCGTGTTATTTGAGCATTTTGTTAAATGCACCTTCGGTTTCTTCTCCCAACATTCGCAGTGCGGCACAGCTGACCTTGATGGAGTTCACCGGTCTTTGAAAAGAACCATTCCTAGAGGTCAACAAAATTTGCTATGATATGCATGCAGTAAAACACACGTAGCATCATAAAAGATGGATAATGATACAACAATGAAATGAAAGGTATGAAAAGTAATAATGACAAGTATATGTCTGTGCAACAAGCGGTAGAGCATTGCGCAATTTTAACTGACCAATTCCTTGAAATACAGATGTGATACTCTACAAAGTGAATGATTGGTAATACACTGCTGGCCACTGTAAATGCAACACCCTGAAGGAAACATGCAAATAACATGAAATTTACAACATGCATTAGCGGAGGTGAGATATGCAAATGATTAAAATTTCAGCGCAGACGCACCTCACGCGCGCCTGCGGCAACACTTCAAAGCGCTATTTTAGGCTTGGAGATTTCGACGATTTCAAGTTCGGCAATTGTGTTTTTCTTGTGGTTTTTTCAAAAAAACGATCAATTATGCCTCGTCGAAAACAGCGATCATCTTTTGATCAAGTATCCGAGTTCGACAGAGGAAGGATAGTGGCCTACCGATATGTGGATTATCTTTCAGGGAAATCGGTAGTCGTGTGGACGAAACCAACAACTGTAATGCGGATATGTGATCGTTGGATGCAGGAGTGTACGACGGACCGGTCGTGTTCGATCGCAATCCACCTCAGCGCACCACTTCACGTGATGACAGGCAGATTGTGCGCATGGCAGTGACGGATCGCTCAGTCACATCACGAACCATAGCACAGCACATTCAGTCTGTAACGCATCATCCAGTGTCTGCGCGTACCATTCGACGCCGTTTACAGCAGAGTGGTCTGTCAGCAAGACGTCCAATTGCTTTGTCTACCCTTGACGGCAGAACCACAGACGTCTCCGCCGCCAATTGGGGCGATGACAGAAGGATAGTGGGACGGCAGAATGGAATGAAATTGTCTTTACTGACGAGTCACGCTTCTGTCTGCAACACCACGATGGCCGCATTCGAGTTCTGGAGACACCGTGAAGAGAGGATGCTGAACAGCTGCGTTATGCACCGCCACACTGGTCCTGCACCGGGTATTATGGTATGGGGCGGTATTGGATATCACTCTCGCACACCTCTAGTACGCATCGCCGGTACTTTTAAACAGCCAGCGCTACATCTCCGAGGTGTTGGAAGCCAGTTGTCCTTCCTTACCTTCAGGGCTTGACCACAGCCATATTTCAACAGGATAATGCGCGACCACACGTGGCACGCATTGTCCAACGGTTCTTCGTCAATCGCCAGATTGAATTGCTTCCCTGGCCGCCTCGCTCTCCGGATCTTTCGCCGATAGAAAACATGTGGTCCATGGTTGCTCTACGATTGACCCAGATTCCATCCCCAGCTGCCACAGCAGATCAACTTTGGCAACGTGTGGAAGCTGCTTGGTCTGCTGTACCCCCAAGAACTCATCCAAAGTCTCTTTGAATCAATGCCGAGGCGTGTGGCAGCGGTGATCTCCAACAATGGTGGCTACACTGGCTACTGATTTTGGCAGGAACCACACTTCACAGAAGTCTATAAATTTAATCATTTGATACTTGGTCAACATGTTATCTACAAAATAAATTTTGTTGTGATATCTCTTCTCTTTCTTGGTGTTGCAATTTGGGTGGCCAGCAGTGTATTTGGGTCTACTTCTTGACTTGGTAAGTTTCACAAATAGTGATTATCTTAATCTTTAAACGCCAATGATGCCCTCTCGAAATTTCACCACAACAGGCAAGTTGCCTATCAGTAACATACTCTGTCACATCTCTCAGACGTTATGATATGATACATCGGTTGGTTGTTTATTGGTAAGTTGACTGACAGTGTTACGGTTATCTTTTACTGCTCGAAGGGTTTCCGTCCTTTTTTGGTGCTTATTTGATTATCAGCTACTGTCCAACATACCTTGTCAACTCCAACTTGACAGAATTTTGAACCCCTTTCACATAAATGTTTTGTACGCATTTGCCTCAATAAAATAGTCAAGTTAGGTACATCCCACAACAACAAATAGGTCATTTTGACTAACGGTATACGAACCTTAGAGCATCAGTTTTCACACTAAGACTTTCGGAGCGGAATTCAATTTCTCCACTTAAGGTACGTTGGTTGGTTTGGAATGCAGAGTCTTTTGCAACATAAGGGCTATACTGAGTGGAATCTACAGCTGAAAGCCGATTTCGAACTGATACATACAGCCATGTCCACCGCGGAATTCGAACCCCGCATATTGATTCGAAGACTAGCTCCTTAACCATTCTGCATCATGCAACTTTTCAGATCTGAGAAAAGGTGGTGTTAATTTAATATGAAGTTCATTTATAGAAATAACCGACATCGCGAATTTTACCATAGATAGGTTCAGCATCTAGAGATCGGGTGTCAAGGCATGTAAATGCAGCCAAATTTCTCAAACGAAGTTTTAAAGCCGTACGAGCACTGTAAACCGGATGGTCGTGGACCCGATGTATAAGCAACTCGTAAATTATGTAGACACAGATAAATGTTCTATTTACAACTCGTTTATTCTAAGATATATATGTAATAATAATAATGTACATAATTTGTTCCGAAGAAATCTGATAACATTGATTAATGAGAGCGGGGTTCATAATCACAGTTCAATCCAGGCTTCACGTCTACTCTTTTTCCCACGCTCCCCAGTACCTCAATATCATCATGGTTCAATCTGAAAAAAGCTCTGTCTAATAGTCTTTCCTTCATTTATACCTTTTTCCTCGTAAAGTTCTCGAAGGTTCCATCGTCTCATGTGTTTGGCGCAAGCCCCTCACAGCTTTTCGTCACACCTGGCCACCTCCGATGTCTGCGGTTTTTTTTTTATCAGCCCGGCACCCCGAGGCTTTGCATCACCTCTTTTTACGCTGATGGTCTTTTCCTACGAGTTTTAATGATCTATCGATCTTCTTTAGGAATGACCCTTTGTCCACATAGGGAAGTGGGCACCGCACCATTGTATGTTTAACGGTTTGTCCGATTAATTTAACAAATAGTCACATCTGTACTGGATTTTCCAAAATTAGGATTGAGTCTGTTTTCAGACTGTGTGAGAGTCTCACAAGCACTTTTAAAAATGAAGGAAAGAAGAACGTAACAACAAATGCGCATCGATTGGGATCTCTGAGGATTGATATCAAGCATTTCAAATTTTCTACTGTGGAAGAAAAATCTTTACTATTACAAACAGAAGCTTTCTTCAAGTCTTGACTGTGATATTTTAGTATGAACTGTCTAATTAGGCCTTTTTTCTGAATGGGATGAACTCCTTTCTCGGCTGGGATTAATAGGTGTAATGGCTCTAAGTCCATTTCATCTCACCAACGGTATGCACAGCTCATTTACCAATTATATCAGTTGATGGCTCAAGGAATGCATTTCAAAACGCTTTTTAAAAGTTTTTTTTTAAATATGAAGCAAAATAAACAATGATTTGACAACTCTATAGGTTTGCTTGCCGCAGACATCATTCGGTTGGAAACAGAAGCGAAGTAAGACTCATCGTTTGTCACTCGAAAAGAAAATAATCCAGCAAAGACCAGCTGGCTTATTAAGATCACCTCTTGACAAGACCAAGTTTCTCGGCCCATTCATTCCGTGGCTAGTTTTAAATTCCGAGTCTATTACTTACACGAAACTAGTGGAGAATATTAAAACAGATAGACGCAGCTTCTTTAAAAAAAATAAATAAATAAACGGACAGCTAATTTCGAGCTAATAATAAAAGTTCTTAGTGATGGTCTCTATGGACAATTCAGATATACGACGATTTAACTCTTTGAAATAAATAAGAAAAACAACACAATTTTCGAGAATTTCGTGACTGTCGGAGGAACCGAAGGCGTGAAATGGTTTTGTTTATCAGAGGAAAGAGGGTAATTTACGTTCTCAAGCCTATGAAGAGGAACGCAACCAAAAAAAGAAGTAAAGAAATAAAACTAGATAAGGTGACTGTCGAGTTGCCTGTCTTAAAATATTTATTTCTTTGGGCGAGATCCGTATATTATTTGGGTTAGTACAAATTATTTATAATTTATAGGTATTTGGGTGCGTTGTTTTTTTTTATTTATTTGGTTGAATACAACCCAAGGTTCTAGACATTTGGCAACGATCAGGTCAAATAACTTTGCTTCTAAACCTTCCTTAGATCAACTACACAAAACAAAGATGACTGACTCCAATGTAACAAATAAAATTGATTTATTTACAACCTTATCTATTTAAAAAAAAACTGAATTACCAAATCTTCGCACACAGTTTACACATTTTACTAATCTTTTAGCATTTTCTCCTCGATTCATATCGAATGACATGTTTAATTAAATCCACTTTGGATTCAGGGAGCATATAATTATTAAACTAACTCATAGCCAAGAACTCCAATTCATCAAAATTATTTACGAAAACACGTTCCCGCACTAATCTTTCATTTAGCTCGGTGGGGTCTGAACAAAACAAAATGATTTTCACTCACTCAGTTTGATGATGTCGCACTGGGACTCGGGTGTCGAAGCTCTGCTTATGCTTGGGGTATCGCTCCTTCCTTCTAGGTAGTGGGAGCGCTGCGTCTCTAGGCTGTCGTGGGTATTCTTCTACTCTTTTCAAAATGATGGGGCACTCATCAGGAAAATGATGACATCGACTTCTCTTGATGCAAAGTCACGCTCAATTCCAGGAAGACTCGACCGGATCTCCAATATTTAAAACTGCCAATCTTTTATCACTTTCGATGCTAAGGCACTAGGAAAGATCAACCGGTCTCCGGAAAACGAAACCGCTTTCTCGTACTGTCGGACAACTCCCGGGAATGCTCAACCGGTCTCCGACTTTTGAAATTCCAATCTCTTCATCCCCCTGCAATGCTAAAGCACCGGGAAAAGTCAACCGGGCCCGCACGCAGAAGAGAATCTTCGAAAAAAACTCTAAGTCTTCTATTTATTTGTTTTTTTATAACAATGTCCACGCCTTCTCGTGACTCCTAATCCATTCAGGAAAGCTTTCAAAAATCCACCACTTAGCCTCCATTTTCATTTCTCGGATTGGATAATCCTATAACCCATGCATGTCTTAATTACGTCATACAGAGACCACCCAAAGTCCAGTCCACGTGTTTTGCGGTCTACATGTCCAATAAATTCTTTACAATAGGGTTTTACTTTAATGTCAAACCCTGGTGCCATCTCCTTATCTGCGTCTGGAATCACCTACCCCCTATCGCGCACCGCCGCTTTTAAATTGGCTAAGCGTACAGACTACTGTTCCGTCCTCTAATCAAAGGCGGCTTCCTAGCATTCTAACCGAAATGTGATGAAAACAGCCTTCGATCACTTTATCTCTCTAAAAATTTTAATTTTTCTTTCAAATCGAAAGCGCTTCATCACAGTGACGAGGCGTGAAAATACAATCAAGGAAATGGAATAATAAAGTGGCTATTTTGATCAATTTTTTTACACATTCATGAAATTTTCGCAGGAAATCAGTGTGTAATATTATAAAAATACGTTACCTGCTCTTTCTTCGTCTCGGAACAAGCGGTCAAAGTAACAGAAGTCTTGTTGTGATGACTTGTGACAGATTGAAGGCAAGAATTTTCTTGTTGAAGGCGGCCGAGTGCCACGGCATCTTTACTCAGGGGTCTGAAATATATATAGAATTGAGCATCCTTCTCTTTTAATTTGCAGCCATGTAAGAAAGAAATTAGAAATTCCGAAGCTTACTTTAATTCTGGATATACGTTATCAAGGTACCACTGGAAAGAATGACATTTGAGTCGCTGCTTTAAGTTGACGATGTCTTCAACGCTACAAGAAAAAAATTAATGGTAAAAATAACTGCAGAAATGATAGTGGTTGATTGAGTCAAACAAGATTACCAGCATTTCTAAAAATTGAGGTGATTTTAGGGCTTCTTTATTTTATATAACTCCCAACTTACAAGTTAGTTAAGTGATTACACTTTTTTCACACACAAGTAATACACTTCAAAAATATCGATTTAAATAATTAGAAAGATACCGAATTATTAACTCGTTCGGTATCCATGTTTCGTTTTTAACTTAAGTGCGAAAGTTTTTCTAACTTATTATAACATTAAAAACTTATTGAAAAAATTACAAAAGATACAACTAAAAATTACCGCTAAACACAAGCTCAATCATTCAACTTTTATGCTAACCCCAAAAAGTATTTGAACCGCCTTTCATATCTCCATACATAAGTATTATTCAAAATCTGAGAAGTTATTTAAAAGTCATACGAAATTATAGCATGCCAGACAAAAAGGATTTGAAGAATGCTTTGTTGGCTGTTGGAAATTTAGTCCATCTCATAGTAAATATCTAGTTAAATCAACAGATACCTGTTACAATCATATATGGATACATATATCCCATTGGAAAACTTTTTCCACCTTACGTAATATAATAAAATAATACAATAACAGACACACAGTGGCAACATATTCCTACCATAAACCGAATATCTGGTTAGATATCCGCTTTGCGATGATTCCGTTCAAAAAAGAGGAGATAGCTAAGAAAGCCTGATCAAATGGTGCTTAATCAAAACTCCCACCAATATATTACTTGCATCGCCAATGGACGGACACGTTCGTTTTAGGTAATAGCCAAATTGCTCGCCGTTAGGAGAGATAACTATACTCACTTTCCCAATTCTTGACTCTTCGCCTCCGGTTTGACGTCGTAGAATTGGTACTTGTAATCGTCCAACCAATTCTCGGCCACCCTCCTGGCGTTCCTCAGATAGGTCGGCAGGCTGCCGTTCGGGGGAAAGGAGTAGGGGTGCCTCCTACGAAAGACATGCCCCACTCGGGCGCAGGGGACGCTCAAAACCTCACCTCCACACAGCCACGCTTTTAAGGAGACCTCTGTGGAGAAAGAAAAAGTGTCTTCAGAAAACTTTCGAACACACTCGGTCACTTGTACAGCCATTACGAGGTTTGTACTAATTTTGAGATACCAAAAATAAGGAGTTCTTAGAGGCTTCTTAGGAGCCTGAGGTAGTACTATAAGGAACTCAGAAATGATTTTAAATAAAGTTTAATATCAAAGTTTAGACAATTAAAAATATTTGAGCACTAGAATCACAGACAACCTTATGATAATTTCTTCTGAAATATCAACTTTAAGAATTCGTATTACAGTATGGTTTTTTCTGCATTAAACTTCATAAATTTACACAAGTGAGAAGTGTTTAATAGAGCAGTTAGAGCAAATTAGGAGCATTTTAAATTTAGAATGGGGGTAATAGACGGAAGGGTGTTGTTGTTGAGGATCAGATAACTGTTCGTATCCATCTCATGAATAACAATAATACCGAAACCAACTGCCGCACACTGCCACAAAAAAGTATCATCTGCTTTATCGCTGTGCCGATAGTTGACAGTAGTATAATTGAAAATTCTTGTATTTAAACACACAAATAAGTACTTCATGAGGACTGGAAAGTAACCGAAAAGCGTTAAGAACCTTGGAAAGTACTTTTTAAAGACTCTTAAAAACAGAAGCTGATAAAAACGAGTTTTTGAGGACTTTTAAGGACCATACGAACCATGTTTTAGAACATTAGTTTTAGAGTGTTGTTATTGTTGTTATTAATGCCCCTCAGCCTAATACAAGGTGCGCCCATAAAGTAACCGGACAATTTTTTTATAAATAAGAAAAATATGACTCACCTTCAAATAAATTTATCTCCTTCAAAATAATCGCCAAAGGAGTCTATGCAATTTTTCAAACGTTTCTCCAAGTCATCGAAACACTGTTTGTAGGCGTTGGAACTAACCGTTCGCAAAATACGCATAACATTTCATTTAATATCCGAGACGTTTTCAAATCTGTCCTTTCGTGGCCATCTTAAGCTTCGGAAAAAGGAAAAAATCAGCTGGCGATAAGTCGGGGGAATAGGGTGGGTGATTTATCACTGTAATTGAATACTTAGCAAGATATTGTTGTACAGAAATTGCTGTATGGGGCCTAGCATTATCGTGTAAAAGAAACCATTGCCCAGAATCAAACAGTTCCTTCCTAACTCGCCTTATCCTGTTTCTTAATCGAAAAAGCACCTCTTTGTAAAAATACTGATTAATTGTTTGGTTTTCAGGAACAAATTCGTCGTGAATAAATCCTTTGTAATCAAAAAATGCAAAATCCATGAAAGGACAGCGATTTGAAAACGTCTCGGATATTAAATGAAATGTTACGCGTATTTTGCGAACGGTTAGTTCCAACGCCTATAAACGGTGTTTCGATGACTTGGAGAAACGTTGGAAAAATTGTATAGAATCCATTGGCGATTATTTTGAAGGAGAGTCATACTTTTCTTATTTATAAAAAAATTGTCCGGTTACTTTATGGGCGCACCTTGTAAATCCTAACCAGGTCTATAAGAGTGAAAAGATGTGGTTCTTGTTTAATTCACGGCTATTGGGCAAAAGGGTATGAGGTTGACCTTCTGTCCAAAACACTGGTGCCTCAACAATTTTGACCGAGTACCTTCCCAGGAGCAACATCTGGTGGGCTACCATTCCTACACACCAGACGCACGGGCACTCTTTGCAGATTTAACATGCTTATACCCGGCTTTGACAGAAGAGCATTCAGTGGCGCTTGTCAGGATTCGAAACGAGCACCCCCAGTGCCGAATGCCGAAGCGCTATTCTCTAGGATGCTCCGGGCACTCTCTATGGGTTCATCCACATCTCAAAAAGAGATAAATTGAAACGATAAGTACATGCCGTTCTAGTAACGTTGCCAGATAATGTATTTGAAGAACAATATCAGGCGAAAACATTACTAGGTGGCGGGTCTGGCTGATGCACACAGTATACGATGTATTAAATAAAATAAGATGCATTATACGAAATAGTATACGATGGATAGAAAATCATAACTTATTTTCGATATGATTGTATTCCTTCCTATCAATTTTATCTCTTCGGTTATGTAAACTCACTAATTGCAAACCTTGTTAACTTCACTGTCACTAGATGGCAGCACTACAGCACTTTCACAGAGCTTTCAAAACTACTCCATGATGTCCAAACTTGGGATTAGGGCCCGCGTAAAACATAAATTTGACATCCGTAAAATTCGATTGTCTGTAGACGAATGAGGAACACGAAATCTTGCGAGTATCCTCATTGGCTAAGTGGCAAAGTTTCAGCAATTTAACGAATGTTTTTACATTTTGTGGCGAATCTATGTTCATAAAGACGAAGTTTATAAACAGTATATATTTTTTTCAAATATACAGCGCATTTAAATCCCGCAAGTTACTTCCATGTTTTATGAAGGTGATAGAGTTTTCATAAAATACGTTAGTAAAATAAGAAATAAATATATAATGGCATTCAAATACTCCTTTTTTCCCTCAAAATGTATTCCCCGCGGTTAATATTTAAAAACTTCTATTCAATAGCTCACTTTTATATTTCGCATGAGCAATTTATGAAACTTAAAGATAGAAATAAACTAAAGTAAACAAAGAATATTATATTTACGCATTTTATGAACTCTGAATGCACTAAAATTAATTTTTTAATGTAGGTTAAACACCCAAAATGTGCGTAAACAACATAAATTATATTCTAATACATAAATATATATCAAACATTTAATTAACCCCGTGTTAAATGAAAAACTATAATTTGTTGAGCTGTCATTTTAGTAATCCATTTACAACGTTTGAACAGAATAATCTGCATAGTATAATGCCACGTGAACTTAAAAATGAATAAATAAATAAGTAAATAAAAATCTATTTTTTTATTTATCTGTACCTTTAATAAGTAGATATTAAGTTAATATAACAGAGCTTGAAAAATGATACAATAAAGTTTATTTTAAAAATTATTATTTTGTCCGTTGACGTGCGTTAAGGAATACTTACCGATATTCTCCGCTCCCCATATGTCCATTCCTGTATCCAGGCCTCCGAGTTCTTCGAACCACGTCTTGTTGACCAGGAACAAACCCCCAGGTATCACAGGTGTCCTATTAACGGAAAAATATTTGACGCTATATACTTAATTTAATTGTGTAAACGTTAAAACATACCTTACGTTCATACACCAATTTTTTATGTTTGGAATACGCGAATTAACAAAGCTAGATCGCGCTAGATCGTGGGCACAAATTCCAGCTATTTATCGAGAACATTTTAAAAACTTTTAAAGGAATGAGAGACCTAGTTAGCGCTCTTTACACAGAATTATACTTCTTTCAAATGATAGATTTTGCTTCTTCTATGCGACTTAAAAATAATTCTAACGTGAAACTTTCTGCTTGCTATCATAAAAGAGATAGCCTTGCAATTTTACTTTCCAACACACTTCACTTTCCGAATTCGAATTCAGAAACGAATACAGAGAATACAGAAACGAATGTTCTATAATAGCGGTTCTCAACCTTTTTAGCCCCCCCCCCCCACACACACACCAGACCAAAACATAATAACAGTAATAACAAATAACTGCATGAGTGACTAGTTCAAACTATTAAAAGGTGCATTGCTAGTGAACTTTCGCTATCCCCCTAATGGTGCATATACATTGGTGCAGCGTTCTCTGCCTGTGCCTTGGGGAATCCAGTGATTTATGTTCACTCTGTACTCTGTACTATGCGTGGATTGCCTCCTCTGGCGGTTCATCAAAGAAAGGGTGAGGGGTCAGCGGGTCAAATGGTGTCGAGCGGGGTCGGGGGAGACACCACATCAAAGAAACCTTGCGGGCGGGAATGGGGGTGGTTCTAAATACCGTGTCTAATGTTACCGTGACTAATGTGATGACAGGAGTCGGGCAGAGAACTCTGCACCAATCTATATGCGCTATTACATGTCACCGTGCCCCCCCCCCCCAATGGAGGTCGCGGTTCTAGAAGTTTCCAGGGTCGTGGTGGAAATCTGAACCTCGTATTTTGATTTTAATATTCCATAGTTATTCTCTTGTCTTCTTAAGCTGTGGAGATTTATCTTTGTGGGTGTGTCTAGGGGTTTCACAAGATTTCGGTTCGGCTTCCAATCAATATATATATATATATATATATATATATATATATATATATATATATATATATATATATATATATATATATCAGGTAGTCTCTCTAAACGAATCTATCGCGAGTTATTAATGTAGGATTACTTATCGTTGCTTACCTTCTTCTTCTTCTCTCTCTCTCCCTCTTTTTGTACTTTTATGTTTAATTGTTTACTACTACTGGGTTTGGGCGCTGCCAAAATTATAACTCGCGACGGACTCTTTCTTTCCGGAGGACCGTTATTGAGGAACGTAATTCTACGTTAAAAATAAAAAATCATCCAATTATCCTCATGTGTTTTCTTCTATGGAACTCTAATTGGGAACTAAAATTGACTTACTGAACTGAGGTAATAAATTGATCTCCAGGTATCCTACATATGTACTTGCAGTTCATATGATTATGTTTAGTGTATAATACTTTTTATTTTATCAATTTTATTTTGCTAGTTATAATACCATTTTACCTAAAGCGAGTTAATTTACTGGAATTTATAATATAAATAATGAAATAGTTTTTCATCTTCATTTATTTTCTATTTATGAATTAAAATAATTGCTATTTAACGTATTTTCTTTATAACATAGTTTTCACGTGAGACGGTGACGCTTCGTTTGATAGAGACCGAACTACATTTTCAAGCGAGGGCTACGCGACTCGGAATTCCAGGCACCGCCTGATAAAATCTTGATACTTATTCCCGGCTCCTTAAGTCATTTAATACATTTAGCCTCAGCAGCTATTTTCTTTTCTCACTCAAACACTCTTTTTTATTTCCTGCAATTTGTCACAATCATTTCGTTATTTGCTGCGAGCGGTTTGGCCTGACAGTCTGCCGGATCAGAAAAGAAATTTGTAGGTCGAGTTGTCTGTCGTGTACGTCTATTTACGATCACGCCGTCTGCTGGGTGGTTGTAGTTTTAATATCACTCTCTGGCATGCCTATCCGAGAGAACGAAGCGGTAATGACAGGCTGCAGAAAATTGGCTTCAAGGTGTTTTCGCGAGGGGTGTGGTTTCGGATGTGTATCTGCGTTGGCGTTTTAGGCTTCGGTGTCATGTGGACTAAGCATGCGTGAAAGTTTGGTTGCGGTAATTTGCATAAAATGAAAAAATTAGAGCTTTATCTTTAAATCTTCAGGTAATATAAGCAGGTACGGCTGACTAGCAGGAAGAAACTGTCATTTAATCAAAGTATTTGGGACATATACTTCCTGGATTTTCTTTAGAAAGTCCACTTTTTTTCAGGAATAACAAGCATAGTTAAGCGATAAAATGCGCACGATATGAATTTAAATGCTTTAGAAACTCGTAATAGCAAATTCATTATGATAAATTCGACCTCAAAACTTCGCAATAACAAATTCAATATAATGATCAATTCCACCCCAACAATCTCTTTTCCTAGAAAGTCCCAGTAAATTTATTTTAATCTGTGAAAAGAGGGCATTCATAACAGTATTCCTTTTACACAGAGCTCGCTCTTGTAAAGTGATAAGTCACGATATGTTAGACTTCATTACGGCGATATTACACTTACGGCCCTTTTCCGGGACCCGATGATTAGCGATTCGTTTCATGCGTCAGATGAAAATTGGGAAAATCCTCCCCCCTGATAGATATTTTTGCGCAAGCGCGGTTTTTATTTTTTCAGTCATGGCGGAGAAATCCTGTACAAAATCCAGTACGTCACTTTGCACCACATTGCGTGCAAGCTATGATAACGTCACACAATGCTCGGCTAATGGGGACGAAACGCAGTTCTAATCAGGGCTCCCAGACCTTTCGCTATTAAAATTAATTTTTAATAGCGAAACCTGGGTTTTTCCATGACCACATGGGTGCATAGGTTGATGTTTCGAAAATATCTCGAAATCTGAGTTTTTCCTTAAATATAGTAAAAAATAAATATTTATTTCTTACAGCTTACAATGGCATTTGTATGCGTTTGAATGTAAAATGAATCCTTTCGATTGAATCGTGATATACCTCCATCTTACAAACCCATCTCAAAATTTCGGTATTTGTTACGCAATATCAAAGACTGATTCAGTACTCCCAATTATGAAATCTAATCCGGCTCCGGTGACGTCTGGATCCTTACTGACAGCCGAAGTTCAATACAACAACTGCAGGATTGGAATCGAGTTAGTGATTACGTCGGTACTCAAAGACTCGACAAGTTGACACACTTGGCCAAGAATCGGGATGTCCACTTTCAGTGAATTCCATCCCATGTTAATGTCACAGGAAATGAAGTTGCTGAAATTGCAGAGACAGAGACAAATATGACTATTCCACCAGCTTCCTCGAGTTATTCTCGGTGATAAAAAATAGAGACAGGCATGATTGGCTCACCCCTCCAGTCCGTCACTGGTATGGCCGGACGCGCCCGGGGGACGCCCTAGAGCAGGGGTCGGCAACCTTTTTTACTAGGAGGGCATATTTCAGGCGGGCACCGCTTTATGAAGAGGAGGTGGGGGTGGGTAATATTTAAACATGAAAATATTAATGCGACATAAATGTTTAATACATAAATTCAAATTTTTATTCAAACAAAACAATCTCAAAATTGATAATTAATGCGATATTTGGAGTTGCAAATCTGCGACCAACTCGTTGTAATGTGGCACATAAGTTGAATTCCAAGTCCTCAGGCATTGGTCCAAATGAGTGTCAGCGAGGCTTGATCGGTACTTTGATTTTAAGTATTTCATATTGGAAAACAAAGATTCACAAGCATATGTCGAGAGTTCAATTTCAAAGCAGGAAAAACAAGCTGACTCACAGCGAGGGGAGAGCGACGCTGTCGAGGCAGCAAGCTGCTCAGTTTTTGATTTTTACGGTTTTAAGATTTTTAATTTATTTTTGTTATTAAAATTACTCATTACAACTACGAGCGTTTGGTGTTCAACTATCTAAAATTTAGCTATTTGAACGGCGGGCACTTTAAAATTGTCTCGCGGGTACCCTTGTGCCCGCGGGCACCACGTTGCCAACAACTGCCCTAGTGTTTCTGGGAGACAGATCTGACCAAACGGCTGCCTTCGCGACTTATCAGTGGCCATTTAAAATATGACTTTTGAATATGGCAGAAGGGTCTTCCCAACTTGTATTAAGGCCGTCTGCACACGGAACAACTCAAAAGAAACTGATAACTGACTCCAGTCACAAACCAGTCCGTGATGAGTCGTAACCTATGTAATTGAATGGAGCCACGCACACGGCGCAACTGGTTACAAACTCGTCCGACGAGTTTGTAACCAGTTGCGCCGTGTGCGTGGCTCCATTTAATTACATAGGTTACGACTCATCACGGACTGGTTTGTGACTGGAGTCAGTTATCAGTTTCTTTTGAGTTGTTCCGTGTGCAGACGGCCTTAGTGTAAGGAGAATCCGGCTTCTCCTGGACATATCCTCGATTGTTTGGGCTTTGAACACTTGACGACCTCTTCTCGTGTCCACTTTTGTTGCTTGATTTTGCTAGGGTGCACAGACTCGTGGATTTGATCTAGCTGGCGCTAGATAGCGAAGGATTGGCAACAACAACACAAATATGGAATCTTATCATATTTGTGTTGTTGAAATCTTATCAAACTCCATGATCCATTGAACTATTTTACCTCACTCCTCTGAGTGCGTAGAAAGAGTTTTTTTTCATAAGATAGAATCGCAACAAAGAGATACAATCGCAACAAAGAGAACATAAGATAGAATCGCAACTCTCTTAAAATTGAAACCGTAAACGATAGTAGGATGGCAAAACAGGCAATAAGTAGATAAGGTCAAATTCTCACACCTGGATACCTAAAACAGAACTGGCAAAAGACAAAATAGGAGAATGTTATAGATGCATAAAAAAAGCGCTTCAGAAAATTAATTGGGAGGTGAAGAATGAAATGGATAAAATTTGACAATTAAACAAAATAACTTTCATTTAACTGCAAGTAATCTTAGGAAATGGTGTGTGTATTATTTTATTTGTATTTTATCATTTTTTATTAAAAAAATATATTTTTTTTAAATCTCGGATTTTTAAAAAAATTACAATTATGCTTCTTTTAGATGCAATTTGGGTTTATTGCATTTTTCCCGCTGGGAACCCCGGTTCCAATAAACTCACAGAGAACGCCTACCGTGTACAGTGTAGGCAGGACGACCTGGAAAACCGTAACTGTGATACCGACATCAAAGGCTTATTTCACGAGACACCTGACGATACTAAAAGCTCTGTAGAAGTACAGGGTGCGGCAGAAAGAACGTTCCGATTTGGAACGTCAATAACAAAAATACAAAGCAAGATAGAGAAAGAAATCTTTTATACCTCAGAAGTACACAGTATGCCATTGTCATCCATTAAGTTTTAAAGATTACATCAGTTAAATGGCGAGTTATGGGCATCAGTTAAATGACCGTCATTTTCGATGCAGTTTTGAAGTCTCTTTCGGAAATTTTGCATGGATCAGCGGATCATGTCCCGCGGAATCGC